>CM064549.1:22961281-23561281 GCA_032716605.1 Paralithodes platypus
TGTTGCGTTGTGCACGAAGCATTTCTTTAGTTGTCGAGCATTACTACCTTTGCGCAGTCTTTAGTATTCGCCTGCCTATTATTACTATATGTCCTAGTATTTATTGTGACCCGTATTCTGCATTATAATTGTTCAAGATTCTTTACGAACATCTTCCCTGCATCAGACTTATTTCAGAAGTTTCCAGTTGATGTTGCAGGACTAGCATTGCACTTTCTTTAATACAGGAGTGCCAGTTATTTGAGTATCTACGGTAACGTTAATTAATCACGTTAAATATCTTTTCTTTGTGTAACCTAATCGAGTAATCTTTTACTGTTTGAGAATAGGCTGTTTCATCGAGCGTCAGCCTAGTGTGTGTGCACCAGTTACCGAGTCATAGGATACCTCGTTGTCCAGGCACGACTCAGGGCGGTAATGGTGTTTTGTTTTCCAGTGTTTAAGGCAGGGGTTGAAATCTAGTGTTACCGTTGTTGCATTTTGCCATTATCTAGTCCATTGTTGAAGAGCCCTGTGTCTTTGAGAACCTGGATCGTAACAAATGGCGACCTAGCTCAGGATCTTGTGAACTAAGAGATAATTGCAGGATTGTTGTGGTCATTTGTTTTATTGAGGAATATAGTGGGCACGTTAATTTTTTGGGGGCAAAGTAGTATAGCACTTGAGAGTCTTCAGACATTTTTGGCAAGTGAATAGTGCTACATAAGAGTTTGGGGTACTTCTTTTCTGAATATTGTGGTGAGAAATTTTTGTGAGCATCATGTCTTATACCGGGTCAGAGGAGAATGGAGACACAGTACGTAATGTCGAAACTGAGGAACAGCAGCATGATGAAAGGGTTAATCGGGTGAACTGTGAGGAGGATGCTAGGATATTTTTGCAATGGCCTGTTTACTGCCGAGCGGTTGGAGGGTATGGATCGGTACGGTCTTCAATGCCTGGCCACAGCTATCGGTCATGCGGTTACTAGCAGCATGACCAAGGATAACTTGATAACGTGTGTACTGGGCAGGGTGACTGGTGAGCGAGATGGGTTGAGGTGCTCAGAGCCCTTCGGCCATGCTTCCCCTACACTCGACTCCCAGCCATCCCAGTAGTTTGCCGACCCCGGGTACGCTTCCGCAGTTGGGTGGTGACTGGCAGGGTGGGTTGCCCCTGGGGGGACCACCGGTGATTTCAAACATTGTAGCACCTTCACCTCCTCAAGGGTTATCTCCAGAATTATTGCTTCAGCTCGAATTAGCTAAGATCGAAGAGAGAAAGGCTATCAGGGCGGGTGAGCAGCAAATAGAATTAGCCAAGATAGAAGAGAGAAAAACTGTCAGTCAGCAGTCTCAGCACATAGAGCTAGCAAAAAATCCAAGCGGATTTAGAGTCGACTAGGTACTGTGCCGACATGGACGTAGAGAAGTCGCGAGTAGAGGCAACGGGACAGCGACTTGGGGCTGGTAACCGTGTTCATGAGCAGTCTCTCTCGCACTTATTGAAACTGGTTCCGGTGTTTGATGAGAGTGGTGTTACAGAATTTTTCGCACGCTTTGAGAAGAAGTGCCAGGAACACCAGTGGCCAGAGAAATAAATGGGCAGCACTTGTATCCTCTAGATTAATAGGCAAGGGTCTTACACCCTACGATGCGTTGCCTATAGAGTCTTGTATTATCTATGAGGAACTCAAGGAGGCTGTCCTGAGAGCATACGAACTACAACCAGAGACGTACAGGTTGAAGTTCCGGGGTGTTACCAAGGGTCGGAAGAGCACCTTTTTGGAACATGCCAGGGAGCTGTCCGATGCTTTTGGGAATTGGCTGAGGTCGGAGAAAGCTACTACGTTTGACGACATTAAAACAGTTGGTGCTTTTAAAGCAGTTATTCAAATGCACGGGCGGCGGACCTGACGTTAAACCTTAAAGAAAAGCAACCAAAAACTCTACAGGAGGCAGCTGAGATGGCTGACCTCCGGCTAATCTCTAATTCGTGGGTGCGGGTCTGCCCAGGCGTAGTGAGGCAGGTAACAAGGGGCGTGACGCTCCACCCCCCCGAGTTAGTGATATACCTTATGCAAAACAAGTACAAGAGCCATGATACCAAGACTGACCACAAGACTAGCACCGTCCCATTTAAGAAGGGGCCGGGCCCTTCCCAGTACCAAGGGAAGCCCAAAGGGGAGTTGGAGTGTTATCATTGTCATAAAAAGGGGCACTTTGCAAGAGTCTGTCCTAGCAAAAACCACCTACAGCAGCTGTGTCTTTGGCCTGCAACATTGGTGTGTCTCCGAAGTCATCTGAGTTTGCCCGGGGCAGTTCGTCAGAGGCTGAGGCACAGCCAGTGCAGAAGCACCTGGGAGGCTCGAACCCTGCTCAGGATGTTTTTTGAGACCATAGAGGGCGGGGTTGCGTGATGTGGGCGGGGCGCAAGCATGGAGTAGAGGTCTTGCGTGATACAGGTGCTTCCCAGACTCTGATGAAAAACTTGACTGGCTACCCTATAAACGCGGCTCGGGTGGTGGTGGTGCAGGGTATTAATGCAACTCGGCCATACCCGCTGGTGCGGTTGGAGTTGGAGGTGGATGGTGTGGCACGTGAATTGGATGTCGGGATTGTGGAGAAACTGCCAGTGGAGGACGTCGACCTTCTTCTCGGCAACGACTTTGCAATGCCCGCTTCTGAGGTTCTACCCATAGTCGTTGCCGAGAGGCCGGCCGACGTGAGTAGGGAAGAGCAAGAGTGGGTCGAGCGGTGCCAGACCCAACCCATGGCATGTGTTTTGTCATCCGAGCTCGGGCAGCTAAAGTGTCACAACCTAGTCCTCCGTCTTCAGACCAGCGGAGGAACGATCAACAGGAGGAGGCTAAAGATGGAGTTGGTTTTAAGAGTTTTGACTCGGCGGCTCTCCTGGGTGATTCAGTATTAGCACCATTACTTAATTCTGGAGTAGCCCCTGGCCCTGTCATCGAGAGTGACGAGGCTGGGCATGACAAGTCTCCACGACAGCAACGTTATGTACATCGAGAGAGACAGAGGGAGCAGCCCAGTATCGGGGAAGGTCATGCATTGCTCCGGGAGCAGTTAGATCGCTTGGCACCCTCAGATATACGTCGGTTGCAACTAGAGGACCTTGAGCTCCAAACGTGTGCTAATGGAGCTGTAGAGCTCGACGAGGACGGCGATGCACAGCCAGGAGATTTTTTTTATTTAGAAGGCATCCTCTATAGGCGTTTCCAAGACCCTAAACGTAGTTGGCAAGAGGGGTCCGGAGTAGTGGACCAGTTGGTGGTGCCACGGGAGTGCAGGGATAGCCTACTGAGGTTGGCGCATGACATACCACTGGCAGGACATCTAGGGGTGAGAAAAACGGTGGCGGCTTTAGAAAAATTGTTTTGGTGGCCGGGGTTGAAGGGGCAGGTGATAACCTGGATAGCAAGGTGTCATACGTGCCAGAGGGTTGGAAAACCTAACCAAACAATTCCGAGAGCCCCGTTGCACCCCATTCCTGTCAGTGGACCGCCCTTCAGTAAGGTCATCATTGATATCGTCGGACCCCTACCCCCTACTAGTGCCGGTAATAAATTTCTAGTAACTATCATGGATGTGGCCACTCGTTATCCTGATGCATACCCAATGAGAAATGGCACGGCGAAAACTGTTGTCCGGAACCTGCTCTGGTATTGCTCGCGGTATGGTTACCCGCAAGAGGTGCAATCGGACCAAGGTTCTAGTTTTACATCTAATCTGTTCAAACAAACTATGATTCAGCATGGCATCAGCACTGTCGTCTCTTCTGCGTATCACCCGGAGAGTCAAGGGGTGTTGGAGAGGTGGCACGCCACGCTGAAAAGCATGCTTCGATGTTATTGCGCAGAGAACGGAAAGGATTGGGACCTTGGTTGCCGTATGTTTTGTTCGCGGCAAGAGAAGTACCTGGAGAGAGTCTCGGTTTCAGTCGAATGAGCTTGTTTTCGGGCATCAGGTGAGGGGTCCTCTCCACATGGTGAAGGAGATGTGGGAGGGCACTAGGCATGTTGTTCTGCGAGATGGTTGCAACCTCTTGTTCCTGAGCGACAAGAGGAGTTGTTTACTAGGCTGTGGCAGTCCGTCCGCATGTTTGTTGCTTCTCCAGGCCTGATGTACGGGGTAGAATCCGACATGGAGGCTGGAGACAGTGCAAGGCTCGAGTTGGTTCCCTACCGTGTGAATCCTGCTCGACAGCCTGTTGTGAAGGCGGGTGTGGAGAGGGGGTCTGAGGGATGAGGGATATCGTGAGTGGTCGTTGCCAGTGGCTTTGCAACCTGAGTTTGGTGGCAGAGTCCGTGTGTATGTTGATTGCAAGAGTGTGGAAGCATTATCCCTGACAGACGCCTATCCATTACCCAGAGTTGACGACACCATAGACCGCTTCGGGGCTGCCTCGCTCATCACGAAGGTAGAACTAGTGAAGGGTTATTGGCAGGCCCCGTTGCCGGAAAGAGCGAAGACAAGTGCCAGTCTTGCGATGAACTGGACAGTTTATCAGTGTCAGGTGTTGTTGTGCTGCCGGAACACAAGTTGGATGTGTGGCATGCTGGGGGCACTGATAATGTTTGGCTTTGTTTGCAGGAGAACCCTCGCTGTTCAGTCAGTGTCTGTCGTGGGTGGAGGATCCGGGGTAGGCTACCACAGTATGTTGGTATAGCCTCCTGTCTTGGCTCGCGGCGTATTTTTGCGCTGGTGCTTGTTGGCTCGCGTGTGTAGCATCAGCGTAGGGTCGCAGGGCAGGAGTTGTTGGCTTTGATTAGAAGAAAGTTAGGCTACATCTATAGTAGCCGCCAAAAACAACATTAAAATAAAATATGAAAAAAATAAATAAAAACTCTTTCTTTTAGATAATTAATTTTAAGATAATATTGTAGCTGAGTACTGAGTGCAGATGATTTTCCCTCAGTAGGCTGTGCTTCTTAACCTCTGAAGTGCGCATGGGGGTAATTAGACACCTCTCCCTGTGCGCATGTTTTTGAGGTGTTTCCGTCACTAAAATATTCATTGTACCATTAATAGCATTAATACTTATCCATATGCGCCTATTAAGGGTTGATTATAAAGGTATTAACCTGAAACAACAATTAAACGAGTGAAAACAGCGTTTGGATGGTCAAAATCGGAGATATAGCCCGCGAGTTGTATAATGTATGGGTGAGGCAAGCTGCTTTCCCGCCAATTTCCCCCAAGGCCACTGAGACACAGTCGATCGATACTCTCTCTCTCCCTCTCTTGCACTCGCTTGCCATCAGTGATGACAACACCCTGCTTGCAACTCGCTAATGTTAGCACGAAAATATACCTCAGAATAAGGGAATATCAGGGAAAATGATACTGAAGGAGAGGAGGAAGTGGGGAAGGAGGGGAGGTAGAGGACTGAGATTTTGCATGGCCCAGGGGCCAAAAAAAAAAATAATAAAAAAAAAAGAAAAAAATCGATGTCAAAAGTTGATTTTTTTTTTTTCTCACTGAGTCTTAGAACGCGGGGAACTCTTAAGAGTCTCCCAGCAGTTCCCGGGTTAAAGCTCGCTCTGGGAGCACGATGTTATGAATTAATGTATTATATTTGGGAAGGGTGATAAGATTTGTTTATATATAAATGTTGTTGTATTTTTTTGAGGAGACTGAGCTTGCATTCCATGAGTGGCAGAGTGGTTAGGAGTGGCAGATTCTAGCGACATTCTGCCTGTTCAGATATGGGCTCATGGTTGAGTGTCCCATATCTTGGGGGAGGTGTGACGCCTCCCGGCGTTAGCAGAATGGTTGCGTGGGGCATTGCAGCTCGCTAGCGCTCGCCAGGATGGGGGGATGGGCTACAGTTGTCCTAAAATGATCTGCTTTATTTAATTAGTGTCGTGTTGCCACAGACAGTGGCATTTAGAAATGGTCTTTGTTTTGGTCTGTGACCGCGCCTTGTATTTTATATTCGCTATAATATAAATGTTGCTTGTGTGGGAGGCGAGCGAGAGAGGGTGAGGGAGTACACCTGGCAGCGGGGTGAGCTATGACGCGGCTCGCTTGGGCACTGACGGCGTTGGCGGCCGGGTGGTCAACTAGTCCCTTCCCATCGCGGCCTCGTGTTCTTTACCAGCTCAGAGCTTGCCTGACACGCGTATCGCCTACACCCTTTGCAATTCTGTCCCCCATACTCGCCACTTTGCATACTATTTCTCTCTCTCGACTTCTCCTTTCTCATTCTCTACTCTTTATTAAACTCAACATCCCTTCTGGTTTCAGCATAGACGTTCACCGTCGACCAGTCGTATTGTACGCGAAGATCTCAGATATTTCCATGTATTAGGTTAAGGAGGTATTATGCTTTATTGAGGTTAGAGAGACGGACTTTTCCGTATGTGTCCTCTCTCGGGAAGGTTGTAGACCGGTATATGTCTCCCTGGCTAGGTGTTGAGTGATTCTGCTTGGTTATCTAAAGCTAGACTAGGGGTAGGGTTACTATGTCGTTGTCTCCGATGTGTGCAGTGTTAGCTAAGCCCTGCACGACATCGACAGGTACTGTGGGAGCCTAAGTTGTCTTCGGGTGGGTTTACTTTGCGAGCACAGCGCTGTGGTGTGAGAGGGCCATAGCCTATCCCTCACAACATAGTGCTGCCTCTTTGTGTTGACTTCTGAGGGATCGCCAGGATAGAACTAGGTACTAGTGACCTAGATTTATCAAGAGAGCATCCCCCTCATATAACGTAATCTTCATTATACCACCTTCGGACAACGTTAGGCTACGAGCCGCATGCTCACCCATTGTTGCCCTGCCTTGATACCTCAGCTAGACTTTATTAACTGAGCAGACACTGGTTAGAGATAAGCCCCCATTATTATATGTATGCAACATTATTATTCACTGCACTTTTGAGCCGAGGTTGTTGTTGAGTTGCACAACCCTAGTAGGCTGTTGCGTTGTGTCACGAAGCATTTCTTTAGTTGTCGAGCATTACTACCTTTGCGCAGTCTTTATTATTCGCCTGCCTATTATTACTATATGTCATAGTATTTATTGTGACCCGTATTCTGCATTATAATTGTTCAAGATTCTTTACGAACCAGCATCAGACTTATTTCAGAAGTTTCCAGTTGATGTTGCAGGACTAGCATTGCACTTTCTTTAATACAGGAGTGCCAGTTATTTGAGTATCTACCGTAACGTTAATTAATCACGTTAACTATCTTTTCTTTGTGTAACCTAATCGAGTAATCTTTTACTGTTTGAGAATAGGCTGTTTCATCGAGCGTCAGCCTAGTGTGTGTGCACCAGTTACCAAGTCATAGGATACCTCGTTGTCCAGGCACGACTCAGGGCGGTAATGGTGTTTTGTTTTCCAGTGTTTAACCCTTTATTAGCGGGGTCGGACTTAAGTCCGGTACGAGATAATTGGACTAAATGGCGGGGTCGGACTTAAGTCCGTGGGTGTATTCCCACCCTAATTTAGGTGGAAAGCGGAACCGGGTGGTCAGGCGGTATACTACAAGGGCCCACCCACATATCCCCACTGCGTGACCGTGACTCAGTGACCCTCAAGCAGCCATAATGGAAGGTCAAGATTTGCCCGTGTTCGATTCGGTGGCCGCCATCCCTAGTGCGTCGCGCCACCCTACTAAACCACGCCCGGCTTACCACCCAGGAACTAGATATCATGCTGAACTCTTCAGAACTTTCTAATAAGCTGTTGGATGAAACCGTCGAATGTCTGGGTGAGAGTTTTGGTAGTGTGGATGACTCGGAAGACGAAAATAACCCGATCATAGGCTTTCATCCCAAGCATAATTTGCGTGGGGTTGATGTTGAGGTTGATGTTGGACAGACCGTTGACCATATTGAAGACGTTCCTGACGAAGAATATACTGGTGTGGGTGTTGGTAAGTACAATTTATATTTTATAATTGCTTGAAAGTTTGATTGCAAGCATTTTATCACCTTACGAGCGGGTGGTGGAGTATATTTCCCTGTGCCGCCCAGCGGGTTTTTTTTTTTACCCTAAATGGGGTTGTTTAGTGCTCTTTTTCATGCATAAACAAGACCCAGAGCGTAATACAAGTATGTATCCCTGAAAGGGCGTAAATTGAGCTTTCCAATGACACCCGAACCATCCTTCTACGATCATTGGTTGTCTTTCAACGATCGTGCAACACGAGTGCAAAACCCTAAACTACGGTAATTTCTTTATATAATTCCCTGTAGTAGGTCCACGGCGGCTGTGACGAGCGGTCAGGAGGTACATTATGCTCTAATCACCGCTCCGCTCTCTCTCAGAGCACATTACGTCCTCAAAATTGCACTCTACAAGAAATGTCCTTTGCATTTTATAGCGTATTATTGCAGGCGTTCGGTAAATTTCTCACGATAACCAGGGTATACGGTACATTTCTCACGATAATATAAGCAACAACGAAGCTTGGCGAAGATTGTGGTCTACAATATACCTTTTTATAATTGCATGTGACCTTGTAATTGCTTGAAAGTTTGATTGCAAGCATTTTTATAGCGTATTATTTGCAGGCGTTCAGTACATTTCTTACGGTAATACAAACAACGAAAGATTGAATATTTGTGCTTGGCATTATATGATTGTGGGGGACAGATGTAGGCCTACCGTATATATTATTTTATCATAATATATGATACATATGTAACATTGTTATATTATCACGACACTCTCTCTCTCTCTCTGTCTCACTCTCTTTGTTTCTACACCTTTGTACTCCTTGGTACTCTCTTTCTCTGATGTAGGCCAGGGCACGCCCCTAACTAATCTTCTCTTCCCTCCCAGGGAAAAATAACACCTAGCAGATGTTCTTGACCTCTCTCTCTCTGTCTGTCTCTCTACCTATATATACATTTATAATTGCATGTGACATTGAAATTGCTTGAGAGTTTGATTGCAAGCTTTTTTTAGCGTATTATTTGCAGGCGTTCGGTAAATTTCTCACGATAACCAGGGTATACGGTAAATTTTTCACGATAATATAAGCAACAACGAAGCTTGGCGAAGATTGTGGTCTACAATATACCTTTTTATAATTGCATGTGACATTGAAATTGCTTGAGAGTTTGATTGCAAGCATTTTATAGCGTATTATTTGCAGGCGTTCAGTAAATTTCTTACGGTAATACAAACAACGAAAAATTTAATATTTGTGCTTGGCATTATATGATTGTGGGGAACAGATGTAGGCCTACCGTATATATTATTTTGTCATATATATGATACATATGTAACATTGTTATATTATCACAACACTCTCTCTCTGTCTGTCTAATCCTCTCTGGGTCTACCTATATATACTTGTATAATTGCATGTGACATTGAAAGTGCTTGAGAGTTTGATTGCAAGCATTTGATAGCATATCATTTGCAGGCGTTCAGTAAATTTGATAAATATATCAAAATAAGTCCTGTGGGACTATGAAATAGCTATTATTGGACAAGGAAAATATTTTGTTCATCCCTCCACTGGAACATCAACAACAATGTCAACAACGTATCGCAGTCGGCAGTGTGCAGTACTGCCAATACGTATAGCGACTTCCGCTAGATCTAGAGACCTTTACTTCGATCTAGCAACAATGACTTACACTAGCGGTTTTGTTTTGAAATTTCAGAACAATTTCGAAGTGATATTATATGGATTTTGCCAATTCATATTTCTAGTGGTATTTATCATGTCTTACATCTAACAATATATGCTAGCGGATTTAACTTCAATTGGTAACCCTCCCGCTCCATTCGGCTCGAAGAAAATCGATAATGGTGGCACTTTAGTAAACAGGTGATAAACAAACCCGCATGCGTATCGGTTTGGTGTATCGGTATTATGGTAAGTTGGCTACCTACTATTGTTTATACGATATAGTAAGTAATGATAAGTAAATTATTATATATTATATATAAAACAAAAACAACATTCCTGCAAAGCAAGCGAAACAGAGAGAGAGAGAGAGAGAGAGACAATGCAGAAACTGAACTGAAGAAAGAGTGAAAAAGATATAATAATACAGACATCTTTACAAGCAAATAAAGAAAGGGATTATAGAAAATAATAATGAGAATTACATATACGGATGAGGAAGAGAGAGAGAGAGAAAGAGAGAGAATACAGAAACTGAACTGAAGAAAGAGAGTGAAACAAATATAATAATACAGAAATATTACAAGCAAATAAATGAAATAGACGGATTAGTTAGAGAAAATAATAATGAGAAATACATATACGGATGAGGAAGAGGGAAAGCGAGCGAGCCAGAGAGAGAGAGAGAGACAGGAGGCGTGAGAGAGATTAGAGAAAATAGAGAGATTGCAAGCATTTTATAGCGTATTATTTGCAGGTGATCAGTAAATTTCTTACGGTAATACAAACAACGAAAGATTGAATATTTGTGCTTGGCATTATATGATTGTGGGGAACATATATAGGCCTACCGTATATATTATTTTTCATATATACGATACATATGTAACATTGTTATTATCACGACACTCTCTCTCTCTCTCTTGTCTCTTCCTCTCTGGGTCTACCTATACATATATAATTGCATGTGACCTTCAAATTGTTTGAAATTTTGATTGCAAGCATTTTTTAGCGTATTATTTGCAGGCGTTCAGTAAATTTCTTACGGTAAGGTAGGCAAAAGGCAGTTATGAGATTGAGGTAGGGAAAAGGCAGAACTGCCTATAGCGAGTGTATGAATGGGATTGAGGTAGACAAAAGGCAGAACTGCCTATAGCGAGTGTATGAATGTGATTGAGGTAGACAAAAGGCAGAACTGTCTATAGCGAATGTATGAATGTATGTATGAATGAATGACATGGATGTATGAGGTGGACCAAGAACCAGATGGATGGATGAGATTCGAAACTTTGATAGACGTATATATCACGGTATACGGTAGAAGTATTCCTTACAATGTACCGTACATCGTGATATATACGCCTATCAAATGATTGCCATCAATATACGGTATATATATATATATATATATATATATATATATATATATATATATATATACACCGTGATATATACGCCTATCAAATTATTGCAATCAATATACACCAATATACAGTATATATATATATATATATATATATATATATATATATATATATATATATATATATATATATATATATATATATATATATATATATATATATATATATTTATATATATACCGTATATTGATTGCAATCATTTGATAGGCGTATATATCACGATGTACGGTACATTGTAAGGAATTACTTCTACCGTATACCGTGATATATACGTCTATCAAAGTTTCGAATTTCATCCATCCATCTGGTTCTTGGTCCACCTCATACATCCATGTCATTCATTCATACATACATTCATACACTCGCTATAGGCAGTTCTGCCTTTTGTCTACCTCAATCACATTCATACACTCGCTATAGGCAGTTCTGCCTTTTGTCTACCTCAATCCCATTCATACACTCGCTATAGGCAGTTCTGCCTTTTCCCTACCTCAATCACATAACTGCCTTTTGCCTACCTCAATCACATGTGGATAACACCTCCTGGGAACACCACAAACAAAAAATGAGTCTTCAACACTACCCCATAGGGTGATTTGGAAATGTGTTGTGAAATAATATTATATATAAAACAAAAACAAAAACCTGCAAAGCAAGCGAGAGAGAGAGAGAGAGAGAGAGAGAGAGAGAGAGAGAGAGAGAGAGAGAGAGAATGCAGAAACTGAACTGAAGAAAGAGTGAAAAAGATATAATACAGAAATATTACAAGCAAATAAATGAAATAGAGGGATTAGTTAGAGAAAATAATAATGAGAATTACATATACGGATGAGGAAGAGAGAAAGGGAGCCCGAGAGAGGGAAAGCGAGCGAGCCAGAGAGAGAGAGAGACAGACAGACAGGAGTGAGAGAGAGAAAGAAAGAGAGAGAGAGAGATAATACAGAGAGAATACAGAAATAAGGAGAAATAAGAGAAAAATAAGACCGATTACCGAAGGAATAGTAGACGCGCGAGAGGCCGAAGTCAGGCCAAAGCGAACGCATCCGAACGCGCCCGGGAAATAGACCAAAAAGTACCTCCTCTTCCTCACCTCTTCCCACCCTCCACACTCATTCATAACATCCATTCATAGACTTATATGGGGAGACGAAGAGTTGCTCTTTCCAAAAATGATCGTTTCGTTCGCATTGGAGCCAGAGTAACAGCGCTAGGGCGAGTGAAATTGAGCGAATATTTCGGGATTATGCCCGCTGAGCGGTACAGTGTAAAATACCTTACCACCCGCTAAATAAGGGTTAAGGCAGGGGTTGGATCTAGTGTTACCGTTGTTGCATTTTGCCATTATCTAGTCCAATGTTGAAGAGCCCTGTGTCTTTGAGAACCTGGATCGTAACATGATGTATTAGACATGCTTGTGTACGGAAGTAATTATCACGGTTATAGAATGTGCCTTATCTCCTATGCAAGTATGTATATACTAATGTTATTTAAAGTCTTTAATGTGTTATATTGGTTGCTCCAAAAAAAAAAAAATCTATGTGCACTGTATTCCTCTAATCATAAGGAATCTCAAAACAAATGACCACTATATTCCTCTGTTCAGTAAATCCTATGCAAGGTCGCCATTTGTTACGTCCTGGGATAAAAAAACACTGGGCTCTTTCTATTGGACTAGGTATGCGGCAACAAGCAACAACGGAAAACGCTAGATCCAACCCTTATCTATAAACCCAGGCAACAAACCACCGTAAACCGTCAGGAGTCCTGCCTGAACAACGAGGTATCCTATGACTCGGTTACAGGGTGCACGCACTATAAACTGCTGATAGTCAAGCAGGCTATATAAAAGATCACACAATTAAGTTGACTTAAAGCTTCAAGGAAAAGATAGATAACAGAATTAAATTGCAGAAACAATTTAATAACAAACTAGAAGAAAGTACATTTAACGTTACGTTAATTAATACAACTAATCACCCCTGCGTGAAAGAAGGTGAAAGCAAACAGTCCTCAAAACATCGTACCGGTAGACAAGATGCGGGTTTCTAAACTGCATGCGGCTACTGTAGGATCTGATGCTTAGCAAAGAAAGTACGTTATGGATTTAGAGAACTCTTAACTCATAAGCAGGAATAAATACTAGTGATAGGCCATACAGTGTATAATGGCATAGGTATAATTAAATAAAGGCAGCAACTCGCAACATAACCACATACAGGTGTGCTTCTCACTCTTAGTCAGGCAAGCCTGCTCGGACAGAGTCTCTAAGCCACACCCTGACTCACAATGCTCACAAAAACGGTAAACTGTGGCACAATAACAAGCATACAGAAATAATAAACCCCTAGCTGTTAATCTGTCAGGCGGCAGAGGTCTAGCCGGAAGGATATAGGCTTCGGATACCCGGGCTGAGCCACCTGCTCTAGCCTAGGGACGTTCCCAACTCTGTGCGCCAAATTACTCTAATTGAAAGGGTGCTCTCTTGAGAGACTCAGATCGCAAGTATCTGACTCTCTCCTGGCGACCCTAAAACAAAAGCAAGACGTGCTAGCGCAGTGCTGAGTGGACTAGGCAAGGGCCCTCACACAACACAACACTAGACACACAGGGACACAGACAAGAAAATGCCACCAGACTCCCACGGGTATCCTAGTAAAGTCGTGCGGGTCCACAGGACTCGCACCAGCAGACTTTACTTAAAGGATCGCAAAAAGCCTCCCCCCCGGTCTAGCCCCTGCTAACCTGACACAAGAACACACTAGCAAGCATGAAACCACCAAATCTGAGACAACAAAAAAGCTTCCTAGGTCTCATTAACAATTACGTCTCTGCATAAGGCCCAAAATCCTATCTAATTATCTGAGAGCTCGTTGTTAATACAATAATAGATATAAGGTCTATCAAGGGGATGGGATAATTAAATAGATTGGTGAAGTAGTGGAAGGAAGGTATACAAAGTAAGAGAGAAAGTTTCTAAGTGGGGTTGAGAGGGATAGATATCAAGGGAGTCCGAAGGGTACGACAGTGAGGTGAGCTCTGAGTGTTGAATCTGTCTGGACCCCACCCTAGGCATGCAAAATACATCCCATGCTTGGCAACACTCAACACAGTTGCCGGGTCAAAATCCTCTACCCCGTGCGTGAGTCGAAACTAAGCCTAACGTTGCAATCAGATGCACGTGGCAACATCAGGCTCGTCCCAAGCTGGACTCTCCGCGCGAAGCAACGTCCCCCAGCCGGTCTCTCTCTCCCGCTCGTCTCCTCCCACTCTCACTAGACTTACATCTTATATATTATAATGAAACAATCAACTATCGAGAATAAAATATACTAAGATGCGTTGGTTAAGAATAAGGGCAGCTACAAGCTGTGAAACAACATAAGAATATCCCAGACATTAGTTACGTTGTCGTAGGATATATACTAAGGAAAAGCCTGCCGGTCGGCTGCCACCAGCCGGTTTCTAAACGGCTGGGCAGCCGACGCGCACGCATGCCCGCACGTGGCTACTATGCAGAAGCGTCACATTGTCTCTATATAGGACCAAATCTGACTGAAATACTGGGTGATGTACTATTAAAATTCAGGACAAAGAGATTTGGGTTTGTGGCGGATATCTCCAAAGCCTTTTTGAGAATAGGGTTAAAGGAGCAGGACCGCAAATTCACAAAGCTCCTTTTGCCTGAAGATCCTTTTCAACCTGGTGGGCGGATAATAGAATACCGCTTTCGGTCAATGTTATTTGGTTCCTGCTATAGTCCTTTCTTGTTATGCAGCACTTTGAGATATCATTTCCAGAAGACAGAGAAACCGGAAATGGGTCAACTATTTTACATGGATAATCTTCTGGGCGTTGCCGACAGTGGAGAAGAGGTGATCGAAATCTACAATTTGGCAAGGCAAGAATGTAATAAAGCCAATATGCCACTACAAAGTTGGAATTCAAACTCTCATATTCTTTTGGACCAGATAAGAGGAGACTATCCTGACTACCAAATACCAGAATGTTAACCAGTACAGTAAAACCTCGCCATCTCGGACCTCTAGAGGTCGGAAACCCGCACTAGCCGGACTGGCTACGGCCTCTCGGACATGTACTTCCGTATTTCGGACATTTCCGTCATCGTTCCGACAATGTCCGACGTTATCGGATGACGCCCTCACGTCACCGGGCAATAAGGGTGAATATCCGACAAACAGAAGGGACGTCCGACGCCATCTACATCCGGGGCAAAATTTTGTTGCGTGAACTATTAGTTATATGGGATTAATTAGGTTAGGTCCAAACCATCAGACATATACTGTACCCCTATAATGTTGTAAACACCAAATAAAAGTCATAATAAATTGTTATAATTAATAAATTATATACAGTAAACCGCTAAAATTTAAGGGTGTTATTTGTCATTAATATGATAAATTTCACATGAAAAAAAAAAAAAAAACACCAAAAAAATATCCCCGTGCTGTAGGCCTAATCCCTCCCCTCCCTGTCCCAAGCCTCAACTCCAACCCGTTACTGTGATGATGTTGATAAGCCTATCTTATTTATTATTTATCTATGTGCTGGAAGGATATTATATTTTTCAATTCCATCACATTAGAAATGATTCAAAAATTACAAAAAGTCCAAATAAGACATAGTTATGTTAATGTATAAGGGAGTTAGGTAGATGAATTAGAGAGATAGATAGATAGAAAGAGAGTGTATATCGAGGGAACAAAACAAAACAAAAAATCTATCAAACTTAAATCTTCCGTCTCTGCTTGCACGGAGGGGAGGGTTGAAATATTGTGTTGACTATCTTATTTATTATTTATCTATGTGCTGGAAGGATATTATATTTTTCAATTCCATCGCATTAGAAATTATTCAAAGATTACAAAAAGTCCAAATAAGACATAGTTATGTTAATGTATAAGGGAGTTAGGTAGATATGCATTAGAGAGATAGATAGATAGAAAGAGAGTTGCAGAGTGGGAGTGCGTGATTTTATGTGGAAAAAAGCTAAAAATACCCTGGCAAAAAACTTCAGAATGGTAAATCTCGGTAAAAAAATTGTAAAGTCGAGCCAAACTGTTTGTTGTGCGGGCAAGGGGTAGTACTATGCAACCTTCGTTAAAGTGAAAATTTGTTGCAAGAGTGTTCGTTGTGCAGGGGTTTACTGTACTATGTTTTGTATTACATATTATAGGGTTCGAATAATGTTGTCTTCGTTTTCTAGGTTGACGCGGACGTCTCTCTTCAGGTCGGATTTTTTCCGTAGTCCCCGATTTCATTGTTGTCTCGGACGGACATTGGTTAGGTCGGATTTTATCCTCTGTTAGGTCGGACACAAGCCGGACTCCGGACATCTCGGATTTTCGGTCATCTCGGACTGGGTCTCCCCCCAATTAGTCCGAGATAGCGAGGGTATACTGTACTAGGATTGCAGTGGAAAACGACTACTGATGAGATGTATCTAAAGCCCCTCAAGTTTCCCGATGTAAAACTCACAAAACGCACGCTCTTAAGTCAGGTCTCTATGATGTTTGACCCATTGGGCATATTTAGTCCCATATCAATTAAAGGGAAGATTTTAGTTCAGGAAGCCTGGAGAGAAGCACTGAGTTGGGATACCCCATTACCTGAAAAGTATACAGAAGAGTGGAACAAATTGCAGGTGGAATATGAAAAGGTGTCTTCAGTCAAGTTTCCTAGAAGATGTGATCCTACCTCTGATAATGAGTGTGCTCAATTGTACGTATTTTGTCATGCTTCATCTAAGGCGTATGGTGCAGTAGCTTTTTGTTTTACTGAAGTCTCATCTACTTTGATTATGTCCAAGTCCTGAGTAGCGCCATTAAAACAACGTAACCTTCCACAGTTGGAGTTGACCGCTGTTGAATTGGGAACTAGGTTAGCTACTTATTTGAATGGTATGTTTCCCTTTGTAAGTGAGACATATATATGGACAGATAGTGAGATATGTTTGCACTGGATAGCTAAGGATGATAGTCACATAGTTTATGTGTGTAACAGAGTACACCAAATAAATGAACTATAAATTCATGCATGTTAAGTCCAAGGATAATCCGGCTGACTTGGTGAGCCGAGGTGTAAGTGTCAAGAAACTGATTACCGAAATTCTGTGGTTTCAGGGTCCAGTTTGGCTATGTCGGAGTGATAGGCCAGAACAAAAATCATACCAGAAGGTTAATGATGATCAAGTTCATATGGACCCAATAATTATCCCAGAGCCTTCAGTGATTGACATCACCAAGTTCTCCAATTTGGACAAGCTATTAACTATAACTAAATTTGTGTTAAACATTTCTGAGCTAGATGGTAAAGATGAAGGAATTAGACCCACTTACCTACTGGATCAAAAGGACACAAGCTGAAAAGTATGAGGAGGAATTGACACAGCTACGTTAACCCAATCCCAAGCCAACAAAAAGAATGAAGGATCTTGGGCTGTACCTAGACAATCAAGAATTGATATTTTGTCGAGGTCCTATTGGTAAAACTGATCTACCCCTCAAAACTCGACATCTGATCCTATTGCCCAAGGATTGTGACCTCACCAAATTGATGGTTTTAACCCTTAATTAGCGGCTCACCACATAAGTCGTATTTAATAAAGCTGGACTATGTGGCGGCGCTCGACATAGGTCGAGTGGCAATTTCAGCACGTAATGTTGCTGAGAGAGAGAGACAAGTGGTGGCAGGAGAGTAGCGAGCGTATGACTGCTCCAGACCACCGCGGCGAACATACTGACACGAATCCCAGCTCCCTCCTCCCTCTCTCACTCGCTATATAAGGAATTGTATCGGGAAAGTGGCTAATTACATGCTTTTTGCACTCGCGTTGCACGGTTATTGCAAGAAAACTAGCCATCATAAAAGGATCGTTATGGTGTCATTCGAAAGCTCTGTTTATGCCCTTTCAGGGATAGGTACTTGTTTTACGTTCTGGGTCTTATTTAGGCATGAAAATGATCACGTAAACAGCCCTATTTTGGCTAAAAACACCCCGCTGGGCGGTACATATAAATAAACCGCATAGGCCGCTCGTAAGGTGTTAAAAGCGCATGAAACCACTAAACACGGTGGGATAGCAGACACTCTAGCCTATATGCGGCAAAACTATTGGATACCCCAGGGACGACAAGCTGTTAAATGCAGTATCAAGAATTGCATTATTTGCAAGAGGTATACAGCTATAGCTATTCCTTACCCTGGTCCACCAGCTCTCCCGCCAAACCGCATTCTCCAAAGAAAACCGTTTGAAGTAACAGGTGTAGATTATACTGGTGCAATCACTCTCACAGGAGATGATGGACCGCCCAAGAAGGTTTATATATGTCTATTCACCTGTACAAGCACTCAGGCTATACATTTGGAGATAGTGAAGGACATGAGCTCTGAAACCTTAATATTTTTTTTTAGAAGATTTGCTGTCCCAGACGTTTGATTAGTGACAATGGTACAAATTTTGTGGGTTAATCACCGCTAGTTTCGGAATTATTGAAGAGCAACGCAGTACAGCAAATGCTAGATTCTAGAAATTGTTATTGGTCATTCACAACTCCCAGAGCCCCTTGGCAAAACGGATTTACAAACAAAATTATAGGCATCATGAAATAGTGCCTGAAAAAGGTTCTTCACAAGTCGAGAGTCACCTTGGATGAGTTATTTAAGAACTGTTGTCACCGAGATTGAAACAAGAATTAACAATAGACCACTAACATATCAAGATGACTCCAATTTGGAAATTGAAGCCTTAACTCCGGCTCATTTGTTATATGGTAGACGACTAGACCCAGTACCCCGTTTGGACATGGCAGAGGAATTAGTGGATCCCGCCGTTAATAAAGCAGACGCTCACTTGCGACGAAGCTACCAACAACTTTGCAAGGTACTGAATGCCTGGAACAAACAGTGGGCATCAGAATATGTCTTAAGCATACGGGAAAGGTATTATGGTGCAAATTCTGCTAGTAACCGTTGCAAACCTGAGATGAGAGACATAGTCTTGTTGAAAATGGACCAACCTCACTCCAAATGGCCCTTTGGCAATGATCCTAGAAGTCTATCCTGATCCCGAAGGAGTTATCAGAACAGTTAAAGTTTTATCTCGAGGACAAACAACTATCCGAACTGTAGATCGGCTCATACCTATGGAGCTCACCATCCCACCGGAGGAAGAACAGCAACCCATAGTAATAGGGAAACCTAGACAACAACGAGCAGCTGCTACGCCTATGGGATCTAGAAGAAATTGGAGTGATTTGTTAGTAGCAGGTCACATAACATGATGCAATGCATCATACTTCGCCGGGTCCCAATCTGTGAGAAATAAATTGACTACACCGGTATCTGGGAAGGGTTGGTAATAGCCATTTCTTAGGGTAACCTCATTAGAGTGAACCATTTCCTACCAGCGCCTGGTGATTGTAAATATTGTAAAGAATAATTAATATTAAGTAATTTAGAACTATAAGATTACCTTGGCCAAGTTAATTTAGTTATAAAACCTTGTAGGATTAAAACTTAGAGGTACTGTATTAGGGATCAGTTTTGAAACTCCCGCGATCGCAGACGTTATCCATAATTTGTAGTGGTAACCTCAACCCTTGGATAATATGTTTACTAAATCGTTGTGAAACAATATTTATATTAATATTTATGTAATTAAACACTTATTTTTCATTTATATGATTAAGTGAAGAGGGAATGAACCCTTGGTAACAAATTAGTATATAATTTATTTAAGAGTCGGAAATTGAAGTTCAGACCAGACGCCATTAAACTTTTGAGCTATCAGGACGTGTCTCGTGACCTCTCCCACCACACTCCCCGCGCCCGGCCCAGAGTCCCTGACCTTTGACCCTACCTATCGAAGCCGGAATCCTCTGAAACAACGCCAGGACCCTAGTTATAGCTAAGTCATTGATATATATGGCCATTTATACAATGTTTAGTTAGGGTATCTGAGAGATAGGCTATCATGGGTTAAGACTAGGCTACTAAACAACCCTCATCTACTTATACAATCCATGCCATAAGGTAGGCTATCCAATACTTTATTTTTATTCTTTTCTTTTTTGATTGGTGTGACATAGAATATCTTTATTGGTCATATAATCCTCCACAGGTCTCCTTAATTAAGTCAAAAAATCAACCCAGCAATCTAAAACACTTACTAACAAAAGCAAGATTCAAATACCGTAGCGAACCCAGGAGTGACAAAGTGTGGTAACTCAAGATGCTTGTTATGCACACACATTATAGAGGGCAGTCAATTATAATAAAATGTGTTGATACGAACTACACATTAAAAAATAATCATAATATGAATTGTTCGACACTCGATTGTATATATGTAATTAGTTGCAATGGCTGCAATGCCATCTATATTGGCAAAACTTCGAATCTTAGACTTCGAACAAACCTTCACAGAAACCATGTAAGACACAATAAAGGTCTATATGTAAACCAACGCATCTCGGAATGTGCTCAAAATATATCTCTTAATTTTAACATAATGCCATTTTATAAGACAAAACAAGATTACATTACTCTGCGAAAAAAAAAATAGAGTTACTTCATAAATAAATTCAAACCTCGGTTGAAGAGAGACTATATACACCTAGCTCGAAATACTAAACGAAGACTTGATTTCGAAATACTTTACGATAATAATTAAAAAACACAGGTAACTTAAAACAGAACTATTGCCGTAGGAACCAGCAGGACTTGACTTGCATTAGGCGTGACGTTCGGACGTGTTCTCGACGATTGTTTATAATTTTATGATTTTTGTTGGCCTGGGTGCCTATTTTTTTCCAAATATATAAATTCTTGTTAATTTCCTCCTCTCCCTTTTTTTTTTGGCAGAGTAGGTGTCTCTGCCTTTTGGTTTGCTTTTTCCTTGCTTTCTGACCTCTGGGAGATCCCCCCACTGATCGCTCTGGGCCTGAAATTACAGGGTTGGGCTCCCCGATACGAGGATTGAGAGGGGTTGGCAAACGTTTTATTTTTTCCTCCCATGCCT
Organism: Paralithodes platypus; assembly: GCA_032716605.1. Classification (NCBI taxonomy): domain Eukaryota; kingdom Metazoa; phylum Arthropoda; class Malacostraca; order Decapoda; family Lithodidae; genus Paralithodes; species Paralithodes platypus. The sequence continues at coordinate 22,982,335 of CM064549.1, forward strand.
TCCTCCCCTGTTTCTGGCGTCCGCTGTGCGTTTCTCACTTCCCCCTTCTGGGGAAGTGGGATGGATCCTGATCCTCTCTCCCTTCCACCCCCCCGTAGAGGGAGGGATTTCCCTCCTGATCCTCCCCCTAAACTGTCCGTGACCGCCCCCGAGAATGCTTCCTTTGTGAAGCTTCATGCTTCTGGTACAGTATCCCTTGACCTTGTTAAAACGAATAATGCTTCCCAGGTCTAGGACTTACTTAAGTTACGAACATTTAATTGTAATGTAGGGGAGATGTGGCGAAGTGATCTTGCCACTGGACCGGTAATCCAATGGACCCGGGTTCAAATCCCGATATGTTAATGGGAAGATATTTTTGGGATGGAATTTATTACCTAATATCAGTGCATTACCACAAAGCCCACCGAAACGCCAAAAAATACCCTCATTGTTCCCCTATTAACCTTTCCTACCTGGCTGTCATTTTAAAAGGCAACCGCGGCAGATGGGCCGGTACCCGGGTGTCCTATTAAAATCCGTAAGCTTGATAGCCTATTAAGCTTGGTCTGAACGCTGTGCGTCCGACGCATGTAAACAAAGCCGTTCATTGCGTCACCGCACCTCCGAAAACAAGAAGGAGACGTCGGATCAATGTTGTTGTTGTATGATATGACGAAATTAGTGTCTGAAAAGCTCCGATAATGTCAACATCGCGGCGAAATTTGCTCCACGGAAATCGTCATCACAACTGAACCAGTTGACTTAGAGAGCTCTACTCAACGCCAGTCTACAGATTGGAAACCGCACTACGTTTAGGGATGCGTGGAAAATTTCTAGCAGTTAAAATAACAAAGATACGGTAGCCTAGGCCTAGACGTCTTTCGGCCAGATCGCCCGGATACGACCTCCGTCCTTTGGAAAGGCAGCCCGGGTCACGAGGGTTAAATAGCACTGTATGAATATTCCCATATTCAAAATATGCTACAGGGGGATAATGCCTAGTGAGTTCATTGCTCAATAGGTGGCGTTCTGAGAGTAAGGGTCCGAGTCAAGGGGATGAAACAGTAAATCACTGGAGCGAGGCAGCTTCATAGATGGGGCTGCTTCGAGCTGTGAGTGAGCAACTAAGCCCCATGAATCCTGCAAAGGCAAGATGGCAGGGGCTGGTTGCAGCTAAAAAGTGCATCACATGTCTTACCTCCTAGACTGGAACGAGATCTCACGGACTTCACCGTTCATAACGGTTTAATGTACAGGCTCTCAGCCTATGCCCGAGAGGGAGTAGTTGGAATATAGGAAATACAAAAAAAATGCGCAGATCGCTGTCTCAATGAATTCCTTCAAGGGGGTAACCCATTGTAGGAATTTCTTGTCTATGTCTGAGCAGAACATTGTAGATGAAATGGCCGATCAACTTGTCGTTGGCGCGAGATATATTACCCGTTTTGCAAATGGCAATCGTGTTGCAACAGACTCCGACTGTTGTATTGACCTTAGGTATGGCCAAACTTCTGGATGCTGTGCAGTGTGCATGTGCGGTATGAACTTGCCCTGTGAGAGTATACATCCCTAACCTCTTACGTTACTTTAAATGCCAGCAATTTTGGCACATTAAAGAAGCTTACCGTTCTCCCCAGCCTGTTTGTGAGCGTTGTGGTGGCCGAGGTCATGAGTCTGTAGGGTGCACTGAGACAGCTAATTGTGTAAACTGTGCAGGTGCTCACTCTTCCTCCTCTCGGGATTGCCCCAAGTGGAAGATAGAAAAGAAGGTCTGTACAGTCAAGGCCACAACGGAGCTAGGAAGAAGGTGGAGGAGTTGCATGCAATTCCTTGGCCGGATGTTTCTTATGCTTCTACGGCGAACTTTCAGCCTCAGATGTGCTCTGTGGGGACTCAGACTTGTTCTGTGTCTCCCTCCTGCTAAAACTTCTCAGTCATTTCTTGCCCACTGTTCCTCCTCTACCACTTCCACCGTTTCTCCCGCTTCCACTGATTTTACCGCTAGCTCAGTATCCGACTCTCCTACTCCATCTACCTCTTCTCCTCCTGTTGCTTCATCCTCTGACTCTGCTTCTGCCTCAGTGCGGGATAAATCCTCTTATTCCCACACTGCTGCTTCTTCTCCTCCCCATCCTGCTGGGAAGAATGGCAAGTCTGATGCGAATAAAGTAAATATTACCCCCCTCAGCCGTCAGTTTTATACGCACGTCATCCCATCTCCGGCTCCCTCGAGGGGGGGTCTACGGACAGAATGAAGGTTGCCGGTGGCAAGCCCTGGCAAAGGTCCCTGGGTTCCCCTCATACTAAAGAAAAGCATAACAAATCTAAGCACACTTGGGCATCCCAATCACTCTTACTTCATTCCATGCTCTTTTTCATGCATAAACAAGAGCCACAGCGTAATACAATTATATATACGTGAAAGGGCGATAATAGAGCTTTCCAATGACACCTGAATCATCCTTGTACGACCACGGGTTATCTAGTAGCGATCGCATAACCGAAGGTGAAAATACCCTAAAATAAGGTAATTTCCGCAGTTTTTTCCTTGTCTCGTGAAGTACGGCGGTAGGGATGAGGCATACTATGTGTAAGAGGAGGCCCAGCGGTGGTGCCGAGCGGGTAAAGACCAGCTATCGTCCTCCCAATGCCCAGACTCTCTCTCAGAGCTCTTAATGTCCTCAAAATGGCACCCGTCATATGATGGGCACCGCAGGGGTGGCCAATATTCTCTCGCCCGTTGTATGATGTTCACCGTCGGTTAGGTGTTAAGCTAGGATGCAGAAAATTTCACTGATGGTTGCCTGCCCCATGGTGATAATACTGGTGAATTTTAATTGAATTCTATGATTTGTTTTTAAATATTTTTACTATTTATATAGAAATATTATTATTTGATTAATTCTTGCAGTAAAATGGTAAATGTCCTCAAATACCTTTCTAACCGTTACTGGGGAACCGACAGAACATCTATACTGATGGTGTATAAGTCCCTTAGTCGTTCAAAGTTCGACTATGGCTCGCTGGTGTATGGGTCGGCGTCTGCTTGTACCTTAAGGAGGTTTGATGTGTTTCAGAATGTCTGTTTGCGTTTGTGTCTTGGAGCCTTTCTGTGTATTCATGTGGAGCGTATGGAAGTGGAAGCTAATGTGTCGCCCCTCCGTCTTCGTCGTGATCATACGCTCCTGTCGTTCGGTATCTCACTACACTGTAAATGTTTGCTCAGCCTTCCAACTTGTGGGAGCTTCCTGCATTACGAGCATTTGCTGCATGGGGCCCTCAAGTCGGTGGCTGTATGGCTTCACATCTTGATGCGAAAGTTAGGTTTTGACCTCTCTAATGTTGACCAGCTGGTTGTATTAAAAATAGCACCTTGGGAGCAGCCCGCTTATACAATTGATACTCAGTTGCTCCCTTCCCCCAAGCGTCAGGCACTGGAGGTGGAAATCCGTCAGCTTTTCCGATCAGTCCTCATCAGATACCTAGCTTCTTTCCACCTCTACACCAATGGCTCTAAGTCGGATGAATGTGTGAGTGTGAGTGTGTGCTCGACCGAATGTTGCCTCAGGTACCTTTTGCCGATCCATACGTTTGTTTTCACTTCTGAAATTTTTGCAATAGACTGGGCCGTAGATTTTGCTGAGGCTTTTCATCATGACAGCTTTGTAATTTTTTTGGATTCAAAGTCAGCCCTTCAGGCAATCGATTCATATAGCACGGGTTCTATTGAAATCCAAGGCCACATTATAAAAAAGTTGCACTCAATTTATATCCTTCTCTCTGATTTGGGTGCCTGGTCGTTGACGAATTTTCGGCAATAAGCAGGCTGATGAACTTGCTATATCGGCGGTTGAACTTGAGGGGACGTTGGACGTCCCTTGGGATCTACAGACAAGTTATCTTAGCTCGACTGAGGAAGAATTGTACATTATAAATTCTTTAATTTTGTCTGTAATTCATTTTAGAATAACAATAATTTCAGTTCTGTTTTGCTTCTCCCCTTTGTCTTAGCATATAATGAGGATGACAGTTGATACTCTTAAAAATGTGTTTGTCCTGACACTATTCTTCTCAGTTGATGTTGCCTTTACTATTGCTTTAGACCTATGACGTATACTGGATTGTGATACTTGCCAATATCACATTCGAGTATTATGAGGTTCTTGTCAATTAACATTTTGCTTTAGTATGGCCTAATAGTCCTGATGGGCTGATGGCCTTTCCAATTAAGATGAAAAAAAAAAAAAAGGAACCAGTGCCTGGTAATCCACGCATGGGTGAGGACAAACATCCTTGACTTTGGAACCAGCCACTCTTATTTTAATACTGAAGATCTACGGAAGTTGAGAAATGCATTTATTCATATTCCAACTGACAATAAACGTCTGTGATACATTTAAAATTTATCATTAAACACTATTTTACTTTAATCCTGCAGTTCGAGCCATCTAACAAGATACTCTGACTTCCTTTTTACTGCTCTCTGTATTTTTCTTCTTTCACTGGCAATTAACGTCTGTGTTATTTCTAAAGCTAACCATAAGCGTGTTACAATTATTTTAAACTGTTATCAACATCTGTAGCCTATTTTTAACCGTACAATTCGAGCGATCTACAAGGATACTCGGACGTACTTTGTATCCCCCCCCCACCCCTTTTTTAATATTCCTACGATGTTTTCTAGCATATTCTGAGACTTATTGATATAATTGACCATACCGATATGTATTTATCTTTAACATTTATACAGTGAACTTGACATGTTCTATACTTCTTTTGGTGTGGAAATATTTGTATATATATACAGTATATACATGTACTGTATATATGGCGTGATAGAAGAGCACGTTCATCTTGTCTATATTTATTGCAACGTTTCGGAGACACTTACTCCATCATCAGGCAAATCTAAAAATAATAGATACTGTTACGACTGAGGTTTAAATATATCAGGGCTCTTATTCATTGGACTAGTAATGGCATAAATGCTACAATGGAAAGTGCTAGATCAAACCTCTGATGTATATTCCCAGTGAACAAAGAACACAAATACTCTCCAGAGTTCTATATGCAATAATAGGTTATCAAACTCTCAATAAATGTGCGTCTACTCTAGGCTTAATGTTATGTGAAAACAGCCTATTACTACCTATAACCGAAGGTGCTTGGTTATGGTATGCAAAGTAAGGTGGTAAGGGGAGTTACAGCTTATGTTACTTTAATCAATAAATGTCAGGCACTCCTGCATGAAAGAAAGTGCACTCAAGTCCTTCAACACCAACAAGGAATCTTCTTTAAATGTTAGATGCTATCAAGATGCTCGAATCGGAAATGGAACCCAAAAAGGCCGGCAGCGGAACAATGCTCGTGCAGGCTATGCACACAAAAGGCAGGATATATAATGCAGTCAGGGCCAAGAATATCCTAAACGCTACAACAATAATAATCGCCACGACAATGCAGTATTCCTATCAACAAAAAGAGCCTAAGTCGTTTGTGTCTCCATACATCAAACTAGGCTGCGAAATGCTTGTGTAATCATAAACGGGTATGCATAAAAAGAGTAATTGGGTTAATATACTTAATGTCTACTATGACTGATAAAGTCTAGCTAGAGTCAATAATATGAGATACTGGTGCGCATGGCATGCCGCATAGCCTAGTGCAAATCTCAAGTCTGTGCGTCAAATATTACGTTATAGGGAAGGGTAGCTCTCTTGAGAAACCTTAATACCGAAGTATTAAGCGTTCTCCTGGCGTACCTCAAAGACAAACAACGAGCTTAGAACAGTGCAGAATGGTATAGGCAAAAAGCCCTCATTCGTGCATGCCCTACTCTCAATGGCACACAGACTAGAATTTACTCAATCAACTCCAGTTCTCAGGTATGTCGTGCAGCTTTTAACCCGGGAACTGCGGGGAGACTCTTAAGAGTTTCCCCGGCGGACTGCGGGAAGACTCTTAACCCTTTCACGCATTTATGACGCAGAGGTTGCCAGATTAGTAATAAGAAATAGAGTTCTCTCACTCTTATAATTACCTCTCCAAAATTAGTTTTCTGGCCACAGCTAACTCAAAGACAACTGCAGAGGTTGAAGTAACTAAACTAAAGGTTTCTAAATACCTCTGATGGTAACAAAGGCTTTAAAGTATCCCGAATAGGCTCAAAATCGCGTCATATGTCGGAAAGGGTTAAGAGTCAGAGAAAAAATAAATTAACTTTTGACCGATTTTTTTTTTTTTTTTGGCCCCTGGGCCATGCAAAATCTCAGTCCTCTACATCCCCTCTTTCCCCACTTTCCTCCTCTCCTTCAGTTATCACCTATTTTCCCTGTTATTCCCTTATTCTGAGGAATATTTTCGTGCTAACATTAGCGAGTTGCAAGCAGGGCGTTGTCATCACTGATTGCAAGCGAGTGCAAGAGAGAGAGAGAGAGTATCGATAGACTGTGTCTCAGTGGCCTAGGGGGAAATTGGCAGGAAAGCAGCTTGCCTCACCCATACATTATACAACTCGCGGGCTATATCTCCGATTTTGACCATCCAAACGCTGTTTTTCACTCGTTTTATTATTGTTTCAGGTTAATACCTTTATAATCAACCCATAATAGGCGCGTATGGATAAGTATTAATGCTATTTATGGTAAAATAAATATTTTAGTGACGGAAACACCTCAAATACATGCGCACAGGGAGAGGTGTCTAATTACCCCCATGCGCACTTGTTAGGTTAACTAAAGCCAGCACTCATAGGAAACAATACCTTATAATATCAGACTCCTAGCCTAGCATTATCTAATCCAGCAGAACACTAATAATTATAGGAAGCGGTACTGAACAATATGAATGCCAACCAATGCTTCGTGATCAACTTATCTTAACACTAACATACATGGGTTATATCAGACCTTAACGCACAATACAACTGGCCAGCGTGAAGCTGATTTTGCAGAGTTAACCAGAGGGGGTATAATATTAATAAAAGGTTGTGAAAGATATGGAAAATGAGAGAGATAGGCAGAGGAAAAGGTTCTCAGGTACAGTGAGGGGGACAGGTATCCAAGGGATAAGAGGGATGCGTTCTAGAAACCAGATCTGAGAGAAATTGGCGAGGAAGCTGTATATATACTAGCACTAGCTCGAACCGCGTAGAAAAGCGGTAACAAGTCCTCTAACTAATGCTAAAGAAGCTAGCTAAACATGACGTCATCAAGCATGGTAAAAAACTCCTCTAACCAATCCCCGCGAGGCCAGCCAGCTATGACGTCATCGAGTATAGCAAAACACTGCGTGCCTCCCCCCACACTCTGTTCTACTCTCTCTCTCTCTCTCTCTCAACTCCTATCATTACTACTTAATGATAAAACATATACTTTGCAATTAAATATATAAAGCCTTGACATGGGTGAAAACAAAGAGCCTTTCTGGACTGCCCATGACACGAGCTTTCATATGAAATAAAACACACAACAATACATCAACTGTAGCCACATCCACTGCCCTGGCGATCCTAGCGAGTCACTGTAGGACAAACCATGCGGTTCTAACGGAGTGGTTAACGTCACACCCCCCCCAAGATTTTTCTCAGAGGCCCAAGGCTCACAAAAATCTGATTGTTAGAACCCATGCTATATCTCTACTTCCCATCACCCAGCGGCAGTAAAATATCTGGCACAGTTCTCAACAAAACATTTTACAAAATTATTACCCTCCCCAACACAATAGGTTAAATCATATGTAGTTATGCTCCTCAAGAGCGAGCTTCTCTAGCCCAGCATTCTGAGAGGAGTGCAACTCAGAATTACTGCTATAACGTACTGAAAAAATTCAACTATCAAAGAAAGAGTTTTATATTTGATTTTTATGTTTTTAATTTGTTTATTTCGGCTGCACTATAGGGGCAAGCCTAGTTTTTTCTTCTATACCAAACGCTCAACTCCTGCTTTACGACCCAATACGCTGGGCTACAACCGCGAGCCAACAAGCACCAAGCGCAAAATACTATTCAAACTAAAGCAGGAGGCTACCCGTGTGTTAATCTACCCATGATCATATACCCTTGAAAGACAATCTGCAACCACGTTGTCACAACCGGCAATATGGCGTATGTCCAGGTTATATACCAATAACCTTAGTGACCACCTGGTCAGCCTCATATTCCGATTGTGAAACTGGCCCAAGAACTTGAGAGGGTGATGATCTGGGTAAACTACAACGACCGGACCATAGGCTGGAACATAGACCTCGAAATGCCTCAGTGCAAGCACAACTGCCAGCAGCTCCCTCTCGACAACAGAGCAGCTCCCCTCTGCTGAATTGAACTTCTCCGAGCAGAAACTAACAGGATGCTCCAGCCCATCATCGTCCTTTTCCACAAGGACGGCACCAGCCCCCACGCCACTAGCATCCGTTGCTAGTTGGAAAGGTAGGCTAAAGTCAGGGGCCCTGAGGATCGGGTGAGTGTACAACAGGTGTTTTACTACTCTAAATGCCTTCTCACACTCAGGCGCCCATTTGACTTTCTTTCCTTCCAGTTATCCTCCACCTAAGCTTGACTGTCCCATTCTCCTTCTCCACCTTGACTGCTAAACGTCATCACAGGCACAGTGAGAGGCTCAGGGGGGTGCCTCACATAGTCCTTCATGAGATTAACGTGACATAACTGATTGCGCTTCCGTCTGTCTGGAGTGGCTACCAAGCAATCCATGTCCGATAGCCTCTCAACCACCCGATAAGGACCAGTGTACTTCGCGGATAAGGGATGACCTACAAGGGGCAGTAGAATCAACACCTCCTGATCCACGCGAAACTCCCTGAGTTTAACCTTGAGGTCGTACCTGTCCTTCATGAGGGCCTGAGAGCTAGTCGAATTACGGCCAGCCAACTCCAGACTGCGCAACATCCGTTCTCGACTGTCGAGGACATACTTGAGCATAGAACAAGGTTTTTCTGCACCCTCCCATATTTCTTTAATCATATGGAGAAACCCTCTGACACGGTGTCCAAAGACGAGCTCATTAGGGCTGAATCCCAAACTTTCCCTAGGTACCTCCCGTGCAACAAACAAAACATATGGCAGGCCAAGATCCCAACCCCATCCACTCTCAAAGCAACAATAACGAAGCACAGATTCCAAGGCTGAGTGCCATCGCTCTAACACACCCTGGCTCTCTGGATGATACGCAGATGACACAACCGTAGCAATCCCATGCTGCGGTACTGCTTGAACAAAGAGGCTAGAAGTGAAGTTGGATCCTTGGTCTGACTGAATCTCCCGCGGGTAACCATACTGGGAAAAATACACTAGCAAGCTTCGGACCACCGTCTTCGCTGACCCATTTCTCATAGGGTACGCGTCAGGGTACCTTGTTGCTACATCTCCCGACTGTGCATCACTGTCCTCCTCCAACTCGACAGCACCGGTACCACATTCAAGAACCTCCGGGTCTTCTAAGTGCAATTTACGAATGTCCGAAGGAGCAAGCTTATCTAAGTGTTTGCGAAACAACTCATGCCCCCCTCCTACACTGAATTTAGCCTCCCGTTGCTCTCTCTCTGTGTATCGTTGCTGTCTCTTCGTCTTTTTAAGCCCATCCTCTGCCTTCTTACTAACAGTTAATGGGTCTTCTCCAGACTCGAAAATCAGTCCTAATAATGAGTCCCCGAGAATGTCCGTTGATACTAAACTCTCAACCGCATCAACTTTCGACCCCTTCTCGGTACCTTTCCTCCGCTTGTCTAAAGACTGTTGACCAGAATGCAACTCCCTGGATGCAAGAGATCTGATGACAACACACGCCATAGGTTGCACCGGACACTTCTCAACCCACTCCTGCTCCTCCCTACTCACGTCGGCCGGCTTCTCGGCAACGACCAAGGGTGGAGCCTCAGAAGTAGGCCCCGCAAAGTCGTTGCCGAGAAGGAGGTCGACGCCCCCAACAGGCAACTTCTCCACAATTCCTACATCCAGGTTACGAGTCACACCATCAACTTTCATCTTCATTCTTACAAGCGGGTATGACCTTGTTGCATTAACTCCCTGAACCACAACCACCCACGCCGTATTTACAGGTTTACCAGTGACATTCCTCAACAATGTTTGCGATGCCCCAGTGTCACGCAAAATTCTCACCTCATGTCTTCTACCCACCCACTCCACACAACCGAGTCTCCTGTGGTCACTAAAGGCATCACGGACAGGGAATAAGCCTTCCGGATCCTTCTGCACTGGCAGTGTATTTACCTCGGAAGAAATGCCTCTAGCAAACTCCGATGTCCTCTTGAACACTCCAATGCCGTGAGCAAAAGACACGGCTGCCGGAGGAGGTCGACTAGGGCACTCATTTGCCTTATGACCCTCCTGGTGGCACTTAAAACACATAAATTTCGGTTTCGGCTTATACTGTGATGTAAAAAAAAACCTGACTTTTCTCATACGGCGTGGTGTTAGGTTTGGATTCAGTTTTAGTTTCATTGCTCTTTTGTTTAAATGTGTCATTGCTACGGGGAGGGGGAGGATAACGGTCCCTAGCACTTGCATCGTACTTCTGTGAGGACCTGCAACCCCGAATCAATGACAGCCGTCGATCAGCCATTTCTGCTGCTTCGACTAGAGTTCTTGGGTTTTTCTCCTTTAAGTTCAAAGTTAGATCACCGCCCGTGCTCTTAAAGAACTGCTCCAACATCATCAACTGCTTAACTCCATCAAACGTTGTTACCTTCTCAGATCGGAGCCAGTTCCCCATAGCATCGGACAAGTCCCGGGCGTGTTCCAAAAAGGTGCTATCTCTTCCCTTAGTTACACCCCGGAACTTCAAATGGTACGTTTCCGGTTGCAGTTCGTAAGCCCTCAGGACAGCCTCCTTGAGATCCTCATACACAATACATGACTCCAAAGGTAATGCATCGTAGGCTTTAAGACCCTTGCCTATTAATCTAGAGGATACAAGTGCTGCCAATTTATTCTCTGGCCACTGGTGTTCCTGGCACTTCTTCTCAAAGCGTGCGAAAAATTCTGTTACACCACTCTCATCAAACACCGAAACCAGTTTCAATAAGTGCGAGAGAGATTGATCATGAGCACGGTTACCAGCCCCAAGTCGCTGTCCCGTTGTCTCTACTCGCGACTTCTCTACGTCCATGTCGGCACAGTACCTAGTCGACTCTAAATCAGCTTGGATTCTTGCTAGCTCTATGTGCTGCTGACTGATAGTTTTTCTCTCTTCTATCTTGGCTAATTCTATTTGCTGCTCACCTGCCCTTTGTTTCTGTTGAATCTTAGCTAATTCGAGCTTAAACAATAATTCTGGAGATAACCCTTGAGGAGGTGAAGGTGCTACAATGTTTGAAATTACCGGTGGTCCCCCCAGGGGCAACCCACCCTGCCAGGCACCACCTAACTGTGGAAGCGTACTCGGGGTCGGCATACTACTGGGATGGCTGGGAGTCGAGTGTAGGGGAAGCATGGCCGAAGGGCTCTGAGCACTCAACCCATCTCGCTCACCAGTCACCCTGCCCAGTACACACGTTATCAAGTTATCCCTGGTCATGCTGCTAGTACCCGCATGACCGATAGCTGTGGCCAGGCATTGAAGACCGTACGGATCCATACCCTCCAACCGCTCGGCAGTAACAGGCCATTGCAAAAATATCCTAGCATCCTCCTCACAGTTCACCTGATTAACCATTTCATCATGCTGCTGTTCCTCAGTTTCGACATTACGTACTGTGTCTCCATTCTCCTCTGATCCGGTATAAGACACGATGCTCACAAAAATTTCCCACCTCAATATTCAGAAAAGAAGCACCCCAAACTCTTATACCTCAATATACACACACAAATTCTCGGAAATACTCAAGGGCTATACTATGTTGCAAAACAAAAATTATTCTTGCTGATCCCCGCAAAATATTCCCCAAAACAACAAATGTTCCCTGCTAATAAATGTAGGTTCACCAAATCCTAGGTAAGGTCGCCATTTGTTACGACTGAGGTTTAAATATATCAGGGCTCTTATTCATTGGACTAGTAATGGCATAAATGCTACAACGGAAAGCGCTAGATCCAACCTCTGATGTATATTCCCAGTGAACAAAGAACACAAATACTCTCCAGAGTTCTATATGCAATAATAGGTTATCAAACTCTCAATAAATGTGCATTTACTCTAGGCTTAATGTTATGTGAAAACAGCCTATTACTACCTATAACCGAAGGTGCTTGGATATGGTATGCAAAGTAAGGTGGTAAGGGGAGTTACAGCTTACGTTACTTTAATCAATAAATGTCAGGCACTCCTGCATGAAAGAAAGTGCACTCAAGTCCTAAAACACCAACAAGGAATCTTCTTTAAATGTTAGATGCTATCAAGATGCTCGAATCGGAAATGGAACCCAAAAAGGCCGGCAGCGGAACAATGCTCGTGCAGGCTATGCACACAAAAGGCAGGATATATAATGCAGTCGGGGCCAAGAATATCCTAAACGCTACAACAATAATAATCGCCACGACAATGCAGTATTCCTATCAACAAAAAGAGCCTAAGTCGTTTGTGTCTCCATACATCAAACTAGGCTGCGAAATGCTTGTGTAATCATAAACGGGTATGCATAAAAAGAGTAATTGGGTTAATATACTTAATGTCTACTATGACTGATAAAGTCTAGCTAGAGTCAATAATACGAGATACTGGTGCGCATGGCATGCCGCATAGCCTAGTGCAAATCTCAAGTCTGTGCGTCAAATATTACGTTATAGGGAAGGGTAGCTCTCTTGAGAAACCTTAATACCGAAGTATTAAGCGTTCTCCTGCCGTACCTCAAAGACAAACAACGAGCTTAGAACAGTGCAGAATGGTATAGGCAAAAAGCCCTCATTCGTGCATGCTCTACTCTCAATGGCACACAGACTAGAATTTACTCAATCAACTCCAGTTCTCAGGTATGTCGTGCAGCTTTTAACTAAAGCCAGCACTCATAGGAAACAATACCTTATAATATCAGACTCCTAGTCTAGCATTATCTAATCCAGCAGAACACTAATAATTATAGGAAGCGGTACTGAACAATATGAATGCCAACCAATGCTTCGTGATCAACTTATCTTAACACTAACATACATGGGTTATATCGGACCTTAACGCACAATACAACTGGCCAGCATGAAGCTGATTTTGCAGAGTTAACCAGAGGGGGTATAATATTAATAAAAGGTGGTGAAAGATATGGAAAATGAGAGAGATAGGCAGAGGAAAAGGTTCTCAGGTGCAAAGAGGGGGACAGGTATCCAAGGGATAAGAGGGATGCGTTCTAGAAACCAGATCTGAGAGAGAAAGTGGCGAGGAAGCTGTATATATACTAGCACTAGCTTGAACCGCGTAGAAAAGCGGTAACAAGTCCTCTAACCAATGCTAAAGAAGCTAGCTAAACATGACGTCATCAAGCATGGTAAAAAACTCCTCTAACCAATCCCCGCGAGGCCAGCCAGCTATGACGTCATCGAGTATAGCAAAACACTGCGCCCCTCCCCCCACACTCTCTTCTACTCTCTCTCTCTCTCTCTCTCAACTCCTATCATTACTACTTAATGATAAAACATATACTTTGCAATTAAATATATAAAGCCTTGACATGGGTGAAAACAAAGAGCCTTTCTGGACTGACCATGACACGAGCTTTCATATGAAATAAAACACACAACAATACATCAACTGTAGCCACATCCACTGCCCTGGCGATCCTAGCGAGTCACTGTAGGACAAGCCATGCGGTTCTAACAGAGTGGTTAACGTCACACCCCCCCCAAGAGTTTTCTCAGAGGCCCAAGGCTCACAAAAATCTGATTGTTAGAACCCATGCTATATCTCTACTTCCCATCACCCAGCGGCAGTAAAATATCTGGCACAGTTCTCAACATTTTACAAAATTATTACCCTCCCCAACACAATAGGTTAAATCATATGTAGTTATGCTCCTCAAGAGCGAGCTTCTCTAGCCCAGCATTCTGAGAGGAGTGCAACTCAGAATTACTGCTATAACATACTGAAAAAATTCAACTATCAAAGAAAGAGTTTTTTATTTGATTTTTATGTTTTTAATTTGTTTATTTCGGCTACACTATAGGGGCAAGCCTAGTTTTTTCTTCTATACCAAACGCTCAACTCCTGCTTTACGACCCAATACGCTGGGCTACAACCGCGAGCCAACAAGCACCAAGCGCAAAATACTATTCAAACTAAAGCAGGAGGCTACCCGTGTGTCAATCTACCCATGATCATATACCCTTGAAAGACAATCTGCAACCACGTTGTCACAACCGGCAATATGGCGTATGTCCAAGTTATATTCCAATAACCTTAGTGACCACCTGGTCAGCCTCATATTCCGATTGTGAAGCTGGCCCAAGAACTTGAGAGGGTGATGATCTGGGTAAACTACAACGACCGGACCATAGGCTGGAACATAGACCTCGAAATGCCTCAGTGCAAGCACAACTGCCAGCAGCTCCCTCTCGACAACAGAGCAGCCCCCCTGGGCTGAATTGAACTTCTCTGAGCAGAAACTAACAGGATGCTCCAGCCCATCATCATCCTTTTCCACAAGGACGGCACCAGCCCCCACGCCACTAGCATCCGTTGCTATTTGGAAAGGTAGGCTAAAGTCAGGGGCCCTGAGGATCGGGTGAGTGCACAACAGGTGTTTTACTACTCTAAACGCCTTCTCACACTCAGGCGCCCATTTGACTTTCTTTCCTTCCAGTTATCCTCCACCTGAGCTTGACTGTCCCGTTCTCCTTCTCCACCTTGACTGCTAAACGTCATCACAGGCACAGTGAGAGGCTCAGGGGGGTGCCTCACATAGTCCTTCATGAGATTAACGTGACATAACTGATTGCGCTTCCGTCTGTCTGGAGTGGCTACCAAGCAATCCATGTCCGATAGCCTCTCAACCACCCTATAAGGACCAGTGTACTTCGCGGATAAGGGATGACCTACAAGGGGCAGTAGAATCAACACCTCCTGAACCACGCGAAACTCCCTGAGTTTAACCTTGAGGTCGTACCTGTCCTTCATGAGGGCCTGAGAGCTAGTCGAATTACGGCCAGCCAACTCCAGACTGCGCAACATCCGTTCTCGACTGTCGAGGACATACTTGAGCATAGAACAAGGTTTTTCTGCACCCTCCCATATTTCTTTAACCATATGGAGAGGCCCTCTGACACGGTGTCCAAAGACGAGCTCACTAGGGCTGAATCCCAAACTTTCCCTAGGTACCTCCCGTGCAACAAACAAAACATATGGCAGGCCAAGATCCCAACCCCTTCCACTCTCAAAGCAACAATAACGAAGCACAGATTCCAAGGCTGAGTGCCATCGTTCTAACACACCCTGGCTCTCTGGATGATACGCAGATGACACAACCGTAGCAATCCCATGCTGCGGTACTGCTTGAACAAAGAGGCTAGAAGTGAAGTTGGATCCTTGGTCTGACTGAATCTCCCGCGGGTAACCATACTGGGAAAAATACACTAGCAAGCTTCGGACCACCGTCTTCGCTGACCCATTTCTCATAGGGTACGCGTCAGGGTACCTTGTTGCTACATCTCCCGACTGTGCATCACTGTCCTCCTCCAACTCGACAGCACCGGTACCACATTCAAGAACCTCCGGGTCTTCTAAGTGCAATTTACGAATGTCCGAAGGAGCAAGCTTATCTAAGTGTTTGCGAAACAACTTATGCCCCCCTCCTACACTGAATTTAGCCTCCCGTTGCTCTCTCTCTGTGTATCGTTGCTGTCTCTTCGTCTTTTCAAGCCCATCCTCTGCCTTCTTACTAACAGTTAATGGGTCTTCTCCATACTCGAAAATCGGTCCTAATAATGAGTCCCCGAGAATGTCCGTTGATACTAAACTAATATGAAAACAGCCTATTACTACCTATAACCGAAGGTGCTTGGTTATGGTATGCAAAGTAAGGTGGTAAGGGGAGTTACAGCTTATATTACTTTAATCAATAAATGTCAGGCACTCCTGCATGAAAGAAAGTGCACTCAAGTCCTTCAACACCAACAAGGAATCTTCTTTAAATGTTAGATGCTATCAAGATGCTCGAATCGGAAATGGAACCCAAAAAGGCCGGCAGCGGAACAATGCTCGTGCAGGCTATGCACACAAAAGGTAGGATATATAATGCAGTCGGGGCCAAGAATATCCTAAACGCCACAACAAGAATAATCGCCACGACAATGCAGTATTCCTATCAACAAAAAGAGCCTAAGTCGTTTGTGTCACCATACATCAAACTAGGCTGCGAAATGCTTGTGTAATCATAAACGGGTATGCATAAAAAGAGTAATTGGGTTGATATACTTTATGTCTACTATGACTGATAAAGTCTAGCTTGAGTCAATAAAACGAGATACTGGTGCGCATGGCATGCCGCATAGCCTAGTGCAAATCTCAAGTCTGTGCGTCAAATATTACGTTATAGGGAAGGGTATCTCTCTTGAGAAACCTAAATACCGAAGTATTAAGCGTTCTCCTGGCGTACCTCAAAGACAAACAACGAGCTTAGAACAGTGCAGAATGGTATAGGCAAAAAGCCCTCATTCGTGCATGCTCTACTCTCAATGGCACACAGACTAGAATTTACTCAATCAACTCCAGTTCTCAGGTATGTCGTGCAGCTTTTAACCCGGGAACTGCGGGGAGACTCTTAAGAGTTCCCCCGGCGGACTGCGGGAAAACTCTTAAGAGTCAGAGAAAAAAAAAATAAACTTTTGACATCGATTTTTTTTTTTTTGGCCCCTGGGCCATGCAAAATCTCAGTCCTCTACCTCCCCTCCTTCCCCACTTTCCTCCTCTCCTTCAGTTATCACCTATTTTCCCTGTTATTCCCTTATTCTGAGGTATATTTTCGTGCTAACATTAGCGAGTTGCAAGCAGGGCGTTGTCATCACTGATTGCAAGCGAGTGCAAGAAAGAGAGAGAGAGTATCGATCGACTGTGTCTCAGTGGCCTTGGGGGAAATTGGCGGGAAAGCAGCTTGCCTCACCCATACATTATACAACTCGCGGGCTATATCTCCGATTTTGACCATCCAAACGCTGTTTTTCACTCGTTTTATTATTGTTTCAGGTTAATACCTTTATAATCAACCCATAATAGGCGCCTATGGATAAGTATTAATGCTATTTATGGTAAAATTAATATTTTAGTGACGGAAACACCTCAAATACATGAGCACAGGGAGAGGTGTCTAATTACCCCCATGCGCACTTGTTAGGTTAACTAAAGCCAGCACTCATAGGAAACAATACCTTATAATATCAGACTCCTAGTCTAGCATTATCTAATCCAGCAGAACACTAATAATTATAGGAAGCGGTACTGAACAATATGAATGCCAACCAATGCTTCGTGATCAACTTATCTTAACACTAACATACATGGGTTATATCAGACCTTAACGCACAATACAACTGCCCAGCATTAAGCTGATTTTGCAGAGTTAACCAGAGGGGGTATAATATTAATAAAAGGTGGTGAAAGATATGGAAAATGAGAGAGATAGGCAGAGGAAAAGGTTCTCAGGTGCAGTGAGGGAGACAGGTATCCAAGGGATAAGAGGGATGCGTTCTAGAAACCAGATCTGAGAGAGAAAGTGGCGAGGAAGCTGTATATATACTAGCACTAGCTCGAACCGCGTAGAAAAGCGGTAACAAGTCCTCTAACCAATGCTAAATAAGCTAGCTAAACATGACGTCATCAAGCATGGTAAAAAACTCCTAACCAATCCCCGCGAGGCCAGCCAGCTATGACGTCATCGAGTATAGCAAAACACTGCGCGCCTCCCCCCACACTCTGTTCTACTCTCTCTCTCTCTCTCTCTCAACTCCTATCATTACTACTTAATGATAAAACATATACTTTGCAATTAAATATATAAAGCCTTGACATGGGTGAAAACAAAGAGCCTTTCTGGACTGCCCATGACACGAGCTTTCATATGAAATAAATTACTCAACAATACATCAACTGTAGCCACATCCACTGCCCTGGCGATCCTAGCGAGTCACTGTATGACAAGCCATGCGGTTCTAACGGAGTGGTTAACGTCACAATACACACACTTGTAAGACAACACTAGTGTCATAGCGAATTACAATAATTTAATATTGCCTAAGAAAAATGTCATAGTAAGAAAATATGAAGAATGATTATGCTAAACGTAAATATGTATCCTAAATTGATGACATAGAAACACAAAGATACATAGATAATCAATGCCACAAACATAATAGATTAAACACTTCTAAACACTATACATACGCAAACACGAAAAATAACTTACATTAAGATGATAAATACACAAGAGGTCGGTTGTTTTTTCATTGCTAACTAAATGAAGGTTTTAGTTTACCTGATATTTGGGACTCCATTATCGTGAGTTCCTCTACGTACCAACACGACTGGAGGACTGGAAAATTATCCTGGAGGAGGGGGTGATATAAGTCTCGGTTATGTTGACGAATGGCACTATATGGGGGATTAGAATATGACTTGTTTGTTCTAACCGACTTACCCCTGTGTTAAAAAATACGTACCATGAGTTGACGTTTTGTACAACCTATATATATTGAATTACAGCAATGACATTGATATTTGTAGACTACAGAGGACTAGTTCTTTAGGAATTATATCTTTGAACTTGAAGAAAGTACTGATTGTTTGCGTATGTCTGAAAATAACTCATACTTTAATCTGAGGGCACAATTAATTTAGTTTATTGAGTTTGTTCTTTAATGAGAAATTGTTTTTACCTCTGAAAGAAATAAGGACATACAAGGCTCGCTTTACTGTGTTGAGTTGTTCTTTAGGATGGAGGAGGTTGCAATTGTTTGCCAATGTCAGAGAATTTAGAGAAGTCAGAGAATTTAGTATTAAAACCATTGGCGTAAAGGGTCTTTTTCATGAATTTGAATTCAGAGTCGGGGCTAAGGACATTTGAACATAATAGGAATGCTCTCGTGACTAGTGTAGATATGAGATTTCTTTTCTATGAAATTTGAGTGAAGGAGGACAATTTTTTAAGTTAGGTCGGTATATGTAGGCTTCCTATAGATGGATGTGAAGAAGCTGTTATTCAATTGATCAATTACGATATCAAGTAAAGGAAGGCAACTGTTTTATTCAGTTTCGGAGGTGAATTCAATATTTCAATGCTTTGAGTTGAGATAGGCTAGGAATTGTGGGATGTGTTTTTATTTTATTTCTCTGAATGCGATAAATGTGTCGTCAACATAGCGGCGGCATAACAAAGGTTTGAAGGGATTAGGGCAGTCATTTAACCACTGTTGTTCATGGTGGGTGAGGAAGGCACCGGCGAGGGATAGACACCGAAAGAGGGTAGTTTAGAAATTAGATATTTGTGCCAGACTCTATCGAAGGCCTTCGATATGTCTAGTACAATAGAAATGGACTCACCGAAGTCCCGAAAGGAGGATGACCAAGAGTTAGTAAGATATGAAAGAAGATCACCTGTAGAACGACCCTTAACCCAAAAATAGCAACCGTCCTCTATGTTGCTATTTTTGGGATAAGGGACGCTCTACAGGTGCACTGTGACTGTCCTCAATAGATCCAGAGCATAAAAAAAACTTAGAAAACACCCCAGTGGCACTTAAAACAAAACAATTTATGATTAGGAGAGATAATTTGCCCCCATTACTTGCTACCACTCCTATATATGTGCCCCCCCCCCCCCCTTGCCCTCCTTTTCTCCCCTCCTCAATTATCAGCTATTTTTCCTCTTATTCCCCCTTTTATTGGGTAATTTTCGGCACGAAATTCCCCCTACTGATCTTTTTAACACGGGTGAGCCAGCTAAAAATCCTTGCAACACACAGACTACTACTCACACTCATCAGTATCGACCGAGAGCTTCTCGCTTCATGATACGACCTTGCGGCAATAATACGTCTTTTTCACCCCACTTCTTTTATTGGTCTTAAATATTCATATTAAAAGCAAAATAGATGCATATGGATAAGTATTAAGTAATAATTATATATATGTTACATATGACAATTTTTTCGTCAGAATAGAACCAAATACCTTTGCTTGGCGAGAGTGTTTGAACTACGTTGGCTTTGCAGTTTATGGGGGTGGAGAGGGAGGAATAGCAGAAGAATCATTCAAGGTGGAGTTTATAGCGAAAGTTTGAGCGAAGAGTTCAGCTTTGTCAGAGGAAGAGGTAATGGTTTTGCAAATGCAATCAGAGTGAAGAAGGGGAGGGAAAGAGAAGGAAGAATAATTTTAGAAGAGATTTTTGGCTAGATGCCAAAAAGCTTGGGAAGAGCTAGAGTTGGATTGTTCAGTGTATTTATTATTGATGAAAGAGTGTTCGGCAAGTCAAAGAACAGATTTGGCTTGATTCCGGGCAGAAACATAGGAAAAATGAGATTCTTGAGTTTGAAGGCGTCAGGACCGTTTGAATGTGTGAACAAGCGTGAGTAAACCAAAACAAAATTGCATTAGTCTTAAAGAAAGAAAATGGAAGATATGCCTCAATGCCCGATAGCATTACCTCGGTAATGCGTTCAGCACTCCGTGGTCCCAATCCACGGAAGCAAAAACAATTCCATGGGAAATCAAAGGAGCATTATCGGAGAGCCTCCCAGTCGGCAGCGCCAAAATGCCACAAGCACCACCGGCTGGGAGGATCGGGTGACCGTACTGGAGAAATAGGACAGGTGACAGAGATAAGTTTATTGTCAAAGGAGCCCAAAAGAGAGAAAAGATCGACAGTATAAGAAGAAGGGTTAGAAGTTAGAAACAAGTTAAGCATGTTGGGCCGATCTCCGAAGCGATCTGGGATACGGGTGGGTTGGTGAACCAACTGCTCTAGGTAATTTAGTATAGAAAAGACGTAGGCTTGTTCACCAGGTTGGTCAGTAGAATGAGAGGAGAGCCATCGGTGGTGGTGAACGTTGCAATCTCTTAAGATGGAGATTTCTGGGAATGGAGAAATGGATAGAATGTGTTCCCCTTTAGAGTTTAGATAATCAAAGAATTTGGGAAACTCGTTAGAGTTAGGAGAAAGATAGACAGCACATAAATATTTAGTATGAGAATGACAGGATAGTCTGAGCCATAAAGTTGGGAATTCAGAGGAATCAATATCGGGAACACGAGAGCAAGTGAGTTTGTTTTGCACGTATGCACAACATCTGCCTTTGGCTTTGAAACTAGGATAGAGCAAGTAGGAGCTATAGGATACAGAAAAGGGGCTGCTGGCAGTTGCTTTAGACACCTGAGTTTCAGTGAGGAAAAGAAGATCAGGTTTGTAGGAGGAGAGATGGTGTTCAACAGAAGGAAAATTAGAGGAAAGGCTGCGAATGTTGCAAAAATCAATAGTAAGAGTAACAGGCCAAGGTCCAGAGAATTTTGAGGGGTCGTCAGGGGAAAGAGTTGGTGGGTGTGGTGGCATTTATGCCCCCACAATCAAGCCAAATCTGTTCTTTGACTCGCCAAAAATGCTTTCATCAATAACAAATGCTCTGAACTTTCCAACTCTAGCTCTTCCCAAGCTTTTTGGCATCTAGCCAAAAACCTCTCCAACAATTTCACTTCCTCGTCTTTTCCACCCCTCTTCCACTCTGATCATACTGTACTGTCACCTCTTCTTCTGACAAAGCTTAACTCTTCACTCAAACTTTCGGTAAAAACTCCACCTTGGATGATTCCGGTGTTACTCTTCCTTCTCCACCTCCCTCTCACTTACTTTGCCTAATATCATAATCTCTTCTAAAGATGTACTGTCAACCCTCTCTGGACTGAACCCATGAACGGCGAGCATCCTCAATTGAGTCTGTAGTGAGTGAAGGCAAGCGTCCTCATATGATCCAAGGCCTAAAAAAAAAACTTTTAAAAGGTCCCAGTAGCACTTGAAAAAAATAAATGCTGTTTAAGTGAAATAATTCCCCTCCTCCAAGTGTGTCAAAATCCCCTCCTTCCCCCCCTCCCTCCCCCTTCAATTATCACCTATTTTCCCTCATATTCCCTTATTTATTGGTTTATTTTCGTGCCAACATCTCCAAATTGGTTTTAGGGTGTGGTCATGTGACTAGCGAGTGTGAGTGAGTGACTCAGTCAGGCTTCAGGCCTCGCGACGGGAGGGTGTACGTGCCGCCTGCCTCAGATTTCATGAATGACCGGTCGGCAATAATTCACATTTTTGACCATCTAAACACTGTTCCCACTTGTTTTATTGTTGTTACATATTACTCTCTTCATATTAAACGTAAAATAGGCGCATATGAATAAGTAATAACGATATTTATCGGAAAGTGACGATTTTAGGCAGGAAAGAGGCCTAATATCGTCGCCTAGTTACATGGTGTCCACTATATAGACAGCTCGCGCTTTAGATGTTAACACCTTAAGAGCGGCCTATGCGGTTTATTTATATGTACCGCCCAGCGGGGTGTTTTTAGCCAAAATAGGGCTGTTTACGTGATCATTTTCATGCCTAAATAAGACCCAGAACGTAAAACAAGTACCTATCCCTGAAAGGGCATAAACAGAGCTTTCGAATGACACCATAACGATCCTTTTATGATGGCTAGTTTTCTTGCAATAACCGTGCAACGCGAGTGCAAAAAGCATGTAATTCGGTACTTTCCCCATATAATTCAGTATGTAGCGAGTGAGAGAGGGAGGAAGGAGCTGAGATTCGTGTCAGTAGGTTCGCCGCGGTGGTCTGGAGCAGTCATACGCTCGCTAGTCTCCTGCCACCACTTGTCTCTCTCTCTCAGCAACATTACGTGCTGAAATTGCCACTCGACCTATGTCGAGCGCCGCCACATAGTCCAGCTTTATTAAATACGACTTATGTGGTGAGCCGCTTTTTAAGGGTTAATACTAAGAAGGCGTACGGACCGGATGGTGTTACTTCTGTAGTAGCCTACTCAAAAACTGTTCTTCCATGCCAACTCCCTGCCTAGGCAAACTCTTTTGGCTCTGTCTATCCTCTAACGTCTTTCCTTCATGCAGGAAGTTTGCTCTTATTCAACCTGTCCCAAAGAAGAGTGACCGCTCTCAACCCTCCAGCTATTGTCCAATTGCTCTCATTTCTTGCATCTCTAAAGTTTTTAAAACTAAAAATTTCTTTAGTATTTATCTTCCAATAATCTACTTTCAGATCGCCAGTACGGTTTGCTTAAGGGCCGCTCTACTAGTGATCTTCTTGCCTATCTTACTAACTCTTGGTCATCCTCCTTTCGGGACTTTGGCAAGACTTTTTCTATTGCTTTAGACATATCGAAAGCCTTCGATAGGGCCTGGCACAAATCTTTAATTTCCAAACTACCCTCATTCGGCTTCTATCCCTCTATCTGTTCCTTTGTCTCTAATTACCTTTCAGACCGCTCCATAGCAGCAGTTGTTTACAGTCATTGTTCCCTTCCTCAACCTATCAACTCCAGTGTTCCTCAAGGTTCTGTCCTGTCTCCAATTCCCTTTCTATTATTTATCAATGATCTCCTCAACTGTACCTCTAAACCTATCCACTCATCTGTTATCTGTTATCCGTTACAAAGATCGCCACGTGCAAGTGGCACAGATTAGCGTGTCGCCCATCAGTAATTTGTTTAGGGTTTATTCCCCTAGATGGGTTGCCCACCAAGGCTATCGAGTCCCATCCACCCGGAAACACCCCTTTCAGATGCTGATGACTCTACCTTACACTATTCAACTAGTTTTTTCCCATCAACCCAGCATGCAAGCACTTCTAATCAAACGTGACGAGGCTATAGAATGCCTATCTTCTGATCTTTCAATTATTTCAGATTTGGGCAGAGTTAATCTTGTTACTTTCAATGCCTCCAAGACCCAGTTTCTCCCTCTATCTCTCCATCACAATCTTCCACAAGACTATCAACTATTCTTCAACAACACACAACTCAACCCTTCATCTTCTCTCACCTGACCTTTCTTGGATAGATCATATTACCACTCTTGCTAAACCAGCTTCCCAAAAGTTAGGTGTGCTCATCCGTCTCGGTGGGTTCTTCACCCCCGCACACCTTCTTGCTCTGTATCTGGGCACAGTGCACCCCCCTGTATCGAGTATTGTCCGCATGTGTGGGGAGGCTCCACCCATATCGCACTTCTCGAATAAATAGAGTCAAATGCATTTCGCCTCATCAACTCGAGGGCCTCCTCTTACTAGTTCCCTACAATCTCTTTATACACGCCGCAATGTTGCATCTCTTTCAATCTTCTATCGCTATTACAACCAGTGTTTTTCAGAGCTCTCTCAGTGTATACGCCTTCCCTTGCGGCGAGTGCGAGGCATCCACCTTTCAACACAGTCCCACTCCTATTCTGTCCAGCTCTCCAACCCAAGAATTGGCAAATTTTCTCAGTCTTTCTTCTACTCAACAAGTGAACTCTGGCACTCTCTCCCTCAATTAATCTTTCCTTCATCCTATGACTTAGATTGCTTTAAACTTCGTGTGTCCAGGCATTTTGACTCCAACGTCCCTTGAATTTGGCTCTGTCACTCTTTTAACTTTGGGGGAGATATTTGCTTCAGGCAACCTGCCTTTTGTCTCCTCCTTACACATTAAAAAAAAACAAAAACAACATATACTGTATAATTATATATATATATATATATACTGTATATTACACATACCAACACGTTCCTTATCCACTTGTTCTGTATAATACTTCACCGTCTTCTTTGTCCTACACCGCCATACTTCATTCCGTGGCAGTTTTCCCTTGATCTTTTAACCCATATACATCTCAACATTCAATTCCGTCTTTCTCACCAACCTGTGTATGTTCCTATTTGAATTGTGTTATAAAATAGATTATATATCATAAATAGGATAACTAATACTAGTATATGGTATAGGTGTATATAATATATTACACTATATTTATTGTAGGACACATGTACATCAGCTGGTGACTGTACACACTTGTTAGTAAAAGAATACATTAGTGGTTAGCCAGAGGGAATTGCCAGCTTACCAACATTCCTGTGTCAGTTATAACAACAGACACCACAAGGCTCGAGTGTCATGTTGAAAGACATAGGGTCACGTGCAGTGGAAATTTACCTCAGAAACAACCACAGACGAAGGCAGGTTTAACTGGTTAAGGGGGGTCACCGTTTTTGTTTGTATATGTCTTTCCTTTTATCTCTTTCCCTGGTTTGTATCCATTCGGCCCCATTCAGCCAACTGTTTTAAGACGTTTATCCCCATTAGGTGTCAAATGTTTCCTGGCGAGCGATAGTGAGCCAGCTTTGTATGGAGAAATCAGGCTTCGTCGGAGTCATTTATCTATCGAAAAATTTACAAATTTAGCTTGCTGTCAAAACAAAATTATATATATGCTGGCTCGCTCCCGCTCGCCAGGAAAATATTGACACTTGGATGGGGGTAAACGTCTTAAAACAGTAGGCTGAATGGGCCTGAATGGATACAAGCCAAAGAGAGAGGGTGAGAAAGAGAAAGAAGCAAGGTGGGTTCCCTTAACCCTTATTTAGCGGCGAGCAACATAAGTCGAGTTAAATAAAGCTGGACTATGTGGCGGCGCTCGACATAGGTCGAGTGGCAATTTCAGCACGTAATGTGGCTGAGAGAGAGAGACAAGTGGTGGCAGGAGACTAGCGAGTGTATGACTGCTCCAGACCACCGCGGCGAACCTACTGACACAAATCTCAGCTCCCTCCTCCCTCTCTCACTCGCTACATACTCAATTATGTACTGAAAGTACCGAATTACCTGCTTTTTGCACTCGCGTTGCACGGTTATTGCAAGAAAACTATCCATCATACAAGGATCGTTATGGTGTCATTCGAAAGCTCTGTTTATGCCCTTTCAGGGATAGGTACTTGTTTTACGTTCTGGGTCTTATTTAGGCATGAAAATGATCACGTAAACAGCCCTATTTTGGCTAAAAACACCCCGCTGTGCGGTACACATAAATAAACCGCATAGGCCGCTCGTAAGGTGTTAAACCACACCTAGTCATACACAGAGAGCTTACTTGCTCACAGACCCCCACAATGACAAGAGAAGACAAGGCAGAACCAGCAAGACACACACATCCTTAGCGGGCCTCTAGTCCCAAGCATACGCGACTTAAATATCAACAGCTCACACTAATAACTTGTTCTTGTAATCCAAGTATCACTTATATTCATCGAGTTGTATTCTATGTTTCTTCACTAATCATTGTTTTTAACTCAAGCTAATCCTGATAATTATTACCTTAACACCTTATTGGCGGGCTAGGCGGTCTATTTGACCGTACCGCACAGCGTTTTTTTTTTACCCTAAATAGGGTTGTTTACGTGATCATTTTCATGCCTAAATAAGACCCAGAGCGTAAAACAAGTATCTATCCCTGAAAGGGCGTAAACAGAGCTTTCCAATGACACCCGAACCATCCTTGTACGACCACTGGTTCTCTTGCAACGATCGTGCAACACGAGTGCAAAAACCCTATAATAAGGTAATTTCCGTACATAATTTACTGTGTAGCGAGTGAGAAATGGGGGAGAAGGGTGGGATAAAGTTCAGTAGGTCCACGGTGGTCGTGGGGAGCGGTCATAAGGTTACTACGCTCGTCCCACCGCTCAGCTCTCTCTCTCAGCAACATTAAGTGCTGAAAATGGCACTCGACAGCTGTCGTGCAACGCCACTTAGTCCAAATTTATTTCACTCGACATATTTTGCGCGCCACCAGTTAAGGGTTAATAAACGTTGGATGGTTAATGATATCTTATTTCTCATTACGCGCCGCCAGTTAAGGGTTAATAAACGTTGGATGGTTAATGACATCTTATTTCTCATTACGTATTATTATATGGTATTGAATGGTGGCAGCTATACTTATAACTGCCGCTTCAAGCAGATAACACTTGTTCATCATTTACTATTATGACTATCCCTTCTCCGCATCATTGTGTATCACGCAGTTTCACCCTTTTATTCATGAATGTTTTTAGTTTAGATTGGGCCTTTGGAAAACAATGAGTTACAAGCTTTCGTAATAACCCTTTTGCTGCAACTACTCTTCATTTCCGAATTACCCCGGACATGATTGACAGATTTAGCCATTGCCATATTTCAGTTTCAGGGAATACTCAGCAGCTTGATTATACAAGCAGTACCACACATGATCATGTTGATGTATTTAATGCAAAGGTAATTTATCCTTTTGTCTTTCCAAAGGATTATTAGTGTACTACACACTAATAATCCATATCTTCATATCTTGCAACTATAAAATGATATAACTTGTAATTATCAGATCAATAAATAAAGGTTTCTTTTTCGCCTCCAGACGATTACATAAGGCCAAGAGTGACCTTTCATAGGCAAAGAGTACACACTACACACCCAGTACATTCACTTTAAAGGACTGAACAATCCATAAAGAGTAATGTGTCAGTCTCACATCCTAATGACAGTGATCTGCCAGATACCTTAGCGGAGTCAGTTCTCGTCATCATTACAGTAACAATAGTCCATAGAAAGTACAGGAAGCAGCCAGGAAACCCCAGGAACCCAGCGCGGTGTTCCGAGTTCCAATGACCAGCCAGCATGCCTCTACCCCTGTATGCAGTGTCCTTTTTGTACTCAATGCTTCCCCTAGGAAATGCTGCCAAATTATGAGTAGTACTGATTGTGAAGACCAGTAGATCTGCAATTTACCTAGTGGTACTTTCCCTAGTCCCTACTAGTACCGAAATAAACATTCAAATATCTGGCTAGATACACAAATAATAGACAAACTCCCCAGCCCTCTTGACGATATATTTTGGTCCACAAAAAACCTATCGTACAGCCTTAAAGATAAACTTTTAAACAGCTGTAAGTTGAAATACTAATACCAATAAAATTGCCTCCCTCCAACCCCTTCCCTGAACGACCTTGACACCCAACACAACACGACGCCACCACCCCGGTTCCCTCAGGTCCCCACACACAGCGTCATGCGTCACACTACTCTACACTCTCCATCTCGATATATAAATCACTAAAGAAAAAGAGAAAATAAGGAAAGTAAACTAAACTACGATCAAAGATGGATACCAATACATGTACTAAATGCAAACTAAAGTCCGAGGACCAAACTGCCAAATATGAAGAATGCAAATTGCGATTTCATCAGCAATGCATGGGTAAGCACACACAAAAAAAAAAAGGACTTACATGTGTAAATTGCTTCAATGAATTAAATGAACTTAAACTAAAGAAAATGCTGAAAGACGCCCCTGTTATGCTACAAGAAGAATTTACTGTTGTAATGGGGAAAATTGGCCAGAAAGTCTAAATGGCCTTGCTAAATTAAAATATTTCACCCCATTTTGACACCAAAACACAGTCCTCAACAAATTTAACATCATGCTCGCGATTCATATAAGATCTTAGTTACAAGCTGTCACACTACAGTGATACATTGTCACCTGTGTGCGCACAATCTCCCTCATGCACAACTACCTATAACAGCCCCATACACCCCCACGTAACTCTCAACCTCACACCACCCCACGTGACTCTCAACCTCAATTGCCCCCACATTGCCCTTCACAACCAACCACACCCCCACAGGACTAGTTACCTCTCAGCTACCTCTACTCCCTCCACCCTCTATCTGCCCAGCTGAGACCCCAAACCACCGCCCAGGCAGAAGGATTTTATTTTGTACCCAACTCCCCCGAGCAACAACGTAAGAGGAATGAAAGAGATAGCCCTCAAAATCAAAACCAACTGCCATCTACCACAACCACGGCAGTACAGGGTGCTCCAACCACAACCAATCAAGAGACAGGTAGTGCCACTTAGGAAGTATCTGGACTGGTCCCAAGGCAACATATGCATACCGATACAAAGGAAATTGCAACATCAATCACCACATCAATACACTCAGGCACACAAGGATCAGCTACACCTGTATGTAGATATCACCTGAAATGAATGTGCCACTTTGGACCAAAAGGTGAACTTAATGGAGTAAAATGCAGATTTGAGCACCCCAAAATTTGCAACATTATGATCAGAGATGGCAAACGCAGATATGTTGAAAACTGCAAGTACCACCACCCACCCCTCTGCCAGTCATCACTAGGGAATAAGAAGTGCTATGATAGCAAATGCTCAGATTTCCATATTAGGGGGACTTGGAGGATAGCCAGAAACAACACAAATGCGAAAAAAAAAAAAATATCCAGTTTTGCGAGGACGAGACAGAGGAAAAAGTCACTATGGGAAATGACAGAACAAGATAAACAAAGTGCGAGCACTCGAACAACAAATAGCCCAGCTAGAGTACCTCCTGTCCTCCCGAGCGTGGCACAAGGATGTGCTCTACGAGCAACACCAAATATCTCCCGAGGACTACTAGGTGCATATAGTAGAATAAATAGCCCCTCCCCCGTCTTGTTTCCAAACATCTAAGGCCTAAACAATAGAACCACAAAGTACCATTTATTAGGGGCCTGCTAGAATAAGGAAACGCTATATTTATTTGCTCTCACAGAAACCCACATTAAAGATCAGGCAGATACTGAAGTATGGATTCCTGGTTATAACCTACATAGGGCGGACAGGACGCATAGAACTCGTGGAGGTGTAGCCTTGTACAGTTGGTCAAAGTTCCAGCTGACCCACCCTCGCTCTGGGGCTCGCAGAATTAGCTGGCAATACTGGTGTAGTTGCCAATCAGTGGATATCATAACTTAAATTTTAAGCAAATCAACAAACTTTGGGTGAATGTTCGTGATCATACATAGCGATTTATGCATTTTTATTTGAGATAGGCTTACTTTCCCTTGTTTAGTAATTATGTTCTAACAATGATATAGCCGAAATCAGATCTACCAATCCCAATCTTTCTAAGACACACCTCCTTCCTACACCAGTATTGCCAGATAATTCTGCGAGCCCCAGAGCGAAGGTGGGTCAGCTGGAACTTTGACCAACTGTAGATTCATGACTCTCTGATATGTACTGCATTTCTAAATAACAGTAATGAAGTAGTGGAAATACTTGGAATTAAAATAGAACCCCTAAATTTAGCAGTTATTGTCACATACAGACCTCCTGACTCATCCTTAGAAGAATTTAAAACCCAGCTCAACATGATAAAATCAGAAGTGGAAGCCCTGGGAAACGCGGCACCAAATATTATGTGGTTAAGAGATTTTAACCTTCCAAACATCAAGTAGAAGCAACTAGAAGACCAAGTAGTGTCGAGTAACTCCAGAGAAGCAAATGCAAGATAACTATTTAAACTTTGCGACTTTTTTAGTCTTAGCCAGCATATTGCCGAACCCACACGTGAAAACAATATCTTAGACCTTGTCTTCACTAACAATGACTCCCTAGTACACAGTGTTAACATATCGTACACAACATGCTCAGATCATAAATTAATTGAGATCAAAACAACCCTAGCAAGTGTACAGAACACCTCAGAAGCTAGACCAAAAACTGGTCCATTCAGCAAATTTAACTTCAATAGCAAAAATATAAGGTGAGAAGAGGTAAACCAGGAAATGGAGGAAATTAAATGGGAAGATTTAATGAACAACCGGACACCATCAAAATGCCAAGTCCTATTAACAGAAACCATGACCCAAATCTGTAGCCACCACATACCAGAAAAACAAACAAGACGAAGAAGCAAACAAGAACGGGAAAGAAGGAAGCTGTACAGAAGAAGAAAATTACTAACACAAAGACGCACACAACAAAATCTACAGGAAAGACAAAAGGTCAAAATAGATAGAGAAATTGTGGATATTGAACAACGACTAAAAATCTCATTTGAACTACAACAAATAGAAGAGGAGAGCAAAGCTATTGCTAGCATAAAGGAAAACTCCAAGTACTTCTTTTCATATGCTAAACATAAGACTAAAACCACATCAAACATCGGCCAACTAAGTAAAGATGATGGGGACAAAAAGGAAATGAGTGAACTATTACATCTACAATATGAAACAGCCTTCAGTAAGCCTGACGAAACAAAAGCAATCAGGGACCAAAATGAATTTGTCATGAATAACCCCCCCAGGGAAACCCCCCAGATTCTGGATATTAATTTCGGGCCAAAAGACAGCAGAAGCCATCGCCAACATGCCATCCCACTCGGCACCAGGACCGGACTCTTGGAGTTCGATCCTAATAAAGAATTGTAAGAAAAACATCTAAAAAACCCTGGCTATAATGTGGAGAAGGAGTCTAGACACTGGAGAAATATTGTATAGTTTGAAAAACGCAATAATTGCCCCTTTGCATAAAGGAGGGAGTAAAGCACTACCAAAAAACTATGGCCCGGTAGCTCCGACTTCCCACATCATTAACATTTTCGAGTGAGTCCGGCGAGGCAAAATCTCAACATTTATGGAAACAAAATGAACTGCACAACACTGGTCAACATGGGTTCAGAGCAGGAAGATCATGTCTCTCGCAACTGTTGGAAAATTACGACAAAATTCTTAAATCCCTAGAAGAAAAGAAAAACGTGGATGTCATTTACACCGATTTTGCTAAGGCATTTGATAAATGTGATCATGGTATTATTACACTCAAACTTAAAGCAAAAGGGATAACAGATAAAATTGGAAGGTGGATATACAACTTCCTAGTGAACCGAAAACAATCAGTAGCAGTAAGCCAAGTAACATCTGAGCCTTCGGACGTCAAAAGCTCAGTTCCCCAGGGAACAGTGCTAGCACCCCTTCTTGTCCTCCTTCTAATAAGTGACATAGATGCCAATACAAGACGCAGTACAGTATCCTCCTCTGTGGATGACACGAAACTTATGATAGTAAACACACAGAAAGACACGGGCCGGCTGCAGGAGGACATAAATAAGATGTTCCAGTGGACTAGGGAAAATAACATGCAGTTTAATGAAGAAAAATTCCAATTAATACGATACAGAGATAATAATTTCGTTAAAGAGAACACAAGTTACATAACAGAATCCAATCACATAATAAAACGTAAAGACAATGTGAAAGACCCCAAGGGTGATAATGTCTGAAAATATGGGATTCAATGAGCATAACCAGGTCAAAGTTGCAGCCGCGAAACGGCTAACAGGTTGGATTCTACGTACATTTAAAACTTGCGGTGACTTGCCTTTGATAACACTCTTCAAATCCCTGGTGTTACCGCGGCTAGAATAGTGTAACGTATTAACATCCCCATACAAAGCAGGTGAAATTAATGACTTTCACCTCACATATAAACTCAGTAAAACAGTTACACTATTGGGAGCGTTTAAAATCACTAAAGCTGTATTCGTTGGAACGTAGAAGGGAACGATACTTAATAATATATACGTGGAAAATTGCAGAGGGTTTTGTACCAAATCTACATACCCCAATAGCAATTAAGTTCAGTGATAGGAGAGGCTGGGAATGCGATATCCCCAAGATGAAAAATCGGGTTGCTATGGGCTCCCTGCGAGAGGGCTGGTTATCACATAGAGGAGCACGTCTCTTCAACAAACTCCC
The DNA here is from genome assembly GCA_032716605.1 of Paralithodes platypus. NCBI lineage: Eukaryota > Metazoa > Arthropoda > Malacostraca > Decapoda > Lithodidae > Paralithodes > Paralithodes platypus. The sequence goes on from CM064549.1 coordinate 23,014,873, forward strand.
ACGGCGAGTAAGAGACATGAGAGGCGTCTCGTTAGACAGCTTCAAGAGAGCCCTCGATGTCGAACTACAAAAAGTGCCTGACGAGCCCATCTTCACAGGGGAGCGCTCCGCCTCTTCGAACAGACTGCTGCACCAATTTTCAAACAACAACGAAGGGTGGTGCGTTCCTCGGTGCCACTAGCAAGAGTGGTGAACTCCACATAGGTGAACATAGGTAGATGAATGCCCGGCACATAGGGACCCCCAAACTTGCATAATTTACAACTGGAGTGTTACAGATTAAATATAAACGTGGTAAACCCATTTCCATGTACAAAAGACACCCACTTGCTTCCTTTACATCTGGCGAGTAGTAAGTCACGTTCACAACTGACACTTTACCAGACTCCACAACATCAGTATAGCTCAGATCATTGCCCAGGAAGCCAACCAGGTTACCTCAAGCAATGCCGCCCATGAACTACAAACTTTGCAGCAATGTGGGCACCATCACTAGAGACCTTTGGTGGATATAAGGCTCAGCTTATGATCTGCCTAACCAAATGTATGTTATAATGCTTAAAAGCCTCATTAATGATATAGTGTGGAATGATTTTAACCCAGTAATTTATCATATCCTTCAAGCAACATTCCAGGTAGCCCAGTTCTGGATTGCCTTACTTGTCAAGTTTTCAGTCTGAGATCAGATCATAAGCATAGGGCATTGCATTTCTAATAGAACACAAAATAACACCTTCCACTTCAAGCAAAGTGAGAGGCCTCTCGTTGTTAAAAAAATAGGCAACAGCTCTCTTAACAATTCCCAGTCATATTTAACTCTAGCAGCAGTGCCACCTTCGACCTCATCTTTGGCGAAAATAGTATCATCCGAATAACAGAATGTATTCACACAACTCAGTCACACTACCAAAATTGTCACTTTCGGGCAGGTCATTTAACACAAGTTCATGTATACATCCTGTAATACACATATACAATGTTGTATTTCAGACTTCTTACTCTACAGAGCTACATCTATCCCATAGCACTTCTATTATACCCGTTAATAACAAACATATAAATTGAATTATGTTTCCAGCCACTTCATTCCTAAACTCTGCACAAGGTTATCACCACATTTTCCTTTATTTCTTCACTCGAGCTTGTATGTAAGTGTGTATATACTCAGGCACATACCCCATAGCTGGGGATGGCCGATCGATACAAAACACGAACAGAAACAACATTTGAAGTTCCAATTCTTAGGTTACGGGACCATTTTCGCATTCCCTCACCCTCTGCTCTGTCTCGTCTTGTCTAGTAGGTGAATTTTACAAGGGTAGGAGAATTCCTAGCCTTCCGCCCGATTATGCCATGCCCTTATCTTCTGATATCGAATTTAGCTTTATCTTCCTGTGCAATATATGTAATAAGGAGTAGGTCGTCTGCATATAACAGGTCCCACCGAAGACCAAATCTAGTATCCCTAGACAGCTAAGACCATGCCAAATAGTAGAGGGTTTAACACTGATAACTGGTGAATTCCAATAACTTATCGCTTAGTACAACATTTCACTATTACTGCCATTATAAACCTTCGTACATCTTCGATATCTCGCAAACCAGACACTCACCTACACCAGGATTTGTTATAGCCTACTTCATACTATCCCGGGACACGCTATCAGAAGCCTTCTCCAGGTCTACAAAGACGAAATACAACTTCCCAAACTTTTCGTAGATACCTCTTTGGCCACTGCCTTTAAAATGCCATCGAGTTTAAATAAGTTTGTTGTAAATGGTAAAGTTGAAACGAATATGAATATTATAGCGAACGGATTGTTTTTTTGTGTTTTTTTGTTTTTTTGGCAGGTATTGGATCAAGAATGAATGATTCTATGCCATCCACCAATACAGACTTGTCTTAGTATATGCTGCCACCATGTCCAAATTCAATATTTATTCAGCCAACTAACAAATTACGAGGTTAATTAAAAAAATACTTCTCCAAAGAACAACAGTCCAGGTTGGGATGCAGTAACTGCAGATGACATTAAGCAGGCGAGTCCAATATATATTATGTTCTTGCAAATTGAATTAACTTATCTCTAACTCAAGGTGTTTTTACCTCTGGATACAAACATACTAAAGTTATTCCTCCATTCAAGAGTAGAGATTCAATGCAACTGAATAACTATCGACCTGTATCACTTTTGTAAAACTGTTCTAAACATTTTGAACGCCTAATGTATAGACAAGTCATGTCTTTTATAAATAGAAAAATTTGCTATATAAATATAAGTTTGGCTTTCGCGAGGGGTTTGGAACTGAATTAATTATATTGTTAGACAATATTTCAAGAACATTGGATGCAGGCAATTATGTTTTGGGGTATTTCTTGATTTAAAAAAAGCCTTTGACACAGTTAATGATGAGATTTTGCTTACACAAATGTATAATTATGGTTGTTATAGGGTTGTTGCTTATGAACGGTTCAGAAGCTACTTGAATAATATATCTCAATTCATATTATCCAATGACAAAGACTCGGATAAAATGATATTTCATAAAACATTGAGTGCCACAGGGTTCTTTTATTGACCCTTTGCTGTTTATTTTGTATAAATTATGTGGTAAATATGTCTTCTTCATTATTATCAATACTATTTGCTGATAATACTAACATATTTCTTATTGGAAACAATGTTGATGAACTTATACATTTAATGAACAATGATATGCAAACAAAAACTATTGGAGTGGGTAAATTCTAACAAACTCATTACATTTGTCAAACACACATTTCATTATTTTGTACACCAGGGAAACCATCATGAACGGACCTTTATGTAAAATATATATAACGAAAAATTAGATAGAGTAGATTGCACAACATTCTTAGGGGTCATTATTGATTCTAAGCTGTCTTGGAATGATCATATAAGAAATATATAAGGTAAAATTGGAAAGGGAAATGGGATATTGTGCAAAGCTAGACAATCATTAAACATTTCGACTTTAGTAACACATCAAAATAGCTTTATTTGTCCATGTCTTACCTATGGCATAGAAGTATGGGGTTCAGAAAGTGAATGTTATATTACAAATATTATCACGCTACAGAAACGGGTGATTAGAAATAGAGTCTAAAAAGTATAGGGGCCAGACTGCACCAATATTTATTGAAATCATTGAGAATATTGCCATTTTTAAAATTATATATTGTATTATATTTATATTAATTTCACTCCAACATCAAACACCTCTCAATGAAATTGATGGAAGCATGTGATCCACCGAGATTCGAACCTGGGTTACCACACACAGATTTTTAAAACCTCTAACCATTACACCTTCAAGACAGTTATAACAAAAACTATGTTTAAATTTATGAAAAAAAGATGTTGCCTGCAGATCTAAATTATATGTTCTAAACAAATGAAGAAGTTCATCGGTATTTAACAAGACAGAGGGCCTTATTACACATACCAGTTGGCAGAACTTCAATGATATTATAACACATTTAGGTATAAGGGAATCAATGTTTGGAATACATTTTCAGAATAATAAATCATCAATATTCATTGCTTGTTTTTTTTTCAAGCGTAATCTTTGTTATGTGTGGTTGTAATCCAACTCGCTTGATACTTGGTTCTCACAAGCTCCTTATTTGGGTAACTTTGAACATAATCCTGCCCGACAGGAACATAGCTAGCATTGATATAAATATTACTAGATCACTCAAATCACACCCATAGAAAATAAATACACCCGATATGGTTCACAAGTTTTATTTCTTAATAGCTAGATACAAGGTGGGGCACATTAGGTACTTAGCTATAGAGCGTAAGACCAATGGCTATATTAGGTGACTGGGAATAAGTTAAATATGTTTTACTTATTCATGAATAATGGCGTCACTAACAAAGCATCAGAATCAAAATATAAAATAATACATAAAAGAATTATGACAATATCTCAAATATAGTTAAGTATGCAAAGAGAGGAATAACGTAGCGTAAATATGAGCAGCTGGTGTCGTGGAGACAAACAGGTGAGGTAGAGCGTGGCTGGTGGCTTATGCTGGGGTCACACATTCACGTATATGCTCCCATATGCTCCCGTACGAAGGTTTATTGGTAGTTGGCAACCGAATACGTAAAACGTAAGGGCTTAGTACGCAAAACGTAAATGAAATTGTGTCTAGTCGTGGGGGTTGGTACGCATGGCGGGAGTAGCCATGCTGGTCGGGGAGGTGGTGGGTGCGGCCAAGGCCGCCCGGTATGTTTTGGATTTCGAATCAGATACGTGGCTCGCGCTCACGTATGTCAAAAGTCGGGAAATCCTACGTCTGACCGGGCTAGCTGCTACGTCTTACGGGAGCAGCCCCGTAAGACGTAGCAGCTAGCCCGGTCAAACGTAAGCTTCTCCCGCCAATCGTACAATATTCCCGTCAAATGGGACAGTTAAAGTTAGTCCGGGCGCATCTGGCAGCACCGCCGCACTGCGTATTGGCGGGAAGATGCGGCAACGTTGTACGGGGGGTATATAAGGACCAGCGGGGGACACTTCAGTCACACCTCTCACCACACCGGAGCAGCAACCAACGTATATATACGTCCTCGCCGAAAATAAATCGTAGCAGCGAAACGACTGCACCTATGGCTTTCATATTTTTACCACATGTACCTTACCCTTTAGGCTACCCACCACAAACATTCCAAATCCCTCCTCCCACCCACTCGCTGACTGTCGGTCCCGTCAGAAGGAAACAAAAGGAAAATCTGTGGCGGCGAAACGACTGCACCAATCGGTTCCATATTTGTGTGACAAGTCCCTTACCCTTCTGCCTTCCCCCCACCACACCCCCAACCGCCTCCCACCACCCACGTCTAGCGTATCCGTATGAAGAAAAGGAAAAAAAGGATAAACCGTGGTGGCGAAACTACCTCACCAATCGGCTTCATATGTGTAACACAAGTCAATTACCCTTCTACCTTCCCCCCACCAACCCCAAAACCACCCTCCCACCCATACATTCCGATACCATAAAAGTCTCTGTAGTCTATAGTGTCTTTTCAGCTACTTTCGGGACCATCGGGGACCTTATTTCTGGGGAGGGGAGTGTTTGTTTTACCATTATCCTTCCTTTCTCTCCCAACTTGATAGATTTAGCCAAAAAAAAACAAAAAAACAAAACAAACTCTGGCACTGGCAGAAGCACACCGTCAAAATTGGCTGGCACTCAGCGGGTTAAAGGTTACAAGGATGAATGGTCTCTCCTCTTGCTCCTTTCCTTCTTCTCTTGTTCCTCTTGATAGATGAAGTTTGCTATTGCAAGTAGTTCTAAGATTTCGATGTAGGAAAGGATCCATTGCATTAGCCGCGTGTTTTTTTTTATTTTTTTTTTTTTAAGAGACAATGAACGGAGGAAGGAAAAACACAGATAAAACAAAAAGGTCCATGTGCCTAAAGGCATCCTCCATTCATAAAATGTTTGTAACAACTGGATTTAAACATTTGTTGATTGTAAGTTTGTGGAAAGCAATTCGAGGGAAGTGAATTCCAAAGAGTAGTAGCTCTGGGGATAAATGAATTCTGATAAGCAGAAGTTCTGCATTGTGGAGGAGAAAGTGTAAATTCATGGGCGCTCTCAGCTGCCCTAGTTCTACGGGGAAAGATGTGGAGAGGCGGCACAATTGAAGCAAGTTCCTCGGAACAATTGCTGTGAAAATATCTGTAGAATAATGCAAGGGATGCAACGTTTCTTCGTATGGCTAATGTAGGAAGGTCCTGTGTGATTGCAGGGTTATTGATTAATCTAATAGCTTTATTTTGAATTTGTCCAACTGCCTCAATGCAACCACTCCACTTCCACCCCACAGAGGTGAACAGTAATCCATCTGAGAGCGCACATGACTTTTATATTACGGCCAACTGCTCGTCAGTGAAGAATTCTCGAACTCTGTACAGGAGTCCCAGTTTTTTAGAGGCATTCTTAGCAATGCTTCTAACATAATGTGTCCAGCTCAAGTTAGTAGTTAATGTTACACCGAGAATGTCAATACTAGGGGAAGTGGGAATATTTACATCATTAAAAAATATATGGGAGTCAGTGAGATTCTGTCGGTTAGAAAATTGAATGTACTTGGTTTTCTGTGCATTAACACCTTACGAGCGGCCTATGCGGTTTATTTATGTGTACCGCACAGCGGGGTGTTTTTAGCCAAAATAGGGCTGTTTACGTGATCATTTTCATGCCTAAATAAGACCCAGAACGTAAAACAAGTACCTGTCCCTGAAAGGGCATAAACAGAGCTTTCGAATGACACCTTAACGATCCTTGTATGATGGATAGTTTTCTTGCAATAACCGTGCAACGCGAGTGCAAAAAGCAGGTAATTCGGTACTTTCAGTACATAATTGAGTATGTAGCGAGTGAGAGAGGGAGGAGGGAGCTGAGATTTGTGTCACTAGGTTCACCGCGGTGGTCTGGAGCAGTCATACGCTCGCTAGTCTCCTGCCACCACTTGTCTCTCTCTCTCAGCCACATTACGTGCTGAAATTGCCACTCGAGTTATGTCGAGCGCCGCCACATAGTCCAGCTTTATTTAACTCGACTTATGTTGCTCGCCGCTAATTAAGGGTTAAAGGAAACTAGATTCTCTTGTCCCCATTCATTAATTCTAGAAAGGTCCTGGTTCAGAGAAATTGCAGTGTTTATTTTTGAATTTATAAGATCGGGTTGGGTGAAAGAATTGGTAAATGTGAAGGAACTGTGGAGTGTTGAGTCATCTGCGTAGGAATGTATTGGATTATGAGTGGTAGATATGAGATCATTGATATGAATGAGGAACAGAGTTGGGGCCAAAACTGATCCCTGGGGAACACCAGCATTTATTGAGTGAAATTGAGAATAAAGGCCATCTACCATTACACGTATTTTTCTGTTATGAAGATAAGAAGAAATTAGTGGAACTAATGATGCAAGGCCGTAGTGTGACATCTTCGACAATAAGGATTGATGCCAGACTCTATCAAATGCCTTTGATATATCCAGTGCTATTGTATGTGTTTCACCATGTTGGTCTGTAGCTTGGTTGATTTGATGCGTAAGAAGGCAAAGAATGTCTGCAGTTGATCGACATCGTCTAAAACCATATTGCCTATCACTGATTAATTTATTATTCTCCAGATGCTTAATTATGTGATTATTTAATATAATTTCAAAAACTTTGCCAAGAGTGGAAGTTATAGCTATTGGTCTGTAGTTTGATGGATCAGAAGAGGCACCTTTTTTAGGAACTGGATGGATGTTTGCTTCTTTCCAGGGTACTGGGAAGCATGAGGTATGAGTACACAGACGGAAAATTTTTGCCAATACAGGAGCGAGCACCAAGGAGCAATTCTTAAGTACTATTGGAGGAATTTCATCTGGACCAGGAGCCTTATCTACTGAGAGATTCTGCAAAATAGTTTTGACATGTCTGGTGTGGATCTTAAGTGAGGGAATTTCAGGTGAATTAAAATTAAGTATTATGCCTGTTCTCCGGTTTTATTAGGGAGTTCACAAAATTGAACTCCTCCAGGATGAATTCCGCGATGTTGTTCATGGTGCCGATGAAGGACTGGGAATGGGAATGGTGTGGCCATTCCTGCCCTTTTGTAGTTCCCAGATTCCAACCCAGACCTACGTGGTTGACAAAGACTGTCTTTGTCTGTGTTTGGACAGACGGGGTGTGCCTACGCTTGTCCAGAAACGGTCCACGTAAGTCCTAAACACTCCCAAGACGTATGGCCTCAGCTACGCAGGTCTTGTGGGGGCGTGGCCATGGGCGTGGCCTGTGTTCCCGCAAATCGGGCAGCCCAGGCGGACTAACGGGGACATGCTTACGCAAGTCGCAAGCAATTACGTAGTTCCATACGACTACATTACGTCTGACGTAACACTGGCCCCGTTACGGTACGTCTGTCGGGAAGTGCAATAGTCGTGCTCTATACGGGCGTACATAGCCGGACTACGCCCGTCAGAACACAAAATTGGCGATTACGCCTGACGGGAGCTGTCGGGAGCGATATACGGGAATGTGTGACCCCAGCATTAGGGTCACGTGACCAGGTAGGACGGGGGTCAAAGTAACCGCGGCTGGGTAAACAGTCTACAGATATAAGGTCGGTCCACCAGGCGACCCTTTGACGTCACCGGTCCCAAGCGCGCTCTTTCCTTCTCCTTCTATCTTTCTCTCTCGCTTTCAATTAGTTCATTCTCTCTCTCTTTCTCTCCCCTGCGCGCTCTCTTTCTCCACCAAAACTGAATAATGACCCCTCTGTGTGTGTTAGATAGTGTGTGTGTGTGTGTGTGTGTGTGTGTGTGTGTGTGTGTTGATGAATGTGAAGCCTAAGCGCATTTGTGTTTGAATATTTTATATATTTATGGTTGTTTGCATGTGTGTTTAACTTCTTATTTCCATCACATATTATCTCTAAAAAGTTTCTATCTATTCAACTAATATACAGTATACTGTAAATAAATCAGAAGAATCAGCTTAGGGTGGAGTGAAACAAATTATTTTCAAGTAGCAATTGCCATGGGTGCTTAAAGCTGTGGTTTGATTAGGTAAACCTTCTTCAGAAATGTCAAAACTCTATCCTTATATCTTCATTGGCCCCAAGAGCATTGAATATTTACTTATTTTCTTATTTTTCAGGATATGAAAAACATTTCACACATGCGTACTTCAGTGGTAATACAGCATAAACACTGATACAAAAGTGACTATCAAGTGACATACATGTAAGAGAAAAGATGTCAGGGAAACATAAACCGAAAATGAACACTAGGAGAAGTAATGAGAGCCCAATTTTTGGCCTTCCAAAGGAGTTGGCGCATAACCCACTGCCTACTTATGAGGAAATAATTCGAGCTCTGTTGCACAAAAGACACCAAATGATTCAAGATGGAGTTAAAAATCCACTAGTAAATTATTTTGTTTCCGATGTTGCAGTAGAGGTTGAAGAATTATGGAAAAGGGCCAGCATTCCCACATGTCATCATTACCGCATCATCGCTCGAATTAAAGAATACTACCAGAAATACCTGAAGCGATTGAAGCCAATGAAAGGTAGAAAAGGAACAAACAGCTTTGAGAACTTGGTGGATCAGTTCAGGAAGGATGCAATGAAACTTTTTGACATAGCCTCATGCAAATGTGATGAGTTCTCCAGTTGCCACTGTGAAAAGGAAATGAGAGTTCCTAAACGAGAGCAGGAATTTTTGATTGACCAGCGATCAACAAGGAAGATGGTAATTGGTCCAATAGATATTAAAGCAACTAAGGAGGTAATCAAAAGGGAGAACCGGAAACAAAAAGAACAAAAACGTGTTTCTGCACTGGCGTCACATGGTACAGAGGATGCACCATGGGATTATTCTGAGATTGAAAGCTACCTAGACAATGACTCTGATGGCATGCCGCTTGAACAGGAGGAAACTCATGTTCCTTCCACCATAGAAACAAAGAAACAAGTCAGTGATCAGATGCGACTACGACTTCCAACAGTAGCAAGAGAGTGTGACAGAAGAGGAGTATCGGATCGAGCAGGTGCAGCCATTTGTTCAGCTGTATTACAGGACTTGGGCATTATTGACCATAGTGACTCATCTGCAGTAATACACCGTAGCAAGATTAGACGAGAGAGACAAAGCTTTAGAGAGCAAATCTCAACGATGGACAATTCACAAACTGATTCAAGTATTGGCCTTTACTTTGATGGCAGACATGACATTACATATACTATGGAAAAGAGAGGAAATAAAATGCACTCTACAACAGTAAAGGAGGAGCATATAGTCATGTTGACCGAGCCCGGATCAAACTATATCGGACATGTTACACCAAAGTCTAGTAAAGCTGCAGCTATTGCCGATAGTATGACTAGTTTCTTATCTTCTTCCAGCATTGACCAGAGCAAAGTAATTGCAATTGGATGTGATGGAACTGCTGTGAACACAGGAAATAAAGGAGGTATTATAAGGTTACTAGAACTTCACTTCCAAAAACCTTTACAATGGATCATCTCCCTACTGCATGCCAATGAACTGCCCCTCCGCCACTTACTCACCGAGCTTGATGGGGTGACACATGGACCCAGGGCATTCTCAGGACCAATTGGCATCTTGTTGAAGGAGTGTAATGCTGTAGTTACAAACTTTAATCCAATACCTGGCCCTTCACTACCACAGATGGATTTGTCTCAGTTGAGCACTGACCTAAAGTACATGTACGAAATGTATGGAGCAGTCACTACTGGTTACTGTAAGGAAGGGTTAGCAAACCAACGCCCTGGTCCACTAGTTAATTCACGGTGGCTGACAACTGCTTGTAGATTAATGCGACTATACATTGGAAATGAGAAGCCTTCAGAAAATTTAGTCACATTAGTGGAGTATGTTGTGCGAGTTTATGTTCCAATGTGGTTTGCAATTAAGTCAAAAGCATCGTGCGCTGAAGGCCCTCGTCACCTCTGGAAACTTTGTTTATCAACAAGATATCTGCCAGATCATCTTCGTAACATTGTTGATAAGGTAATCAGTCACAATGGATATTTTGCTCACTGTGAGAACACACTGCTGGCAATGCTTGAAGATGAGCACCCACAAATTAGAGAACTGGCTGTACGCAGAATAATTATTGCAAGATCAGCTTCCACCAAGGATTCTATGGTCAGACAGTTAAAAAAACCTGACATTAACTTTGAGGCCACTGACTACACTGATATGATAAATTGGCAAGAGACTCGACTGGAACCTCCTGTGCTACGAAGAATACCAGAGGAAATGTTGTGGCAAGCTATACAGAATTACCTTCCATCATCAGTGGTAAAATATCAATTTGACTTCTCTTACTTTCCATGCCACACACAAGCTGTAGAGAGGGGAATAAAGCTGGTAACAGAAGCAGCAAGTTCAGTTCATGGTCAAGAAAGAAGATATGGATATATAAAAGTAAAGATAGCTTCCCAGAAAGTAATGCCATGCTTCGATACTAAATGTGAATATCAAATGTGCTCACATATGGTAGGGTGGTTGGGTGGGCACGGGCGGAATTCGACATGCAGCCACCTCCTCGTGGTGAATTCTGGGTAGTTTTAAGCAGATAACTTTGCTTAAAATTAGCAAAGAGCTGAATATGGTAATTGATGAATTGTGATTGCAAAAGACGCTATAAATGAAGCACTGATTGAAATTACCTATTTTTCAAAGTCCTTGGGGCCAGTGAAGATGAATAGATAGGACAATAATACTTTCACAGCCTCATTCCTGTTGTATTTGGCAACTTTTGGTCACCCATGGCATATCAAATAATTAAAAAAAATCAAAAGCCTCTATTTCACCACTGATTTAAATTATACATTTTTCAAAATCCTTGGGGCCAGTGAAGATGAATAGATAGGACAATAATATTTTAACAGCTTCTTTCCTGTTGTATTTGGCAACTTTTGGTTACCATGGCATTTAAAATTATGAAAACAAATAACAAGCCTTTATTTCACTCCACTCTAGGCCCGGCCCGGTGTATATACCTATATATATATATATATATATATATATATATATATATATATATATATATATATATATATATATATATATATATATATATATATACTGTATACTGTACACTGTATACACTGTACTGTATACTGTATACTGCAGACCCCCATAATCCTGCGTTAATCTCTAACCGTTTTGGTAAGATGATCCTCAGGGTATTAGAGTGTTGAGCCTATAATTGGACTTTGTAATTGAATTGGGGTTGTGTGGGACAGGGATCTGCCTTGCTTAGGCCAATCGGCTTTCTGCATACTCCCATTTTCTTATGTTCTTATGTTCTTATGTATACCCGGTATATGTATATATAATTTTTTGTTTCAATCTTGCACGTTGTTGGCAAATGTGCAATTCAATTGTGCATTATTAAAGCAGTTAAAAAGGATGAGTAAACAAGGGTAGTAATAAAAGTCTAATAACATTTGGATATAAACAGTATATTATTTAAGTTAACAAGAGAAGTATATGGGGACAATAATAATGTCTCTTACAATAATTCAGAGAGGATTGTGAATTTATGCTGTATTAACAACGCAATAACTGTTTTACTTAACTACTTTAAGCATTTTGTTACATTGCTTACGTGCTGAATATATATTTATATTCAATATAATGATGTATGTGTATGTACAAAAAAAAGGACATGCATGGGTAAATGTGCATGTGTATACAGTAGACTCGTCTGTGTGCGTGTTTGTATTCTTATGTGCATGTGTGTCTTCTTGTGTGTAAGTATGGTTTGTTAGTATGCTTAAGCATGTATGTAAATGTGCTTAAAAATGTGTAAGTGTATATAGCCTATCTCTTGTGTATGTGGAAGTGTAAGATTGTGTGTTCTTGTGTGGAAGTGGGACGTGTGCATGCTGATACAAGTGCATATCTACTGTATGTGTGTATATGTTTTAATACGTACGGTATACATTTGCATAAATGACTGTGTGCGTTTATGTGAATGTGTAAGTGTTCATGCATATGCGTGTAGGCCTAGGTATGCGTGCACTTGTGTAAGCATGTGTATGCTTAAGAGTGTATGTGTGTGCATGTAAGTGTGTGTGTATAAGTGTGTTGCTGTGTGTGTGTATATATCAGTCTCTGTGTGTAGTATACCCCTACAGCAGGTGAGGAAATGGGGGGAGGGTTGGGTAGTATCATATTACCAAAATCAAATACAGCATACCGGTTTATACATTTATATATATATATATATATATATATATATATATATATATATATATCAACAGTAAGGTACTTTACCTGCTACACCTTTCCACACTCTCATTCACTCACTCACAAACACTCATTCACTCTCTCATATACATGCACACTCACTCGCTCACATTCATTCATTCACTCACATATACTCATTCACTCACACATATACGCACTCGTTCACTCATTCACAGATACTCAATCACTCACTTGCTCAAACTCATTTACTTACTCACAGCCACTCATACGCACACACGCGCACTCATACATCAACACTTACACACTCATTAATTCACACCCATAAACACACACTCACACACACACCAGGAAGCACAATCACTCGCCCACACATACACACATTCACACAAACATATGCACACTCTTCCACAAATTCACATACACAGATTAAAACACACACACTTGTACATACACAACATATTTACTAAATAGGAATAATAAGAAATCGTAAGTTCGTAACACTAAAACACATTCACTTGTTAAAAACAATGCTCACCTCTTGATGTTGGTAATTGAAGAGATAGTTGAGCATCACATTTTATCCTGTGCAGGTGTTTTGGTAGAGGTAGGCCTAGCAGTTCATATTTTAGATATCTTTCATAATTATGCACTAGGGTGAAAATGTAAACTGCAAACCTTTGCATAATCAGCATTAATAAAGTCTTTCCTACTACAAAGGTGAATCCCCTTCTTCCTAAGACTCTCATTCTTAGGAAACTTGTGAAAAGAAAGATGCTTATCACTCTGTTTGTTACTGTTTGAGAAACAATTAAACACTGCACAGTTGCTGGGCATGTCTTCACACTTGAATAAAACCAAGCAATAAAGTTGGACACCAGGGTTATGCATATTTAATTCACTTAATTTGGGAGAGAGATGCACGACCTTCACAAGTCAAAGGGAGGGAGAGTACTGACCCTTGGTCAGTGAGGATGAGTGACGTCACTATGATAAACTGATAATTTTTGGGTCGCCTGGTGGACCGACCTTATATCTGTAGACTGTGGCTGGGTCCAGATTAAAGTTACTGCGACGTATACTTGCAAATCTTAACAATATGGAATATTTAGTCTAGGATAAATAAATACGAATTTGACGTTAGTCCTATAGAAATTACAATTTAAATTTCAAATATATAATCAAGACAAAAGGGTGAATAATTATACACCGGGTCTAGGAAAAATAATTTAAATCAGTAAATGTGAGTTAACGAACAATAAGTTCGAATGGTATTCACCGTATAACGTGGTGGACCGAATTATTCACAAGTGTATATAGAAAATCAATTATTCAGAATAAATGAATAAGGTACTCGAACGTACTGATCTAATAATTAACAGGGGGAATGAATTTCTGATTATTTGTAATTATATCTTGAATGGACCTACAGGTGTCCGTAAATTAGAATTATATTAAGTAGGGGACAGGTATAAGAATTACGCTCTCTTTGAACACTTCACTACGCACTTATATACACACTAATCATACACACATAAATTAGATCTGTAAGTGTTCATAAAAGGTTTATGTGTGTCGTTTTATATATATCTTAAGTGGAACCTATATATATATTATTATATGGAATATAAAGGAGTTATATCCAGAGTAATATATATATATATTAATAACGATAAAGACGTATAAGTTTTTTACAAATATAAGGTATAACTTAGTGAAATGAGAGACCAAAGAGGTCTCGATAATTTACTTTGACTTGAACACTAATGTATCTTATATAACCTTCACAACAATTCCAAAACTCAAGAATACATAGAAACACATAGACAGGGGAGAGATGATCCTTTAGATAAATCTGGTCTGCGGTTAGCTCGTACGTTTTTAAGCCTCTCTTATTTATCAGAGAGAGACGGCGTTTTCACACAGAACAAGAATAAACACTTCTAGTATTTTATATGCATCTAGAGCTTTCACTTCTAGTGCTTAGATACTAATTAGAGCTTTTCACTTCTAGAGCCTCTCCTACACAACTATAATTTTCACTTCTAGCTCACCTACACCTTACTAAAATAGACACTTCTATATTAAAATACAAATATACAAAAATACATACTTTTTGTATATTTATACTGGATATTGACAGCTAATTTGAATTTAAAGGCAATAGTTGTTGTTGTTGTTCCCCATGCTGCCTGGCCGAATAGCCCCAACGCCCCGAGCAAGGCCAAGGCCATAACCGAGCGCCCCCACAGAACCCTACCCGCCGACCACAATAAAGCCTGGGTGACCGAAGCCACTCCATGGCGGGGAGCTGAGGAGGGTGCGGAAACGCCCGGGAAACCAAAGCCCCACCCAGGGCCCTGTGCCCCTCAGCAATTATGAAGAGAAAGTTGAGGGGCAAGGGAAAAATGTGACACTTTGGCTTCCAATCTTGGTAGATTGGGAGGTCAATCCACGGAAGAGACGCCGTCACTTGAGATCTAGAAAATATATAAGTAAAAGGAACAGTCAGAGTAAGCTGTGGGTATGGCAGAGATTGCCCAGTTCTCACTCTAATAGACCAGCCCATCACCACAACTACCAAGGCAACTAAAGACAACTAAAGAAAACTAAAGGCAATAGTAGGGTTGGGTGGTGGCTGATAACTACCGTGTTTGATGGAGGAACAATAATGGTTTGGTGGTTCTCACAGGTAACCCAAGGTAGCCTTGTCCGTTTCCTAGTCATTATTGTGTGACTTTAACCTCATGACACAGGGACAAGTGGCTTAATTCTCCACTTTTGGTAATGCACTATATTGACTAAAATTAGGGCACGGTGTGAAAAAAGCTGTGTTAAAATATCATACTGATCCAACTATTTGTTAATAAGTTATTCCCGAAAAACGATGTAACACGGCCTCTGCAACCCATAGTAGGTCAATACATTCTGCACACAAGAAGCTTAATACCTCAGATGTTTTATGCTCCAAATAATCCATCGCTAAAACTTTAATGTATCATTGATATTTCAGATCCAGTATGTGTTTTTCATCTGAGTATTACCTCATCTAAGATCCAAAGTAATTTAAGTATTTTTAACTAAAATCTTGGGTAGCAAAATTGTTTTGTATTCCATATGTTTCGTATTCATGGCGTTGGATGCTCAAAATGTTATATGCTCACGACGTTTTGTACACACGATATTTCGTATTCAGGAAATTCTCCTTAAAATATGTGTTTTGCCGAATTCACAATCAATTTTGTTAAGATTGCCCTTAAAAATGCACGATTGGCACAGGTATGTGATCTACTCTGCGATTGGCACAGGTATGTGATCTACTCTGCGATTGGCACAGGTATGTGATCTACTCTGCAATTGTTTTGATGTGTGTCATCTTGTAGCGTATTACGCCATATGTATTATCTGTTGTTTCTCAATTTATTTATCTATTTATTTGTATTTGTTTTATTAGTATTAGTATTAGTATTATTATTTGTTTTTATATATTTTTTATTTTGTGTTGCTTCTCTAGTTCTGTATCATCCTTTTCTTCTTTCAACCTTTAAAAAAATCCAATTAATACTGTCCATGTCCATATTTGAAGATAAATAGTGTTCCTTGTTTTACTGTACTCTTCCACAACCTTCTCCTTTCTTGCAGGCCAGACACAATCAAGGGGTAAGAGTGCACCAACCGCAGTCTTGTCTCGGGAGTAGAATTTAAGACTGACAGAATTACATACTCTTTATTTTTGTTCATTTGTAATTCTCCTATTCATTCTCTCCTCTAGCATTTCATTTAACTTTCAACTATTTCAACTATCTGTTTTATATTCCATTTCCCATTCATGTCAAGTAGTTTTGGTGTTAGCTACTTGTTTTACTTAACAAGTGTGCACAACCTTCACAATGCTGGGTTCATGACATCATTGAAAATGCTGGCCAAGTCATACATGTCATTTTGTTATGTATGAAAAACGTCAGTTCGGTAAATATATATATATATATATATATATATATATATATATATATTATATTTGCAGACAAAACCTCAAATTGTCGTGGTATGTGCCGGAAGGGCCACAAGGTTGTTAGCCAGAGCAGCTAAGCGGTCTGCCGGGAATTGTCTGGTCATTACCAGAACCAGAATCAATGTTGTTTCTTTAATCAGGCGAACCTACTGCCCCATATCGTATCCTTTATTGCTCCCGGGGCATGCCCGTCCATTTGGTTAGTGCTCTATCTAGATTTACAACATAATGCATTTTGACTGATACACGATATTGCATTGTTAACTATATACGAATATTTATATATCAAATAATGTATTTCTGTCAAAGTTTTAGCGTAACATCGTTATATGTATATATAGTTTATGGTTTTATATAAACATATTAATTATCAAGGTAACCAGCGTGGCTAAGCGGTACAGCACTTAACTCGTGCATGGAAGTCCCTATGTTTGATCCTCGGCCTGAACGCCATAGGTTTATTGAACTGCGGGCATTGCTCTCCATACCTAGCTGCAATGGCAGGCATTAGAGGGGCGGTAGACCAGAATCGCATATATAAATGTATATCATATATGCTAGCATCAGATCAGCATAATCGATCTGATAACAGACTACATTCATATCCACAGCCATTCCAACAGTACACAGACAGACCCATACAAACACCAATCGGTGGTCTGGCTTAAGCGACCTTCGACGCAAACAGAAACAAGATAGATACTTAAGCATAGGCAGGCGATTTATTAAAAAACACCCCCTCTCGGGGATTACAGAGTCTGGCAATACACATAATTATCATGATTGTTTGTCAAATGTCCACTCCAATAATGCACGGACAGACAAATATAGTTCAACAATTACATAAAGATAAACATAAAGATTAACAGTTGGTTTCAGAAATGGTTTTATCCAGTATTCAATAAATGGATATTAATCGTGGTCATGTGGTAAACTTATAAGTGCCATGATGGTGTAATGGTTAGAGTGTTTAATATCTGTATGTGGTAACCCAATTTCGAATCCCGGTGGATCACATGCTTTATTTCATTAATTTTTTTGGGAGGTGTTTGGTGTTGGAGTGAAATTAATAAAATTAGATTATGTCTGGTTGCTCCAAAATATAACCACACACAGTTAAATATATTTCACGAGGGTTAAGGACTTGACATGGTAGGAACGTTCCCTCTGTTCCATATGTCAGTGGTTATAATACTGGAATTCTGGTTCCATGTCAGTTGAACCAGTGCCACTTCAACCAGTGCCACTTTAACCAGTGCTAACTCAACCAGTGGCCACTTCAACCAGTGACCATTTCAACCAGTGACCATTTTAACCAGTAACCTAACCAAACCTAACCTAACTAACCTAACGTAACCTAACCTAACCTACTGGTTAAAATGGTCACTGGTTGAAATGGTCACTGGTTGAAGTGGCCACTGGTTGAATTTGCACTGGTTAAAGTGGCACTGGTTGAAGTGGCACTGGTTCAACTGACCTGTCACCTGGAATTCTTGGTACACCCGGATACCACAGAAACTATCCCAGGTGGGTATGAACCGGAGATTTGTAGTGGATCCTTTCTGGACGGCAGCCCACTCTATAATGGGGTCTCACACACTCACGAACACAAGTTTCGAACCAAAGAGGCTTGACTCTCAGCATGTCTTGCATGATAATTATTGTTTTTTGTTTTTAATGTTATACAATCAATATTAGTATTAATGACAATATGTATTTCTTATTGAATTGTAATGCCTCCAATATGTACATTCAACAGGGACACGAACGAATACCCCCATACGTTATATGAAATTAAGAATCAAACGAGACCCTTCCGAATCACCCAGTTATTGCATAGATTTTCAGCTTTGTGTGTGTGCCATCTTTCTAACATTATTTACGGTGTGCATTTGTCTAACACTAGCATAGATATTCTACATGTGCGATTAACCTGGGTTCAAAATCATACAGAACACGACCGACCATGTGTATTTGTGTATACTTAGATGATTAGAAAGAATGTAATGTTATACAAACGGCCTTTTGTGGCGTGGAGAACCATCATTATCGGCTAGTATACTCAGATGGACATGGGTGAACGGTATATCGATAATATATATAATCCTAACAACTACATATTATGACTTCTAATGCACACACATACACACACGCACACAAACACACGCCGTAAACCACTGTATTAACAATTTCATTGGGTATCTCGAGTATCTCATTTATACTATCAATATTTGATTGCCTTGCATAATAAAAACACGATAAATATCATAGCCTAGATGACACTGACAGTCGTCAATATTGGTTCGAAATGAAGGTGTGTGGTGTGCGTGCGTGCATGCGTGTGTGTGTGTGGCGCTGTGATAGTTAGAGTGGGCTGCCGTCCAGAAAGGATCCGCAGCAAATCTCCGGCACATAACCACCTGGGCTAGTTTCTGTGGTATGCGGGTGTACCTAGAAGGATGGTGGCCAGATATGATTTGATTTTTAACATGAGTAATGTTGTTCTATCTAGAACAATCCTAAGGAACAATTGGCGAAACTAGGTCATAAGAGTAACGATAAAAGACCCATTGGAAAGCCCATTGCAAATGGAATATATACCACAGTTTTTCTTTTTTATATAAATTCGTTCTTAGTTTCCATAAATATTTTTGTCTTGCTTTTTAAATATTCATGTATGTCACTTTTGTCTGGGTTTCTTGAAAGGTAAGGTGGTATTTTTGGCTTTAATACATTTGGAAAAAGCAAATGATTGTGTACAAAGAAGCAATGTGGAAGGTGCTAGGGATTTACGACATTGGAGTAAACTTGTTAAGAGCAGTCAGTATGACTGACCTTGACCTTTGACCTTACCCTTAAGAATCTTTACATAAAAATTTGGTCAATACGATATATAGGTTACCAGTAACTTGTATAGTGAAAATGAATACATTTGAGTAAAAAGTAAAATACATAGTAAAAGTTGATCTTTGACTTTAACCTGTGACCTGGACCATTATGTAAGAGCGTTTTTTTTGTATTGACATTGCCCCGGAAAATCAAATAAGCATGTCCAATGTCATTAAAACCCATCAGTTAGTTTCATATATATTAATAGAATAGTTGACCTTGACCTTTGACCTTTATCTTGACCTTTATGATATGTGTCCAAATGTATTATTTTCCTTTTCATTTAAAGTGCAACTATCTCACCAAATTTTGTGAAGTTTGCATGAAAAGTAAAGACAATAGCATATTGACCTTTTATTTGACCTTGACCTGTGACCTTGACCTTTATTATGGAATTGTATAGTTTCTTGTATGACCTTCGCCTAGGTATTCCGAATATACATGATAAGCCTAGTGAGAATCTAACAGTTAGTATAAGAAATACTAGTGAAAAACTTATTTTGACTTTTGACCTTGACCTTTGACCTTACCCTTAAGAATATTTACCTAAAATTTGGTCAATATGATATATAGGGTACCAGTAACTTGTTTAGTGAAAATTAAGACATTTGAGTAAGAACTAAAAAATATGAAATATTGACCTTATTTTTAACCTTGACCTGTGACCTTAACCTTTAAGTTAAATGGAATATTTCTTTTTGACTGACCTTCGCATTGACCAAATGAATATACCTGTGAAATTGGGTGAAAATCCATCAAACGGTCTAGGAGAAGTTTCCGGACAGACAGACAGATGGACGACGATGACGACGACGACGGACGACGACGACGACGACAGACAGGCTGGCTGGTGGTGCACAGTATACGGGCGGGATCTGTGTGCGCGATACCACTCTGCTTCGCAGAGTTGATTATACATATGAAAGAAATAGTGACCATAATCTGTGACCTTTGCCATTCACCTTGACCTTTGAATAACAAAAACACGAAATTTGGACAATTGTTGCATTGACCAACCAAATTTGCCAGCAAAATTTGGTGACGATACGTAACCCGTTCAGTACAGTTCTGTCGGTTTCATTTCATACTGGATACTAAGACGATTTTATTTAGATTATGAAGGGCCTCTATAAAACTAGCTGGCTTTCAACTATCTTAACCCTTTTTACTACCACAGATCCTTCATAAGCTCGACAAAATTGTCTAGTTATAGCTAGAATACAATAAAAAAGACGTCACCGGTACACAAAGGGTTAAACAGTCTAGGAAGAGTTTAAAGACAATTATCAACACTCTTCTGTTGTTCTTTGACCTTGACCTTTAACCTTAAGTATTATAATATATATATTTATATACTGTATATATATATAATTATATACTGTATATAATTATTATATATGATTGAAATATATGTTATTTAAGTAAAATGCAACTAACAGTCGTCAGCTTATCGAAAATTGAGTTATTTTTATGATGAAGGTTAACTTATGACCTTGGCCTGCGACCTTGACCTTCATATAGGATTATATTTTGTTTGCTTTGATGTAACCCTAGAAAATCAAATAAGTGTCAAATTTCATTAAATATCATCAGTTAGTTTCAGAGGTATTAAAATAATAGTTGACCTTGACCTTTGACCTTCATCTTGACCTTAATGACATCTGAAAATTTAACAATTTAATTTTTGCACAACTATCTCAACGAATTTTGTGAAGTTTACATGAATAGTAAAGAAATTATCATATTGACCTTATATTTGATGTTGACCTGTGACCTTGACCTATCAAATGGAATTATGTTTATACTTGTATGACCTTGGTCGAGGCATTCCAAATATGCATGAAATGCCTTATGAGAATCTTACATTAAATAGGAAATACTAGTAAAAATCCTATTTTGAACTTTGACCTTGACCTTTGACCTTGCCCTTCAACCTTAAATTTTTGTATCCAGGATTTAGTTAGCTTAACAGCAATGTTCATATTAACTAGCATTATGAATATGGTGTAATTCGTATAAAAACATATTGATTACAAATAGTGATCATATACTGTGACCTTGACCTTTGACCTTTGACTTGAAATATAATACATATATTTGAATGGTCGTCGCATTGACCAACTGAATTTGCCTGTATAAT
This sequence comes from Paralithodes platypus, assembly GCA_032716605.1. Classification (NCBI taxonomy): domain Eukaryota; kingdom Metazoa; phylum Arthropoda; class Malacostraca; order Decapoda; family Lithodidae; genus Paralithodes; species Paralithodes platypus. Next base: position 23,036,689 of record CM064549.1, read on the forward strand.
TCTGAGACAATACATTATATAGTCTACGAGTATTTTAGGGTATATGATAAATACTCTTGTTTTGACCCTGACCTGTGACCTTAACTATTACAATATTTATGTAAAATTTGATATATATGATATTTAAGTAATAAGCCATAACACAGCAAGTTTTCTAAAATTTGAGTAATCTTTTTTAATAAATAATAAAATTTGTCCTTTTACCTTGACCTGTGACCTTGACCTTTATGTAAGAGTACATGCAAATCAAATAAGCATGCCTAATTTCATTAAAAACCATCAGTTAGTTTCATATAATTTATATTAACAGAATAGTTGACCTGGACCTTTGACCTTTATCTTGACCTTTATGTCTCAACATTTATTATTTTCCTTTTCACTTAAAGTGCAACTATCTCACCAAATGTTGTGAAGTTTGCATGAAAATAAAGAAAATAGCATATTGACCTTATATTTGACCTTGACCTGTGACCTTGACCTTTCATATGGAATTGAATAGTTTCTTGTATGACCTTGGCCTAGGTATTCCGAATATACATGGTAAGACTAGTGAGAATCTAACAGTTAGTATAAGAAATACTAGTAAAAAACCTATTTTGACCTTTGACCTTGAACTTTGACCTTACCCTTTAAAATATGTATCTAAGATCTGGGCAATACGATATCAAGGTTACAAGTAACTTGTATTGTGAAAATGAAGACATTTGAGTAAAAAGTAAAATATATAGTAAAAGTTAACCTATGACCTTGACCAGTGACCTGGACATTTATGTAAGATTTGTTTTCTTTTTTCATTGACATTGCCCTTGAAAATCAAATAAGCATGCCTAATATCATTAAAACCCATCAGTTAGTTTCATATATATTAATATAATAGTTGACCTTGACCTTTGACCTTTATCTTGACCTTTATATGTCTCAACATTTATTATTTTCCTTTTCACTTAAAGTGCAACTATCTCACCAAATGTTGCGAAGTTTGCATGAAAAGTAAAGAAAATAGCATATTGACCTTTTATTTGACCTTGACCTGTGACCTTGACCTTTCATATGGAATTGTATAGTTTCTTGTATGACCTTGGCTTAGGTATTCCAAATATACATGGTAAGCCTAGTGAGAATCTAACAGTTAGTATAAGAAATACTAGTGAAAAACTTATTTTGACCTTGACCTTTGACCTTACCCTAAGAATATTTACCTAAAATTTGGTCACTACGATATTAAAGTTACCAGTAACTTGTATAATGAAAATGAAGACATTTTCTAACTAAAATATATGAAATATTGACCTTATTTTTAACCTTGACCTTTGACCTTAACCTTTAAGTTAAACGGAAAAAATATTTTTGACTGACCATCGCATTGACCAAATGGATATACCTGTGAAATTTGGTGAAAATCCATCAAACGGTCTAGGAGGAGTTTCCGGACAGACAGACAGACGGACGACGACGACGACGACGACGGACGACGACGACGACGACGACAGACATGCTGGCTGGTGGTGCACAGTATACGGGCGGGATCTGTTTGCGCGATACCACTCTGCTTCGCAGAGTTGATAAAATTAAACTGATAGTGTGTAATAGAGATGCTCATAGGGTAAATATAAATATATGACTGGATGGAGAAATGCTGGAACAAATGGAGTATTTTAAATATCTAGGAGTGATTAGCTTGGGGAACGGAGGTAAAACAGAGAGTGCGTGAGGGAAGGAAAGTTTTCGGAGCAATGGGAAGTACGTGGAAGGGGAGAAATCTCGAAATGAAAGCTAAACATGCAATGTATCAAGGGATAGTTGTCCCCGACAATGATGTATGGGGCTGAGACATGGGGTCTGAATGAACAAGAGAAAAGAAGGTTGGATGTAATGGAGATAAACTGCTTGAGGAGTATGTGTGGAGTAACGCATAGAGACAGATTGAGGAATGAAGAGGTATGTAGGAGAGTGGGACAACAGGAATTATTATCTGCCAGAGTGGAAAGAAGGGGGCTATGCTGGCACGCACATACTGATGAAAGGCTTACAAAGAGAGTATATGAGTCAGAATCAAGGGGAAATATATTGAGAGGAAGACCTCGGAGGAGATAGAGAGCTGGTGTAACAAAAGCGTTGGAAGATAAAGAAATGACTGAAGAACAGGCAAGAGACGTGGTGATGAATTGGAATGAATGGAGAATGCTTGTGAATAGGTGAGTGATAACGTGGTCGTAGGGAGAGTGGGTCAAGCGCAAGTTGGACAATATAATAGTCTGTCAGGCCCGGGTAGCCGGTATATACAGTGTATGAAGGGCCATGCCTGGAAATAATGTGGGCAGGCATTGTGGTGTGGTTCAGCGGTGTGTCTGCCTGCTGCGACCGGAACCTCTCTGGGAGGTCTATGACCTGGAGATTGCTGGAGGCCCTAGTGATCCTTAGTATCTGAGTCGTCTCTTAGGTGACCTAGATGTGTGTTTTTTTATTTTGTTTCCCATAGTGTTGTTTATGTTCGGTTTCTGTTCCGAGTCAGCCACCCTCAACTATGGGGCATGTGCCTGAGTACATAATACATATGCAACCTTGAATTTAGAATTTTACATAGATTTTGTCTTAACGTGAGGCTGATGGACTGTTGAGGTTAAGGGGAGATGGGTTGTTTTTCTGGTCCCCTTCCTCCCTCGTGTTAAGCCCTATTTGTTTTGAGATTATAAGACGTTCGACCCATTAGTTTGGCGATTTTAACACCTTTCGCCCCATTTCGTGTCAATGTTAAGACCTTTCGTGCCATTTATGTGTCGATTATTTCCTGGCGAGCGATAGCAAGCCTGTAATTTTAAGAGGAACCGGGCCCTACCGAAACATGTGCAAATATATCTTGAATGGAGGTCTAGCGTGAAAACTAAGAAATAAAGAAATAAATGTATAAACACCTTACGAGCGGGCTAGGCGGTATATTTGACCGTGCTGCACAGCGGTTTTTTTTTACCATAAATGGGGTTGTTTTCGTGCTCTTGTTCATGCATAAACAAGACCTAGAGCGTAATACAAGTATGTATCCCTGAAAGGGCGTAAATTGAGCTTTCCAATGACACCCGAACCATCCTTCTACGATCACTGGTTGTCTTGCAACGATCGTGCAACCGAAGGGCAAAATCGCTAAAATACGGTAATTTCTTTATATAATTACGTATGTAGCGAGGGAGTGAGGGTGGATATAAGTGGAGTAAATCTCAGTAGGTCCACGGCAGCCATGGCGAGCGGTCATTAGGTAACCCATGCTCCTCCAGTCACTCGTCTCTCTCTCAGAGCCAATATTGCGCCAAAATTGCACTCGGACTTAATAGTGGAGCAGATAACTGCAAATTTCAGGAGAATCGTTCATTTCCGGAAACAAGCACCAAATTTGGCACACATACTCCATGGGGATTGCTCTTTTGATAAAACCTGTTAGCCACCTAAAAATTCAAGATGGCGGCCATTTTTCAAGATGGCCGCCATTGAATATACAGAAATATTGCATTTCACAATAAAATCGCAAAGACTTGTCCTATTTGAATGATCTTGGTGTCAAATGATACATTTTTCACTATGTAGAATCCGAATTTGGAACCATGGACTTACTCACTAGCTTCCTTGTACCATAATATCAGTCCCGGAATCCTAATATTCTGCTAAATTAGAGTTTCATGTTACGTCTGACTCGGCTAAAATGCATGGTAGTGTATATCGTAGTAGTGTTAGAGGTTTAGTATGTGTAGCATCTTCCTGTACAAGGCTTCCAAACTGGACATGACATGATGCGGTGGGGGGGGGACGTTGAGAGACTTGCAGCGGAAGGTGTAGAGTAGTAGCTCAACAGAGCGGATGTCAACGCACAGCCAGGGCACACTGGTGGCACCGCTGCTGTGAAACTTAGCATGGGGTTCACTATCAGCTGAATAATTAGTTTAGTGTAGCTAAATAATTAGTTTAGTGTCCCAAATGCTGTCTAATAAGCCCCGCATCAGTTAGCTACTGTAGATTACATGTAGTTTAACATAGATGTTTAGTTAGATAGCTGCGCCTGAATTGACAGGGTGTGCCAGCGCGGGAGAGCCGAGCCAAAGGTAACGGGGCTTTACATTGCTTTGCATGTAGTTACCTGGATGGTGTACAGATCTCACGGGACTTAAATGATACTGGATGAACGATCGGGCTAGGTGTAGGTCATATATTTTTATTCCCGAACCTAGTCGTATCCCATACCTTATTGTGCATGATTGTGATCAAGGTGGTAAAAGGATAACCCCTCGGCCTTGATTCACTGAATACAGATAATTATCATACTGTGATTATCTGTTATATCTGTTATTATATAACATACTGTGTTATATCATACTGTGATTATCTGTTATATATATACTGTGATTATCTGTTATCTATTATATCTGTGTTACAGATAATTATCATACTGTATTCACCAAGATGGCAAATACAGATCCAGGACCGTCTAAATTCCGGACTGACTGGAGCAAGTGTTGTCTTTGCCAGAAGAAGAAGAGTGAAGAGCTCAAGTCACCACGAGCACAACAACCACAAGAACATGATGGCTACACTATGATTGCGACTACTATTCCCCTCTTTCACGCAATTAATGAGATGCCTATTGTTCTGGATCCAGCCAGACTTGATGATGGTGGTGGCATTGAAGAAACTCTGAGGAGGAACAAGGCGTAGTATCATCAAAGTTGTCACCTTATGTTCAACAACACGAAACTGGAGAGAGCCAGAAAAAGAAGAGCAGAGAGTGCTCAGCCAGTAGAATGCCAGACCAAGCTGCGTAGAACCAGCCTTGAAGGCCAAACGTGTTTCATATGTGACAAAGTAGCCCCATCCTCTGAACTCAGAGAAGTTATGACGATGAACCTCAATAACAGACTTAATGAATGTGCCCAAACTTTAAATGACAGAAAACTTCTTGCAAGACTCAGCGGTGGAGATGCTATTGCACAGGAGCTCAAATACCATTTTTCATGCTTGACAGACCTGTACAATAGAGAGAGGACGTACCTCAGAGCCACCAAGAGACTGGAACAGGAACATGCACCTAAAGAGGATGCCCACCCACAGGCATTCTCAGAGCTAGTCACATATCTAGTGGAGACCACCAGATCTGGCGAGGGTCCTGCAGTCTTCCGACTTGCAGACATAGTTCACCAGTATGCCCAGCGCCTGGAACAGCTGGGTGTTGATGCATCTGCTGTCAACTCCACAAGACTGAAGGAAAAACTGCTGTCAGAAATACCTGAGTTGGAAGTGCACAAGCAGGGAAGGGATGTAATTCTGGCTTTCCAGAAAGATGTGGACTTTGTCTTGTCAGAAGCCTCTGACTATTATAGTGAAGCTATTATCCTTGGCAAAGCAGCTAACATCTTGCGAAGACATATGCTGGACCACAAGTCCACATTTGATGGAACCTTCCATGAGGGGTGCATCGAGCAGGCCATTCCACTCACTCTTCTTCAGTTTGTGGCCATGCTTGAACACGGAGCGGACATCAAATCTCAACTGAGGTTTGGCGCATCAAAGACAGATCTAGCAATTGCTCAGCTGCTTCAGTACAACTGCTACGCAAGGTACACAGAAGGAGCAGCAACTCACAGACACTCCAAAGACAGAGAGACCCCATTCCCTGTTTACATGGGGATGTCCGTCTACACAAAGACCAGAAAGAGAAAGTTGGTGGAAATGCTTAACGAGCATGGCATCAGCATTTCATACGACAGGGTGCTACAGATATCTGCACAGCTGGGAGATGCAACAGTAAGCAAGTACATGGAGGATGGGGTGGTCTGTCCACCAGTTCTGCGAAAAGGGCTGTTCACCACATCAGCCATGGACAACATAGACCACAATCCCACTGCAACGAAAGCGACCACTTCTTTCCATGGAACCAGCGTCTCTGTTTTCCAGCACCCAACCAAAGAAGACAAAGGTGAAGAGCGTGGACAGCTGAAGTTCGGAGAGGAGAAAGTGAAGACAGTTCCAGAACTTCCAGACTACTTCACCAATGTTTGGCCCGCCTTCTTCACCAAGAAGAAACCCTCTCCTCCCCAGAGTGGTGTGACACACCCAGACACCAGTCTGCTGAGGCCACAACTGGCAATGGAGTATGAGTGGCTGGAGAAGGTCACTGTGACAGATGGGCCAGTGGATGTGACTTGGTCAGCCCACCATGCTTCACAGAAGAGAGGAAAGCCATTTGAGGTCAGCATTACATCACTTTTGCCTCTGCTGCAAGATCAGGCCCACTCGGTTGCTACAGTCAAGCAGTCAAGCAAGATCAAGGAGATAGTGGCATTTCTGAACCCCGGTCAGGTGCCAGTCATTGCTGCTGACCAGCCAATATATGCAGTAGCCAAGCAGGTCCAGTGGCACTGGCCTGAAATCTACGGTGAGGACAAGTTCGTCATAATGTTCGGAGGCTTGCATATTGAGATGGCGGCACTGAAGTCCATTGGAACTCTACTCCAGGACAGTGGTTGGACAGGAGCCCTCTTGGAGGCAGGGATAGCATCTCCTGGGACAGCAGATTCATTTCTGACAGTTTCGAGCATCACTAGGACACGACAGATGCACCAGATAACAGCATGCAGTCTGTATAAGCTTCTGAAGGCAGCCCACACGGACTACTCGAAAGAGACAGATGAACAACCCGAAGAGGTGCCTAGCTTCGAAGCTTGGTGTGAGCATCGCAAACTGCAAAGTCCCCAGTTTCATTTCTGGTATATGGTGCTGTCAATGGAACTGGTGATCCGATCATTCAGGGAAGCCAACTTCTTCCTGTACTGTCAGTCACTGGCTGAGCTGATACCGTACTTCTTTGCCAACAACAATGTAAACTATGGACGGTGGCTTCCGATCCACTACAGAGACATGGTGACCCTGGAACAGAAGCATCCTCAGCTGGCTCAGGAGTTCCAGAGTGGAAACTTTGTTGTACACAAATCGAGCCGACAGTTCTCAGCAATGGCTATTGACCAAGCTCACGAGCAGGCCAACGCTGTCATCAAGGCAGACGGGGGTGTGATCGGCGTGACTGAAGACCCATCAGCACTGAGAAGATGGATGATAGCTGGTCCTCAAGTCAGCCACTTGGTTGCACAGTATGAGGCAGCATGTGGGACCAAAGAGGGTACTGAACACACCAGCCACCATGAGGAGACAGAACGAGCACAAAGAGTGTTCCTTGAGAAAGTAGAAAAGCTCTCACAAGCCATGACAGATATGTGCAATCCTTTCCAGGAGGAGAGTCGGGACCTGCTTTCGCTTGATACAAAGGATATTGCTCACCACACTGCTGCCGAGCTGATTGGCACACACCTTGAGAAAGGCAAGGTCCGTTTCCAGGAGTTTATGAAGGGACTGGAAGGGGAAGAAGAATCCACCTTCTATGAACCAATCAAGAAGAACAGGGTTGACTTTTTCCGACAGGTACCAGCCTCTGTTGACTCTTCAAAGCAAAAAGTGCTGAAGGAAGACTGTCAACTGTTCTCCAAGCTGTTCATATCATGCCAGAGCAGAGAGTGTGACTTGAAGGAGTTCTTCCGTCATGAGAACCAATCACATCCTGCTGCCCTCAGTGATGGTGGAAAGCTCCACACCTGTCAGAAATCCCACCTCACTACCATTCTTCAGAGCCAAGTTACAACCCCTGAGGCAGAGCCAGACGCTAACACCATCATCATTGATGGTGCAGCGTTGGTGAACAGTCTGCCCCCACGGAGTTCAAAGACGTTCGAAGAGTATGCAATGCTCGATGCCCTTCCTAGAATACAAGCATACTCTACCAAGTACAAGAGAACAGACATTGTGTTTGATGTCTACCGGCCATCTAGTCTGAAAGCTGAAACTAGATCAAAGCGAGGATGCGGGGTGAGATGCAGGGTGACAGGGAAGGGCAAAATTCCCTCAAACTGGCGAAACTTCCTGAGAGAAAATGACAACAAAGCCGAGTTGTTCAACTTTCTGGCTGATAAGATTGCACGTGTGGCCACACCAAATGTGGTCATTGTGACCAAGGAAGAAGATGCTGTCAGCAACCACACTATCAATCTGGCTGGGGTGGCACCGTGAAGTCATGAAGAAGCTGACACGCGGATCTTTGTGCATGCCAGGCATGCAACAGAAGCAGGCAGCAAAGTCATCATGGTCAAAGCCAGCGACACAGATGCTGTCGTCATCGCAGTCAGTGTTCTGCAGGCACTTCAGGAGCTAGGTCTGCAGCAGTTGGGGGTTGCCTTTGGCCAAGGATAGAACCTGAGGTGGGTTCCTGTACATGACTTGTGTTGCACTCTTGCAGAACAGAGCAAAGGGATGCTCATCTTCCATGCCTTCACTGGCTGCGATGTCGTTTCAGCATTCTGTGGCAAAGGGAAGAAGTCTGCTTGGCAAACCTGGGATGTTTGTGATGAGGCTCCCGGTGTCTTCAGCAAACTCAGCCAGTACCCACCAGTAGTTGATGATGAAGACCTGGAGACCTTGGAGAAGTTCGTGGTCATGATGTACGACAGATCCAGCACAGCTGAAGGTGTCGATGATGCGAGGTTGGACATGTTTGCTCGGAAACAGAGGCCGTACGAAGCCATTCCTCCAACCCGAGCAGCACTGAAGCAGCATGTGAAGCGTGCTGCCTACCAGGCGGGCTGCATCTGGAGACAGTCAACAGTACGTCAACCAGAAACGCAGACTCCTGCCAACTGGGGCTGGACCAAGAAAGGAGATCTGTGGCAGATCGTTTGGACAGAGCTCCCACCCATTGCAGAGAGTTGCCAGTAGCTGACCAAGTGTGGATGCAAGTCGGAATGCTGCGGTCGATGCAAATGCTACTGCTTTGGTCTGACCTGCACGGCACTGTGCAGCTGCAGATGCGAGGTTTAGAAGCGTTGTAGTATACTCATCCAGGCAGCAAAACAATAAGTGACAAACAAGTATAGGCCTACTGCCTACATGTACATCCAATAATATATCGGACTGATGGTGCCTATGATATGGGCACTTTTTACCCGAATTATGATTCCGGGACTGATATTATGGTACAAGGAAGCTAGTGAGTAAGTCCATGGTTCCAAATTCGGATTCTACATAGTGAAATATGTATGATTTGACACCAAGATCATTCAAATAGGACAAGTCTTTGCGATTTTATTGCGAAATGCAATGTTTCTGTATATTCAATGGTGGCCATCTTGAAAAATGGCCGCCATCTTGAATTTTTAGGTGGCTAACGGGTTTTATCAAAAGAGAAATCCCCAAGGAGTATGTGTGCAAATTTTGGTGCTTGTTTCCAGAAATGAACGATTATTCCAGTTATCTGCCCCACTATAAGGCGGGCCCCGCCACATAGTCCAAATTTTTCGATACGGACTTAAGTCGGGCCCCGATCTTTAAGGGTTAACAGACAAAAAAAAAAAAAAAAAAAAACGGCCCGTCTCCCCTCAAATTATAGTTGTATTATATTTAAAACCAATACATACCTCGAGAAACAATTGAGTGAGTGCAATAAAGATGTATGACTAACTAAATATTTGACAATTTACTTGATTAAATTAATCTCGCTAGCATCTAGGGTAGTTTTCTGCACAACCATATATATTAACATCACGCAGAAATGTCCAAGACAACTATTGAGTTGTTGACTTCAACGTCATACCCAGATGGAGGTGTTGCGCTTAGAAAAGCATTCATCTTACTAATCTGTGAAATTGAGTTAAGTATACGTAAGTATGTGTGAGAGCGGAAGATAGGTTAGTTAGTTAAAATAGGACTTCAGAGGCTATCAACCCTTCTGGATTATAAAGCCAGCACACTTTAAGTCAACAATAGCGTCAGGACTGGAGCCCCTTTTCGAGAACTCCAGAGAGGTTGTTATATGAATAGTTATTATTGTGGATTTTTGGGAATCTTACCTTTCATATTTTCGAATTTGGACTTACAAATTAATCCTGGCCCGAAATATAATTATTATTTATAGTTTTACTCATTATAGATTTAGGTACAAATACCTCTATTGAACCTTTAGAAACACTGAACATAATTTGTACACTATATAAACTGCTCAAAGCAGGAAAATATGTTATTTGAAATTTGGTTTTGTAATTACTACTAGTAATGTGAAAGAGTGCCTAAAAGATATACCTATATATTGTTGGTAAAGACCAAAAAACAGAGAAAGTACCCAAGTTTATTACACATTGCGTCGCTCGCGAAGGTTTCCTTTGACTACTCTGCTGCTGTGTCTTTAACAACTACAGCGGCAGCTTATGTTGGTTCTTCACTGTATATTGTTGTCTTAGATGAGATCCGGTAATACTAGGCTCCTCAGATGTCGTTCATACTTCACCACCAAAGCTATGAGCGCAAATGTTCTGGTCAGTATCTTATTAAGTATCTATCATCATGTAATTAGTTTTTTTTTAAAGAACTCGTATAGAATAAGCTAAATATTTTTAAAAATCAGACTAAATTACCATTCTCGCTTTAGCATCCTGATTCCTTTATTTCAATGTATGCCAACAACAACAACCACCAACACCAATAATATTACCGGCCTTCATCGTTCATATGCAGGCAAATCTATGGGAGTCAAATATAGAGAGACGAAAAGATGTAAGTCGTCTGAAAGCGTGAGCGTTATATATATTGAATAGATTAAGGAGAGAGTGGAATATAAAATGGTAGGGAAACGGTAATGGGCGCAAGGTGAAAGTATCTCTCTCTCTCTCTGGGGATGTTTCGAAGTTTTATTATATCTGTAATCATAAATTTGTTCAGTAATTTAAATTCAAATCCATTCATATGCAAATCGATTTTGGATAAAAATATATAACGCCTCACCCCACCCCTCACATTATTGTTGTATAATGTATGAATCGCTAGGGGAAGGTGGGAGCCTTGAACGATGACATAATTATAACATTTGCTTTGCCTTCTCATATTATTATAGTTAGACAAACACGTAATATTCTAAATATATGCATTTTGTTCCAACACCTAATCTGTTCAATTGTGGATACAGTTGATCTTCATGGAATATTTGTTTTATGGACTTTAGACAACCCATAACGTTTCCAGGGTTAGAACCCAAAACATATAATTAATTGTACATATCAAATTAAAAGTTATTTCATTAACAATAATTACGTCTGATATATTTGACACGGTGTTGAAGTCATACAGTATATGTACAGTAAATTGTGTGATTCAGATCAGACTAAATTCAATTATGACATTATTAAAACAAAAATATATGAGTAATAAATACTATGAATATTGGGAATATTGAATTTTAGTTTTCTACCTGTTAATGCTATAGCAACTTTCACTAAAGAGTTATCCATTGAAAATGTCTTCGTACATATAATTCGCGTGTATATAAATGTATTTGTCTGGGTTTTCACACCAAGTGTATATAACATTTATTCGTGTAACTCAGGTGTATTTGTGAAATATACTTCATATAAATTGAACCCTCGTGGTTGCCTGGAGGAGAGTAACATTAAATCATTTCAATCCGAGTTGCGTGGGACTATCTGTAAACATCCCATGTTTGTGTACTCTGAAATATGGGTCCTATGACTAGGTATGGAATGGAATATCTCCTCAAAATAGGATTTTTCCATTTCCTAAAGATATAAGTAACGGTTAGCTAATTTGATCACGCCATGGGGAAAGGGCTAAAGCCTGCACCCTCGTTTTAACTCTCATTAATATATATATATATATATATATACAGTATATATATATATATACTGTATATATAGGTTATACGCCGGTTCGAGTCAAGTAGAGTTGTCTCCATATACAGTAAATACTTTTATCGTCCCGTAATAACTTCTGGACATACGAGTATATAAATATATATATATATATATATATATATATACCACTTATGTCAAACAGAAGGTCCGTGTTACGTGGGATAAATGTTTCAGTGAATACTCGAGTTATAGTCTATTCGCTGTAAGTAGGCGAGAAATCATGACCTCTAACATCTGTACCTAAAAAACGACTAGAGTAATCGAGCTAATATTTCTACGATTTGGGAAGAGTCAGCCAGGGAATAGGTGTGGAAATCTACAGCCAATTTGCTCTAGCCCTTTTTGAGGTACAGAGGATAGATGGGACTCGTTAGCATTGGTCGGCAACTCATCTAGGGGAGACAACCTTATACAAATCCGGGTGGATGGGACTCGTCAGCCTTGGTTGGCAACCTGTCTAGGGGAGTAAACCTCATACAAATCCGTACTGCTTACCTAAGGGTAAGGCAGGTTAGTGGATGGATTAGCCGAACACCACTGTAGAAAAATAGTGCTAACAAGATTCACAGAGGGCCTCGGAGTCGGACGGATCATAAATTGAGTGGTCAATCCTGTAAGTCCTTCATTAAACTGGCTCGGGTTGTCCCTCTCACAGGGAATAGGTCTGCTTGGGGGCATTCTGTGTATGGCCACCCTCGTAAGGGGAGTAAGGCATCCGGCAATAGATAGATAGATAGGATAGATGTTATGATTTCTCGCCTACTTACCGCAAATAGACTAGGTTTACACGTTTATTATATTAAGAGTTGAGTCTTATACATGGGGACAGTAGTCCTGGAACAGTACTGTGTAACACGCATATCACACTCAAATATATATATGCAAGTAAACTAGACTCAATCACTTATTATGTCCACCCTATGTTCCATCAGCTTTATATAAAGGACTGAAAATATATGTATGTATTTTATCCCATAATATGTAATCCACTATAACCCATTAACCCTTTAGTTAATCACATATAATCACTAAACATTAATATTCACCAAGTCAATCTCATCATAGATATATAACTATATATATTGTTTATACTCACAAAGTATCAACAACTCAATGTAAACATCTCTACTCATAGACACCACTAAATATGCCAGTTTAAGCACACAACGTTGGCACAGGATGTAAACAATACACACTCAAATCAACACATGACCCAGCTAATGAATGCTGTGTCAGCAACTCCCCCTTACCTCTAACACAGAGGTAAGTTAATAGTCATTCTACCTAAGGCACTGAAGCAGAGAAGATATATAAACCTTCTTCTGCATTCACCCTACCCTATCACTTACTCACTCCATCATACACCTTGGTTAGGATCAGACACTCTGTCCTAAGCCTACTCCACTCTACACCAGGACCTCAGTCAGGGAAGATATCCACACTTCTCCTGCACACGTCCCTTTCACCTTAAGCACTTACCACTCAATACTAATACAATAACCACTTAGTATTTATATTTAACTGTATTACGATCTTGATATATAAAATATAGCTTTAACCAGTGTCTTTACTCCCCTTTATATATAATATTATCTTTATAGTATTGAACGAAACACCATGCAAACACATGGTGTTACAACTGATCGCATATATTTTTACAGGTAGTTACATTACTTGCCGCTTGCTTTTTCGGGGGGACTTGTGGAGTCTGACCCCGTTTTCTCACTTCCAGAACGGGTGAAGGGGAGACCCTGTTATCTTGGAGCCCCAATGGACGGCACCACCTTTGATTCGTGTTGGCCGAGGGGCGAGAGGCCCACGTCTCTTCAACAAACTCCCACGGCGAGTAAGAGACATGAGGGGCGTCTCGTTAGACAACTTCAAGAGAGCCCTCGATGTCGAACAGCAAAAAGTGCCAGACGAGCCCATCTTTGCAAGGGAGCGTGCTGCCCCTTCGAACAGTCTGCTGCACTAAATCACCACCCAGAACGAGGGGCAACGCGCTCCTCGGTACTGCTAGAAGTGTGGCGAACTCATCACAAGGTATCACAAGGTAAGGTGTGGCTGGAGGAGGTGCTGGAAGGCCCGGGCTAATTTCGGATGGAGAAGGTGGGCACCTTGGGTAAGGGTGCCGGAAGGAACGGCGGCTGGATGGGGGAGCCTCAGGGGTGTTCTTTGCCTCTTGGGGCTTGGCAGTGGTTGGTGTGTCCGGTCAGGGGTAGGCGGGGCTTCTCTCGTGGTGGTAGAAGTTCCCAGATACGCTCCAGCAGGTGCAGGCGGCTCAGTGTCAAGGGCACCTTGCCTCGGCATAATAATAATATATGTATATATATATATATATATATATATATATATATATATATATATATATATATATATATATATATATAAAATTTCTGCAATGGAGCTTCCTCTTGGGAATCGAAGTCTCACAAGGAAAAGGAGAACCAGCGTAGTAGCGAACATCTTATCTTTATTGGTTACCAAACGTTTCGGAGAAAACAGTCTCCATCTTCAGTGAATCTAAAATAAATGAAAGTTTACATAAGAAATAAAACAAATAATTACATATGGATGTGAAATATCAAGCAGTAAGGTTCGTATGAATATGAACCGAGAAGAGCTAAACATAATAAAACAAAAACTATGTATTAAGAGAACAGCATTAAGCTAAACTTAAACAAATAATACTAATAAGAGAGGGTATCCAATAAAGTACGAAACGTTTTGTAACCAATAAAGATAAGATGTTCGCTACTACGCTGGTTCTCCTTTATATATATATATATATATATATATATATATATATATATATATATATATATATATATATATATATATATATATATATATATATATATATATATACAGATAAATACACGTGTGTACGGTACACATAGAAATATTTCTCCCTGATCATGTAGAACATCAGGACAACAAGGTTGATGTATCAGCTACGATACCCCCTACAACATGAGGTCATAAAAAACCTTAAGGACCATTATACTTTACAGAATATGGATATATCTAGCATGAGGTTATTTTGCAATCCTTCACGTATTAGTAGACCCTTATTCCCTGATATTCTAGGGTCGAATCCTTTTCAGGGAGAAATATTTCTAAATTTACGCACGTGTATATGTGTTAATATAAACATACAGTATTAGTCTTCCCGATTTTGTTGTTACTGTTGCTGCTGATGGGGTTCAAGGGCCACTCATGCATGTCGCCGTGCCTTCACCAGCCCTTCCTTCGAAGTGGCGGGTAGGTCGTCTATGGACACATCAGGTGCACAGTCTTCAGGAGGTAGTGACAGAAGAGGAGCATTAAAGCCCGCTGCTTTCCATCAGAGACCCCACTGCCGCCTAGGACTGTAGCATGTGTGAGAGTGGTGACCCCAAGTTGCCAGAGGCGGCCAGTGAGGATCATCAGTTGCATGTAGGACTGATGTTTGCCAGAATAGATCAAATATTATTCCTATATCGAGTTGGGTCAACCATAAGGTAAAATATATGTTGTATGTACACTCGGATGCCATAGTCTCTAGCCCACTCAAAATAATTTTGGACTCCCCTTGTTTTTCTGTATGCAATTATATCTGTCTGGATTGATTTTTGGACATAACTTGCTTGTCAATATATGGTATAATAGTTTTGTAGTATTGTATAGAAATTATTGTTCCTTTAGTCGTTTCCAGAGATATACTTCCATAATTAGAAATAGGTCAAGTTCACCAATATTTGTGAGTGGGCTCGAGACTATGGTATCCGAGTGTACTCTGGAAAATGGGTTTACAAATGCGTGAGGATGATGCAGTGATGCAGTTTTTAACGCCGGGCACTCTCTTGATTAACAGGGCTTGGGCATGTCTTTGTTGCAGGGACTTTACTGGACATTTGCCACGAATCGTTAGACCTAAGCATTTAAGCTCTTGGCGTCTATCAGTGGCACGAGATGGGATCGAACTGCAGACCCTTCGATCAGCAGTCAAACGTGCTACTGACCATGCCACAGCCCGCGGAAAATATCCTTATGTTAGCTATATCCAGATTATGTAAAGAATGAAGGTTCTTGAGGTTCTTAAAATATCTTTGAAAATTTGACAGAATGAATATAAACACCATATGAGGAGGAGCACTATATAAACACCATATGAGGAGGAGCACTATATAAACACCATATGAGGAGGAGCACTATATAAACACCATATGAGGAGGAGCACTATATAAACACCATATGAGGAGGAGCACTATATAAACACCATATGAGGAGGAGCACTATATAAACACCATATGAGGAGGAGCACTATATAAACACCATATGAGGAGGAGCACTATATAAACACCATATGAGGAGGAGCACTATATAAACACCATATGAGGAGGAGCACTATATAAACACCATATGAGGAGGAGCACTTTCTTGACAACGTTTCGCAGATAGCGAAAACGTTGTCAATAAAGTGTTCCTCATATGGAGTTTATATTCATTCTTTAGGTTCTATAACCTCATGGGAAATAATGAATATCGTAACGGAGACGGCAACCCTGATTGTTTGGCTCTAATCCTGGTCAGGGAGAAAGATAGCATTATTTAATTTCTTACATAATTATTTTGGCATTATATTTTATTACAGTAAAGGCCACCTATGCAATGGTTCAGTTTCCGGTAAAACTAGAGAAGATAGATTACTGCGACTTACTTTATTATCTAATTAGTTTCAGGGAAACACCATACTCTCACATACACTCCCAAAATATACCCTTGCTTTTCTTCAATACATAAGCAGCTGTGCTTAACCCTTAAAGATCGGGGCCCGACTTAAGTCCGTATCGAAAAATTTGGACTATGTGGCGGGGCCCGACTTAAGTCCGAGTGCAATTTTGGCGCAATATTGGCTCTGAGAGAGAGACGAGTGACTGGAGGAGCATGGGTTACCTCATGACTGCTCGCCACGGCCGCCGTGGACCTACTGAGATTTACTCCACTTACATCCACCCTCACTCCCTCGCTACATACGTAATTATATAAAGAAATTACCATATTTTAGCGATTTTGCCCTTCGGTTGCACGATCGTTGCAAGACTTCCAGTGATCATAGAAGGATGGTTCGGGTGTCATTGGAAAGCTCAATTTACGCCCTTTTAGGGATACATACTTGTATTACGCTCTGGGTCTTGTTTATGCATGAAAAAGAGCACGGAAACAACCCCCTTTATGGTAAAAAAAAACCCGCTGAGCGGCACAGTGAAATATACTCCACCACCCGCTCGTAAGGTGTTAAGCATCCGTCTTAGAAATACTACCGGTGTGTGAAAACAGTATCTATTATAAAAAGCAAGTCACGCGTTTGGTGCCTAAGGGTAGCTTCTAGTATAATTTGTATTTATTTTTAATTCCACTCTCAACACCAAACACCTCTCAATGAAATTAATAAAAACATGTGATCGTCCCGGGATTCGACCCTGGGATACCACATATAGATCTTAAACACTCTAATCTTTACACTATCAAGACAGTTGATAAGAAGAATCCTCAACTGAACCATGCTTCTGTGCTAACGCTGGATGCAAAGTATAATAATAATTAGCTATATAAATATTTTAGCATACTGATTTTTTTATTTTGCCCTAAGTTAAAATTATAGAGACAATGTAAGCCAAAATCTAATTCTCCTGTCTGACCTTTGGCGACCATTTCCTTGTCCTCTTGTCGGGCCGGTCAGCCTTGACAGTTTATATACTGAAAGTCGTAAAAACTGTCGTGTAAGAATGGTCGGGCAGTGAGGAAATGAGCCAGGCGACCCGTGGACCTCCTGGAGAACAAAACTGACTTCATCTTTTTTCAGTCAGGTAATTTCGGGTTTGCATCTAGAAAACAAATTTTGGTGTCCCAAATATCAAAATTATGAATGCGTTATTCATAACAGATTAATTTCACATTGGTTGCCTATGCATAATGAACAGAATCACAGTCGTGAGCGCTAATAACTACGCACCCATTCGAATCAGTATCGAAACCAATGAGACAATACATTCTTTATTTTATCTTAGATATTTCTGAAATGGGTGTAACTTTATTAGTGTTCGTAATCGTTCAGCTGTCTAAAAATAACTCAAGTTTAGAAAATACTTGGTTTGAAGAACTTGTTTTTAATTACTAAAATCAAAATATTTTGAAAAACTGGTCCTGAGAAAAGAGACTTCATGTCAGCCCACTTATATTCACGTCAACCCTCTGTCAAATCAATGCAAGATTAATCCTTCCTAAGCCAATTTTAACTTAAATAACATGCTTTCTTCCATCCTACTCTAACTAAAAAATATTTTAGCATAACCTAATAATATATAACTAAATCAAAGTTGATGTTAATAGCAGGATGTTTACAGTTAGGTCAATGTATTTTCAAGTATTTCGTACTGAAGCTACCAGCCTGAGGTTATCTATTTATCTATCTATTACCGGACGCCTTACTCCCCTTAATGAGGGTGGCCATACACAGAAGGCCCCAAGCCTCCCCAAGGGGAGGTGTGGTGGAGTGGTCTTGCCACTGGCCTGGTAATCCAAAGGTCCCGGGTTCAAATCCCGATGTATCAATGGGAAGATATTATTGGGATGGAATTTGTGCTGTACCTAGTATCAGTGCATTACCACAAGCCCACCGAAACGTCAATAAAATACCCTCATTGTTCCCTGATTAAATAGCACTGTATGAATATTCCCATATTCAAAATATGCTATAGGGGTGCAATGCCTGGTGAGTTATCTGCTCAACAGGTGGCGTAGTGTGTGTGTAAGTGTGAGAGTCCGAGTGTAGGGGTGAGACTGTGAAGCACGGGAACGAGGTGGCTTCAGAGATGGGGTCGTTTCGGGCCAGGAGTGAGCACCGTGCCTAATGTGAAGGCAAGATGGCAGGTGCTCGTTGTACTCTGCGTGCTTCACATGTCTCACTCCCTAGACTGGAACAAGACCTCACGGGCTTCACTGTTCATTGTAAAGCGGTGAATGTTAAGGCTCTCAGCCTATGCCCGAGAGGAAGTAAGTTGAAATATAGAAAAAAAAAAAAAAAAAAAAAAGCAGACCTATTCCCTGCAAGAGGGACAATCCGAGCCAGTTTACTGAAGGACTTACAGGATTAACCACCCAATTTAGGATCCGTCTGACTCTGAGGCCCTCTATGTATCTTGTTAGCACTATTTGTCTACAGTGGTGTTCGGCTAGTCCATCCACTAACCTGCCTTACAATTAGATGAGCAGTACGGATTTTAATCAGGTTTACTCACCTAGACAAGTTGCCGACCAAGGCTGACGAGTCCCATCCACCCGGATTTATATAAGGTTGTTGTTGTTGTTGTTGTTGTTGTTCCCCAGGCTGTCTGGCCGAACAGCCCCAAGGTCTCGAGCAAGGCCATGGCCACAAACGAGCGCCCCCACAAAATCCTCACTGCTTACCACCAACAAAGCCCGGGTGACCGAAGCCACTCCAAGGCAGGGAGCTGAGGAAGGTGCGGAAACGCCCAGGAAACCAAAGCCCCACCCAAGGCCCTGTGCCCCTCAGCAATTATGAAGGGAAAGTTGAGGGGTAAGGGAAAAATGTGACGCTTTGGCTCCCAATCTGCCAACTTCTAGGTTGGCAGTAGGGAGGTCAATCCACGGAAAAGACGCCGCCACTTGAGATCTAGAAGATATATAAGTAAAAGGAACAGTCAGAGTAAGCTATGGGTATGGCAGAGATCGCTCAGTTCTCACTCGGATAGACCA
Source organism: Paralithodes platypus (assembly GCA_032716605.1). Classification (NCBI taxonomy): domain Eukaryota; kingdom Metazoa; phylum Arthropoda; class Malacostraca; order Decapoda; family Lithodidae; genus Paralithodes; species Paralithodes platypus. The sequence continues at coordinate 23,056,230 of CM064549.1, forward strand.
GCCCATCACCACATGACTAGAACCCAATCCTCTCAGCATCAGCTAGGAAAGGCCCTAGAAAGCCGCCTTTGGCGGGGGGATAGCTCCCCTATTTCAACTCCTTTCTGGGTTGGGCACCCGCCCTTTTATATAAGGTTGTCTCCAATAGATGGGTTGCTGACCAAGCCTGACAAGTCCCATCCACCCTGAGGTTATCCTACCCTAAAATAATCCATCTTAGTCTAATACAACCTAATCACAATGTCATATATGACCTAAGTATATTACATTTATTTATCATTCTTATCATTAGTGTTATTAATCTTCAGCGGTTTGTATTAATAACCTAGGGGATCGTTTTTTTGGTGGGTTTTCCTTCATTTCTAGCCTATTCCAGGTGTTTTCTGAAGAACAAAATTGTTTTACTACCTGCTGGTCCTGGGGTGTACTTTATTTTTAATTAGCTGGTGCTCAGTGGGTTAACTAGTGTTATGAATATGGTTTAATTCATATAAATACTTATGGATAAGACATATTGACCATATTTTGAGACCTTGACTTTTGACCTTTGACTAAAATTAAAAAACATATTTGAATGGTTGTCACATTGACCAGCTGAATTTGCCTGAACAATTTGTTGACAATACATTAAACAGTCTAGGAGGAGTTTAGGGAAAATGACAAACACTCTTGTTTTGACCTTTGACCTTAACTATTACAATAGTTATGTGAAATTTAATATATATGTTATTTAACCCTTCTGGCCCGGGCTGCCTTTCCTAAGGACGTTGTTGAGATCCGGCCGATCTGGCCGAAAAACCTCTACGCCTATGCTACCGTATCTTTATTTTAACTGCTACCGCATTCCCACGCATCTCCAAGCGTAGATGTGTGTCGTACCTCTGTAGACTGGCGTTGAGTAGAGCTCTCCAAGTCAACTGGTTCAGTTGTGATGACGATTTCTGTGGAGAGAGTTTCGATGTAATGTTAGCAATAACTGACACTTTTTAACACTAAATCTGTTCTTGCAGTCAACACAATAACAAACTCCGACTCTTCTTCTTGTTTTCGGAGGTGCGGTGACGCAACAACAGCCTTTGTTTACATACGTCGGATGCACGGCTTTCAAACACGGTTAATGGGCTTTCAAGCTTACGGATTTTAAAATGACACCCGGGTTCCTGCCCATCTGCCGCGGTGTCCTTTTAAAATACTGCCCGGGCGGGAAGGGTTAAGTAATAAGCAACTAACACAGCCAGTTTTCCAAAATGTAGATAATCTTATTAAATTAACAATATAAGATGACCTTTGACCTTGACCTTTAACCTTTATCTTGACCTTTATGATGTCTCAAAATATATTATATCCCTTTTCATTTAAAGTGCAACTAGTTCACCAAATTTTGTGAAGTGTATGAAAAGTAAGGAAAATAGCATATTGACCTTTTTTTTTACCTTGACCTGTGATCTTGACCTTTCATAAGGAATTATAGAGTTTCTTGTATGACCTTGGCCTCGGTATTCCGAATATACATGGTAAGCCTAGTGAGAATCTAACAGTTAGTATAAGAAATAATAGTAAAAGCCCTTATTTTTACCTTGACCTTTGACCTTACCCTTTAGAATATTTATCTAAAAAATTATAAATATGATATGATTACCAATAACTTGTATAGTGAAAATTAAGATATTTGAGTAAAAACTGAATATAGATATTAAAAGTTGACCTTTGACCTTGACCTGTGACCTTGACCTTTATGTAAGAATAATATTTAGATTGCATTGATATTGCCCAGGAACATCAAATAAGCATGCCTAATTCAATTAAAGCCCATCAGTTAGTTTCATATATATTGATAGACTAGTTGACCTTGACCTTTGACCTTCATCTTGACCTTTATGATATGTGTCTCAAAATTTATTATATTCCTTTTCATTTAAAGTGCAACTATCTCACCAAATTGTGTGTAGTTTGAATGAAAAGTAAAGAAAATAGCATATTGACCTTTTATTTGACCTTGACCTTGCATATGGAATTGTATAGTTTCTTGTATGACCGTGGCCTAGGTACTCCGAATATTCATTGTAAGCCTTGTGATAATATGACAGTTAGTATAAGAAATACTAGTAAAAGACATATTTTTACCTTGACCTTTGACCTTATCCCTTAGAATATGTATCTAAAATTTGGTCAATATGATATCAAGGTTACCAGTAACTAGTATAGTGAAAATGAAGACATTTGAGTAATAATTAAAACATAGGAAATATTGACCTTATTTTTTACTTTGACCTTTGACCTTAACTTTTTAGTTAAGTGTCCATCGAACGGTCTAGGAGGAGTTTCCGGACAGACAGACGGACGACGACGACGGACGACACCAGACAAGCTGACTGATGGTGCACAGTATACGGGCGGGGTCTGTGTGCGCGATACCACTCTGCTTCGCAGAGTTGATAAAGAACAGTAAACATATATATATACACATTATATTCATATTATACATATATATATACATTATATATCCCTATGACCTACATAACCCTGTTCCAAGTGTATAGCAATGCCAAAGAATGTGTGATAAAGGTGAGGACCAACTTACTCGTTTGCATCAGCAGTAGCCAGTTTTGCTTTATGCATATGAACCAGGCAATCAACCCTGAATGAAAGACAATGGAGACAATCTACTAGGAAAAGGATGATGACGAGAAGAGTCAAGGTAAGGGTTAGTACTGTAGGAAAAATGACTTCCGGGTTAATAAACATGAGGAGAGATGAACCAACTAGGTTAGTAAACTCTGAAGAATTTAAGGCTTTCATAAGGTTTAGCTTTCTCGGTTTGATGATGAGGTCCGATGAAATACCTGTAAAAGAAATTTTAAAAGGGATAAACTCTGAGGAGAGGTTAGTAATCAGGGCAATGTGCTGGTGTGAAGGAAGTGTGTGGATGAGTGAACTCCTTACTTCGCAGTGATCAGGTGCCTGATACATCCCATGAGCATTAATTATATTTCTTGAGTCTAGACAAACAAGGGACACCTGGGTCTGGTTAGGGAAGTAAAAGAACTGAATATCTAGCAAGTGTTGATGAAACACTGGGAGCTGTGGAGCCGGGGCATAAGAACAGTCTTTCAATGAACCAGAGTCAGTCACAGTTGTTTGAGTCAAGGAAAGTTCGCATGCAGCTTTGTTCGAAGACACAAAGGAAAACACATACACTGGACACACATGCATGTGAAGATACGAGGACCTACATGAATCAAGAGCGTCTTTGTTAGTCACAGTCACAAGTTGAAGAATGTCGGAGACGAGCATCATGACCTGCTGTGTCAGTCACGGTTAGTAACCATCCATCCATAAGAAACGGGAACGGAATAATTCTTCGTGCATTGAAAATATGTGAGGACTGGAACGGAATGTGGACTTTAGTAGATGAGTGTGTCAGAACTGCTTCCATTAGTGGGTAATAGAATTCATAGCTGTTTAACTCAAATAGCGGAATCAGGGCAAAATTATCTTTCGCTATCTCAGTGGAGGTACGGAGATGTTCAACTGGCAATAGGTCAGTGGTGACCCGACTTAGTGCAGCATCTACTAGATTTGCCAAAACTGCCTTTGTTTGGTCATTTAAGTCTTCTACATCTTCATCTGTAGCTTGAAGGATCTCGGTAAGGTACATGACTTTATCTGTTGAACGTCCATCAGAAATGAGGGATTTAACCACCTGTGTCAAGTTATTCATATTTGATATTACCGAGTTCCAAGAATTCATCACACTCGTCATTGCTTTTGAGTCGTAACTCAAGGCTCTATTTAAGGCTTTTGCTGCGTTCTCCAGGACAGTGAGTCTCTTTCCCAGTTTTTCAACATCAGAAGCTTGGGCTGTTCCAAAGAGCTCAAGGGTGTGTAGGCCAACAAAATTAAACAGTCCTTTCTTGACGCGCTGGGAGTGAGCATGTTTGGCCACCTGGGTATGGCCATCAGGTAGGACTGAATGGATCTTCCGTAGCTTACGATTTATACGAACCACGCGAGCACGTTGGAGCGTAACAGTAAGTCGCAAATCACAGGAAAAGATCTGATTAGATAAGAAGAAGGTGAACGTAGAGTGTAATCTGTCTATGCGACGTTCTAGTACCCTATAGTCACTAGATAGGTGAAGAAGGTCCCCAAATTCATACTGAACTGCTATGACATCTTCAGCAACTAGAACTCTTCCTACTTGGGCTACAAGGGTTATGGCCTGGCCCTTGCTCGGGACCAAGCGGCTGTTCGGCCAGACAGCCTGGGGAACAGCAACAACAACAACAACCAACCCGTTTGAGGCCGGGTGATATGCTGCAATCTAAGATTGCTTGATATTGTAGATATAACAGATACTTGCAATCACCTGGTTATTGAATTCCAACCCGTTGTCTGAGAGAAGAGACTTAGGGCAGGAGAGCGGACAGATGAGATGCGTTACTAGTGCATGAGCAACTTCATCCGCTGTTTTAGCCTTAAGCGGGGCTGGGACGACGAATATTAAGAAGAAATCAACACATACTAGAAGGTACCGTGAATCCTGGTGACTCCTTGGGAACTTCAGCAAATCCACAGAAACAGTGTCGAATGGAAGTGAAGGCGTTGGATATTCCGAGATTGGAGCGGGTCCATCACAGGTTACTTTGTGCTGGGCACAGGAGAGACATCTTGCTATGTGTTGTTCAATATCCTTTCTCATCGTTTTCCAGTAGTACTTCCTCCTGGAAGCTTCAAGCATTTTGTCCCTTCCTGGATGGCCAGCTTGGGGAGCATCGTGCTGCTGTTGAAGTACTGCTTCAGTGAGGGTATTTGGAATCACTACACAGGGTCGTGCATCAATGACTTTAGGAATAACTCTAACCAGAAGTCCGTCCAGCAACGTGAATTGCGTGAGGGGGACTGGTAGTACTGGGAGAGTTGTGGTGTCCCCTGATTCCAGAAAATAGATAAATTTGAACCACAGAGAATCCTTGTGTTGCTCTTCTTTCACTTGGGCTTCTGTTAGCATCGGTAGTGGGATCACTTGCACATTACTGGAGACTGCGTCTGCCGCCACGTTAGCTTTACCTTTGATATGATACAGTGTCGGATCAAACTGTAATACCGTTTTGTACCACCGCGCTAGTCTGCCAGTGAGGTTCTTACCACCCTTGAATACCTTGGTGACCGCCTCGTTGTCTGTGTAGAGGTCGATCCGGTAGCTGAGGATGATGTCTCGGAAATGTTTCAATGCTCATGCTACTGCAAGGGTTTGCCATTCCGTTGTGTGTTACCTAGTCTCAGCATCATTCAACACTCTACTTGCGTAACCAATGACTCGCATTTTACCGCGTTCATCTGGCTGCATTAGAACAGCTCCGAGTCCTTTGAGGGAGGCGTCGGTGCAGAGTGTGAATGGTCTATCATAGTCTTGGAAAACTAAACAGGTGTAGATGTGAGTGCTTGTTTAAGGCTTTTGAAAGTTTCCTCTTGTTCTGGGCCCCATATGAATGATGCAGACTTTCGGGGCTGTCGGGTCAGAGGCCTTGCTAGACCCGCATAGTTCTTCACGAATGATCTGTAGTAGCCCGATAATCCGATGAAGTTTCGGACATTCTCTACAGATTTTAGACTTGGAAAATGTTGTACCGCACATATATTATCATCCATAGTGTGGATTCCTTCTGCGTGTACTTGGTGACCTAGAAACTTGATTTTTCCTTTAAGGAAATCACACTTACTGATCTTGATGCGTTTACCTGTCATTTGTAGTCTTTCCATTACTTGTTGGAGTTTATCAAGATGAGAGTTAACATCCTTGCTACAGACTGTGATGTCCAGATAGGTAAAGACTGAGTCGCCCAGGAGGCCCGCAAAAAGGTTGTTGACTAATATTTGAAAGGTGAGGGGTACGTTTCTTAACCCGAAAGGCATGCGTAACCATTCGTAATGTCCGCTTGGGATTGAGAAAGCAGTGACTTCTGTTGATTTCTCATCCATTCCAAATTGCCAGTACCCACTGAGGAGGTCTAGAGTACTGAAAACATTGTTCCCTTTTCCAATGCCTCAGACAGTACAGGCATGGGGAATCTGTCAGGTATGGTTGCTTGATTGACTTTGCGATAATCAATCACTGGGCGCCATCCTCCATCCTTCTTAGGAACCAGGAAAAGAGGTGAATTCCATGGCGAGGATGAATGTTGGATAACCTTTTGCTCAAGCATGCCATCTACCATGCCTTTAACCACTTCCCTTTGACAGTGTGGCAATCTGTACGCCGCTATGTAAACGGGATTGGTGCCTGATTTTAGGGGTATGGAGTGCGTTGTTAGATCCGTTTTACCTAGTCCGGGTGGATGGGACTCGATAGCCTTGGCAGGCAACCTATCTAGGGGAAAAAACCCTACACAAATTACCGATGGGCGACAAGCTAATCGGTGCCACTTACATGTGGCGATTTCTATAACAGATATTACAGATATATATATATACAGTATATGTATATATATATATTAGTTCTCCGGGGAGTGCAACGACATCTCTGAAAGACTGTAATAGCTTCAGAAGGGTGTCCGTCGCTTCTGGATAGTCTATATTCTTCAGGTTCTGCTTGATAGGATCTGTTTCTGACATCTTGGAAGGTGACAATGCTGTCATCACAGCAATAGGCGCTTGTGCGGAGGGCCGCTCCTGGGGTTCCAGACCTACTGGATAGTCATACACAAGAGCTTTTCCAATGTAACAAACGGACTTCAGTGTAATTAGACCACTAGATCTGTTGTAGACTAGTATCTCCGTCCTTGCATTATCGTGTAATTTGTACAAGGTTGACTCAATAGCTAGTCCTTTTACACATGCACTTTCACTTAGCTATATTGCATCAGTGCCTTTCTTTAGCTTGGGTAACCTAACTGGAAGGTGTGCACCCTCTATAGCACGAATCCTTTGTTTTCCGGATACTACTAAGGGATACAACCGGGAACCTTGACCCGTTGATCCAACACCCTGGTTACTCAGAATAATGAACACCAAGGATCGCGCAGGTGAACTGTCCACTATTGTTGGTACAGCTGCTGCAATGGTCGAGTGTAGGAGAGTTCGTGGGTTCTGCATTGTAGAATGCGTGTGACGGTTGTAAGTCATCCTTTGCTTGGAAGGATCTAAGGCGATACGGTTGTCCTTCATTGTTTCGATGCCTATGAGGCCATCGGCTGGGAGTGGAAAATCTCTGATCACGTAAAACCTCATCTGGATGGGTTTGTCTCCGCGACGTGAGAATTTAAGTGAAATGTCAACCATACTAACTAGTTGTAGGTTATCCCGTGTAACTCCTTTAAGTTGCATGTCTGGTGGATTAAGCGTCCAGTTGCACTTAAGCTGATTTTGAAGATCTATCAATGACTTGTAAGACAAAACGTTGGTGCAGGCGCCAGAGTCAAGAGCCAGAGATCTCTCTCTGTTACCTACCGTTACTGGAATTTACATAATGTTTATTCGTGTTACAGCCGCAATGATTGAGGGCACATGTAGGGGCAACGAGTGTACATCGGTAGGTAACGGAGTAGTTTCTACTACGGTTGATTGTCGGGTGTGACACGCTGGGCTTCCCCCGACGATCCTTTGTGGTACTTAGAGACTAGATCCTTGGCTGTGCAGCATTCGTCGGTGGAATGTCCCTTATCTCCATAGACCAAGCAGCTCTTCCTCTGCTTTCCTTGTCCTTGGCCTGTAGGGGTTGCTTGTGCTCGTCTACCTTGGTGTGATGCCCCACTGGAAGCTGTAAATGTCTTCTTCTTCTTGTACCTGTCCAGGAGTAGCTGCGGGTGCAGTTTCCAGCATGATCTGTTGTCATGTCCCTTTTTCTGTCAGTGGTCACAGATGGTTAGGATCCTTGAGGTTGTTGGCTGCTTGGGTCAGGTTCCTGAAGCTTCTACGGGGGTTATGAAGGCTTTTGGTACTACATCTGTGGATAGTTTGAATGCTTTCTTTGCCATAAACTTTTGAAAGTTATGCGTGGTTTTAAACTCACTTTTAATCATTTCCTTCCTAAGTGTTGGAGGCAGTATGCAAATGAACAACATGTATTCTATGAATGTTTGTAGATTTTCCAGAGTCATTGTTTGTTCTTGCTGATTTAACCATTCTGAAGTGATTTTTTTTAGCTTAGCATCTACGACAACATCTCCTGCAATGGCTTGGGCCAAGAGAATGTCTCGCTTTCCAAGGGACTTGTCATATCTGTGGGCCATTTTGTGTATGAAGGCCAATGCTCCTCCTTGGTTGCCGTCTCCAATACATTCAATTAGATATGCTTTCCATGCGCTATAGTCCTTGATCTGGAAACCTAGTATGGACTGGGCAATTGTGGGTCTGGAATCGCTTTTCATATATCCTCTTACAAAAACGATATTGTCTTCATCCGTACTAAGATCGCTGTTCCTCATGAATTCTTCGATGGTAAGAACCCCTCCCGGGTAGTTTGGACAATCCTTTCCGGTAAAGTAGGCGATGCTCTGCCCCCATTGCATGAGATTTATCTTCGGTGGTGGGGCCTGACCTGCCATGTTTGTTGAGGAAGGTAACGGTGGCGTAGTTGTAGGTGAGGTACTGGAAGTCATTGCTGGTGGAGTTGTCATGCCCGGCACTAAGGAAAGGTAAGTGTTTTCTGATCGGAGGGTATGACAATCTAATTCTGAAGGATGTAAGCTGAAATAACTTTGGGTGCTAGAGGTGTTTGGCTCCACCTCGGATTTCGCGAAATTTTGGTGCCAGTGAGACACGAAGGGCGGTTTGCTTGCGCTTGAGGATGTATCGGGTTGGCCCGATATACCCTTAACTGTACCGCAGGTGCTAGAGGGTGTATCAGGGTGGCCCGATGTATCCATGAAAGAGTTAGCTAGTCTATCAGTCAAGTCGTCAAGGTCAGAAGCAAGTTTTGTCCTTACTTCTTTCGCAAACTATGTGCCTGACTTAGGTTCAATTCCTGTTCCCTCTAATTCCTCATCTGAGTGGCTCTCAGATTGACTGTCAGAGGAAATTAAGTCTTTTTCAGAATGAGATGACTTCTTGTGAAAAGGAATAAAAGACATAAGGGAAAATTACACTTTTGGTAAAGGTACCTGTACTGAATGTCATTGACAAATAATCCCACATTAATTCTGAAATGACAACTATCGGAATATTGTAAGGTAACTAGCACACATGTTTTGATAGTATGAATTTCACTTTAACTACACACCCGTACCCATGTAAACAAAAATTGTATGGATGATAATGGTAATTAGTTTTATGAGTGAGCAGTAGACATAATAATACAGGAACATTCAGCGAAGTTAAGGTTAGTAAGGAACTATAGGAACACTCTTATTATGGGTTAGAAAGACACAAAAAACACAGGTAACAGAACAGAAGGTTTTGATCCTCTGCTAGATAAACTTATTTTGAATACTGCTACTGGCAATTAATATCTTACTGTAGGCCTTTAAATATTTGTACGTCTATGTTGAGCAGATCGATAAATTTAAGGAAGTAAGTATATATTTCTCTTGTGCAAAAATATAAATTTGTGAAGCAAAACTGGAATTTACTGTAGTCTAATTAAAAATTAAGATGCACTTATAGACACACCTCAATATTCGTGAAGTAAATTAGTTGGAAATTGCTTAAATATTTAAATTACACTGGACATTGCTTGCTGTGTTGTAAACAAAAATACTAGTAATAACTACCAGTGTAGTAATTTTTAGTGTCTTCTGTAGTTTATACTCCTGACTAACCTATTACATGTAACTGGCACTTGATTTTGTAGACTGCTTGTAGGTTGTCTTCAGGGTCTTTGTTGAAGTAATATATCAATTTATTGATTGAAGAAGGGTGATATGTTCCCATAGAGTTGTTCTTGGCTTCTTCTTAAATTAAATTGACTAATATGTCGTCACTCTTCTGACGTCACCACTTGACACGTCATAACCTTGCCATGTCACACTACTCGAGCGTCGACCCACTTGCTCCGCCCGCATTGATGACGTCATCCACTGTGTGAGTGAGTCGTGTGGGAGAGTGGTAGGCTGTGGTGGCGTGATGGTGTGGTTGTGGTGTGGTGGTGCGGTTGGCTGGTTGGGTGAGTCACCTGTTGATGCGCGGGGCTGTGGGAGGGATTGTCAAGTCATCTTTGTTTTGTCTAGCTGGTAAAGACTTCACACTTAGTTCCTCGCCACTCTGATTTTGACTGTACTTCTTCTTCACACTTATATTATAATTTTTCACTGATATTGTTATTTCTTTTTCATTTAGCTCTGATTGTTCATTATGTCTAACTGCTTATATATACTTTATTAGTGTATAGTTTATTGTCTCTTCAGAGTTTTTTATATTTTGTTTATTTATTGAGTTATCCCACCGCTGTCACCACTTTATGTGTCGGAGGGTTTATGGATTAACTGTCTATTTTCTATTTCTTACCTCAGAGATGTTCCTTTGCTATGTTTGTAGTTCTTGCGATAGCTGTAAACATGTTCGTTAGGAAATCTTATAATAAGGTTCTGGTTTTAAGTAAACACTGTTGGTTTTTCTTATTTATTTACCAAGAAAATATAGTTTTGTAGCGATGTTAGGGATTGTAATTGTAAGTTTTGTGAAGGTACAGTAGTGGTCCTATGGGAAGTACCTGTAACTTTGAACACTCTATAAAGAAAGCAATTAGACTTCTTTGAGCTATATTCCTGTACTCTGTATTTCTGTAAAATAATTGGATACTGTTATGCAACGTTATAATTTCATGTGCTGTATAGTGATTCCGCTTTTTACACCTTAGGAAAGAATGGGGTATCTTAACACTCTCACTGGAGTGCAACTAGCTTCAAGGTTATAAATCATGCAACAATATTAATCAATGACACAGTACACAATTTAGTTTCACATGTTTTATTCCTTAAGTGGCTAGGGTACAAATCAGATATTAGTTTAAATGTGGAAACCCATCTAGGGTAAGGGATCACTTAAATGAACATTAACATAAATCATAACATAATAATAATCCTAGGATAACTGATGACCTAAGGGAAACATAGATTAGGAGATACAATAGTACAAATAAATACTCATCTAATGTTCTATCGTAAATACAGAACAAGAGTAGACAGAGCGATCTAGTCTAAAACAATAAATAGAACCCGAGAGGAATTTAACGGGGGCGAGGTAGCTACGCGCTGAGGGTAAAAATTACTTACTGCGTCAACATACAAGCAGTAATGAGATTGTGGTAATTAAGGCACTATTTGATTTAAGTTTACCCTCTACGTTGAGGCAAACTTTCCAGGAGAATTAACTCAAAGAACTCGAAGAGTCAAGGTAATGAATATAAGTTCATAAATGGTTTAAATAAATACAATAATCATGTATGTGTGACTGAGAATATCCTCGCCGGGCGGATAGTTAATGCCACATTAGATACAGAATTTGAATTAACTCAAACTGAACAATACGCGGGTGAAGTGTGATAATTAACCCGGCAGCTGCGGGGAGACTCATGAGTTTTACTGGGCTACTGCGGGGAGACTCTTAGGATCCTAGGCCTAAAAAAAAACATTTAAAATACCCAGTAGCACTTGAAACTTTTTGTTTTCTTTGCCCCTCGGCCATGCCACATATCACTCCTCCACATCCCCTCCTTTCCCCCCCCCCCCCCACCCCTTCAATTATCACCTATTTTCCCTGTTATTCCCTTATTCTTAGGTATATTTTTGTGCTAACATTAGCGAGTTGCTAGTAGGGCGTGGTCATCTGTGTGTCTAATCGTGGGAAATAGTGGGAGATACAGAGAGAGGCCTCAGTGTCTCTCCAAGCCTTGAGAGGGGAGGGTGTGGAACAGGCTGGCTCACACTTGATGAATGAAACTCTCACTTTCATTTCACGATTTTGACCATCCAAACACTTTTTCCACTTGTTTTATTATTGGAACATGTTACTATCTTCATATTAAACGTATAATAGGCGCATATGGATAAGTATTAATTATATTTATGGTAAAATGCCTATTTTAGTGAAGGAAACAGTGTAAATACCTCCGCACCAGGACATGGTGCTCATTACATATGCTGCGCATTTGCCGAGTTAATAGTAGTCAAATAAAGAGACTGAGGGATAAAACTATCTGTGAACAACTCATCTATTTCTTAAATACCCTACTGATGATATAGCATAGAAATAGCATCTGAATAAGAGTTCACCAAGTTTTACGTGTAAGGTGCATGTATAAATTCCCGAACAAATAACTATATTATTCCTCATAAGAATACAGGTGCCTGTATTCGAAGAATTATATATATATTTATCCCGCTAATAGAAGTGTAGTGGTCTCTCTAAATCGAGTTACGAATATCTAAGAGAAGTGAAGAATGGAAAATCTTCAGAGTTTACATTAAGGTGAATCTTAGTATATCTTATTAACCCTTATTGCAATCTTCAAAACACTTTACAAAACAATAAGTCACTTAACCCTCTCCGACATATGACGCGATTTTGAGCCTATTAGGGATACTTTAAAGCCTTTGTTACCATCAGGGGTATTTATAAACCTTTAGTTTAGTTACTTCAACCTCTGCAGTTGTCTTTGAGTTAGCTGTGGGCAGAACACTAATTTTGGAGAGGTAATTATAAGAGTGAGAGAACTCTATTTCTTATTGCTAATCTGGCAACCTCTGCGTCATATGTGCGTGAAAGGGTAAAAGGATTTTAGTAGGAAGGAAAGGAGCCCATAGAGAGTCTGGTGCAAACGAGGTAGGCAGGTCAGTTGTTCCTTCCAGTTTGACCAATGAGGAAGGTCACGGTATCACACACAGTCCAGGTAGGTGATGCTCTCTCTCTCTCTTTCCTACGTCCTCTCTTCGGGATCACAATTCTAACACACTTATTTTCACTTTTGATAAGAGTCTTCAAGGATCCAAGGTTAGCCTTGACAGATTTCTGATCTTCCTATTCTATTTGATTTGCAGTTAACTAGGTTCGTCCCAGGAAAGAGCTAGTCGTCTGTTAAATCAAAGCCACTTGTCAAGATTTTAAGGGGATAATGGCTAACCCCTACGGATTTTTTACCCAAACTTTGTAGGCTACCAGTTAAGTGTGTTCGCCCTAGGGAGAAGCACTCAACTGTATAACCAAGCCAGTTTTGCCTAGCTCTCTGGTTCAGTTGAGATCCTATCCACTTTTCTGTTGGGGTTAAGTGGCTCACTTCTCAGGGCAGGAGGGACATGGAAGGAGGTTTCTTATTTATCTTGAGCTTATGCTTTGCACTAAAAATATGAGAGTTATTTCCCCGGAATGGCTTATATGTTCTTTATTTATTTATTATCACTTTTGGCATGGAGATGGTCTGCTGGGATAATGAAAAAAATATTTCTGATGATGCGCCAAGTAGAGAATTCTCATATTGTATGCAGGTAACTTTATAGTTTAGGTGATGTTTAGGTTCTACTTGCTTTATCACTTAGCTGCCACGAATAAGTTCGCTTTGCGTATAAGACACAGGGTGATATTGAGGTTCTTGGTGGTGCATGTTCACAAAAGTTTCCTCAGAATAGCTAAGGTTTCTTACCGGTAGGGGGTTTGATTAATTTTCCCTGACTTAACCTGGTTTAAGCGGTGTCTGTGATGGAAGGGATTTCATGGTCTTTGGTTTGCTGGAGATGCTGGCGATATGGCAATGGTTGATTCGGCTGTTGTCTGGATACGGGAGCAGGTTCTTGGTGGCGTTTGGTTCTTGTTGTTCAATACATTAGGAAATGAGAAGAAAGTATGAACACACACTCTAAATACGTTGCAGTAATCAATACTGAATGCTTCACTGTATAACACTGGTTTATACCTCTAGCCATGAAGGGATCGAACCTTCTGTAGGGCTGGCTCTGACTGCTCCGGCAATTGTCTGTTGGGCAGCGTGGGAACCAAGCTGACTCTACAGAACTTACATCAAGGCAGTTTATAGGTGGGGTTTGATCTTCTATGGGTGAGTTCATACCAACTAGAAATGTACAGTTGAGTACTATTAAGGGGAGCGTCCGGCCTTTACTCTAGAACGTGTCAGTGGATTTTGTCTGTATTTCATAAGATTTTGTACACGTAAAGGGGACCTAACAACTAAGAAATTTCCAAAATTTTAATTCTCTAGGACAATTATTTTTTGAGTTAGGTGTGTAAATTTATGACTTTTTGTAAAATCAGAATCTCATTTAAATGTTGTTGCTTGATTGTTTTAATGCATTGGTGGTACTAACAATAGGTGTAGTTTCAATTGTACGTTGATACTTTTTCCATTTTGTATCTAATTGTAGAATTAGGGCATTTACAATTAGGTACAAATTAGGTACAAATTAGGTGACAAATGTCTCGGGGTGCTGTGTCGAAATGGGAAAGAAATAAAAACAAATGGCGACGTGGAGTTGTAGAGAATTTCATGCCCTTTCCAATGACACCAGAAACATTGTTGTAGCATGTTTGGTTACGTCAGAACTGCGCCGACAAGTGAACTTTCTTACGTGAGGTACTAAGGCACGAGAGCTGTTGCAAGCCAGCCGGCCAGCCGCACCCTACCTCTCTCGCGGCATGGACCACACTCCTCTTTCTCCTCCACCACCACCACACCCTTCGTTGTTACCCGGGTTGAGTACCAGATACTGTTAGGCAAAATATCTAAGAACGTCATATTTTCACCAAAAATTCATGGTTTTAGTTTTTTTTTTTGCAGATCCGAAACCCATAATGCATTTTCTACGCGTCTGCGCGACCCGCGACCCGCGAAAACTTTAAACTAGCCCAGAAATAACATGCTTCCAGATGGAATATTGCCTCTGGATTTTAACTGAAGACAGAGGGATGGGTGATGATGCCATATATCGGGTTGCGCAATATTGCCGTTTTGAGCACTATTACGAGTATGAACCGGACGCTCCCCTTAAAGGATGCAAATGAAAATGCCCTTTTTGTCATGCGCACCAGATCCGAAGTGTTAATGGAGAAATATCGCAAGATGATCCAGCACTACAAAAACAAGTCAAGGAATATCATCATCTCAGGCATTCTCCCCAAGATCGACGCACCTGACAAATTCTACGACAAGGCCTTCAGCACAAATAGCCGACTAAAATATTTGTGTCTGAGGGAAGAAGTTGAATTCATCAACCTCTGGGACAACTTCTATAACCAACCTACTCTGTTCCGCAAAGATGGCACCCATCTAAACCCTGTGGGTTCAGCACGCATGGGTCGTCTCCTACACGAAGCAGTCCACAGCCATGGATCAAAAAACGCCATCCGAGAAGAAGCAGCAGTGACATAAATCATCCAACGCCAAGCAAAAAACAGAGGCAACCGAGGACCACCAGCGATAAGGACCGAAGTAGCGAGGACCGAGGACAGCCATGAACATAAATGTAGATCCGACAAGAACCAAAAATATTATTAAAGAGCGTTCCGTGAGTTCTAAAATAAAAAAAATAAAGGTTTTCTATGCAAACGCTCGTAGCATACGCAATAAATTTTCAGATTTAGAGGAGCTTGTGTTTACAGAAAATTATGATGTGATTGGCATAACAGAATCTTGGCTCAATACAGAAGATAGAGACTTTTTAGCAGAGTATTCACTTCCCGGTTATGTAATGTATGAGAAAAGCCGAATAAATAGAAATGGAGGTGGCGTTTTACTTTATATCAAAGAAAGTCTTAACCCTACCCTCTTGTCAAAACCTCAAATTGTGAACGTCGACACATCTTTTGTGCTAATAAAGAATAATAAAGGTACAAAAATAATACTTGCGTTAATATACAGACCTCCAGCTCAATCAGTGCAAACTGACCGAGAAATTTACGAACAAATTGCAGATGTAAGTAACTCACAAGATACCGTAATTTTTGGCGACTTTAATTTACCTGTGACCAAGTGGGGCGATACTCTTACTTCACACTCCGGACATGACTTGTATACGAACTTGCAAGAGAGTTCGCTTTATCAATTTGTTCGAACGCCGACCCGTGGTAATAACGTTCTTGACATTGTACTTGCAACAAAAGAAGAATTGATAGAGAATTTGAATGTTGGTGATGAATTCAGTAACAGCGACCATCGTACGATAACTTTCACTTTAAAGTTTACTAGTAACGAACCAAATAGTAGCATCGAAAAAGTCTCTAATTTCAAGAAAGCAAACTTCCATAAACTTAGAGCTATGTTTAAAGAAACTGACTGGAGCTTTTTAATTAACAATAACGAAATAAAATAATACATCTTGGAAGTTATTCGAAACCACTTACCTAAAAGCAGTGCAAGACTGCATACCATCGAAAATACGGCGTCCGGGCCATAATAATAAGCCCAAATGGTGGAATAAAGATATTTCAAACTGCCTGCTTGCTAAAAAATTTGCTAATGATAGATTAAAATCCTCACAAAATGACGAAGAACCGGTGAAATATGTAGAGCTACGACGCAAAGCCAAAAAGTTAATTAAGCAAAGTAAAAAGACCTTAGAGTTACATATTGCGAATCAAAGTAAAACAAACCCGAAAGAATTCTATAGTTATATCAGAAGGAAAAAAGTAGTTACTTCAACTGTTGGACCATTAGTCTATGAAAATGGAGAATACACCAAAGACGAAGTACAAATGAGTAATGCCCTCAATACCTTCTTTGCATCAGTTTTTACAACAGAAGACCTCAGTGATATCCCTACACCATCGCCGATTCAGATGTTCTAAGCAATATCACCGTTACAGAGAGAGAAGTATTGAATTGTTTAAATAAACTCAAGGTAAATAAAACGCCTGGACATGATACAATCTCGCCTAGAGTTCTAAAGGAAGCTAAGGATCAGCTCTCCAAACCACTGACATTACTATTCAGTAAAGCCTTGCAGTCTGGAACTATGCCTGATCAGTGGAAGCTAGCCAACGTAACACCAATACTAAAAAAAGGCAGCAAATCCCTACCCAGTAACTATCGTCTAATTAGCTTAACCTCAGTTGTATGTAAAATGCTAGAAACGGCCATACGAGACAGACTCGTAAATCACTTAGAGGAAAATAACATACTTAAAGATACTCAACACGGCTTTCGTAAAAAACGTTCCTGTTTAACAAACCTCTTAGACTTCTTCCACGATATCCTCAACCTCTACGATGAGAGTATAGCTGTAGATATTATATACCTTGATTTTCAAAAGGCCTTTGACAAAGTTCCCCACAAACGTTTACTGCTAAAACTAAAAGCGCATGGAATACAAGACGGTGTGTTGAAATGGATAGAAAATTGGCTCAGCAACAGAAAGCAAAGAGTAGTCATAAACGGTAAGGCATCTAATTGGACCAATGTAAGTAGCGGGGTACCCCAGGGATCGGTACTAGGACCAATTCTCTTTCTAATTTACATCAACGACATAGATGAGGGTCTCACCTGTACAATCTCAAAATTTGCTGACGATACAAAAATTGCAAATAGCATACTCTCAAAAGAACAAGTTGACGATATGCAACACAATCTAGATAAATTGTCATGTTGGGCCCAAATTTGGCAAATGAGTTTCAATGCGGATAAATGTAAAGTACTACATATAGGATACCTAAATGAGAAAGCAAACTATGCGATGAATGGCACTCAGCTTAAGAATGTAAACAGAGAAACTGATCTGGGAGTAACAATATCGAGTAACCTAAAACCGAATCAACAATGTTCAGAAGTTGTTAACCCGGGAGCTGCGGGTAGACTCTTAAGAGTTCCCCCGGCGCACTGCGGGTAGACTCTTAAGAGCAGAGACTTTGAACACGTACCAAAACCGCGCGTTTATAGCCAGGCGGCTGAAAATTGGTGTGGGTATTGTACTACATGTCAACTCTCGATACCACCCCGCCAAACGCTCGCCCCGCACTCGTGCAAGCACCACCGCGCCAGTAACCACGCACTAGTCATGGAGCCTACACGTCCCTCACGCTCGCTCCCTGATGACACAACCAGCCCTCCTTCTGGTGGTGTTAGCCGCCGTGGAAGGCAGAGGGTGGCTGCCAAAGACCCTAGCTACCAGTACGACACGCCCTACAGCTCAGAGGACGAATCACCAGCACCAAAAGCACGTAAAACACGTGCAAGCAGGGCAATGGCACAGAGGTCATTGGTCTTTCGGGACACTGCCACCACGACCCAGGCCACTGCAACAACCACTACCACCACCACTGCCACCACTGCCACCCCTGCCACCCCTGCCACTGGTACCAGCGACGCAGGAGGCCGCCCTAGGGCTGCATTACCTGCGGGGGCAGGAAAAATTAAAGGCACGGGCGTAGGGAAGAGAACCCGTACGCCAGCCACAGTGCCCCTACCACCACCACCACCACCAGCCGCCCCTGGCCCAGCTGCCCCTGCTGCCCCTGCCGCCCCTGCCGCCCCTGCCGCCCCTGCTGCCCCTGCCGCCCCTGCCGCCCCTGCCCAAGGAACAGGGAAGGGGAAGGGGAAAGGGAGAGGGAAAGCGACTGGGAAAGCGACTGCTGGCCCTGGTGTCCCTGCCGGCCCTGCTGCCCCTGCCGCCCCTGCCGCCCCTGCTGCTCCTGCCGCCCCTGCCGCCCCTGCCCAAGGAACAGGGAAGGGGAAGGGGAAAGGGAGAGGGAAAGCGACTGGGAAAGCGACTGCTGGCCCTGGTGTCCCTGCCGGCCCTGCTGCCCCTGCCGCCCCTGCCGCCCCTGCTGCCCCTGCCGCCCCTGCCGCCCCTGCCCAAGGAACAGAGAGAAGGGCGACAGGCACCACCATCATCTTGCCATCAAGGCCACGCACCACTGCTGCCCCTGCCGCCGCCGCCCCTGCCGCCGCCGCCGCCCCTGCCGCCGCCCCTGCCACCACCTCTGCTGTCCCTGTCCATAAGACTCCCGCACGTGCCAAAGTGACCCGGAAAATCTTACACCATCTAAGTATGCCGCCCTGCTGTTTGATGGTGATTCGCAGGACATTGGCAGCCCGGGTTTCGACGACGAAGCCCTAGCACGGGACCAAGGGTGGGGGGATTTGGGAGTGGACAGTGGGAGTGAGTCCGACGTCGGTGACGAAAACGAGGAAGGGCATCGTCTGTCGAGTGAAGAGGAGGGTAATGATGATGAAGTGCTGTATCGCGACCATGGAAGCGATATTTCAGACGCAGAAGAAGACGCAGACGACATTCCGATCCCTGGCATGCCTTCGTTCGATTGGTCTGACGGGGTCAATTTTGTACCTGACGTGCCCCAGTTCAATCCTGGGACGTCAGGAACAACTGACAACTGGCCCTGTGATGATCAAGCGAATGAAAGCGACTTCTTCCTCGCTTTTTTCGACATGGAGGTAATGACGTACATCGTTGCCCAAACAAACGCCTACTACAGGTGGGTGTTTGGCAGATTGGACGTCCTTTCTCCAAAAGCGAGAATACGAGGCTGGGTGGATACGACTGTGGCAGAATTTCTGACGTTCTTTGCCTTGTTGTTCCTCATGCCTCTGATCAAGAAGCATGTGTTGCAACACTACTGGAAGCACGACCCTCTCATCGCCACCCCAACTTTCAATAAGTTCATGACTCGTGACAGATTTTTGTTGCTGCTAAGATTTATGCACTTTGCAGACAACGAAAATCCTAACAGGATTGACAGGATATGGAAAGTTCGGGATGTGTTCACCATGTTGTTGGAGAGGTATAGGAAATACTTTTACCCCTTCCTCAATTTGGTGATTGATGAGTCGCTCGTGCTCTTCAAAGGACGTCTTGTTTTCAAGCAGTATATCCCCTTGAAGAGGCATAGGTTCGGAATCAAGCTCTTCGTGTTGTGCGACTGTGAAACTGGAATAGTGCTTGACATGATCGTGTATACAGGCACTGACATTGACATACCGAAAGCCGCTGCCAATGACCCCATGGGCATGTCAGGTGCCATCGTCAGGAAAATGTTGGCACCTTACCTGGGCAAAGGCCACATCATCTACACTGACAACTGGTATACTTCTCCTGCTCTCTGCCAGTTTCTTTATGACAACCAAACGGGGTCATGTGGGACTGTCAGAAAGACAAGAAAGTTTATGCCAAAGTTCACAGGTGATGTCATTCCTCTCACAGATGCCTCCTCCAGTGACACACCTTCAGAAGACGACCTGGCCAAGGAACACCGCGAGAGGCATGTGCGAAGAAGGCGACGAAAGGGGCAGAAATACAAGCAGCTCGAGAAGTGTGGGAAACTGATAGCCCTGAAGTGGAAGGATAAGCGAGACGTCCACCTGCTTTCCACCGTCCACACAGGTGCCCAGGTGGATTCTGGCAAAATCCACTACCGAACCAGGAAGACAATCTACAAGCCCGACATGGTAGTGGACTACACCAAAAACATGCGCCTGGTGGACAAGTCTGACTGTCAGCTGTCAGGTGTTGAGTGTCTGAGGAAGACTGTGAAGTGGTATCACAAGCTCTTCCTCCACCTAGTTGACATAACGATGCTGAACGCCTACAACTTGTGGTTGGTGAAGAAGGATATGGCCCCAAACCAGAAGCTGAAATTCCGGGAGTTCGTGTACAACGTCTCCTACCAACTCCTGGAGAAGTATGCCACCACCACTCACAGACGTACGGCATGGCGTGGGGATCACGTTCCTGACCGCATCCAGCTGGGTGTCGAAAGACACTACACAACCAACACCGAGCTGATTGGCACTCGTCACAGGCAGGTGCAGTGCACCGTCTGCAGCTCCAGTGTGAGGAAACCCCATGTGACCAAAAGAGTCACCTCAATGTGCGCCGAGTGCAAAGTTGCACTCTGCCTGGGTGACTGCTTCAGGGACTACCACACCTTCAAGAACTACTGAGTGTCGGCCCCTGCCCTGCCCTGCCCTGCCCTGGACTCGCCCCGTGCCCTGCCCTGGACTCGCCTCCTGCCCTGCCCTGCCCTGGACTCGCGCCCTACCTTACCTGACCTGACCTAATTGATCACGCTACCTCATAATGTAACATATATATTATAATGTATAAGTTCCAAAGATGTCCCTGTGATATAGCTTTTACATTATATAATTGTATGTTTCATTATTTAGTTTATAAGTTTCAAAGATTTACATGTAATATGCCTTATTTTTTAGTATATCAATATATATGTTTGTTATTAGCCTAAGTAATGTGTATATAATTATTTTCTTACCTCAAATGAATTGTACAAAAATAAATATGTTTCAATAAATCATGTCAAACCTACTATGATAATAAAATAAAACAATAAAAAAAGAAAAAAAGAAAACAAGGTCATGTCATTGTATTCTTACAATATGATATATTCTATGAATATTTCATATTGTTTGAATACAATGGCATGATCTTGTAAAAAAAAAAATTTATAAATTTTTTTCTAGACAATATAAAACCTTCCCCATAACCCCCTCCTGGATTCGATCCCACTACCCTACGACACTTTGAGTTTTCCAGTCCGCGACCTTACCAACCATGCCACAGGAGCTCATACCAAATATCACTCAAAACTTCGTGTGTACAATCGAAATGACAATATACAAAAAAAAATGAATTATCCCACCAATTTACGTTTGTAAATTGATGGGATTATCAATTATATCATGCCAAGGTTTATAATAGTTTGTCTCTGTCAAGAATTAGTAATTATATAACTTTATTCTGTCAAAAATTGCCCAAACACTCAGCAAAATTGCCCCTCTCAGTGTGACTCCACTCATTTTCACACGGTCAGGCGGTCACGAGGTGACCCTTGCCGCTCCTTGATTCTCCAGCTACAGCAGCTCTGTCTGGGAACAAAATTGGTATAAATACAATAATGGATAAAATACTCTTCACAAATACATTTGTATTGTATAATATTGTAAATAAAATGAATAATAACTGTGTGGGTGTCGAAAATTGCTCAACCAGCTTTCTTATGTCTCGCCTACGCGCGTATATTGGATTATACATAGTCATGACTGTCATACAAATAATTGCAGTAGGTCTCGAATATACATTTAGATTGCATATTACTTCGAAATAAATAAGTAAACGTTTCTCTGGTGGCAATCTACCCTTTCGCAGGTGTAAGGAGACACCAGTCTATATTTAGCCCTCTATCACAACAGGCAATCTGCCTGTGTTGACTCAGCACCGTCGCTGGTGGTCTATAAATATAGTACTTTATTTACAGTCAATGGCCTACATGTTTCTGTGGTACTTCACATGTGTCTAAAATGCAATGTCTGCTTGCATAAAAATGCAATTCTGAAGTCCATTTATATGTACGACATACGCATGTCTCAGTTTCTCTCTCTCTCTCTCTCTCTCTCTCTCTCTCTCTCTCTCTCTCCATTCCTGACTCATGTTATTGTAGACCTGTTGATGGCAACGAACACCAGCCATCTGGTAGACATAAGGGTCAAAATACCAAACATCAATACGCCTGGGGCGCCTCCACAATTATCACTAAGCTGGTTATCTATCTAGAGATCTGCCTTACTTCCATCTCTCCACGACTCACTCACTCACTGCACCCCTGCATGCCTCCCTCCCACCCACCCACCCACCCCCAACCCCCCCTTTCAGGCTTCCGTCTGCTAGAAACACATTCACAATTTGCGTAAATATCGCATCAATTGGGCTATATGCGGTATATTCCTTGTTATATGGGACGCCTACATATGTACACGTCTTTATTATAGCATGAGAGTGCTCTAAATACAAGATTGACGTGATATTTATGGCGTAACACACCCTCTCCCCCTTTCATTCCCACCACAACTCACTCACACCTTGGTTCACGCATAGAAACTCATTGATAATGTGCGTAAATATCGCATGAATTGGTTTATATGCGGTATATATTTTGATATATGGCACGTATACATACGTACAAGTCTGTATTATAGCGTGACAGTGCTCTACGTACAAGATATACGTGATATGTATGGCGTAAACCACACTCTCAGCTCATAAATTGCCGCCAAACCTCCAACACATCTTCATTCCCGCCTAAATATTCTCTTATAATTCCCTTATATATTGCAATTTTTGGTCACTATGAGGCATATTCATTGTTATATGGGTGCCCTACACACGTATACATACTCTAAATAGCCTAAAAGGGCTCGAAAAAGGAGATATACGTGATAATACGCGGTAACCCACCCCCTCCTCCCTCTCCTTCTATCCCCTGCGCGCGTAAATATTCGGCAGGGAAATCTCGCCGCTCGATGACAATCTAGCCGCGCGGTGCCATTCGCTCCACATTTTTCAACTACGGACCGTTCCCCTACCCCCCCCAGACATTTTTTGGGGGGTCAAATATATATGGGCCGATGCACGCAAACATTCCCTACACGATGATGTACTTTTTATCGAAATTGGCAATAGGTCCCAAAATCATCATAGGTGCGCACAGTCTTACCCTGTAGAAAACCCCCTGTGCGCCGCGGAGAGGTTAAGAAGGCAAACAAAATAATTGGCTTTATAGGCAGGTCATTTGAGCATAAATCCAAAGAAGTTATCCTAACCCTTTACAATTCCTTAGTCCACCCTCTTCTGGAATACTGCGTTCAATCCTGGTGCCCTTATTACCAAAAAGATATAAACAAGCTAGAACGAGTTCAACGTAGAGTTACCAAAATGATACCTAGCCTAAAGAACAAACCATACGAAGAGCGTCTTAGAGAATTAAATCTATTTCCTTTAACCCAGCGCAGATTAAGAGGTGACTTAATTCAAGTGTTCAAAATCATCAAAAGCATCGACAATATGAACTGTAGCAAGTACTTCACTATCGACCAATCTAATTACACACAGGGGAACGGTTGCAAAATTATTGGTAAATCTTTTAACTCGCATGAATCTAAGAATTTCTTCTTCAATCGAGTTGTCAACTTCTGGAATGGGCTTCCCCGAAACGTTATAGACTGCATCACCGTTGCTTCATTTAAACTCCGCCTAGACAAATATCTCGCATCAAACCCACGACTGACTGCGTTTGTAAATGAATAACTTTATTTCATCCCCCCCTCAGTTACTAACCCATCTGTCCTCTACTAACTTCCTAATCCTGTTACGGACATTAGTTCCAGGGCAGTAATTCCCTTTCCAATGTTCCCTTACCCACTCTAAACCACTGTTTGGACACTTGATCCTCAGTGTTTTTGTAGGACAAGCAACCTAGAAGGGTCACTAGATCTGTTGTTGCTTGATTTCCTTTGTACTCCTTTGTACTCCTTTGTACTATAGTAAGTGGATAACTGTTATAGAGGTAATAGATATATGTAATATTATGTTTACACTGTAGTGTACAGTCGCTCAAAATGCGCTGTTACACAATTTAAGTCAAAGGAAGAGGGAAAGCAAGATTGATGGAGAGAGTTCCAATTCTTACATGTTGAGTAAAAGAAAGACTGGGATAATCGGTTCACTCTTGGGTTAGAGAGTTGGACAAAATAGGGGTGGAAGTGAGTTAAAAGGCGGGTGCCCCCCATTCTCCATAAGGGAGGAGGTATACATTGAGGAAGCTCTGAAGAACACTGAGTATTGTAGTAGCGGTAGAAAAGTGAGAGAAATGCAACATTGCAGCATGTAGAGAGAGATTGTAGGGGATTAGTAAGAGGAAGGGAGTTGATGAGACAGAATGCTTTTTACTCTACCCTTTCGAGAAGTGTGGTATGGGTAGAACCTCACCACACATGCGAACAATGCTTGATACATCAGCGCAGTGTGCCCCTACATAGAGCAAGAAGCTGTGCGGGGCTGATGAATCCACAAAGATGGTTGAGCACACTTAATTTTAACAGTAGATGAAGGGCTGATTTGTGTATTGTTGAAAAGTAAGGGATAGTCGTCTGTAAGATTGTGACGGGTGGATAGATGGAGAAATTGGGTTTTGGAAACATTGAAAGTAACAAGATTTTCTCTGCACCAATCAGAAATATTTGATATATCAGAAGATAGGTGTGTTATGGTCTAATCACCCAGAGGAACAGCGGATATGATAGGATGAGGAAGTGAGCGATGGCCTTCCACAACCGAAGCTAATGAACAGCCAGAAAGGAAATTAGAGATAAAGACACAGACGGAGGGTAGTTTAGAAATTACAGATATATGCTAGACTCTATCGATGGCTTTCAATATTTCTAGTGCAATAGAAAATATCTCGCCGAAATCCCGAAAGAAAGATGACCAAGAGTTAGTAAGATAAGAAAGAAGTTCACCAGTAGCACGGCCCTTATAGAAACCATACTGGCAATCTGAAAGTAGGTTATGGGAAGTCAAATGCTTATGACATATTGAAGTAAGAAAAGATCCCAAAAATTTAGAGAAGCATGAAATGAGAGCAATTGGACAATACTTAGATGGTTGAGAGCGGTCACCCTTCTTTGTGACAGGTTGAATGAGAGCAACTTCCAGCAAGAAGGGAAGACGTTAGAGGAAAGACAAAGACAAAAAAGTTTGCCCTAGGCAAGGAGTCAGCACGGAAGTACAGTTTATGAGTACAACAGGAGGAAAACTATCCGATTTGTACGCCTTTTTAGTATAAAGCCTAGAGAGGACAGAAAGTACATCCTTAGAAGAGATGAGGATATTAGGCATAAATAAGTGAAAGCGTGTTGGAGAGAGAGGAATACCACCGGAATAATTCATAGTGGAGTTTTTTAGCTAACATTTGAGTGATGATTTTTCAGCTTTGTCAGAGGAAGAAGTGACGGTGGTGCCATCAGAGTAGAAAAAAGGATGTAACATTGTTGGGGAGATTTTTGGGGAGATGCCAGAAAGCTTTGAAGAACTAGAGTTGGAAAGTTCAAAGCATTTGTTATTGATGAAAGAGTTTTTGGCGACTCCAAGAACAGATTTGGCGTGTTTCCGGGCAGAACCATAGAAAGTACAAGATTCTTGAGTTGCAAGGCAACGGTACTGTTTGAATGCTTCATCATCTTTGTAGACAGCAGTAAAGCAAGCGTGAGTAAACCATTAGATTGAAAGAAAATTGAATGTATGCATTCTGTCTGCTGGCAGTTGCTTCAGACACCTGAGTCTTGGTTAGGAAAGAAGATCAGGTTTGTTGGAGAAAAGGTGTAGTTCAACAACAAAGCGAAAGTTAAAGGAGAGGCTGCAAATATTGTAAAAGTTGATAGTAAGAGTGACAGGACGTGATCCAGAGCATTTTGAGGGGTCGTTTGGGGAAGGAGATTCCGAGGCTAGGCTTTTAGACATCATTTAGAAAAGAAATATTGTGTCAGAAAGAAGTGTAGTACGCTTGTATAGTGTAGTGAAGTGAATAGGAGGAGAAGGTTTTTGTGAGAGTTAGCTAGATTACTCTGTGTAGGTGAGGCACAAACAAAATCAGAAAGAGAAGCCAATCAGATGAAACAGGAATTCCAGTGACTCCGTATCACATGTCAATGAGGCCTCCCCTGGGTATTTCTCTGCTTGATTGGTGCCTACAATCTCCCCCAGATTAGTTTGACATCAGTTATAGGGAAACTATTAGAATAATTTATTGCATACAAAATCAGAGAGCATCTAGAATGTCACCAACTTATTAAATATTCTCAGCATGGTTCCTCGAAGGGTCGGTCCTGTCTCACTAATTTATTGACCTTCGTCTCTCAAATATACAAAGCAGTAGACCATGACAAAATCGCAAACAATATGATATAATTTAGTTAGATTTCAGTAAGGTAATTGATTAAGTCCCCCACAAAAGATTGCTGAGGAAAATAGAAGCTCGTAGAATAGGGGGACCTCTGTTAACCCAGGAACAGCGAGAACACTCATAAGAGGTAAGGCCTAAAAAAATCCTTTTAAAAGGCACCAGTAGCACTTAAAACAAAAGAAATGGTGTTTTAGTGAGATAATTCCGCTTCATACCTTCTATCACTCCTCCACATGTGTCAAAATCCCCTCCCCCCCACCACCTTCAATTATCACATATTTTTCCTCTTATTCCTATGTTTATCGGTACAATTACCGTGCCAATATCTCCAAACCAGTCCTAGGGTGTGGTCTTGCATGTGTTTATGCGTGGGAAAGAAAGAGAGAGAGAGAGAGAGACAGGCCTCAGTCTCCCTCCAGGCATCGAGAGAGCAGGGTGTATACCTAGCGTGTCTCTCACCTCATGAATGAACGGTAGGCAATAATTCACAATTTTCACCCTCCAAACACTATTCCCACTTGTTTTTATTGCTGTTACATGTTACTATCTTCATAATATTAACCCTTAGGCGCACCTAAAGTATCCAATTAAGTTTTTGTCCCACTCCCTAAGTATATCTCTGCTCACTCAGAGCCAGTTTCGCGCCCGGCGATAATTTGTTTCTGTGACGTTTTTATCCACCAAAAAATCCTTGTATTTGGATAAATGAGGTACCATCGGCTTCATTATTGATTGAACTTGAAGATAAGCAAATCAAAACATAGAATAAATAAAAAAACAAACACATTGGAGCACTCCGAAATAAGAATTGTAAAAAAAAATATCGAAATACCTTATTTCCAACTCACGCTAACTCGAAATTTTTTGAGCAACATTTTTGATTTGCATACATATATGAAAGCAGAAATTTATGAGGATTGCACTGGAAACTTCAGAATTACTATAAACCAAATAGTTACTGAGATACACGAATAAACGTGTGAAAGCATCAAAACAGACTGAGCTGTACTCTGCCCTCTTCCCATGCCAGCCGTGAGTAAACCGATAAACTAAGGAGGTTGCCAATTGTTTTCATTGAACTAGACTTAATACTGAGTATCTATACCAAAAATGACGCGCGTCAGACGAAAACTTAGTTTTTGGCAAATATTTTTATGTTTAATGACTCTAAACGAGTCATCGTGCACTTAGGGATATAAAACCCTAATGACGCACATGGCGTCATCGTGCGCCTAAGGGTTAAACGCAAAATAGGGGTATATGAATAAGTAATAACGATATTTATTGTAAAACTACAATTCTAGATTGGAATGATGAATAATATGGCCGCCCAGTTATAGGGTGTTCATTACATATAGCTCGCGCTTAGCGGGTTAAGAATGATCAGTTTATGGTTAATTGGTGGGAAGCAAAGAGTTAGCATAAATGGTGTACAATCAGACTGGGGTGACGTTAAGAGTGGAGTCCTACAGAGATCCGTTTTAAGCCCACTGCTGTTCGTTATTCATATTAACCCACTGAGTACCAGGCAATATATTATAAATGTACACTCCAGGCCCGGCAGGTAGTCAACACATTTTTTTCCCAGAAAACACCTGGAATGGGTTAAAAATGAAGGAAAAACAACAAAATAATGATCCCCTAGGTCATTAAGGGGTCATTAAGAGCTCCCAAAAGTCTGAATTAACATGGGGAAATGGGTAGGCAAAAACAAGTTTTTGCACGCTGACGCACACGCGGCTGGACTTTGAGGGTTTTCAACCATCGGCATTGTTGTGTGGGATACTTATGCAGATCCCATATAAATCTGAGCCCTCTAGGTGCCATAGAACCGGAATAAATAACCGCGACGCAGCTTAGCGTTACATACATTGCCAACACATATGATGCGGCGCTGGGGTCCAGTGGGTTAATGACCTTGATGTAGGAATAACTAGCAGGATCAGTAAATTTATAGATGAAAAGTAAATAGGAGAGCTTTTAATTCTGCTAATGATATTAAGGCCCTCCAAAGAGGACTAGGCAGTATATTGGCAGATGAAGTTCAGTGTAGATAAATCAGTGTGGTAACGTTTGGGAGTCATCATCAGTAGTGATGTGAAAACAAGAAATATGTGCATCAGTGTTCGAAATAAGGCAAACAGAGTTATTTGATATATATATATATAATATATATATATATATATATATATATATATATATATATATATATATATATACAGTATATATATATATATACTGTATATATATATGGATGCGTGAGTAATAAAACATCAGATGTAATCTTGAAATTTTACCTAACATTAGTGAGGTCATATTTTTGTGTTAAGAGACAGTGAATGGAGGAAGGAAAAACAATGATAAAATACAAAGGTCCATGTCCCTAAAGGCATGTTTCAAGCATAAAATGCTTGTAACAATTGGATTTAAACTGTTTTATATTAAAGGTTTGTGGAAAACAATTCCAAAAAAGTGAATTCTAGAAAGTAGTAATTCGGGGGATAAATACATTTTGATAAGTGGAAGTTCGGGGGCGGGGGGCCTGGTATCCTTCTCCCCTTAAATAAATCTACCAAAAAAACGAGACAGAGATTTGGAGTAAGGGGTCGGGCGCAAGTTCGACTAGATAATAGTCCATCAGACGCCTGGCCCGGGGAGACGATTAATATGAAGGGTGTGCCTGGAAGTGTGGTGGGAGGGCTTGTGGCTTTGGCTCCGCTGCATGTCTGCCTGCCGAGATCGGAACCTCTCTGGGTGGTCAGGGGCCGGGGGAGTGCTGGAGCGACCTTGGTAACCATGGTCTCTGGGTCTTCTCCTGGGTGACCTGGATGTGTGTGAGTTTGTGTTTTTTATCAGTGTTTATTTTTTGTTTTATGTTGTTTTTGTGTTTTCCCTGTTCTTGCTCTGTCTTGAGTCGGCTACCCCCAAAATGGGGATTGGGCCTGAGCATATAGATAGATAGATAGTTCTATATTGTGGAGGAGAGTATATATTCATGGTCGTTTCCAGCAGCTCTAGTAGCCTACTGTGGGTAAAAAGATGTGGAGAGGTGGCACAATCGAAGGAAGTTCCTCGGAACATTTTCTATGAAATTATCTGTAGAATAATGCAAGGGATGCAAAATATCTTTGTATGAATATTGGAGGAAGATGTTGCGTGATTGGAGGGTTAGTGATTAATCTAATAGCTCTATTTTAAATGTTGTCCAACTGTCTAGAAGCAAACACTCCACATCCATTCCACAGAGGTAAAATGTATTTCATTACAGAATGCACATGACTATTTTATACTATGGCCAGCTGCTAGTCAGTGAACAGTTCTCGATCTCTGGAGTCCCAGTTTTTAAGACACATTTGTTTAGCAAATGGATCTAACATAAGGTTGGGGTACAACTTTCTCGGTTAGGGGTTTCCAAGTTAAATGGATCTTTAGATAGGGTGTTTGTGGGGTTTGAACAGGAATCGTCTGTGTGTGATAGAGACATTTTTGTTTTTATGGCCATGAAGGAGACGAAATGCAAGGCTGCCTGTAACAAGTGTGAGGAGTGTAATGGTTATATTATGGTTCTATACCTCGGCTATCGTGGATGCGATAGAGACATTGCATGTGTGGTATGATATTTGTCCTGTTTTCTATCTGTTTCTTATCTATCCTATCTACATTATTCTCGTCATTTCGTACCTATTGTTCTTTTCGAATCATCCGCGCACCAGTGGAGCGCCCTGGTGGTTTGAATTGGTACTAAAATATATCTATAAGTCTTAAATGGCTAGTTATTATTTATCCATTGACATTGATTTACAATATTAATATATTGTATATATTATATATAAGCTTTGGATAGAGCTTGATCGTCTCTATTATAATATTATGTGAGACGTCCACTTGCGCGACTTGCGCAAGGCGGGAAATACGTTAGGTCCCTGATGATAACCCTGGCCCACTAGCAGTCCTCGCCAGTCCACAGACAAGACAACATCTATTCCAACTTTCTTGTGTTTATCATTTCGTTGTGCATTAAGTGCCAACGTAATGTATATACTTTGTTTATTATTTGAGTGAATCATATTAAGCTTTATCTTAGTACTGTATGAATATTAACTTAACGCAATCTGATCATTGTTGTGTTTAGTTAACACCTTAAGAGCGGCCTATGCGGTTTATTTATATGTACCGCCCAGCGGGGTGTTTTTAGCCAAAATAGGGCTGTTTACGTGATCATTTTCATCCCTAAATAAGACCCAGAACGTAAAACAAGTATCTATCCCTGAAAGGGCATAAACAGAGCTTTCGAATGACACCATAACGATCCTTTTATGATGGCTAGTTTTCTTGCAATAACCGTGCAACGCGAGTGCAAAAAGCATGTAATTAGGCACTTTCCCCATACAATTCCTTATATAGCGAGTGAGAGAGGTAGGAGGGAGGTGAGATTCGTGTCAGTAGGTTCGCCGCCTTGGTCTGGAGCAGTCATACGCTCGCTACTCTCCTGCCACCACTTGTCTCTCTCTCTCAGCAACATTACGTGCTGAAATTGCCACTCGAGTTATGTCGAGCGCCGCCACATAGTCCAGCTTTATTTAACTCGACTTATGTGGTGAGCCGCTAATTAAGGGTTAAAGGAGCTACGTATACGAGTGCCCTTTTCTAACCCACACAATATTTAGGCCATTTGCTTGTTTAACTATTCTCTTGTGATTCCCGCCTTCAATACCGATAATCTTATATTTGAACTTCAGTCTAATTGCTCATAGTCATAGAGAATTAGTTATATGGTGCCCAGACCCGGGACCTTGAAGTAATTTAGTAGCAAGCATTGCCGTAAGTTTGTATCAATGAGAAGTGGTAGTGGTACACAGCCCGGGTGCAGGACGAAAGATCCTGGGGCTGTAGGATTAGGCTTCATACCACCGGTTGCTGATAGCGGTGATCTCGATCGAGTGGCAGTATTAGGACATTCTTACGCCGTCCGGCTCGCGAATGCAGAGCAGGGGTATAATACATATTCTACACCCTCAGGCGATCGCGAATTCAAGTTTCGTTATTTTGGGGTACCTGGGGCGAAAGTTCAGGATCTGAAAGGATCCCCCCAGTGGCATAGGCTTATTAGATATCGACCCCGAACCACTTTTTTGATGATCGGCGGTAATGACATCAAGCCAGACTGTTCGCCAAGGGCCCTAGCTAACGAGATAAAGGATTTGGCGCTGGACCTGGAGATAGAGGCTAACACTGAGTGCCGTATTGTGACGATCGAGTGCCGCACTCGGGTGAGGGACTTTAATTTTACCGAGTATCACAGGATCAAAAACTCTGTAAACCGTATACTGCGGTTGAGACTGCCTGACACAAAACATAAGTTTGTGGCCGTACCGCTTACCACCGGTGACCTGGATATAGATGGTGTACATCTGGATCTTCCAGCAAACCAAAGATTGTATGATAAGCTGGTTAGCCTGCTTCGGAAGCTATATGCTAGAGAGGCAGGTGTGATTGTGCTTCGAACCCCAAAGTTTTGTCAGCCAGAGATCATATTCCCCCAGTAAACTACCCTTGGTGCCTGTTTTTCCTTAGTTTTCCTTGGTTTTTCATTTAGAATATTCCCTTAGTTTACATTAGTTTCCCTTACTATTTTCAATTTCCTTAGTTGATCATACCCATCATCAACACTCATTGTGAAAGCAAGAAAGGAGGCCATGATACAGGTAAAGTAGAAAGCCAGCGTTTGTATTTTTGTTGGGTACCAGAATGGGCTAACCCAACCTACAAGCGAGATGTATAGGCCACTTAATTCATACCTTTCATGCCCTTCGTAATGATTTACACGGTCTAACCATTTAAGCGGAATATCGGTGTTTGCAATTACTGTATAGTAGAATATCTTTGTACAATGTTCTGACATTATATCTTACTTTTCCATTATTCTGCGTAAGTGCTGATCTGGTACAATGTGCTTGCTGACATAAATATAGCTGATATTTCCTTTATTAAATAACAATAGCTACCTTTCATCATGGGAAAGGATGATGGAGCAACGAAGGGTGATTTACCCAATTCTGACACAAAGAGTGCAGATCTCAGGTTAGCTAAAAATCAGCGTGCCGGTTACAGGGGTGCTCTGACCAGATTCACCACAGACGTGGATACATTCATTACTACTGCAACGATTGATGAAATAGAAGCTAGTCTGAAAAGTAAACAAAACACTCATGACAAGAGCAGCACTCTGGGTGACCAAATCTTATCATTCCTGGAAGGTGAAGAGGAGATGTCAGAGGAGTGTGGCGATCGTATGGCGAAGGACTATTTGTACTTTAAATCAGAAAGTACACTAAAGAGTGCCATAGCAACAAAACGGCCACGTGAAAATACGGGCCATGGTGCTACAAACAAGCTCGATCCAAAGCATACGGTCAACCTCCCTAAACTAAACCTACCTCGATTTGGGGGTAATCTAACCGAGTGGTTGGCTTTCTGGGATGTTTTTAGTTCTACTGTTCATAATTCTAACCTGGACAATGTGCGTAAGTTTCACTACCTGAAGGGCCAATTAGATGATGAGGCTTTACATTTGATTGAAGGGTTTGCAGTAGTAGGAGATAGTTATGGGGAGGCGGTACAGTTGTTAAAGGTGAATTACGGAGATTGTGAGCAATTGAAGGTGGCTCATGTCCTTGCCCTATTAGATCTAAAGGAACCTCGATATAAAGTAGAAGAGTTGGCTAACTTTAGGGCTGGGATGGAGTGTCACACCCGGTCTCTGGAGACACTTGGCATAACTGTTTCAGAAATGATTGTTACCATCTTGAGGAAAAAACTTCCTCTAGCTATCCTAGATAAGGTCAGGTCATTTGATTTCCAGGAATTCAGAACTACCTTTAGCAAGGAAATAAGTAATATGCAACTTAACAATTGTAGAACCGGGAATGGTGGACAAGCTGGGATGAGTGGAACGTTGAGTATGACAGTGAAAGCAAGGAATAGAGAGAAGGGAAAAACTAAGAAATCACTAGGCGTATGTAAGTTGTGTGCTAGTGACAAGCATAGATGGATGTCCTGTAATAGATTCCAGACGAATGAGGCTAAGGTGGCTAGAGCAAAGAAATTAAATTTGTGTACCGGATGCCTAGCCAAGGACCATGGGAAGAGAGGGGGGTGCATAGCTACTTATTTGAGGCCATGTCATAACTGTCAAGGTCATCACTTTGACAAACTGTGTATTTCAACCAGTACTAAGATTAAGGATGTACCAGCAGGGAACACTACTAGTATGACTTTAGGTACTAGAAAGGATACAACACTTTTGCCCACTATTATGATGCCAATGGAAGGTAAGCGCGAGATAGTCAACTGTCGAGTTTTGATAGATCAAGGCTCACAGAGGTCGTTCATTCAAAGATCTACCCTACAGAACCTAAACCATGATGTATTGGGTACAGAAACTCTTAGGTTACAAGGTTTTACGGGGAGTGTAGACCGACAGGAGTATGACGTAGCTCGGGTATCCTATTTCTACCGCAAGCAGCGTCAGAACTTGGAGTGCGTTGTGGTGGATCAAATCCCAGATTATAAACAATCGGGTATACAGGGTGTCGAGCGAGCCTTGCGCGCCAAAGGAATTCAATTGTCCGCCATAGGTAATCAAACAGAGGTACAGATTCTTCTAGGTGCCGATCACTATTATTCTGTAGTTCATCCTGGATATAAACGAGAGTGTGGGGTAATTCTAATCCCCACAAAGTTTGGATATTGTCTGAGTGGCAAAGAAAGCTCCTCCGATACTACTACTCTAGTCGACACAGTGTCTGTATTGCGATTGCAAACAACTGCGGTGGATAGTCTGATTAATGACGCTGCTCCTCTCGAAGGCCCTAAGAGAGCTACCGAGTTCGACTTAGAGAAACTATGGAGGTTAGACCATATTGGTATAGATCCTATTGAAGTCGATAATGATTCGAAGATTGCATTAGACCTGTTTGAAGAGTCTGTGTGCTATAGTGCCACGGACCAGCAATACACAGTAGGACTGCCCTGGAGGGAAGCGAATATTTCTTTACCTACAAATTATGGTTTGGCATTGGGGAGACTGCGGGCGCTGCAGCGGAAACTGAAAACGGAACCGGAGATGCGCGATGCATATGACGCCATCTTACAAATGTACGTAACACAGGGGTTTATTGAAGAAGTGGAATCCTCGGAGCCGGTGGAGCGGGGGCGTGTTCACTACCTGGCTCACCATTGCGTCCGTAAAGACATCCCAACTACCCCCATCAGGATCGTATTTGATTACTCGGCAAAGGTGGGTGCGGGTCCCAGTCTGAACGACTGTCTCTTAACGGGTCCGTCGTTGGTGTCGGACCTGTCTCAACAGTTGCTTAGGTTCAGGCTGGGTCGCTACGCGTTCACCAGCGACATTGAGAAGGCGTTCTTGATGGTGGGACTGAGTGAGCGGGATCGGGACGTCACTCGTTTCCTCTGGTTCCGGGACGCCCAGAATCCCCTGAGTCCTGTGGTACAGTATCGGTTTCGGGTGGTCCTCTTTGGCGCGACATGTTCGCGGTTTCTGCTGAATGCCACCATAAGAAAACATCTAGAGCTGGCAGAGGAAGATACTGATCGTCTCCTCCAAGGTCTCTACATCGACAACCTGCAGGGGAATTGTGATTCGCAAGAGGAGTTGCTATCTCTCTATTGGCAAGCTCGTCGGCTGTTCGCTGAAGCGCACCTACACCTTCGTGAATGGGTCTCGAACTGTGACTTACTGAATGACCAACTACAGGTTGATGGGACGCTAGCGGCCACCCAGGATATAGCCAGGAATTTGGGAATGATCTGGCACCCAGGGCAGGACTATTTAACCTACAATGACAGGCGATTTGCTCAGCAGGATGTTGCACACTCCAAAAGGAGCCTGCTGAGCAAATTATCACAATTCTTTGATCCACTGGGTCTTGCTTTACCAGTTACTATATGCGCACGTATACTTATGCAAGAAATATGGAGACGTGGTATATGTTGGGATGACCGACTGCCTGTTGACGTACAGGATCAAGGGGCAGCCGTGTTGCACGACTATGCCACACTGTGTAATGTCCACCTACCGCGCGTGGTAGCAGGTCATGGGAGAGCGGTACTCCATGCCTTCTGCGATGCTAGCTCCACGGCATACGGGGTGGCTGTATATGTCGTTACACCTCTTGGGGCGCATCTTGTTACAGTACGGGCTAAAGTGGCTCCCGTCAAACGTGTAACAATCCCCAAGATGGAGCTAACTGCTATGCTATTGCTAGGACGTTTGGTAGGCCACATCAATGTCGCTCTTGAAAAGGACCTGAGCTTAGATTCGGTTTACGTGTGGAGCGACAGTCAGATTGCACTCACCTGGGTACATAGTACTAAAACTTTGCCAGTTTATGTGCGAAATAGGGTCGATGAAATACGGTCCCTACTGCCAAACGCTATCTATCACTACGTGCATACGAGTGAAAACCCCAGCGACTTGATTACAAGGGGTATTACGGCCTCTCGTCTACAAAAGTCCACACTCTGGTGGCACGGTCCTCCTTGGTTGCTGCAAGAGGAAAGGTGGACGGAGTGGGAGGCTGCCGATGTGGGTGCTCTGTCGCTTGAGGCGGTGGCAGTGTCATCACTCACAGATGATAATGTATCACCAATTCCGATGTATGAGTGGGCTAGGGTTGGTGCATATAATAAACTAGTCAGAATCTTTTCCCTGGTCGTGTGTTTTATCACCACAATTAGGGATAAGGCCAAAGGAATGTATAAGATATCTGACACGGGCCTAAGCTTAGCTGAATTGAGCTTAACTTCTACAGCATTAAAGACAGCAGAGATAGCGATAATAAAACGGGTTCAAACCGAATCCTTTTCAAAAGAAGCAGAGTATTTATGTCGCAACAAACCAAGCATAAAACCTAATCTTGTGCAACAGTTAAGGCTATATCTGGATAATGGTCTTATCAGGTGTGAGGGTCGCCTGGAAAGATCGGATATGCCTTTTGAAACATCCAACCCGATCCTGATGCCTTCAGATCATCACGTTACGAACTTATTAGTGGCACGGGCACACCAATCGTTAGCTCACTACGGGATCCACCACGTACTCTCCAACCTTCGTCAGGTTTGGTGGATACCCAGAATCCGGCAGGTAGTCCGGAGAGTATTGAAACGGTGTGTTACTTGTAGGAGATTGAAGGGCAAACCTTACTCCACGGGTCCAGCTCCGCCATTGCCTGATTTCCGTGTTAATCAACTAGAACCCTTTAGGGTAGTGGGTCTGGATTATACCGGTGCATTAAAGACTAAAGATCAGGACAAGGTATATGTTCTCCTGTTTACCTGTACTACAATGAGGGCTGTACATTTGGAGCGTTGTGATGACATGACAACTGAGACATTCATGCTGGCATTCAGGCGTTTCTGCGCACGCAGATCCATCCCTCAACTACTAATAAGTGACAACGCTCCCACATTCCATCAGGCTTCTAATTATTTAAAGGAGTTACAGGAGGATGCTAAGATTATATCCTTCCTGGGTGAAAGACGTTGCGAGTGGCAATTTATCCCAGCTCGAGCGCCATGGTTTGGTGGTATGTGAGAACGATGCGTGGGCATAGTTAAGTCTGGGTTGAAATCGATCATAGGACGGGCTTTGGTGAGGAAGGTAGAACTAGACACAGTACTTACCGAAGTGGAAGCCATCGTCAACAGTCGTACCCTTACTTACGTATATACGGACCTACAAGAGCCGCTTCCACTGACACCGGCTCATTTGCTCTACGGGCGGGAGTTGACCCCGTTTCCCTCCGATATACAAGCGGAGGGGGAACTTGAAGATCCATCCCTGTACTCTAGGTCAGCAGTGACTCGACGCTATAGATACGTTACAAAGATTATCGAGGATTTTCGTAAAAGATGGAAAATGGATTACTTGCTGGCGCTGAGAGAGCGCAGCAATAGAGACAACAATAATGTGTATACACCCTCTGAAGGGGATGTAGTATTAATCCATGAAGAGTGTCCTCGGTTGTTCTGGA
Source organism: Paralithodes platypus (assembly GCA_032716605.1). Taxonomy (NCBI): domain Eukaryota; kingdom Metazoa; phylum Arthropoda; class Malacostraca; order Decapoda; family Lithodidae; genus Paralithodes; species Paralithodes platypus. Next base: position 23,093,933 of record CM064549.1, read on the forward strand.
GGTTGGGTCGTGTTCTAGAGGTGTATGAGGGACAGGACCATATTGATCGGGTCGCGTTAGTTAAAACATCAACCGGTAACACGGTGAGGCCAGTCGCTCGTCTATATATGATGGAGCTTAATGACGAGTCTAATACCCAACAACAAACAGACTCTGCTGGGTCCGAGGATATAGACAATAACCAGACACCATCTGATGTTAGTCAACCTCGGATCGGGACACGGTCCAGACGTGCTGCGAGCAACGCTGTTAGCATGTGGCGTCGCAAGATAGCCTCTGGCCAACTTTAGGTTTAAGTGGGGTTCAGGTTCTTTATTGGCGGGGGAATGTATCGTGGATGCGATAGAGACATTGCATGTGTGGTATAATATTTGTCCTGTTTTCTATCTGTTTCTTATCTATCCTATCTACATCTCGTCATTTCGTACCTATTGTTCTTTTCGAATCACCCGCGCACCTGTGGAGCGCCCTGGTGGTTTGAATTGGTACTAAAATATATCTATAAGTCTTAAACGGCTAGTTATTATTTATCCATTGACATTGATTTACAATATTAATATATTGTATATATTATATATAAGCTTTGGATAGAGCTTGATCGTCTCTATTATAATATTATGTGAGACGTCCACCTGCGGGACTTGCGCAAGGCGGGAAATACGTTAGGTCCCTGATGATAACCCTGGCCCACTAGCAGTCCTCGCCAGTCCACAGACAAGATAACATCTATTCCAACTTTCTTGTGTTTATCATTTCGTTGTGCATTAAGTGCCAACGTAATGTATATACTTTGTTTATTATTTGAGTGAATCATATTAAGCTTTATCTTAGTACTGTACGAATATTAACTTAACGTAATCTGATCATTGTTGTGTTTAGTTAAAGGAGCTACGTATACGAGTGCCCTTTTCTAACCCACACTATATTTAGGCCATTTGCTTGTTTAACTATTCTCTTGTGATTCCCGCCTTCAATACCGATAATCTTATATTTGAACTCGATCTAATTTCAGTCTAATTGCTCATAGTCATAGAGAATTAGTTATATCGGCCATGCTACTGTATAATTAGGAGAGGAGGTGTGGATCGTGGTATTAGGATGGAAATAATCGAAAGATCACGGATGCCTAGGGTCTGAATAGATATATCTGAACTCGAATTTGGCCCAAAGTCTAAGCACTTTGGCGCGTGGTGGAAATATAAAATCTAGGTGACATGTGTTTGCTATTAATATAGAATAATTGAATTTGTGGTTAGAATATCAAATAGCACTGTTTAGGAATAAGGGACTCGGTATATTACTTAATTCTTTATGCTATTAGAATATGGTGGAGTGAGCGTTAGATTGGATTATAATTAACTGATAAAATATATTTATCCGTAGGTACGTTAACACTTTAAATTAAAGATTCGCACCACTCTCGTTTGTTCAGCAGTAATTATTCACTTACTCTCGACATATATCTTCGGCTATTTCTGATCTCTAAATCTTTCTCATAGAGTGAGCAATATCACAGGTATGTATCACAGCACTTCACAAGGTAACAAGATATATTTCTGGAATGTTGAATGGTGATACTACTCGATATATACTATAGTATTTATTGAGCCGACATGGAAAGTACCTGGCCATGAATAGAAGTTATAAATATTCCGTCAAGGACAGAAGATGAGTTTTGTTTACCTGAAAGGTTAATACAAATAACAACTAAGGGACTCTAAGAAATAGAGACGAACATTACACTTAGTGGGTCGTGATATATTTGCATGGTGTCGAGGGTGGTGAAAGGCTGGTTTCTCTTTCTGGGCTGGTGGGGGTTACTTATTCCTCTTCCTGGGCTGGCTGGCGAAGGGCTGGAGAACAAGGTCTCGAATAATGTGCCATCTGGAATAAGGGGCTGCTCCAATCTCCTGGAAACTCACCAGTATCGAAATCAGTGGCGATTCTGGTGTCGAACACATAATTATATTAGCTATTGGTATCGTAAACAATACTATCCCTAGCGTCGGGCATAGGGCTCAACTCGGCGTTGGGCACGAGTTGACTACTGGCGTTGAGCACAGTAAAAATAGAGGGAGGCCGTTGGTTTCTATCTTTTAGATAGTCACTCTCTTTACTGACTCTCTTCCGTTTGGCCTTTTCATAGTAGAAAGGACCTCTGTTTTTTCCTTTTTTCTCTGTGTCTCTATACGAGAGAGTCTGGTGTACAAAGGAGTACAAAGGAAATCAAGCAACAACATATCTAGTGACCCTTCTAGGTTGCTTGTCCTCCAAAACACTGAGGATCAAGTGTCCAAACAGTGGTTTAGAGTGGGTAAGGGAACATTGGAAAGGGAACTAATGTCCGTGGCAGGATTAGGAAGTTAGTAGGGGACAGATGGGTTAGCAAATGAGGGGGGGATGAAATAAAGTTATTCATTTACAAACGCAGTCAGTCGCGGGTTTGATGCGAGATATTTGTCTAGGCGGAGTTTAAATGAATCAACGGTGCTGCAGTCTATAACGTCTCGGGGAAGCCCATTCCACAAGTTGACAACTCGATTGAAGAAGAAATTCTTAGATTCGTGTGAGTTAACAGATTTACCAATAATTTTGCAACCGTTTCCCCGCGTGTAATTAGATTGGTCGATAGTGAAGTACTTACTACAGTTCATATTGTCGATGCATTTGATAATTTTGAACACTTGAATTAAGTCACCTCTTAATCTGCGCTGGGTTAAAGGAAATAGATTTAATTCTATAATCTATAAGGGTTACTTCTTTGGATTTATGCTCAAATGACCTGCCTATAAAGCCAATTATTTTGTTTGCCTTCTTAACAACTTCTGAACATTGTTGACTCGGTTTTAGGTTACTCGATATTGTTACTCCCAGATCGGTTTCTCTGTTTACATTCTTAAGCTGAGTGCCATTCATCGAATAGTTTGCTTTCTCATTTAGGTATCCGATAAATTATGTAGTACTTTACATTTATCTGCATTGAAACTCATTTGCCAAATTTGGTCCCAACATGACAATTTATCTAGATTGTGTTGCATATCGTCAACTTGTTCTTTTGAGAGTACGCTATTTGCAATTTTTGTATCGTCAGCAAATTTTGAGATTGTACAGGTGAGACCCTCATCTATGTCGTTGATGTATACACCTTACGAGCGGCCTATGCGGTTTATTTATGTGTACCGCACAGCGGGGTGTTTTTAGCCAAAATAGGGCTGTTTACGTGATCATTTTCATGCCTAAATAAGACCCAGAACGTAAAACAAGTACCTATCCCTGAAAGGGCATAAACAGAGCTTTCGAATGACACCATAACGATCCTTGTATGATGGATAGTTTTCTTGCAATAACCATGCAACGCGAGTGCAAAAAGCAGGTAATTCGGTACTTTCAGTACATAATTGAGTATGTAGCGAGTGAGAGAGGGAGGAGGGAGCTGAGATTTGTGTCAGTAGGTTCGCCGCGGTGGTCTGGAGCAGTCATACGCTCGCTAGTCTCCTGCCACCACTTGTCTCTCTCTCTCAGCCACATTACGTGCTGAAATTGCCACTCGAGTTATGTCGAGCGCCGCCACATAGTCCAGCTTTATTTAACTCGACTTATGTTGCTCGCCGCTAATTAAGGGTTAAAAAAATAATTGGTCCTAGTACCGACCCCTGGGGTACCCCGCTACTTACATTGGTCCATTTAGATGCCTTACCGTTTATGACTACTCTTTGCTTTGTGTTGCTGAGCCAATTTTCTATCCATTTCAACACACCGTCTTGTATTCCATGCGCTTTTAGTTTTAGCAGTAAACATTTGTGGGGAACTTTGTCAAAGGCCTTTTGAAAATCAAGGTATATAATATCTACAGCTTTACTCTCATCGTAGAGGTTGAGGATATCGTGGAAGAAGTCTAAGAGGTTTGTTAAACAGGAACGTTTATTACGAAAGCCGTGTTGAGTATCTTTAAGTATGTTATTTTCCTCTAAGTGATTTACGAGTCTGTCTCTTATGACCGTTTCTAGCATTTTACATACAACTGAGGTTAAGCTAAGTGGACGATAGTTACGGGGTAGGGATTTGCTGCCATTTTTTAATATCGGTGTTATGTTGGCAAGCTTCCACTGATCAGGCATAGTTCCAGACTGCAAGGATTTATTGAATAGTAATGTCAGTGGTTTGGAGAGCTCATCCTTAACTTCCTTTAGAACTCTAGGCGAGATCATATCAGGTCCAGGCGTTTTATTTACCTTGAGTTTATCTAAACAATTCAATACTTCTCTCTCTGTAATGGTGATATTACTTAGAACATCTGAATTATCAATCTGAATCGGCGATGGTGTAGGGATATCACTGAGGTCTTCTGTTGTAAAAACTGATGCAAAGAAGGTATTGAGGGCATTACTCATTTGTACTTCGTCTTTGGTGTATTCTCCATTTTCATCGACTAATGGTCCGGACCAACAGTTGAAGTAACTACTTTTCTGATATACCGATAGAATTCTTTCGGGTTTGTTTTACTTTGCTTCGCAATATGTAACTCTAGGGTCTTTTTACTTTGCTTAATTAACTTTTTGGCTTTGCGTCGTAGCTCTACATATTTCACCCGTTCTTCGTCATTTTGTGAGGATTTTAATCTATCATTAGCACATTTTTTAGCAAGCAGACAGTGTGAAATATCTTTATTCCACCGTTTGGGCTTATTATTATGGCCTGGACGCCGTATTTTCGATGGTATGCAGTCTTGCACTGCTTTTAGGTAAGTGGTTTCGAATAACTTCCAAGATGAATTTATGTCGTTATTGTTAATTAAAAAGCTCCAGTCAGTTTCTTTAAACATAGCTCTAAGTTTATGAAAGTTTTCTTTCTTGAAATTAGGGACTTTTTCGATGCTACTATTTGGTTCGTTACTAGTAAACTTTAAAGTGAAAGTTATCGTACGATGGTCGCTGTTACTGAATTCATCACCAACATTCAAATTCTCTATTACTTCTTCTTTTGTTGCAAGTACAATGTCAAGAACGTTATTACCACGGGTCGGCGTTCGAACAAATTGATAAAGCGAACTCTCTTGCAAGGTCGTATACAAGTCATGTCCAGAGTGTGAAGTAAGAGTATCGCCCCACTTGGTCACAGGTAAATTAAAGTCGCCAAAAATTACGGTATCTTGTGAGTCACTTACATCTGCAATTTGTTCGTAAATTTCTTGGTCAGTTTGCACTGATTTAGCTGGAGGTCTGTATATTAACGCAAGTATTATTTTTGTACCTTTATTATTCTTTATTAGCACAAAAGATGTGTCGACGTTCACAATTTGAGGTTTTGACAAGAGGGTAGGGTTAAGACTTTCTTTGATATAAAGTAAAACGCCACCTCCATTTCTATTTATTCGGCTTTTCTCAAACATTACATAACCGGGAAGTGAATACTCTGCTAAAAAGTCTCTATCTTCTGTATTGAGCCAAGATTCTGTTATGCCAATCACATCATAATTTTCTGTAAACACTACTCTAAATCTGAAAATTTATTGTGTATGCTACGAGCGTTTGCATAGAAAACCTTTAAATTTGTTATTTTAGAACTCACGGAACGCTCTTTAATAATATTTTTGGTTCTTGTCGGATCTACATTTATGTTCATGGCTGTCCTCGGTCCTCGCTGTCTTCGATCCTTATCGCTGGTGGTCCTCGGTTGCCTCTGGTTTTTGCTTGCCGTTAGATGATTGTGTGATGGTGATGTGAAGACAGGGGCTTACCTATTCTGTGTGGATGAGGTGACCTGACCTGGTGGTGCTTATGCCTGTCTGAGCACTGGCCATTGCTCATGTGTGGGTTTTCTCGGCATTTGTTGGTGGTTATTTGATCATCCCGGTCTATTGTGATATTAAATTCTGGCTTAACACTTTCCCGTTCGGTATAGATGTCACAACCTCATGACTGGAGGTTGTAGGCCGTTTCTGTTTTGATGTTGCAGGCTGGTGTTAGGTGTCGAAGTCGTTGCTCACACTTGTGTGATCTAGCGTCTGCTCCTCGTTCCATGTTTTAGGCGACAATGATGGATGAGGTGGGGTTTTTTCTTGATCACTTGGTAAAACTGCAAAAATTCCTGACTCATCCTTTTGTCCCTTCAGAGGATATCCAGAAGATGTACGAAATGAACATGACTGCGGGTGGTGTTGCATGGAGAGAGGAGATTCTATAGAGTGTCGCTAGGTTGGTGTACAGAGGTCGACTGGTGTTTTGTGACATGTCTGGGGCCTTTTGAGGAGGGCGAATTGACATGAGGGTGCCACGTGGGGTTGCGGACTGACCTGACGTGGCATATGAATTTGGAACGGTGTTGACGGTGACATTTAAATCACCGTCTGGGTGCATCACTGGCTGTGTTGTGGTGGGTACGGATGTCTTGAGGGCGGCTTCTGGTCAGAAGTCAATAGTTTCGTATCTATTTGGTTGTCTGGATGTTCTTGATGATCTTCTTGGTAGGAGTGGAGGTGAGGTTTGTTTCGGGGGTGGAGGCTGTGATGGAGGGGTGGTTGGTACGGGTGTAGGTAAGGGTGGAGGGGGTTTGAGGAGGGTGGGGAAGGGACTGGTGATGGTTGTGCAGTGATGGGGGAAAGGGGTGGGTTGGTAGGCCTGCTCCCGTTTGGCCTGGGAGACAGGGTGGGGGTGTGAGGTGGTGGTGGTGTTGTGGCGGAAAAGGGGGGTGGGGGGGAGGCATTGGTGAAGGAGTAGTGGAGGTTGTATTGTGTCGAGTTGTATGTGATGAAGGCATAGCAGGTGAAAGGGGGGTATGAGGTGGTAAGCACGGTCGGACAGGAAGAGGGGTGGTAGTGTCTTCCTCATCGAAAGGGAAAGTTTGGGATGAGTCAGCGCGGGGGTGGCTTTAAGTCTGGTGTTGTAGAGGCGGTGAGAGTTCCGTTTGTGTTGACTTTTATGCTTTTACATAGTCACCCAACGGCTTGAACCGGAGAACGTGGCGGTTCCGATTCATGATTTGTTCTACATGATAATCAATTATGATTTGATATGGGTTAAGAACTCTCTGAATTAATAATGGCCCTTAGTATCTGGGTTACAATTTGTTTACTAATGGTAGTTGAATCACCATCACTTGTTCGCCTGGGGTGTAAGGGCTCATCTTACTTTAGGTCTTGACATTACTTGAGTTGTGTGAGTCTATAAGTTAGATAGTGCAGGGAATCATGTTTTTCTATGGTGCGCATGGGGGTGGTGGATAGGTTTCGATGGGGAATGAGTAACGGGGGTTCGCCGAATACTTTTTTTCATGAGGAGTTAACCCATCCTCCCAAGAGCATGAATTTATACCCCATTGTATGATTTTTACATGGGCGGTCCAATCAGCGGCTACAAATCTTGTTCATACTTGATTGGCAAGACTGCGGTGGCTCCATTCGCAAATACTGTTGCCTTTGGGCCAGTATGGCGACAAGTGGGAGATCTTGTACCCAAATTATGTGGACAACTCTTGCCCCACTTAGCCGACGAATTATTGGATGTTGTAGGAGTGTAAGGCCTGAGGCAATCCAAAGTAGGGGAATACATGATTTAACATGGCCTCTGCAACGGCAAAAGCTGTGTGTTCTTTGGCTGGGCATGCAAATAGGAATTTTGAGTAGGTGTCCATGAATGTGATGACATATTTCATGGACGGACATATTTTGGATGGTATTAGGTCCCATTACATCTACTGCCAGCAGTTGCCATGGTTTGTTTGCAGTGTAATTACCTGAGAGTCCGGAGGTGCGGGTGGTGACTTTCCTTAGGGCGCATGCTCAGCATGACTCAATTATTGATTATGCAATGTCTGTGGAGTTCGGGGTCCAGTAGATGGCATTAAACGACTGGATTAGTTTCTTTTGGCCAAGATAAATACTGTTTTGTTCGTTTAGGGTTTTCATCAGTTGTTGGGCCTGATTGGGGGTGGCTACTATGTGTCCGGAGGTAATATATAGGGTGTCTCCTATTCTCTCCAGAATAGTGAAGACATGTTATGGCATCCAGGCAGGTTTCTTTTGATCTTCCCATTGTTGCATTAAGGTTGGTATTTCTGTGGTGAGTGAGTTGATTGGGAGTCTAGATAAGGTGTCGGTGTTGGTGTGTAGTTAGCTGGGTCTGTATGAAATTTCAAAATCAAACTCCTATGGAGTCTCTCCATTTCACCACCAGTGCATTGTTTGTCTCGGATCGGTGGAGCCATTGCAATGATTGGTGGTCTGTCAGTATGGAGATGCAAGCACATATCAGGTATGACCAAAAGTGCTGGAGGGCCCAGATTACCCCTAGACACTCATGCTTGGTAGCCGCATAATTTGTTTCAGTAGGGCCAAGTGTCCATTTGCCACAAACTATGAGGTGTTCTCGGCCGTCCCTGATCTGGCTAAGGACTGCCTCTATACTGGCTAGGGACACATCTGTGTGGAGGCGAAAGGGTTGAGTATAATCTGGAAATGCGACAGTAGGGGCATTGATAAGGTGGTCTTTAACCCTTTACGAGCGGCCTATTTGGTTTATTTATATGTACCGCCCAGCGGGGTGTTTTTAGCCAAAATAGGGCTGTTTACGTGATCATTTTCATGCCTAAATAAGACCCAGAACGTAAAACAAGTATCTATCCCTGAAAGGGCATAGACAGAGCTTTCGAATGACACCATAACGATCCTTTTATGATGGCTAGTTTTCTTGCAATAACCGTGCAACGCGAGTGCAAAAAGCATGTAATTAGCCACTTTCCCGATACAATTCCGTATATAGCGAGTGAGAGAGGGAGGAGGGAGGTGAGATTCATGTCAGTAGGTTCGCCGCGGTGGTCTGGAGCAGTCATACGCTCGCTAGTCTCCTGCCACCACTTGTCTCTCTCTCTCAGCAACATTACGTGCTGAAATTGCCACACGACCTATGTCGAGCGCCGCCACATAGTCCAGCTTTATTTAACTCGACTTATGTTGCGCCCCGACTTTTAGGGGTTAAGAGTCTCAGAAGCTTCTAGTCTCTCTCTGGTCCATATGAATTCCTCGTCCTTCTTGGTTAGGTCATGTAACGACATTGTAATGATGGCAAAACCCTTGCCGATTCACTTATATTAGGAGGCGAGGTCTAAGAAAGACCTGACACCTTTTATGGTGGTAGGGGGTTGAAGACTGGGTATGGCGTGGAGTTTTTGAGGGTCCGAGGTGATACCGTTAGCCGAGATTGTGTGTCCAAGATAGTTTACACTGTCACGGCCCATGATACATTTGGTGATTTTTAATTATAACTCGGCCTCTCGGATCCGCAAGAAAACTTGTTTGAGGCGGGCCAGATATACATTCCAGGTTTTGCTGAAGACGATAACGTCGTCTAAGTAAGCCAAGCACGTTTCCCATGTTAGCCCTTGTAATACTAACTCCACTAGCCTGGAGAAAGTGTTGGGTCTGTTGCATAACTCGAATGGTAGTACATTACATTTGAACAGTCTTCCCCCCACTAGTGGAAAAGCTGTTTTCTCTTGATGTTCTGGGGCTAACGGTACATGGCAATATCCGGCCTGTAAGTCTAGGGTGGAAAACCACCTCCAACCGAATATGGAATCTAAGGAATCGTCGATCTTTGGCGGCGTCTCTGATGGTTATGTCATTGAAACGACGATAATCGATGCAAAATCTGGTGCTCACGTCTTTCTTTTTCACTAATACGACAATACGACAGGGGAGGACCACAGGCTGGTGGAGGGTGTAATGAACCCTACTTGTAACATTTCTTTCACCTGTTTGTCTTCTTCCACTCTCTGGATGTTATTTTTGTTCGTCTGGACGGCTGTTTCAGGGGGGGGGGGGGGTGGCCTTTTGTGTGGATGTAGTGGTCCAACGTCTTTTCTATAATAAATGACCTAGAGCAGCTGGTCCAGCAACCCACCCATATCCCGGATCGCTTCGGATATCGGCCCAACATTCTTGACTTATTTCTGACTTCTAACCCTTCTTCTTATACTGTCAATCTTTTCTCTCGTTTGGGCTCCTCAGACCATAAACTTATCTCGGTCACCTGTCTTATCTCTTCAGTACGGCCATCCGATCCTCTCAGCCGGCGGCACTTGTAGCACTTTGGCGCTGCCGACTGGGAGGCTCTCCGGCAGTACTTATTTGATTTCCCATGGAACGACTTCTGCTTCCGTGGCCGAGGACCCTCGGAGAGTGCTGAACGCATTACCGAGGTAATCCTCTCGGGCATGGAAGCGTACATTCCATTTTCTTTCTCTCAGTCTAATGCAAAAAAAAATCTTGGTTTACTCACGCTTGTTCTACTGCTGTCCACAACAAGGAGGAAGCATTCAAACGGTACCGACACCTTAAAACTCAAGAATCTCATTCTTCCTATGTTTCTGCCCGGAATAAAGCCAAATTTGTTCTTCGACTTGCTAAGCACTCTTTCATCAATAACAAATGAACTGAACTATCCAACTCCAGCTCTTCCCAAGCTTTCTGGCATCTAGCCAAAAACCTCTCCAACAACTTTTCTTCCTCGTCTTTCCCTCCACTTTTCCACTCTGATGGCACAACCATTACTTCTTCCTCTGACAAAGCTGAACTCTTTGCTCAAACTTTTGCCAGAAACTTTACCTTGGATGATTCCGGTGCTATTCCTCCCTCTCCAGCCCCCTCTCTCCTACTTATGCCTAATATCCTAATCTCTTCTAAAGATGTACTTTCTACCCTATCTGGGTACGGTCCGGACGGTGTTCCTCCTGTTGTACTTAAAAACTGTGCTTCCGTGCTGACCCCCTGCCTAGGCAAACTCTTTCATCTCTGTCTCTCCTCTAACGTCTTTCCTTCTTGCTTGAAGTTTGCTCTCATTCAACCTGTCCCAAAGAAGGGTGACCGCTCTCAACCCTCCAACTATCGTCCAATTGCTCTCATCTCATGTATCTCTAAAGTTTTTTAAACTATGCTTGCTTCCAAATTTCTTAAGCATCTCTCTTCTCATAATCTGATCTCAGATCGCCAGTATGGCTTCCATAAGGGTCGCTCTACTGGTGATCTTCTTTCATATCTTACTAGCTGTTGGCCATCCAACTTTCGGGACTTCGGTGAGACATTTTCTGTTGCACTAGACATATCGAAGGCCTTCGATAGAGTCTGGCACAAATCTATAATTTCCAAACTGCTCTCCTTCGGTTTCTGTCCCTCCATCTGTGCCTTTGTCTCTAATTTCCTTTCCGGCCGTTCCATAGCTACGGTTGTGGACGGCCATCGCTCAATTCCTCATCCTATCAACTCCGGTGTTCCTCAGGGTTCTGTCCTATCTCCTATTCTCTTTCTAATTTTCATAAATGATCTTCTCAGCTGTACATCTAGTCCCATTTATTCATATGCAGACGACTCTACTTTACACCACTCAATTAGTTTTCCAGAACGCCCCAGCCAGCAGTCCCTCAAAAGTAAATGTAACGAAGCCATACAATGCTTATCTTCTGATCTAGCTACTATTTCCAATTGGGGTAGAGACAACCTTGTTACATTTCATGCTTCCAAAACTCAATTTATCTATCTTACTACCCATCAGGAACCTCCAGAGGACTATCCCTTATTCTTCAACAATACAAAAATCAACCCTTCATCTTCCCTCAATGTTCTCGGTGTCTCTTTTTCTTCTGCTCTCACTTGGAAAGACCATATTACCAGTCTCACTAAGGCAGCCTCCCAGAAGCTGTGTGTGCTCAACCGCCTCAAGGGGTTCTTTACCGCTGCACACCTACTTGCTCTGTACAGGAGCACAGTGTGTCCTTGTATTGAGTATTGTTCAAATGTGTGGGGAGGATCCTCTCACACAGCACTCCTAGATAAAGTAGAAAGGAAAGCTTTTCGTATCATTAACTCCCGTCCACTCACCAATTCTCTGCAATCTCTCTCTCTTCGCCGCAATGTTGCATCTCTCTCACTATTCTATCGCTACTACAATAATCAGTGTTCCTCGGAGCTTTCCCAGTGTATACCACCTCCTCTACGTAGGGTACGTAGTACCCGCCTTGCAACACAATCACACCCCTACTCTGTGCAACTCTCCAACCCACGAGTGAAATGCTATTCTCAGACGTTCTTCTATTCAACTGCTGAGCTCTGGAACTCTCTCCCAGAATCAGTCTTTCCCTCTTCCTATGACTTAAGTTGCTTCAAACTCTGTGTGTCCAGGCATTTTAGCTCAAACGTCCCTTGATTTCGGCCCTGTCACTCTTTGAAATCTGGGGGAGGCACTCGCTGCAGGCAGTTATGCCTTTTGTCTCCCTCATTCACATAGAAAAAAAAAAACAAAAAAAACACGAGTGCGCAACCTTTGTCTTTGGGATGTTAGGCTAGGATATCTTGGAATTGAAGGAGTACTTGTAAGAGATCCTGTTCATGCGGTTTGGTAGGGTGGTCAGGGATAGAGGGTAGGATAGGTGGATGGTCTTTACTGGTGGATGACTGGACTTCTGTTGTAGTAGAGGGTAACTCATCAACATTTTCTAATTCCCCCATTACTAATCTCTTGGGAAGGGTTAGTGGTCTCCCGGATACATTGGTTAGCCTGATGGCCTTGGCACGTGCCCGGAAGTATGGTTGGGGTGACGGTGCAGAGTTAAACAAAGGGGGGTGGTAATGCCGGATAAATCATCATGTCTTGTGGGTGTATTGAGTTAATTTCCACCCAGATTTGATGGTCCTTTGGACTGGTAATTGCTGTGGGTAAGACTGCCTGCGCAATGATGTACACATTATCTACATGATTTTTTTTTTTTTTCTTGTTAACTGGAAGTCTTGGGGTTGGATGGTGGGGTTGGCGTGGCCGTGGAGGTCTTGGTGGGTGGTGGTATCGTCCTGGTCGGAGGTGGTGTTGTCACGTGGTTTGGTAGAATGTGTTACTTTGTGTGTGTCTGTTTTTTTTTGTTTTTTTTATCTAACTGGCAGCCAAAACAGTCGATCGACGCATCTAGTTTTTCTAGCAAATCCAACCCAAGGTAGCGATCATATCCATTGCAGGTCGAGTTGAACACAATAAAAGGGGATGGGTGGTGTAAATGTTTGGGATAGGTGTGGTGACCAGCGCTGGATTAGTCTACCCTTCTATTTTAAACATTTCGTCACCTGCCCCGATTCATTTTATGGGAGACTTGCATAGTGGGCCTAATTTATTTCGTTGTCGCTGGTATTATCATGTATAAAGGCACGATCTAGCTGCTCCTGTGTCGATGAGAAGTCGACCACTTAACCCCAATATCTGGAACTTATTATAGACTGGTGATGTAGAGGTCAGGGCCCCCGCTAACATATTAGTTATCGGGGGGCACTCTAAAAATCCTTTGGCTAGTCTTTTGGGAGATAGACAGACTCAAGTTGTTGGAGGAGTTCCTCCTCCAGGTGTTCTTCCTCAATATGGTCCCCAAGGGGCTCTTCTGCATCGGCTACAGCCAACCTGGAGCATTTTTGGTATGCCCATTTTGAATTGAGAGCTTGGGCAGATGATGGATTTTCGACCACATTGACGTTGCAGGTTCTGCATCCCATGTGCTGGAGGTTCTCCCCCTCTGTGCCACCTGGTGTTTGTGGGGTATGAGGGATACTTGTGTTGGGGCCTCTCTTGCTCATAACAGGGTTTAGTGGGGGCTCTCTTCACAGCGTTGATGGTTTGTTGCTGCTTCTCTTGCTTGGCTGGAGCCTTTGCTAGGATCCTGCTGATGGTGGTGAAATCCCTTTCGATTCCTTGAGGTTCGTGGATGGAGAAGTGATCCTTGACCTTTTCGGGTAGGATCCGGATGAGTTCTTTCCATAGATAATTGCTTATTTCCGCCGAGCCGGCTTGTGGAAATGCTAGCGAAATATTTCTTTGGATTTGAAACACTGTGAGGTCTAGATTGACCTCATATTTTACTAAGGACTACTGGGACAACAGTACTACGGTGCCTAGTGAAGGTTTTAGTGAGTTTACTACTATGTCCTTGAACTGGGCCCATGTCAGACCTGCTTGAAATTTCCCCGTGACCATAGCTATGGCTTTGCCCAAATGTGTTAACACAATGGCGATCTTGTCTCGATCCTCATGATGTACCAGATCCATCACTGGGTTCTCCATTTCTAAGTATGTAGTAATATCATATAATTCCGGATTATAATAGCGATTCAGAATATGTGACCTCTGTGGTTGTGATGTACCATTTTGTTTGACTTTTATTCTCTTCTTTTCCTTGATAATGGTATACAATTTCCCAACTACACCTTGTTAAGAACCACCGCCAGTAAGATGCTGGCGTATCTTAACCTCTTAACGGCGCACAGTTTTTTTTTTACAGGGTCATACTGTGCTCATGTATGATGATTTTGGGACCCATTGCCAATTTTGATAAAAAGTACATCAGCGTGTAGGGAATGTTTGCGTGCATCGGCCCATATATATTTGACCCCCCAAAAAATTTCTGGGGGGGTGGGGGAACGGTCCGTAGTTGAAAAACGTGGAGCGAATGGCACCGCGCGGCTAGATTGTCATCGAGCGGCGAGATTTCCCTGCCGAATTTTCACGCGCCCAGGGGATAGAACCAGAGGGAGGAGGGGGTGGGTTACCGCGTATTATCACGTATATCTCCTTTTTTCATCCCTTTTAGGCTATGTAGAGTACGTATACGTATGTAGGCCACCCATATAACAATGAATATGCCTCATAGTGACCAAAAATTGCAATATATAAGGTATTTATCACAGAATTTTTAGGCGGGAATGAAATGTGTTGGAGGTTTGGCGGCAATTTATGAGATGAGAGTGTGGTTTGCGCTATAATATTACGTATATCTCGTACTTAGAGCACTGTCATGCTATAATACAGACTTGTACGTATGTCTACGTGGCATATATCAATATATATATACTGCATATAGACCAATTCATGCGATATTTACGCACATTATGAATGAGTTTCTATGCGTGAACCAAGGTGTGATTGAGTTGTGCTGGGAATGAAAGGGGGAGAGGGTGTGTTACGCCATAAATATCACTTATATCTCGTACTTAGAGCACTGTCATGCTATAATACAGACTTGTGCGTATGTAGATGTGCCATATCTCAATATATATACCGCATATAGACCAATTCATGCGATATTTACGCACATTATCAAAGAGTTTCTAGCAGACGGAAGCAAAGGGTGGGTGGGTGGGTGGGACGGAGGCAGGGAGGGAGTCGTGGAGAGAGTGAAGGCAGGGAGATCTATCAAGAAACATACGCAGCTGTGTGATAATTGTGGAGGCGCCCGAGGCGTATGGATGTCTTGGTATTTTGAACCTTATGTCTACCAGATGTCTGGGGTTCGTTGCCACACAGATGTCTACAATAACAGGAGTCCTGAATGCGTATGTCATACGTATAAATGGCTTGCCGAATTGCATTTTTATGCAAGCAGACATTGCATTTTAGACACATGTGAAGTACCACAGAAATATGTAGGCCATTGACTGTAAATAAAGTACTATATTTTAGACCAGCAACGAGGGTGGTGAGTAAACACAGGCAG
This sequence comes from Paralithodes platypus, assembly GCA_032716605.1. Lineage (NCBI taxonomy): Eukaryota > Metazoa > Arthropoda > Malacostraca > Decapoda > Lithodidae > Paralithodes > Paralithodes platypus. Next base: position 23,109,449 of record CM064549.1, read on the forward strand.
ATTGCCTTTTTTGATAGAGAGCTAAATATAGACTGGTGTCTCCTTACACTTGCGAAAGGGTAGATTGCCACCAGAGAAACATATATTTATTTATTTCCAAGTAATATGCAATCTAAATGTATATTCGAGACCTACTGCAAGTATTTGTATGACAGTCATGACTATGTATAATCCAATATACGCGCGTAGGCGAGACATAAGAAGATGCTTGAGCAATCTTTGACACCCACACAGTTATTATTCATTTTTATTTACAATATTATACAATACAAATGTATTTGTGAAGAGTATTTTATGCATTATTGTATTTATACAAATTTTGTTCCCAGACAGAGCTGCTGTGGCTGGAGCAGCAAGGAGCGGCAAGGGTCACCCCATGACCGCTTGACCGTGTGATAATGAGTGGAGTCACACTGAGAGGGGCAATTTTGCTGAGTGTTTGGGCAATTTTTGACAGAATAAAGTTATATAATTACTAATTTTTGACAGAGACAAACTTTTATAAACATTTGCATGATATAATTGATAATCCCATCAATTTACAAACATAAATTGGTGGGATAATTCATTTTTTTTTGTATATTGTTATTTCGATTGTAGACACGAAGTTTTAAGTGACATTTGGTATGAGCTCCTGTGGCATGGTTGGTAAGGTAGCGGACTGGAAAACTCAAAGTGTGGTAGGGTAGTGGGATCGAATCCAGGAGGGCGTTATGGGGAAGGTTTTATACTGTTTAGATAAATTTTGATACATTTTTTTTTTTTACAAGATCATGCCATTGTATTCAAACAATATGAAATATTCATAGAATATATCATATTGTAAGAATACAATGACATGACCTTGTTTATTTATTTGTTTATTTTTATTTTTTGATTATCTTAGTAGGTTTCACAGGATTTATTGAAATATATTTATTTTTGTACAATTCATTTGAGGTAAGAAAATATTTACACATTATTTAGGCTATAACAAACATATATATTGATATACTAAAAAAAGAAGGCATATTACATGTAAATCTTTGAAACTTACAAACTAAATAATGAAACATATAATTATATAATGTAAAAGCTATATCACAGGGACATCTTTGGAACTTATACATTATATAATATATATGTTTCATTATGAGGTAGCGTGATCAATTAGGTCAGGTCAGGTAAGGTAGGGCGCGAGTCCAGGGCAGGGCAGGGGGCGAGTCCAGGGCAGGGCACGGGGCAAGTCCAGGGCAGGGCAGGGCAGGGGGCGACACTCAGTAGTTTTTGAAGGTGTGCTAGTCCCTGTCGCAGTCACCCAAGCAGAGTGCAACTTTGCACTCCGCGCACATTGAGGTGACTCTTTTGGTGACGTGGGGTTTTCTCACACTGGAGCTGCAGACGTGGCACTGCACCTAACTGTGACGAGTGCCAATCAGCTCGGTGTTGGTTGGGTAGTGTCTTTCGAGACCCAGCTGGATTCTGTCAGGAACGCGATCCCCACGCCATGCCGTACGTCTGTGAGTGGTGGTGCCATACTTCTCCTGGAGTTGGTATGCCACGTTATACACGAACTCCCGGAATTTCAGCTTCTGGTTTGGGGACATCTCCCTCTTCACCAACCACAAGTTGTAGGCGTTGAGCATCGTGATGTCAACTAGGTGGAGGAAAAGCTTGTGATACCACTTCACAGTCTTCCTCAGACACTCAACGCCTGACAGCTGACAGTCAGACTTGTCCACCAGGCGCATGTTCTTGGTATAGTCCACTACCATGTTGGGCTTGTAGATGGTCTTCCTGGTTTTGTAGTGGATTTTACCAGAGTCCATCTGGGCACCTGTGTGGACGGTGGAAAGAATGTGGACGTCTCGTTTGTCCTTCCACTTCAAGGCTATCACTTTCCCGGACTTTTCTAGCTGCTTGTATTTCTGCCCCTTTCGTCGCCTTCTTCGGACATGCCTCTCGCGGTGTTCCTGGGCCAGGTCGTCTTCAGAAGGTGTGTCACTGGAGGAGGCATCTGTAAGAGGAATGACATTACCGGTGAACTTAGGCATAAACTTTCTTGTCTTTCTGACAGTCCCACATGACCCCGTTTGGTTGTCATGAAGAAACTGGCAGAGAGCAGGAGAAGTATACCAGTTGTCAGTGTAGATGATGTGGCCTTTGCCCAGGTAAGGTGCCAACATTTTCCTGACGATGGAACCTGACATGCCCATGGGGTCACCGGCAGCGGCTTTCGGTACGTCAATGTCAGTGCCTGTATACACGATCATGTCAAACACTATTCCAGTTTCACAGTCACACAAAACGAAGAGCTTGATTCCGAACCTATGCCTTTTCAAGGGGATATACTGCTTGAAAACAAGACGTCCTTTGAAGAGCACGAGCGACTCATCAATCACCAAATTGAGGAAGGGGTAAAAGTATTTCCTATACCTCTCCAACAACATGGTGAACACATCCCGAACTTTCCATATCCTGTCAATCCTGTTAGGATTTTCGTTGTCTGCAAAGTGCATAAATCATAGCAGCAACAAAAATCTGTCATGAGTCATGAACTTATTGAAAGTTGGGGTGGCAATGAGAGGGTCGTGCTTCCAGTAGTGTTGCAACACATGCTTCTTGCAAAGAGGCATGAGGAACAACAAGGCAAAGAACGTCATGAATTCTTCCACAGTCGTATCCAGCCAGCCTCGTATTCTCGCTTTTGGAGAAATGACGTCCAATCTGCCAAACACCCACCTGTAGTAGGCGTTTGTTTGGGCAACGATGTAAGTCATTACCACAAAATCGAAAAAAGCGAGGAAGAAGTCGCTTTCGTTTGCGTGCTCGTCACAGGGCCAGTCGTCAGTTGTACCTGACGTCCCAGGATTGAACTGGGGCACGTCAGGTACAAAATTGACCCCGTCAGACCACTCGAACGAAGGCATGCCAGGGATCGGAATGTCGTCTGCATCTGCTTCTGCGTCTGAAATATCGCTTCCATGGTCGCGATACAACACAGCATCATCATCACCCTCCTCTTCACTTGACAGACGCCCTTCCTCATTCTCGTCACCGACGTCGGACTCACTGCCACTGTCCACTCCCAAATCCCCCCACCCTTGGTCCCGTGCTAGGGCGTCGTCGTCGAAACCCGGGCTGCCAATGCCCTGCGAATCACCATCAAACAGCAGGGCGGCATACTTGGATGGTGTCAGAGTTTTTCGGGTCACTCTAGCATGTACAGGAGTCTTATGGACAGGGACAGAAGGGCGGCAGTTGTGCGTGGTCTTGTGACCCTGGAGGCAGGCAAGATGATGGTGGTGCCTGTCGCCCATTTCCCTTTCTCTTTCCCTATTCCTTGGGCAGGGGTGGCAGGGGCAGCAGGGGCAGCAGGGCCAGCAGGGCCGGCAGGGACAGCAGGGCCGGCAGGGCCAGCAGTCGCTTTCCCTCTCCCTTTCCCCTTCCCCTTCCCTTTTCCTTGGGCAGGGGCAGCAGGGGCAGCAGGGGCGGCAGGGGCAGCAGGGGCAGCAGGGGCCGGGCCAGGGGTGGCTGGTGGTGGTGGTGGTGGTGGTGGTGGTGGTAGGGTCACTGTGACAGGCGTACAGATTCTCTTCCCTACGCCCGTGCCTTTGATTTTGCCTGCCCCCGCAGGTTCTGCAGCCCCAGGGCGGCCTCCTGCGTCGCTGGTACTGGTGGCAGGGGTGGCAGTGGTGGTGGTAGTGGTTGTTGCAGTGGCCTGGGTCGTGGTGGCAGTGTCCCGAAACACCAATGACCTCTGTACCTTTGCCGTGCTTGCACGTGTTTTTCGTGCTTTGGGTGCTGGTGTTTCGTCCTCCAAGCTGTAGGGCGTGTCGTACTGGTAGCTAGGGTCTTTAGCAGCCACCCTCTGCCTTCCACGGCGGCTGACACCACCAGAAAGAGGGCAGGTTGTGTCATCAGGGAGCGAGCGTGAGGGACGTGTGGGCTCCATGACTAGTGCTTGGTTACTGGCGCGGTGGTGCTTGCACGAGTGCGGGGTGAGCGTGTGGCGGGGTGGTGTCGAGAGTTGACATGTAGTACTATACCCACACCAATTTTTAGCAGCCTGCCTATAAACGTGCGGTTTTGGTACGCGTTCAAAAGCCTCGCTCTTAAGAGTCTTCCCGCAGTCCGCCGGGGGAACTCTTAAGAGTCTTCCCGTAGTTCCCGGGTCAAGGATTGTGGGTGGTTATTAACAAGGAGAGCTAAGAAATATACATATATATAATCACGAAGGAATGCAATACTAAAAATAAAATACGTCTTTCTAATAATATGTTTTATTTACTAACTATATATGATACGAGAGATAAATATAACACATGATGTGATGTGATGTACATCATCATAAGACAAATAGAGTCTCACGTATGATGGTTAAATTATGGTTCTCTACCTCGGCCCAGCTACTTTATAATAGGAGAGAAGTTGTGGTTCTTGGTATTAGGATGGAAATTATCGAAAGATCACGGTTGGGTAGGATCTGAATAGATATATCTGAACTTGACTCTGGCCCACGTCCAAGAACTTTGGCGTGAGGCAGAAATAAAATATCCAGGTGACACGTGTTTGCTCTTAATTATAGAATAGTTGAATTTGTGGTTAGAATATTAAATATCACTGTTTAGGAATAAGGGACACGGTATATTACTTAAATCTTTATAATATTAGAATATGGTGGAGTGAATGTTAGATCGGATTATAATTAACTGATAAAATATCTTTACCCGTAGGTACGTTAACTCATTAAATTAGATATTCGCTACATTCTCGTTTATTCAGCACTAACTATTCACTTAGTCTCGATAAATAGCTTCGGCTCTTCTCTGATCTCTATATCTGTTTCATAGAGTGAACAATATTACAGATATGTATCACAGCACTTCACAAGGTAACAACATATATATTTGGAATGTGGAATGGTGATTCTACTGGATATAATTTATTAAAGTATTTATTGAGCCGACATAGAAAAGATCCGGCCACGAATAGAAGTTATAATATATTCTGTCAAGGACAGAAGATGTGTTTTGTTTACCTGTAGGGTTAATATATAATAACAAGTAAGACATAGAGACGAAAATTACTCATAGTGGGTCGCGATATATTTGCCTGGTGTCGAGGGTGGTGACAGGCTAGTTTGTCTCTCTGGTCTGCTGGGGGTTACTTAATCTTCCTCGTCCTGGGCTACCTGGCGAAGGGCTGGAAATAAGGCGTCGTCCTGGCAAGGTCCCGAACAACGTGCCGTCTGGAGTTAGAGGGTGTTCCAGTCTAATAAATTTAACAGGATGAATAGTCTATGTGTGAGAAGTGTGGGAAGCCATGAAAAGAGTGAAGTTGGGGAAAGCACCAGGAACACATGTAGTGTGTGGGGAAATGTTGAGGTATGGTGGTGAGATAGTGATAGAATGGGTATGGAAAATGTGCAAACTAGCATGGGAGAAGGAGAGTGCTCCCGATGACTGGAAGACTGGCATAATAGTCCCCCTATATAAGGGCAAAGGGGAAAAAGGAGTGTGTTAACAATGAAGCGTTCTGGTTGAGCCCAGAATCTTTTACTCTCTAACTATATTTCTAACTTCTATCTATTCTTCACCTATTATTACACACCCCAATACCCTCCAAGTTAACCCTCCAAATAGTCTTCCATTCCAAAGTCCCAAATTCCTCCAATCTATTATCAGTCTGTTTCTATCTTTACTCTAGCCATCAGTCAGTCAGTCAGTCAGTGTGGTAACCACCGAGGAATATGTCTTCTAAGCATAGTAGGGAAGGTATACAGTAGGGTAGTGATTGAGAGAGTGAGAGTGAGAACGGAGAAATGGATAGGCAACGAGCAGGGAGGTTTTAGGAAGGGAAGAGGATGTGTAGATCAGATTTTTACCCTGAATTGTGTTGTGGAGAAGTATCTGGAGAATAAACAAAAGGTGTATGTTGCCTTTATGGACTTGGAGAAGGCCTATGACAGAGTGGATAGAGAAGGTTTGTGGAAAGTACTTAGAATATGCGGAGTAGAGGGCAAGTTGCTGAAAGCAGTGAAGAGCATGTATAAGGGTGCAAGGGCGGCAGTACATGTGGAGAGTGAGCAGAGCGTTTCTTTGACCTGAATTTTGGTTTGAAACAGGGGTGTGTGATGTCCCCGTGGTTGTTTACTGTATATATGGATGGAGTCATGAAAGAAATACTATCAAGAGCAGTGGATGTTGTTGTATCGCTGAAAAGGGAGGGAATTGAGTGGAAGCTACCAATACTGCTGTTTGCGGATGATACAGTTCTGATAAGTGATAATAAATGGGAGTTGCAGGGTCTGGTAAATGAGTTTGGAACAGTGTGCGAAAAACGGAATTTGAAGGTAAATGCGGGGAAGAGCAAGGTTATGGTCTTCGAAAGGGGTGAAGTCAAAGAGTGTGAGGTGAAGCTGAACGGTCAGGCTATGGAGATCGTCAACTCTTTTAAGTATCTGGGCAGTGTGTTGAGTAAAGATGGGACTATGGATGAAGAAGTGCAGGAGAGGGTACAACAGGGGAAATGGGTTGTAGGAACGCTAAAAGCAGTAACAAGAAATAGGGTGGTCAGTATGGAAGTGAAGAAGTCCTTGCATGACAGTGTGGTAATCCCGACACTGACTTACGGAAGCGAAGCATGGACGTTGGTTGAGAGACTCAGACCAAGAGTGAGAGCAGTGGAAATGAATTACTTAAGGAGTGCATGTGGAATTACATGGAGGGATAGACAGACTAATGAGGAAGTAAGAAGGAGGTGTGGTGTGGAGGTAGATGTGCTGGAAAGTGTGAAAAGGAACAACTTGAGATGGTTCGGCCATATGGAACGTATGGAAAGCGAGAGAATGACTAAGAGGGTGTACGAGAGCGAGGTGGAGGGACAGAGAGGGAGAGGTAGACCGAATGAGAGGTGGAAGGATGGAGTGAGGAAGTACATGAACGAAGGCGGTGCTGGTTGGGGGGAGGGGCATCGACGGACTGGGGACAGAGGTGCATGGGGGCGGTTCATTCGTGGCCACCCCTTCGGGGATCACAGCGTCAGGCAATAGATAGATAGATAGAATAGTCTATGCTGTATAGCGAATCAATTACCAAAACAATTAGTAACTGAGCTTTCTTTTATGACTTATTTACTTCAATTGAACACTATTTTATATAAGCAACTGTTAAGATTGAAACATATCATATTTACAGCAACTAAGAACATGTCTTGTATTTTATACATTTCCTAATATATCATGTGGTCAGACTCTCATTCTTCCCATGTTTCTGCCCGGAATCAAGCCAAAATCTGTTCTTCGACTTGCCAAACACTCTTTCATCAATAATAAATGCACTGAACTATCTAACTCTAGCTCTTCCCAAACTTTTTGGCATCTAGCCAAAAACCTCTCCAACAATTTCTCTTCCTCGTATTTCCCTCCCCTTTCCCACTCTGATGGCACAACCATCACTTCTTCCTCTGACAAAGCTAAACTCTTCGCTCAAACTTTTGCTAGAAACTCCACCTTGGATGATTCCGGTGCTATTCCTCCCTCTCTGCCCTCCTCTCTCTTACTCATGCCTAATATCCTAATCTTTTCTAAAGATGTACTTTCTATCCTCTCTGGGCTTAACACTAATAAGGCGTACGGTCCGGACGGTGTTCCTCCTGTTGTTCTCAAAAACTGTGCTTCCGTACTGACTCCCTGCCTAGGCAAAGTCTTTCGTCTCTGTCTATCCTCTAACGTCTTTCCTTCATGCTGGAAGTTTGCTCACATTCAACCTGTCACAAAGAAGGGTGACCGCTCTCAACCCTCCAACTATCGTCCAATTGCTCTCATCTCTTGTCTTTCTAAAGTTTTTGAAACTATTCTTGCTTCCAAATTTCTTAAGCATTTCTCTTCTCATAATCTGCTCTCAGATCGCCAGTATGGCTTCCTTAAGGGTCGCTCTACTGGTGATCTTTCATATCTTACTAACTCTTGGTCATCCAACTTTCGGGACTTCGGTGAGACTTTTTCTATTGCACTAGACATATCGAAAGCCTTCAATAGAGTCTGGCATAAATATTTAATTTCTAAACTACCCTCCTTCAGTTTCTATCCCTCCATCTGTGCCTTCGTCTCTAATTTCCTTTCCGGCCGTTCCATAGCCGTGGTTGTGGACGGCCATTGTTCACTTCCTCACCCTATAAACTCTGGTGTTCCTCAGGGCTCTGTCCTATCTCCTATTCTCTTTCTAATATTTATAAATGATCTCCTTAACTGTACCTTAATTCCCATCCATTCATACGCAGACGACTCAACCTTACACTACTCCATTAGTTTTTCAGAATGCCCCAGCCAGCAATCCCTCAACGACAAACGTAATGAAGTCATAACCTGTCATCTTAAGTTAGGAAGAGACGTCAACCTTGGTAGATACATACGATAATTTTATCGAGTCAGTATTCAATGCACAAAATAAATACATCCCCAAAAGAAAATTTAGATCAACACAGAACCAACCCCAATGGATGAATAATAGACTATTAGATCTTCTAGGACAAAAGAGAGGAATATATAGAATAATTAGGAAATGCGAAATTCACCTACTTGCTTACTATCAGAATCTATCAAAACAGGTAAAAAAGGTTATTAGGAAAGAAAACAGAAATTATGAAATTAAGGTTGCCAATGACTCAAAAAATAATCCTAGAGCTTTTTACCAACTATATAAATCCAAGGTTAGAGATGTAATTGGTCCCCTTAAAACTTCGATAGGAGAAATGAGAGAACATGATTTAGAAATGTGCAGTACATTAAATAGTCAATTTCTTTCCGTTTTCACTAATGAAAATTTGGCACAGTTTCCAGAAGTCCGTAAGGTATATAGCGATAGTACAGAAAATAGGTTAAGTACGGTTACTATAAGTAGAAATGATGTGCTTAAGGAAATTGACAGACTGAAACCTCATAAATCGCCTGGTCCTGATGAGGTATATGCTAGAGTATTAAAAGAATGTAGGGATGAGTTAAGTTACCCATTAACATTTTTATTTAACAGGTCATTGGAGACAGGTATAGTTCCAGAAGCTTGGAAGCTTGCAAACGTAGTTCCGATCTTCAAAAAAGGTGACAAATCAATAGCATCCAATTACCGTCCCATTAGTCTTACATCAATCATAGGAAAGCTACTAGAGTCAATTATTGCTAGTAAAATTAGAAACCACTTAGATACATTTAATTTAATAAATTCTTCTCAGCATGGATTCACTCAGGGACGTTCTTGCCTTACTAATTTGCTTAGTTTTTTCTCAGAGGTATATGAAGCAGTAGATAATGACAAGTCATATGATATAATATATTTAGATTTCAGTAAACCTTTCGACAGAGTCCCCCATGAGAGATTGATGAGAAAGGTTGAGGCGCATGGAATAGGTGGGGCGTTGTTGGGATGGATTAGGTCATGGCTAATTGGTAGGAAGCAGAGAGTCAGCATAAATGGTACGAAGTCAGAATGGGGAGCAGTCAAAAGTGGTGTCCCCCAGGGATCTGTATTAGGTCCTCTGTTGTTTGCTATATACATAAATGACCTTGATTTAGGTATAACTAGTAGGATAAGTAAATTTGCAGACGATACCAAAATGGGGAGAACAATTGATTCAGATAGACATATAGAGTGCCTCCAAAGGGATCTAGATACCTTACACGAATGGTCAGTAAATTGGCAGATGAAGTTTAACATTGACAAATGCAAGGTATTAAAGATAGGGAAGATGCATACAAATGTTAAATATAAACTCGCTAATATGGAATTAGAAAACTCGAATTGTGAGAAAGATCTAAGTGTGTTTGTTAGCAATGATTTGAAGCCTAGACACCAGTGTATAAGCGTTCGAAACAAGGCAAACAGGATTCTCGGGTTCATCTCTAGGAGTGTGAGTAACAGAACTGCTGATGTTATCTTAAAGCTTTACTTGTCATTAGTGAGACCCCATATGGATTATGCTGTTCAATGTTGGTGTCCTTATTACAGAATGGACATAGATACATTGGAGAGAGTACAACGTAGAATGACCAAAATGATCCATAATATTAGAAATCTTCGGTATAAAGAAAGGTTGAAGAAATTAGGCTTACATTCGTTAGAGAGATGCAGAGTTAGAGGGGATATGATAGAGGTGTTCAAGTAGGTTAGTGGGATTAACAAAGGGGACATGATAAATGTACTAAAGCTCAGTGATAGGAAAGAACTCATACCAATGGTTTCAGATTAGATAAATTTCGTTTCAGAAAAGATATAGGCAAATATTGGTTTGGTAACAGAGTTGTAGATGGGTGGAATGGACTACCAAGTGCTATAGTGGGATTAAAAACGATAGGGAGCTTTAAGATAAAATTGGATAAGCATATGGACGAGAAGGGTTGGGTGAGAAGGGGGATCAGCAGGGTTGTGCCAATCAGCGCTCTGCAGACCCCCGTAATCCTGCGTTAATCTCTAACCGTTTTGGTAAGATGATCCTCAGGGTATTAGAGTGTTGAGCCTATAATTGGGCTTTGTAATTGGGGTTGTGTGGGACAGGGATCTGCCTTGCTTAGGCCAATCGGCTTTCTGCAGACTACCATTTTCTTATGTTCTTATGTTCTGATAGAACTCTTAAATTCTGATCTAAACACTATTTCCAATTGGGGCAGAGAAAACCTTGTTAACTTTAATGCTTCCAAAACCCAATTTCTCCATCTATCTACCCATCAGGATCTCCCAGCGGACTATCCCTTATTCTTCAACAATACAAAAATCAACCCTTCATCTTCTCTCAATATTCTTGGTGTCTCTTTTTCTTTTGCTCTCATTTGGAAGGACCATATTACCAGTCTTGTTAAGGCAGCCTCCCAGAAGCTGGGTGTGCTCAACCGCCTTAGTGGGTTCTTTTCCCCTGCACAGCTTCTTGCTCTGTACAGGGGCATAGTGCGCCCTTGTATTGAGTATTGTTCACATGTGTGGGGAGGTTCCTCTCACACCGCTCTCCTAGACAAAGTTGAAAGGAAGGCCTTTCGTATCATTAACTCTCGTCCACTCACCAACTCTCTGCAATCTCTCTCTCTCTCCGCCGCAATGTTGCATCTCTTGCTATTCTATCGCTACTATAATAATCAGTGTTCCTCAGAGCTATCCCAGTGCATGTCACCTCCTTTTTGTAGGGCACGTGGTACCCGTCTTGCAACTCAATCCCACCCCTACTCTGTGCAACTCTCCAACCCAAGAGTGAAACATTACTCTCAGACTTTCTTCTACTCAACAGCTGAGCTCTGGAACTCTCTCCCAGAATCAGTCTTTCCCTCTTCCTATGACTTAAATTGCTTCAAACTCTGTGTGTCCAGGCATTTTGGCTCGAACGTCCCTTGATTTTGGCCCTGTCACTCTTTCTACTATGGGGGAGGCACTCGCTATAGGCAGTTATGCCTTTTGCCTCCCTCAATCACAGAGAAAAAAATATATATAATTGGGTAAAAAGTTAAACTGTCATAGTCATATAATCGGTCTTTATACATAAAACGTTCTTTCTGGGTCGTAAGCTCTTCTTTTAAAAAAAACACACAAACAAACACACACACACACACACATCACAACAACCTAACCCACGCGTGACTTGAAAAATACTCAACAATTAAACCGGATTTCTTTGTATTCCATATAATCCTCTCACTTTACTGCCATATTATGGAGACCCAAATAAAGAGAGCAGCACGGCTGAGCACGTTAACACAGTAAACTGGGATATAAAGGAAATAATTTAAACACAGATAAATAGTTTATATGGATTAAATATGAACGAAAACCTTTCTCGAAAGTGTAGTCAAATCATTTTGTCTCATCAATTCACCTCCTCTTACTAATTCCCTACAATCTCTCTCTACACGCCGCAATGTTTCATCGTTTTCATTCTTCTACAGCTATTATAATAATCAATGTTCTTCAGAGATTTCTCAGTGCACAGTATAATTTCTCCCTTACATAGAGTAGGGGGAATCCACCTTTCAACACATTCTCAAATCTAGTATGTCCAACTCTGAAACCCAAGAGTGAATTTGGCTCTCTATCTCTCTTTCAACTTTGGGGGTTTGGGGACCTTAAATGCCACCATAATCACCCGACCTTCCCCTACCGACCTCTCAAAATGTTCTGAATCACGGCCTGTCACTCTTACCATATTTTTTTGTAATATTCGAGGCCTTTCGTCTAACATTCCCTCTGTTGAACTCTACCTCTCCTCCAACAACCAATCTTCCTTTCCTCACCGAAACTCAAGTGTTTGAAGCACCTGTTCCTTCTCTTTCTCCTCCTACTTTATCTATCCTAGTTTCCTATCCAAAGGCAGATGTTGTGTAAACGTGCAAAACATATTAACTTGCTCCTGTGTTCCCGAAGTATTCTTCTGAATTCTCAACTCTCTGGCTCAAACTTTCCTTGTCACTCTCAGACTAAATATTTGTGTTGTCTGTCTCTCCCCTAACTCTACTGACTTTCTCAAATGTTTCGACTATTTGAATTATAAAGTGTAACACATCCTATCATCCCCTTTCTCTGATATCTCCACCTTATGAGATTTAATGTTCACCACCACTAATGGATCTCCTCTGACAAAGCTGAACTCTTTACCATGGATGATTCCGGTGCTATTCTTCACGCTCAACCCCACTCTTTCTTACTTATGTATATATTTGCTTGTATGTATGCATGTATGTATGTATATGCTCAGGCACATACCCCATAGGTGGGGATGGCCGACTCTAGACAGAGCCCGAACAGAAACAACAATTTAAGTTCCAACTCTTGGGGTTTGGGCCCACTTTCACGTTCCCTCGCCCCTTTCTCTGTCTCATTTAGTAGGTGAATTTTACAAGGGGAGGAGGATTCCTAGCTACCCGCACCCTAGTCTTAATCTCTTCTAAGGATGTACTTTCTGCTCTCTCTGGGCTTAATAATAAGGCGTACAGACGTGATGGTGATTCTCCTGTTGTGCTAAAAAACTGTGCTTATGTGCTGACTCCCTGCCTTGGCAAACTCTTATCTGTCTTTCCTCTAACATATTCCCTTTTGCTGAAAGTTTGCTCTCATTAAACCTACCCTGAAGAAGGATATCCATCCTCAACCCTCCAACTATCGTCCAATTGTTCTCGTATCTTGCATATCTAAAGTCATTAAATCTATTCTTCATTCAAAATTTCATAAACATATATCTTCCCATAACTTACTTTCTGTGTGAAAGTATTCCCTTCCTTTGTTCTCCCTCACTCACGCCTCTTCATCTGGTACATTGGTAAATAGTGATTTCACGTCGAAGCTCTCCATTTCCTTATCACCGAGATTCACTGTGTTGAGTTTTGCTATCAGCTGGGTGGAGTTACGTAGGTAAGCGCCGCTGATGGTACACACAGTGAATCTCGGTGATAAGAAAATGGAGAGCTTCGACGTGAAATCGCTATTTACCATTGTACCAGTGGAAGAGGCGTTAGAGGCAGAAAAAAGAGCGATTGGTAACATCTAGGATGACTATATGCCAGTGCCACGCCCATCATACATCAAACTCGTATCCCTGTGTGTTAGGTTTGGTGCCTTTTATTTTAACGACGAGGAGTATGTACAACACAGGGGCCTAGCGATGGGCTCACCTCTCAGTGCCGTTATGGCCTGTCTCTATATGGGGACACTTGAGGCAGATAGGTATACTCGAATATTGGTAGGGGATCCACATGGCTAAGATATGTAGACGATGTCATAGTCATAGTTCCTAAAGGAACAGATGCAAACAACACAACTAAGAATGCTTAATAATGTAAACACAGACATTCTGTTTACTGTTGAGGAGGAGAAGGAGGAAACGTTGCCGTTCTTAGATACGGTAATTTGGAGAGAACCTAAAAAAGACGAAATTATATTTTCTTATTACAGGAATAAATATAAATACAGGAAACAGTACTCATACCTTAAGTTGCTTTTTCTAAGTAGAGGCAGTACTCCCTACAGTGCTTCTACAGTTTTTAACACAGATACAATATTCCTTACAGTATTTAGTTATACAATCTTAAGTGCTTCAAATCACTATTTTGTTGGTAAATATACAATTATAAACAAAAAACAGACAATGTTGTTCTTTAATTACACCTCTGAAGAAAATCCCTTACAGAATAAAGTTGTTGCAGCCAACGGACCTATAAAATATTCTGAAGTGAGAAGGTGTGGCAAGAGGTAAGACCAACATGAGTCTAAAACATAGTTTTGCCTAAAATACCTACCTCTCGGCCCATAGTGAAAGAACTAAGTCAGGTGTGGTATTTTTTTTTGTTCTTAAGAGTTTACACAGTACAGTATGTAGCTATGTATTTATGCAGGAAGAATATTATATTACATTGTGTCTACCTTTAGGAAATTGTGTTACCCTAAAGGACTTCTACTCAGACTAAACAATAAAACAGAATATATAATAAACAAAAAAGAGGGAAGAAATACTGTATATAGAGATGGAACGAATATCAATTTTCACTATTTGCGATTACGAATACGAATACGAATTTTGTGTTGTAAAATTTGCGAATACGAATACGAATAGCGAATATTTCAATCCTTATTTCATCCTTCAAGAACTGGTAATTATTGTTATGTCACCAACAAACGTTAATTAAAATACTATGAGATTAATTACCAGATGTTAATGACGATGTGAATGTGTAATTTCTTAAATATCATAAATTAACTGTATGAATTAATGTTTAATATATTGTAAGAATTCAGCCATAGCAAATTGAATAATTAAAATTAAATCCATTAAATGTTTTATGTTTCCAGTCCTCAGTCCCAATGTTGCCTCTTTTTTTGGTACTGAAGTACCAGATTTGGTACATTTGACTCTCTCAAGTACATTTTATAAATTTTCCAATAAAATAGTCCATATCTGGTACTAAATACGAAATCAGTGAGGAAATAATTTATGATGGAATATATTTGAGTGGCATGCTATTACATTGGATATGTCTGAAATGGCAATATTACGACGGTTCAAATGTCCAGGTCCAGCACACGTTCGTTTACCGGGCAGTGATTCCACTTTAGAATAATTTGGTAGGCCTACTTTTCACTAGTTTGATCTGGTACTATTAAATACAGTTAATTATCAACACTGCTCAGTCCTCCTTCATTCCACTTTAGCGGCCCCAACGCACATCTACACTGTTATTTATTCGTTTGTGTTAACTTTAAAATTTAATATTTAACATTTTTGTATATACTCTATTGGTTTCGTGAACATATTCGCATATTTGCAAATAGCTATGAATAGAAATGCGAATACGAATACGAATACGAATATTGAAAAACATAGCGAATATTCGGACATACGAATACGAAACGAATATTCGGGCCATCTCTAGAAGAAAGTACAACATATAGAGAGCACGAATGGTAAGAGTGATACTGAGAGATATATTTGCGTACCTAACTCCAAGAATGCCTGTGTAATAAATAAAAGCCTAATCAAAACTGGTATAAAAATAGCGACATCAGGTGGTGAACAAGTAGGTGAACTAGCAAAGACTAAGAAAACCCATATTGTCAACACTAAGAGTGTAATATATAATATACCTTGTAAGAGTTGTAAAAAGGAGTATATAGGAGAAACAGGACAAGATTTAATGAAAAGAATAGATGAACACAAGAAATATGTAAAAAGACACAACACTTCCAACTCCCTGGTCCTACATATACTGTAGATAGTCACAAACATCTGCCGAAATAGGAGGAAGCAAAAGAGATAAGGATAGGTTTAAATACAAATATGAGAAAAAAAACAATAGAAGCCGCCTATGTAACTCAAAAAGACGTGGCCAACCATTGGGAGGGATTTGTCAATTGGGCAGTAGATGCAGCAACTATAGCTCTGAGAACAAAGGTTGGAAAGGTCAAGTAGGATTAACCCACTGGACCCCAGCTAGTTTAGATTAATGTACATCGAGAGACCAGCAGATTAATTTGGCCTTTTTTTGGTTTTCATTTTTTAAATAGCTTAAATAGGTGAGAAATGAATAACACACACAAAAACACTCACCTCGGTCATTTGGGGGTCCTATGGAGGGGGGGGGGGGGGGGGGGGGCAGTCTCAGCCATCAGCTGATGCCGGGCAGCCTTCAAGCTTCTCGCCCGGCAAGACACAGCTGAGCGCGTCAGCATGGCAGATGTACGATACGTCCAGTTTTCGAGTTACACCACTTACACCACCCGAGCATCATTTGTGCCTTCATAGTTCATATATTAGCAACATGTGCATATTAGTGCATAGATTCAGGTTATATAAGTGCTCACGAGTGGCAAGCCTCACGCACGTCCTGGTTACCATGGCGATTGGCGGCCATCATGGTCTCAGACAATAACAGAACGCACACACGTACACACAACCAGCTGATCGACACGCTCCACCCACCATTTTCCCTTTCATTGTCTGCCTCTCTCACTCACTCTGTTTATTCGTTTTATACTTTATTGTATGTTTTCTAGTTATAATATAAGTTTTACACATTGTTTTAGGCACTTTGGACTTAGAAATATAGGTTTTCACATTGTATTTGTACTGGTATTTTGTACTTGTGTTTTATCGTATTCTATCTAACTGTTATTTTGTACTTATATTTTATCGTATTCTATCTCACTGTTATAGTCATTGTTCACAGGGCTATGCTATATTTGCACTTATTGGTGTCCGTATATTTGAGTGTCACTATCACTTACATATTGTGTTCGGCACTTTGTATATATATAATATTTATACTTCGTTTTTGTACACACACTTCACTTTTGATAGCGTCTTTTATCGCAGTCTTTGAACACACTCTTTTAGAAATGTTCAAGGGTGTGATACTCCCTGAAGAAGTCCGGGAAACACAGTGCAACACCACATTCTAGGCACATATACCTGGTATCTGATCTCACAGGGTCCCTCTGTGTCGTATTCCGGCACGCATGACACCGTCTATCATTGTTCTCTGTGGGCGGCACATAGTCAGGGAAGTGGCGTTCTGTCAGCCTGGCAATCCCTTCTGCTGCTGGCTGTCAATGTACGGGGGTTGCTGGGCGTGGGGGGCAGTCATGTTTTCCCTCAACATCCCCCTGCATAGCTCGATGCAGAAGTTCTCCATCGTTTCCTGCTTGCCGGTGATTGTTGCGTGGAGGATGTGGCTGTTATACAGGGTGATATCGAGGAGGTGGAAGAATAACTTCTTATACCACCTCATCATCTTCCTCTCACACTCGACTGACGATATGACAGCATCAGATTTGTCCACCAGACGCATATTGATGTTGTAGTCGCAGATGGCCAATGGTTTCTTGATTAGTTCACCTGTTGTTCTGTCACGACATCTGCTGTCTTAGAAGATGGGACGGTGGACTGTTGTGAGGACGTGCACATCACGGTTATCCATCCAGGACAACATGAGGATATTGTTAGCCTGCTGGTAGATGATGGAGCCCTTTTCCCGCCTAGGTGGTAGTTCGGGCATGAAGGTCCGATTCCTCCTGACGGTGCCACAGACTCCTGTAGTGCGGCTATGCAGGAACTTGGCAAGGGAGGGGCTGGTGTACCAGTTGTCCAGGTATAGTACGTGGCCCCTGTCCAAGTAGCCCTCCATCATGGTGATCACGACGGCCCCAGAAATTCCGTATGTCCTCGTTTCCACCAATTCTGTCTTCCTGCCCATGTACAGAATTATGTCCTGGATATAACCGGTGCTACAGTCACACATCACGAAGGTCTTCAGGCCATATCGATGTCGTTTGCTGGGCATGTACTGCCGGATGCTCATATTTCCCCTTCACAGTAGCAAACTCTCATCAATTAAACTCCGGTGTTTCTCAGGGCTCTGTCCTATCTCATATTCTCTATCTAATTTTTATAAATGATCTCCTCAACTGTACCTCAATTCCCATCCATTCATATGCAGACGACTCAACCTTACACTACTCCATTAGTTTTTCAGAACGCCCCAGCCAGCAATCAAACGTAAAGAAGGCATAGAACTCTTAAATTCTGATCTATCTACTATCTCCAATTGGGGCAGAAAAAACCTTGTTACCTTTAATGCTTCCAAAACCCAATTTCTCCATCTATCTACCCGTAAGGAACTCCCAGCAGACTATCCCTTATTCTTCAACAATACAAAAATCAATCCTTCATCTTCTCTCAATATTCTTGGTGTCTCTTTTTCTTCCTCTCTCAGTTGGAAGGACCATATTACCAGTCTTGCTAAGGCAGCCTCCCAGAAGCTGGGTGTGCTCAACCGCCTTAGGGGGTTCTTTTCCCCTGCACAGCTTCTTGCTCTGTATAGGGGCATAGTGCGTCCTTGTATTGAGTATTGTTCACATGTGTGGGGAGGTTCCTCTCACACCACTCTCCTAGACAAAGTTGAAAGGAAGGCCTTTCGTATCATTAACTCCCGTCCACTCACCAACTCTCTGCAATCTCTCTCTCTCCGCCGCAATGTTGCATCTCTCTCGCTATTCTATCGCTACTATAATAATCAGTGTTCCTCAGAGCTTTCCCAGTGTATACCACCTCCTTTACGTAGGGCACGTGGTACCCGTCTTGCAACTCAGTCCCACCCCTACTCTGTGCAACTCTCCAACCCAAGAGTGAAACATTACTCTCAAACTTTCTTCTACTCAACAGCTGAGCTCTGGAAATCTCTCCCAGAATCAGTCTTGCCCTCTGCCTATGACTTAAATTGCTTCAAACTCTGTGTGTCCAGGCATTTTGGCTCGAACGTCCCTTGATTTTGGCCCTGTCACTCTTTCAACTATGGGGGAGGCACTCGCTATAGGCAGTTCTGCTTTTTGCCTCTCTCAATCAGATAGAAAAAAAAAATTATCAACTTCTGATGGGGATTGAAGGCGGCAGCAAACTTCACCTTCAGGTACTCGAAGATGGGTCTTATCCTCTCCATGGAGTCCTTCATGCCTCTTGGTTGTTCCTGGTTTCTTGTGTGGCTTGTCAGGCTATCGATGAAGTGAAGGTTCCCCATTATGGCCGAGAACCTATTTCTACTCATTACTTGGCCAAAGATAGGGGTTCGGACGAGGGGATCCCAGGACCAGTAATTTTTGATAGAGGATTTCTTTGTGACCCCCATCAGGATGACTATGGCCAAGAATGTGTAGAATTCTGGGACATCTAGTGTGGTCCATGACAGCCTTGCCGAGTACTTTTGCTGTTCTTTCCCAGCCATAAAATAATAATTGTACCAGTTGGTCTGGTCAACAATTAGAGCCATGAGGTTTGCAGTAAAAGACTGCAGGAAGACGTTAAGTCTCGTGGTCTGGTGCCCTTGGTTCGGGAGCGTAGGGCCGGCAATCCCAGCGCCCACAAAGTTGTAGTTGGTGGGCACAAAGTTCTCTCCATCCACCCAATTCCACTCATCGGGTTGATGGGCACCTTCGTCTCCAGAGTCGTCAGGAGAGGAGTCCTCATCAGGGCGGCGGAAGGGCCTTGCCCTGCCTCTTGACCCCGACCTCATCCTCGGCCTTGGTCGAGTCGACCCGGACCTTGCTCTCGCACCGCCAGGGGTGGGGCGTTGTACTTGGGTCACTTTAGAACCCCTTCGGCCACGGCTACGCCCACGGACACGCCCACGTTGGCTGGTAGGGCGTTGTGCACGATCAGGGCGTTGTGGCAACGCAGGCTGTGATGGTGTCTGAGTGTCGTGTCCGTGGGATATCCCAGGCTGAGGAGAAGGTACAGGTGAGTATGGTATTGGGCCGGGGGGTGATGGTGGGGGTGGATAGTGTGGTGGTGGTGGTGGTGGTGTCAGGTGGCGAGGCGGAGAATGCGCTGAGTCATCCCGGGCAGCCATGGTGTGGAACAAACGACGTGCGAGCTTTCTTTGTTGAGCAGGTTCGAGGACAGGCACTTCCTCATATATTTCTTCCTCTGAATAACTCGATGGCTGCGCAGCCTGCGCTGCTAAGATGGCTGCACCCCTGCGCAACCCATAGAAGGTGTTAGGGGTTGCCACTTTTAGTGAAGAGCCAATGCGGGGTGGTGATGAAGGCAGACGCGGGGGAGGACCACGGCGAGGCACGCATGTTGTCGGACCTTGACCCCTTTCATCCTCAGCTCTTCTCTTCTCACCCCTACGATGACCAAGCTTAATGTTGAGGAAGGCCATGGGGTCTGGGTCATCTTCCTCTTCCTCCTCCTCTTCCCCACTTGCTAGGGAGTCCACTATGTCATGGGGAACAATGGAGGAGCGATATCTCTCTCCTCCCTTTGTTCTAACATAGCGAGGCGACAAGAGATGGGGACAAAGGGTTCCTCCTCATGCATGTCTTGTATCAGCCAAACTGGGACGATACTCTTCCTCTGAATCGTTATCTGACATGAATGTAGTGTTCCAGTGGACCAGGGTAAACAACATGCAATTCAATGAAGAAAAATTCCAATTAATACGGTACGGAGATAATATTGCCGTTAAAGAAATTACAAATTACTTAACAGAACTTAACCACATAATAGAATGGAAAGACAGTGTGAAAGACCTTGGGGTATTAATGTCTGAAAATATGGGTTTCAAAGTACATAACCAGGTCAAAGCTGCGGCTGCGAAACGTCTAACGGGTTGGATTCTGCGTATATTTAAAACACGCGGTGAATTACCTATGATAACGCTCTTCAAATCTCTAGTGCTACCGCGGCTTTAATACTGTAGCGTATTAACATCCCCATACAAAGCATGTGAAATATATGACTTAGAGAGTGTACAAAGAATTTTCACTTCGCATATAAGTTCGGTAAAACAGCTACACTATTGGGAGCGTTTAAGAGCACTGAAACTGTATTCGCTGGAACGTAGAAGAGAATGTTTAGTACCAAATCTACATACTACAATAGTCATGAAATTCAGTGATAGGAAAGGCTGGGAATGCGATATCCCCCGGATGAACACCAGGGGTACTATGGGCTCTCTGCAAGAGGGCTGGTTATCACACAGAGGCCCACGTCTCTTCAACAAACTCCCACGGCGAGTAAGAAACATGAGGGACGTCTCGTTAGACAACTTCAAGAGAGCCCTCGATGTCGAACTGCAAAAAGTGCCAGATGAGCCCATCTTCGTAAGGGAGCGAGCTGTCGCTTCAAACAGTCTGCTGCACCAAATCACCACCCATAACGAGGTGCATCGCGCTCCTTGGTGCCGCTAGAAGAGTGGCGGACACATCAAAAGTATCAAAAGTAAGTAAGATCCAGTGTCACTATCAGGCACATCACTTTCATCAAGAATGGCCATGGCATCATCAATTGATATTCCCCTGCGTGGGTAATGGCAAAGTAAATCCGCCATGGTGTTGCACTCGCGAGATCTACGGGTAAACTGACTGTCCTTTGTCATGCGCGTCCCATGTCCCAACAAACTTAGACTTGGGGGTTGCCAAGTATTGCCTACATCCTAAGGAATATCCCATACCAATATCAAGCCTATAGCTACCATAGGACAAGAGTAAATAAGGTCGAAATTTGTGGTGAGATAAGCGGGTACTGTGTTTTTTCCTTCCTCCCGCACATCACCACCCGCCCGGCAGGACTTAGGGGGTTGCTGAATATGGTCAAATAATGCCAACATCTTAAAGAGTATCTCGCACAAATCTCAAGCCTCTAGCTACCATACGACAGGAGTAAATAAGGTCGAAATTCATGGTGAAGTAAGTGGGTAAACATGCACCACTAATCCGCCCGCCACCAACCGCGCGGCTTGCCTAGGTGGTTGCCGGGTACCGCCACTGTTAGGCAACACTGTAAGGAATATCTCATAACATTTTTAAGCCATTTGCTACCATAGGAGCCGAGTTAATAAGGTCGAAGTAGCGGACGCAACGTTTGAGGCGCTGTGGTTTAGCGTTACATACAATGGTGACACAAACGCTGCGTCGCTGGGGTCCTGTGGGTTAAGAATAGTTGTAGGTAAAGCAGGAAAAATAAATATTCACCATATGGCCGTACTGGTCTATGTTGCCAATAAGGATTGTCTACGCTTTTATATATATATATATATATATATATATATATATATATATATATATATATATATATATATATATTGTGAAAGACGGAGCAACCATTTTGGAGATATAAACTTCCCAGTTGTCGGAATTAAGCCCTCTACACTCACCCCACCATGACCCCCAGGACCCCCTCTGGACATAGAAAGCTGTTCGATGGTTTCGGCCCATGTGGAGGGGTCGAACAAATTGGGGTTGAGAGCTGTCTGATTGGCGCCGGCATGACACAAGCGATATGATTGGAAGCGGCACCACGAGACTAAAGCTTTCCATCACGTCATGATAATGGGGCTTAGTGATTCGCTAGAGACCAAATAGAATATGTATTCAGGGGTAGAATGGGGTTTGGAAATTAGTTGTATTTCTGACTCGGCTGATATCGTGAGTGTGAGGAGAGGCGACGGAGGAGAGTTTTCATGTATGGCGCTAAACAAGATATAAGATATTAATTTAAATATTCATTGAAGTGGAATTTATATAATTATGATAATAATTAAAGTGGTAATGGTGCTCTATTTACGTGAAAGTATTTAACTTAACTTTGAATTGTAACTCTAAGATACCGTACTTAACATACTTGGTGTGGTCTTGCAATTAAATTAGGACATGTTATAATTACCAGGTGTGTTGAGGTGAGCTTTCGTGCCGCCTTGTGTTTATTTGTATATGTTCTATGAATATAGAAAAGTCAATAATGCAGGGAGACCATTGAGAGATTTAGTAGCGGCTTTAGTAATGAATAGTGAAACGCCTTGTGTTAATTTGTATTTGTTCTGTGAATCTAGAAAGGTTAATAATGCGGTATGACAATGGAGAGGTTTATTGGTGACTTTAGTAATGAATAGTTAAACTAATTGTTTATTCATCAATTTGGCAAGCACATTATAATTTGATACTTAAATAACTTGCAATGCGTCCTTGTTGTAATTTCTATTAACCTCTAAAGTGCGAGCTATATATAGTGGACACCATGTAACTGGGCGACGATATTAGGATTCTTTCCCTCCTAAAATCGTCATTTTACGATAAATATCGTTATTATTATTCATATTGTTACGACCGGGACTACGAAAAAAATAAGGGCACTTAATGATTGGACTAGTAATAGGGCACTATGCAACAACGGTACGCTAGATCCAAACCCTCGAACTTATATGCCGGCGAACAAAACACCTATACCCTCCAGAGTTAATCTGTGATAGTGGGGTATCCTTAACTGGGCATAAATGTACTCTACTTCAGGCTAACCGACACTGGAATAGCCTGATAACAAACAAGATGCAAGTTACGTTAAAATGCATAAAAAGGAATCTATGGAAATATCAATTAAATCACTGCAAGATTTAATACAATAAAAAGATGATTCAATATAGTTACTCTAAACAACAATAAACTCTTAACTCCTATCTGAAAGAAAGTGAAGTATAGTCCTACAGCATAGACCTGGAAACTTCTGAAGAAAGTCTGATGCTCATAAGATGCTCGTATCTTAAACTATATAAAGGCAGGAGGTAGGACACCACACGTGTAAATCGAATACACTAAAAGATAGGACATATAATGTTAACTGACACGAGAATACTATAAATGCGCAACGGTAGCAATGCTCGACACTAAAAGAAGTACTTCCTCATCAATGAAACAGTCTACTATGGTTGTGTGGCTCAGCAACAAATCAGACTCACAAATGCTGTGAATAATAATGCGTACATATCAAAGAGCTTATATTAAATACTAACAAGTGTATACTCGATTAATAATGTCTAGCTGGGATACTCTAGGTAGGAACTGGGGTTGAGCAAGACAGGCTCGTAGCCTAGTGATGTCCTTAAGACTGCATCCTTTAAGTTATGTTAATTGACTAGGGTGCTCTCTTTATAGATCCAGATCACAAGTATCTGGTTCTATCCTGGCGACCCTCTAAAGACAAGCAAAGAGGCAGCAAAGTGTGGAACTGGTACAGGCCAAAACCCTCAGTCAACACAATGCTGCACTCGCAAAGGACGCAACCGAAAAGACAACCCAGGTTACCACAGGACCGGTCGAAGTCGTGTAGGTATAAGCAAACCGTACACACATCGGAGACAACGACTACAGATACCTTATCCCAGTCTAGCATTAAATAAAAGAGCAGAAACACTAAATCAATAATGGAGACACACACAAAGTTCTTAACCTATACTAACTAAGAACCCTCAAACCTATTCTAAGTAAATGTAAATATCTCTGAGGACGGCGCATGCAATACAATGGGCCGGCTATGGAAACCATATGCAGAACCCAAGGGGATAAGTAATTGAATAAAGGCGAGAAGTAATGGAAAAGAAGAAGTTCAGAGAGAGAAACAGTGATAAAGGTGGTGATCGGGGGAGAGTATGCAAAGGGATGTTAGAAGCATGCACGCCAAGCCTGTCCTGAAGAGGACAGCTCCTGGGGACCCTCATGTAGGAGGTTAGTTACACAGGAGCCCGCAAGAGCGCGATGGTCGGCCAATCACGGGCCGAGACGTCACAAGACAGCAGGTGTCACGTGACACAGCCAGACACGCCGGCCAATAGCGAGCGAGAGGCAGGAAAGCTCCCGCACCTACAGACACTCACTACCATTTCGCTCTGAAAGTCTTTCTCTATTCCCACGCTGGTACTATCATCACTACTATTGATATAAAATATAACCCGTTGTCACAGACGAAAACAAAGACCACCACTGGACTGTCTGTGACAATACGATTACTAGGAAAGAAAGAACAACATTCTCTGATAACTGTAGCCCATTTTGATGTCCCTGGCGAGCGCTAGTGGCTAACGAGAGGCGATTCTGCCAACGCTGGAAGACGTCACACCCCGCCCAAGATATGGGACGCTCAACATTAGGCGAGCACCATATCTGACAAGGCAGAATGCCGACAAGATCCGCCACACCTAGCCACTCCACCAGAAATGAAATGCAAAGCTCAATCTTAAATAAAATAACATATTAGTATAACAAAAATCTTATAACCCCTCCCAAACACAATAGTATAATTTAGCCTGCTATGCTCCCTGAGCGAGCTTCACAGAGCTCAGCCTACTAAGTGAAAGACAGGTTCAACTTAGGACTTTAGCTATAACATTGGCAACTTACAATTAACTATAGAAAAGAAAGAGTTTTTATGTGATTTTTGATTTAATTTTAATGTTGTTTTTGGCGGCTGCTCTACAGGGGCAAGCCTGGTTTTTCTCTACTCTCAAACACACACTGACTGAACGGCGAGGGTGCTCCTTGAAGCGTACCCTCCCGTGACAAACAATCAGCCACAACATTATCAGCGCCCTTAACATGCCACACATCCAACTTGTGTTCCGGCAGCAAAACAACACCTGGCGCTGATAAACTGCCCAGTTCATCACAAGACTGGCACTTCTCTTCGCTCTTTCCGGCAACGGGACCTGCCAAAAACCTTTCACTAGTTCTACCTTCGTGATAAGCGATGCAGCCCCGATGCGGTCTATGGTGTCATCAACTCTAGGTAAAGTATAGGCGTCTGTCAGGGATAATGCACACACACTCTTGCAATCAACACACACACTGATGTTGCCACTTAACACAGGTTGCAAAGTTATAGGCAACGACCACTCACGATATCCCTTATCCCTCAGACCCTTCATCCACATGTAGTCCAGCTCTGCTTTCACCACAGGTTGTTGAGCAGGATTTATACGGTAGGGAGCCAACTTGAGCCTTGCACTGTCTCCAGCCTCCATGTCGGATTCTACCCCGTACATCAGGCCTGGAGAATCAACAAACATGCGGATGTACTGCCACAGCCTAATAAACAACTTCTTTTGGCGCTTAGGAACAAGAGGTTGCAACTTATCTCGAAAAACAACATACTCATTGCCCTCCCACAACCCAGCCGAGACCACAGTTTCTACACTATAGTCTCCTTCCTTCTCCACCTTTGTCCCTAGAACAGCCAGGTCATGAGAGTGACAATCTGTACCACCTGTGCAGTCATTCCCACAGTTCATAATTGCTAATGCTCCCCCGCCGATACCGTACATGCGCACCCCCGCATTCCTTGCAACTACATATGCCTGCGCAGCATCACCGCCTTCAGCGACATGGCCAGATACAGTCGGTCTATGGTAGGGCTGTTGCATAATACTAGAGCAGCATTGGGAGGCTATGCGACGACCGGGCACATCCACTCCACAGCCAACCTCACCAATCTGCTCAATGTCCTGATTCTGACCACTTCCCTTAGCAGCCATGGGTCGACCCTGACCTGACAACTGTTACGATCCAGGTTCTCAAAGACACAGGGCTCTTCAACATTGGACTAGATAATGGCAAAATGCAACAACGGTAACACTAGATCCAACCCCTGCCTTAAACACTGGAAAACAAAACACCATTACCACCCTGAGTCGTGCCTGAACAACGAGGTATCCTATGACTCGGTAACTGGTGCACACACACTAGGCTGACGCTCGATGAAACAGCCTATTCTCAAACAGTAAAAGATTACTCGATTAGGTTACACAAAGAAAAGATAGTTAACGTGATTAATTAACGTTACGGTAGATACTCAAGTAACTGGCACTCCTGTATTAAAGAAAGTGCAATGCTAGTCCTGCAACATCAACTGGAAACTTCTGAAATAAGTCTGATGCTGGGAAGATGTTCATAAAGAATCGTGAACAATTATAATGCAGAATACGGGTCACAATAAATGCTAGGACATATAGTAATAATAGGCAGGCGAATAATAAAGACTGCGCAAAGGTAGTAATGCTCGACAACTAAAGAAATGCTTCGTGACACAACGCAACAGCCTACTAGGGTTGTGCAACTCAACAACAACCTCGGCTCAAAAGTGCATTGAAAATAATGTTGCATACATATAATAATGGGGGCTTATCTCTAACCAGTGTCTGCTCAGTTAATAAAGTCTAGCTGGGGTATCAAGGCAGGGCAACAATGGGCGAGCATGCGGCTCGTAGCCTAACGTTGTCCGAAGGTGGTATAATGAAGATTACGTTATATGACGGGGATGCTCTCTTGATAAATCTAGGTCTCTAGTACCTAGTTCTATCCTGGCGATCCCTCAGAAGTCAACACAAAGAGGCAGCACTATGTTGTGAGGGATAGGCTATGGCCCTCTCACACCACAACGCTGTGCTCGCAAAGTAAACCCACCCGAAGATAACTTAGGCTCCCACAGTACCTGTCGATGTCGTGCAGGGCTTAGCTAACACTGCACACATCGGAGACAACGACACAGTAACCTTACCCCTAGTCTAGCTTTAAATAACCAAGCAGAATCACTCAACACCTTGCCAGGGAGACATATACCGGTCTACAACCTTCCCAAGAGAGGACACACACGGAAAAGTCCGTCTCTCCAACCTCAATAAAGCATAATACCTCCTTAACCTAATACAGGGAAATATCTGAGAGCTTCGCGTACAATACGACTGGTCGACGGTGAACGTCTATGCTGAAACCAGAAGGGTTGTTGAGTTTAATAAAGATTAGAGAATGAGAAAGGAGAAGTCGAGAGAGAGAAATAGTATGCAAAGTGGCGAGTATGGGGGACAGAATTGCAAAGGATGTAGGTGGTACGCGTGTCAGGCAAGCTCTGAGCTGGTAAAGAACACGCGGCCGCGATGGGCAGGGACTAGTTGACCACCCGGCCACCAACGCCGTCAGCGCCCAAGCGAGCCGCGTGATAGCTCACCCCGCTGCCAGGTGTACCCCGTCACCCTCTCTCGCTCGCCTCTCACACAAGCAACATTTATATTATAGCGAATATAAAATACAAGGCGCGGTCACAGACCAAAACAAAGACCATTTCTAGACTGTCTGTGGCCACACGACACCAATCACTCAAAGCAGATCATTCTAGGACAACTGTAGCCCATCCCCCCATCCTGGCGAGCGCTAGCGAGCTGCAATGCCCCACGCAACCATTCTGTTAACGCCGGGAGGCGTCACACCCCCCCCAAGATATGGGACACTCAACCATGGGCCCATATCTGAACAGACAGAATGTCGCTAGAATCTGCCACTCCTAACCACTCTGCCACTCTTGGAATGCAAGCTCAGTCTCCTCCAAAAAAAATACAACAACATTTATATATATAAAAAAAAAAATCTTTTCACCCTTCCCAAACATAATACATTAATACATAACATTGTGCTCCCAGAGCGAGCTTTAAGAAGCACAGCCTACTGAGGGAAAATCATCTGCACTCAGTACTCAGTTACAATATTATCTTAAAATTAATTATTAAAAAGAAAGAGTTTTTATTTAATTTTTCATATTTAATTTTAATGTTGTTTTTGGCGGCTACTATAGATGTAGCCTAATTTTTTTTCTTTTCTAATCAAAGCCAACAACTCCTGCCCTGCGACCCTACGCTGATGCTACACACGCGAGCCAACAAGCACCAGCGCAAAAATACACCGCGAGCCAAGACAGGAGGCTATACCAACAACTGTGGTAGCCTACCCCGGATCCTCCACCCGCGACAAACAGTCCGCAATCACATTCTCACAACCGGCAATATGGCGAATGTCTAAGTTGTACTCTTGCAACATGAGCGACCATCTGGTCAGCCTCATATTCCGGTTGTGGAATTGATTGAGGAATTTAAGCGGGTGGTGGTCGGTATACACTACCACGACTGGCCCATAGGCAGGAACATAGACCTCAAAGTGTCTGAGCGCTAACACGATTGCCAGCAGTTCCTTTTCAACAACCGAATAGTTTTTCTGTGCTGAATTAAATTTCTTTGAAAAGAAACTGACTGGATGCTCAAGACCTTCCTCGTCTGTCTGCAAAAGTACGGCACCAGCCCCTACTCCGCTGGCATCAGTCGCCAACTGAAATGGTCGTTCAAAGTCCGGGGCCCTGAGGATAGGGTGAGTGCATAAAAGGTGTTTAACTACTCGAAACGCCTGCTCACACTCAGGTGCCCAGCGGAACTTTTTATCTTTGGCTAGTAGATCTGTCAAAGGAGCTAACACAGTAGAATAGCCTCTTATAAAGCGGCGGTAATACCCAATCATGCCCAAAAATCTCATGATCTGCCGCTTGGTGGTCGGCCTGGGGAACAAGTCGATAGCCTGTATCTTCTGTTGGGGCGGGCTCACCTGCCCTAACCCAACCACAAACCCCAGATACTGCACCGTGGCTTGCACAAAGTCACACTTGCGCAGATTAACCACCAAGCCTGCTTTACTAAGTTGACTAAATAAGGCTTCTATGTGCTCACAGTGACTTTGGAAATCGTTGTCATAAATGATCACGTCATCAAGGTAGACAGTACAGTTTGGGATGTCTGCTACGATGTCGTTCATTAAGCTCTGGAAAGTGGCCGGTGCATTTTTCAGACCATATGGCATCACGTTGCAACGGTAAGTACTGCCATCCACCACAAACCCGCACACCTCTTTAGCCCGCTCAGACAGTGGTACTTGCCAGTAGCCTTTGACGAGGTCTACCTTGGTCAAGTACCATGCTTTCCCGATCTTATCCACACTGTCATCCACCCGGGGAAGAGGATATGCATTGGTGGGGGTCAACCCGTTCAACCGCCTAAAGTCAATGCAGAACCGAACTTTTCCATCAGGTTTGGGCTGCAGAGTGACAGGAGAAGTCCACCGTACTGCCCCCTTCTCGATCAAGCCTCTCGCCAGCATATACTCCAGCTCATCCCTGAGCGCTGGGAGTTTAATGGGTGGCACCCGATAAGGTATCGACTTGAAGGGGGGGTTCTCTACTACATCGACGTCATGCACCGCTTGAGTAGTGAGGCCTGGGTGCTCGGCAAATACAGTGGGGTATGAATCGAACAGGCGCTGCACTGCCACCTGCTGTTCCTCCGGCAGGTGCGCCAGAGCATCATGCGCACATTGGCTCGAATTCCCCGCCCACTGATCAGCCGAGACATGACAATCCCAGTTACCATCCACCTGATCATTGCTGCCCCCCTCTCCTTCTCCACCATGACCGCAGCAGGTCAACACAGGGACAGCTAGTGACTCAGGTGGGCGCCTCACATACTCCTTCAACAAATTAATGTGGCATAGTTGGTTACGCTTCTTCCGGTCTGGAGTGGCAACGAGGTAATCCAGATCGGAGATCTTTGACACCACCCGATAAGGCCCAGCGTACTTGGCAGCCAGAGGATGACCTGCCAAAGGCAACAGGACCAACACCTCTTGACCTACCTGAAACTCCCGGAGTTTCGCCTTAGTATCGTACCTGTCCTTTATACGGGCCTGCGAACTCACCAAATTACGCCCGGCCAGCTCCAGACTTCTAAGCATTCTCTCTCTGCTCTCGAGGACGTATCTCAACATAGAACATGGCTTAGCGGTACCCTCCCAAATCTCCTTCACCATGTGGAGAGGGCCCCTCACCAGATGCCCGAAAACAAGCTCATTCGGACTGAAACCGAGACTCTCTCCAGGTACTTCTCTTGCCGCGAACAAAACATACGGCAGACCAAGGTCCCAATCCTTTCCGTTCTCTGCGCAATAACATCGAAGCATGCTTTTCAGCGTGGCGTGCCACCTCTCCAACACCCCTTGACTCTCCGGGTGATACGCAGAAGAGACGACAGTGCTGATGCCATGCTGAATCATAGTTTGTTTGAACAGATTAGATGTAAAATTAGAACCATGGTCCGATTGCACCTCTTGCGGGTAACCATACCGCGAGCAATACAAGAGCAGGTTCCGGACAACAGTTTTCGCCGTGCCATTTCTCATTGGATATGCATCAGGATAACGAGTGGCCACATCCATGATAGTTAATAGAAATTTATTACCGGCACTAGTAGGGGTTAGGGGTCCGACCATATCAATGATGACCTTACTGAAGGGCGGACCACTGACAGGAATGGGGTGCAACGGGGCTCTCGGAATTGTTTGGTTAGGTTTTCCAACCCTCTGGCACGTATGACACCTTGCTATCCAGGTTACCACCTGCCCCTTCAACCCCGGCCACCAAAACAATTTTTCTAAAGCCGCCACCGTTTTTCTCACCCCTAGATGTCCTGCCAGTGGTAGGTCATGCGCCAACCTCAGTAGGCTATCCCTGCACTCCCGTGGCACCACCAACTGGTCCACTACTCCGGACCCCTCTTGCCAACTACGTTTAGGGTCTTGAAAACGCCTATAGAGGATGCCTTCTAAATAAAAAAAATCTCCTGGCTGTGCATCGCCGTCCTCGTCGAGCTCTACAGCTCCATTAGCACACGTTTGGAGCTCAGGGTCCTCTAGTTGCAACCGACGTATATCTGAGGGTGCCAAGCGATCTAACTGCTCCCGGAGCAATGCATGACCTTCCCCGATACTGGGCTGCTCCCACTGTCTCTCTCGATGTACATAACGTTGCTGTCGTGGAGACTCGTCATGCCCAGCCTCGTCACTCTCGATGACAGGCCCAGGGGCTACTCCAGAATTAAGTAATGGTGCTAATATTGAATCACCCAGGAGAGCCGCCGAGTCAAAACTCTTAAAACCAACTCCAGCTTTAGCCTCCTCCTGTTGATCGTTCCTCCGCTGGTCTGAAGATGGAGGACTAGGCTGTGACACTTTAGCTGCCCGAGCTCGGGTGACAACACACGCCATGGGTTGTGTCTGGCACCGCTCGACCCACTCTTGCTCTTCCCTACTCACGTCGGCCGGCCTCTCGGCAACGACTAAGGGTAGAACCTCAGAAGCGGGCATTGCAAAGTCGTTGCCGAGAAGAAGGTCGACGCCCTCCACTGGCAGTTTCTCCACAATCCCGACATCCAATTCACGTGCCACACCATCCACCTCCAACTCCAACCGCACCAGCGGGTATGACCGAGTTGCATTAATACCCTGCACCACCACCACCCGAGCCGCGTTTATAGGGTAGCCAGTCAAGTTTTTCATCAGAGTCTGGGAAGCACCTGTATCACGCAAGACCTCTACTCCATGCTTGAGCCCCGCCCACATCACGCAACCCCGCCCTCTATGGTCGCAAAAAACATCCTGAGCAGGGTTCGAGCCTCCCAGGTGCTTCTGCATTGGCTGTGCCTCAGCCTCTGACGAACTGCCCCGGGCAAACTCAGATGACTTCGGAGACACACCAATGTTGCAGGCCAAAGACACAGCTGCTGTAGGTGGTTTGCTAGGACAGACTCTTGCAAAGTGCCCCTTTTTATGACAATGATAACACTCCAACTCCCCTTTGGGCTTCCCTTGGTACTGGGAAGGGCCCGGCCCCTTCTTAAATGGGACGGTGCTAGTCTTGTGGTCAGTCTTGGTATCATGGCTCTTGTACTTGTTTGCATAAGGTATATCACTAACTCAGGGGTGTGGGGCGTCACGCCCCTTGTTATCTGCCTCACTACGCTGTGCAGACCCGCACCCACGAATTAGTGATAGCCGGAGGTCAGCCATCTCAGCTGCCTCCTGTAGAGTTTTTGGTTGCTTTTCTTTAAGGTTTAACGTCAGGTCGCCGCCCGTGCATTTGAAAAACTGCTCTAAAAGCACCAACTGTTTAATGTCGTCAAACGTAGTAGCTTTCTCCGACCTCAGCCAATTCCCAAAAGCATCGGACAGCTCCCGGGCATGCTCCAAAAAGGTGCTCTCCCGACCCTTGGTAACACCCCGGAACTTCAACCTGTACGTCTCTGGTTGTAGTTCGTATGCTCTCAAGACAGCCTCCTTGAGTTCCTCGTAGATAATACACGACTCTATCGGCAATGCATCATAAGCCCTGAGTCCCTTGCCTATTAATCTAGAGGATACAAGTGCTGCCCATTTATTATCTGGCCACTGGTGTTCCTGGCACTTCTTCTCAAAGCGTGCAAAAAATTATGTTACACCACTCTCATCAAACACCGGAACCAGTTTCAATAAGTGCGAGAGAGACTGCTCATGAACACGGTTACCAGCCCCAAGTCGCTGTCCCGTTGTCTCTACTCGCGACTTCTCTACATCCATGTCGGCAAAGTACTTAGTCGACTCAGCTTGGATTTTTGCTTGCTCTATTTGCTGCTGAAGCTCACCTGCCCTTTGTTGCTGGTGACTTTTTCTCTCTTCTATCTTGGCTAATTCTATTTGCTGCTGAATCTGAAGCTCACATGCCCTTTGTTGCTGCTGAATCTTAGCTAATTCGAGCTGATACACTAATTCTGGAGTTAACCCTTGACGAGGTGAAGGTGCTACAATGTTTGAAATTACCGGTGGTCCCCCCAGGGGCAACCCACCCTGCCAGTCACCACCCAACTGCGGAAGCGTACCCGGGGTCGGCAAACTACTGGGATGGCTGGGAGTCGAGTGTAGGGGAAGCATGGCCGAAGGGCTCTGAGCACTCAACCCCTCTCGCTCACCAGTCACCCTGCCCAGTACACACGTTATCAAGTTATCCTTGGTCATGCTGCTAGTAACCGCATGACCGATAGCTGTGGCCAGGCATTGAAGACCGTACCGATCCATACCCTCCAACCGCTCGGCAGTAACAGGCCATTGCAAAAATATCCTAGCATCCTCCTCACAGTTCACCCGATTAACCCTTTCATCATACTGTTGTTCCTCAGTCTCGACATTACGTACTGTGTCTCCATTCTCCTCTGACCCGGTATAAGACATGATGCTCACATAAATTTCTCACCACAATATTCAGAAAAGAAGTACCCCAAACTCTTATGTAGCACTATTCACTTGCCAAAAATGTCTGAAGACTCTCAAGTGCTATACTACTTTGCCAAAACAAAATTAACGTGCCCACTATATTCCTCAATAAAACAAATGACCACAACAATCCTGCAATTATCTCTTAGTTCACAAGATCCTGAGCTAGGTCGCCATTTGTTACGATCCAGGTTCTCAAAGACACAGGGCTCTTCAACATTGGACTAGATAATGGCAAAATGCAACAACGGTAACACTAGATCCAACCCCAGCCTTAAACACTGGAAAACAAAACACCATTACCGCCCTGAGTCGTGCCTGGACAACGAGGTATCCTATGACTCGGTAACTGGTGCACACACACTAGGCTGACGCTCAATGAAACAGCCTATTCTCAAACAGTAAAAGATTACTCGATTAGGTTACACAAAGAAAAGATAGTTAACGTGATTAATTAACGTTACGGTAGATACTCAAGTAACTGGCACTCCTGTATTAACACCTTATTAGCGGCCTAGGCGGTTTATTTATATGTACCGCCCAGCGGGGTGTTTTTAGCCAAAATAGGGCTGTTTACGTGATCATTTTCATGCCTAAATTAGACCCAGAACATAAAACAAGTATCTATCCCTGAAAGGGCATAAACAGAGCTTTCGAATGACACCATAACGATCCTTTTATGATGGCTAGTTTTCTTGCAACAACCGTGCAACGCGAGTGCAAAACGCATGTAATTAGGCACTTTCCCCATACAATTCCGTATATAGCGAGTGAGAGAGGGAGGGAGGAGGTGGGATTCGTGTCAGTAGGTTCGCCACTGTGGTCTGGAGCAGTCATACGCTCGCTACTCTCCTGCCACCACTTGTCTCTCTCTCTCAGCAACATTACGTGCTGAAATTGCCACACGACCTATGTCGAGCGCCGCCACATAGTCCAGCTTTATTTAACTCGACTTATGTTGCGCGCCGACAGTTAAGGTTTAAAGAAAGTGCAATGCTAGTCCTGCAACATCAACTGGAAACTTCTGAAATAAGTCTGATGCTGGGAAGATGTTCGTAAAGAATCTTGAACAATTATAATGCAGAATACGGGTCACAATAAATGCTAGGACATACAGTAATAATAGGCAGGCGAATAATAAAGACTGCGCAAAGGTAGTAATGCTCGACAACTAAAGAAATGCTTCGTGACACAACGCAACAGCCTACTAGGGTTGTGCAACTCAACAACAACCTCGGCTCAAAAGTGCAGTGAATAATAATGTTGCATACATATAATAATGGGGGCTTATCTCTAACCAGTGTCTGCTCAGTTAATAAAGTCTAGCTTGGGTATCAAGGCAGGGCAACAATGGGCGAGCATGCGGCTCGTAGCCTAACGTTGTCCGAAGGTGGTATAATGAAGATTACGTTATATGACGGGGATGCTCTCTTGATAAATCTAGGTCTCTAGTACCTAGTTCTATCCTGGCGATCCCTCAGAAGTCAACACAAAGAGGCATCACTATGTTGTGAGGGATAGGCTATGGCCCTCTCACACCACAGCGCTGTGCTCGCAAAGTAAACCCACCCGAAGACAACTTAGGCTCCCACAGTACCTGTCGATGTCGTGCAGGGCTTAGCTAACACTGCACACTTCGGAGACAACGACACAGTAACCTTACCCCTAGTCTAGCTTTAAATAACCAAGCAGAATCACTCAACACCTTGCCCGGGAGACATATACCGGTCTACAACCTTCCCGAGAGAGGACACACACGGAAAAGTCCGTCTCTCCAACCTCAATAAAGCATAATACCTCCTTAACCTAATACAGGGAAATATCTGAGAGCTTCGCGTACAATACGACTGGTCGACGGTGAACGTCTATGCTGAAACCAGAAGGGATGTTGAGTTTAATAAAGATTAGAGAATGAGAAAGGAGAAGTCGAGAGAGAGAAATAGTATGCAAAGTGGCGAGTATGGGGGACAGAATTGCAAAGGATGTAGGTGGTACGCGTGTCAGGCAAGCTCTGAGCTGGTAAAGAACACGCGGCCGCGATGGGCAGGGACTAGTTGACCACCCGGCCGCCAACGCCGTCAGCGCCCAAGCGAGCTGCGTGATAGCTCACCCCGCTGCCAGGTGTACCCCGTCACCCTCTCTCGCTCGCCTCTCACACAAGCAACATTTATATTATAGCGAATACAAAATACAAGGCGCGGTCACAGACCAAAACAAAGACCATTTCTAGACTGTCTGTGGCCACACGACACCAATCACACAAAGCAGATCATTCTAGGACAACTGTAGCCCATCCCCCCATCCTGGCGAGCGCTAGCGAGCTGCAATGCCCCACGCAACCATTCTGTTAACGCCGGGAGGCGTCACACAACCATGCCAAAGCCTCGTCGCCCACCTTGAACCACTGAAACAACGAGGCCAACGGTCTACTCACACTCAAGTGACCTGTCAGCGGAACATCGTGCACCGCATGAGTTGTGAGGCCTGGGTGCTCGGCACAAACAGTGGGGTATGAACCGAGCGGGTGCTGGAGCGCTGCACACTGCTGCTCAGGCAGGTGCTCTAGCGCTTCCACAGTCACCTGGCTCGTGTCCCCCGCCCACTACTCCACCGAGACATGACAATTCCAACTCTCCTCCACCTGTTCCCCACTGCCCCCCTCTCCTTCTCCACCTTGGACGCTGCAGACCAACACAGGGACAGTAGGCTGCTCAGGTGGTTGCCTCACAAACTCTAACAGGTTCACATGACATGTTTCCCCGTCCTCATTGAGTTCAATAGCCCCGTTACTACACTTCTGAAGCTCAGGATCATCTATCTGCAGCCGACAGATATCCGAAGGAGCCAATCCATCTAAGTGCTCCCGGAGCAACTTATGGCCTCCCCCGATACTGGACTGCTCGATCCTATCCTGCTTAAGTGTGTAACGTTGCTGTCTCGGAGCTTTCTCACGCCCTACCTCCTCACCAAGTGTGACAGGTTCTGGGACCACTCCGGACCTAAACATTGGTGCTAATACTGAGTCGCCAAGAAGAGCCGCTGGATCAAAACTCACAAACCTTCTCCCAACTTTAGCTTTCTTCTTCCGACCATTCCTCCGCTGGTCTAGAGACTGAGGAATAGGCTGTGACACCTTAGATGCACGAGATCGGGTGACAACACACGCCCTTTGCTGTAATTGACACCTCTCGACCAACTCCTGCCCCTCCCTACTCACGTCGGCCGCCCTCTCGGCAACGACTAAGGGTGGAACCTCAGAAGTAGGCACCGCAAAGTGGTTGCCGAGAAGAAGGTCGACGCCCTCTACTGGCAGTTTCTCTACGATTCCAACATCTATCTCTCGTGTCACACCTTCAACCTCCAGCTCCACTCGAACCAACGGGTATAACCGTGTAGCATTAATACCCTGCACCACAACTACCCGTGTCGCGTTTATAGGTTGGCCTGTAAAGTTTGTCATCAGAGTCTGGGATGCACCTGTATCACGCAACAACTCCAACCCATGCTTGCAAACAGCCCTACTCACGCAGCCACGCCCTCTATGGTCGCAAAAAGCATCGCAGACAGGTTTCGAGCCTTCCGGACACTCCTTCACTGGCTGTGCCCCCGCATCTGACATACCACCCCGGGTAAATGCAGAAGACCTCAGAGACACCCCAATGTTGCTAGCCAAAGACACGACTGCTGTAGGTTGGTTACTAGGGCAGGAACGTGCAAAATGCCCCTTATTATGACACTTAAAACACTCTACTTCACCCTTGGACTTCCCCTGAGGTGGGGAAGGGCCCTGACCTTTCTTAAACGGGACGGTTTTTGGTTTGTGATCAAAATTAGTATCATTGCTATTACTTTGGTTATTAATTGTTGCATCACTGACTCGGGGGGGTGGAGTGTTGCGCCCCTTGTTAACTTCATCGGTCCATTGTGCAGACCCGCACCCATGAATCAGCGATAATCTCAGGTCAGCCAACTCAGCTGCCTTTTGTAGAGTTTAAGGTTGTTTCTCTTTGAGGTTCAAAGTCAGGTCGCTGCCTGTGCATTTAAAAAATTGCTCTAGAAGGAATAACTGCTCAAGCTCTTCGAACGTCGTCACCTTCTCTGACCTCAGCCAATTTCTCAAAGCATCAGACAGTTCCCGGGCATGTTCTAGAAAGGTGCACTCACGACCCTTCGTAACACCCTGAAACTTCAACCTATATGTCTCTGGTTGTAACTCGTACGCCCGCAGAACAGCTTCCTTTAATACCTCATAATCGATGCAAGACTCCAAGGGCAACGCATCATATGCCTTGAGTCCTTTGCCAACCAACCTAGAGGAAACAAGGGCTGCCCACTTAACCTCGGGCCATTGGTGCTCCCGGCACTTCTTCTCAAAACGCAGGAAAAACTCGGTGACACCCGACTCGTCAAATGCAGGGACTAACTTAAGAAGGTGCGATAAAGACTGATCAAGACCTCGATTCCCAGAACCGAGACGCTGCCCTGTCGACTCCACCCGAGACTTCTCAAGCTCTATGTCTGCACAGTATATGGCCTTTCTCTCCTCAGCCTGAATCTTAGCCATCCCCAGCTCAACCTCTCGCTGCCGCTGCTCGAGCTCAGCCTCATGCTTTCGTTGCTCAGCCTGCTGGTTAAGTTTGGCGAGTTCGAGCTGAAACAACATCTCGGCAGACAAACCTTGAGGAGGGGGTGCTACTATCGGGGACCCACCCCATGAGCCACCTAGAGGCATACCCAACAGACAGCAGGCATCGGCCTGCGGGAACGTACCAGGTTCCAGAGCCGGAGGGGGCGCCATGGTAGGAGTCGAGTGGAATGGGGGCTGGGCCGAAGGTGCCCCAGCTCCCGCTCCACCCGAAACCCCACGCACCCCACCGAGCACACAGGTAACCAGCTCACCTCTCGACAAACCACTAGTACCGGGAAACCCTAAGACCGTGGCTACACACTGCAGTCCGTACCGGTCTAGCCCCGACACCCGATCCGCCGACACAGGCTCCTCCAAAAAAATCCGAGCATCCTCCTCACTGTTCACCACCCGAGCGCCGCTAGACAACTCCACCTTCTCCACCTCCTCGCCTGTGCCCTCACTAGTAAGTACTTCACTATCGACCAATCTAATTACACGCGGGGAAACGGTTGCAAAATTATTGGTAAATCTTTTAACTCGCACGAATCTAAGAATTTCTTCTTCAATCGAGTTGTCAACTTGTGGAATGGGCTTCCCCGAGACGTTATAGACTGCAGCACCGTTGATTCATTTAAACTCCGCTTAGACAAATATCTCGCATCAAACCCGCGACTGACTGGGTTTGTAAATGAATAACTTTATTTTATCCCCCCCTCAGTTATATCTGTCCCCTACTAACTTCCCAATCCTGCCACGGACATTAGTTCTAGGGCAGTAGTTCCCTTTCCAATGTTCCCTTACCCACTCTAAACCACTGTTTGGACACTTGATCCTCAGTGTTTTGGAGGACAAGCAGCCTAGAAGGGTCACTAGACCTGTTGTTGCTTGATTTCCTTTGTACTCCTTTGTACTGTGTACTGATCCGTCGTTCGACATAGTGTCCACCGAAAATCCTCAACGTTTATAAACAAAAGAAGTACCTAAACTCTCATGTAGCACTATTCACTCAAAAAATGCTTGAAGACAACTCAAGTGCTATACTACGTTGCCAAAAAAATTCCAACGTGTCCAAAATATTCCTCAAAAAACAAATGTCCAAAAATCCTGCAATTATTTCTTAGTTCACTAAATCCTAGACTAAGGTCGCCATTTGTTATGACGACTAAGATAAGATACTAGGCAAGGTCGCCATTTGTTACAACCGGGACTACGAATAAAACAAGGGCACTTAATGATTGGACTAGTAATAGGGCACTATGCAACAACGGTACGCTAGATCCAACCCTCGAACTAATATGCCGGCGAACATAACACCTATACCCTCCAGAGTTAATCTGTGATAGCGGGGTATCCTTAACAGGGCATAAATGTACTCTAATTCAGGCTAACCGACACTGGTATAGCCTGAAAACAAACAAGATGCAAGTTACGTTAAAATGCATAAAAAGGAATATATGGAAAGATCAATTAAATCACTGCAAGATTTAATACAATAAAAAGATGATTCAATACATTTACTCTAAACAACAAAAATCTCTTCACTCCTATCTGAAAGAAAGTGAAGTATAGTCCTACAGCATAGACCTGGAAACTTCTGAAGAAAGTCTGATGCTCATAAGATGCTCGTATATTAAACTATATAAAGGCAGGAGGCAGGACACCACACGTGTAAATCGAATACACTAAAAGATAGGACATATAATGTTAACTGACACGAAAATACTATAAATACGCAACGGTAGCAATGCTCGACACTAAAAGAAGTACTTCCTCATCAACGAAACAGTCTACTAAGGTTGTGCGGCTCAGCAACAACCCAGACTCACTAATGCTGTGAATAATAATGCGTACATATCAAAGAGCTTATATTAAATACTATTCGGTTCTGTGTAGATTATCGAAAATTAAACGATGTCACCATCAAAGACGCACAGCCCCTACCTCATATTGATGACTCGTTAGAATCGCTCAATGGGTCAACCTGGTTCTCTACCTTAGATCTACAGAGTGGATACTGGCAAGTACCAGTTAGGTCAGAGGATCAAGAGAAAACTGCATTTGCCACGAGCGAAGGCAAACTCTACCAGTTTACTGTCTGCCGTTTGGAGTTTGCAATGGCCCCGCCAGTTTCACTAGAGTCATGGACGAAGTATTGAGGGGATTAACCTGGAAAACTTGTTTGGCTTACTTGGATGATATTATAATCTTTTCCGCTAATTGGGAGGAACATATTCACCGACTACAAGAAGTGTTAGAAAGAATCAGGGGGGCAGGACTTAAACTGAAGCCTTCAAAATGCCAATTAGGGGCCCGTGAGGTAGCATATCTAGGGCACGTGGTTTCCAGTAAAGGTATCCAACCGGACCCACATAAAGTGAGATCTATTGCCGAAATCTCACCTCCGTCCTCTGTCAAAGAGATTCGAGCGTTTCTGGGAATGGCATCCTACTATCGAAGGTTCATACCCAACTTCTCAAAGATCGGTCGCCCCATGACTCAGAGACTGGAAAAAGGGAGAAGATTCGACTGGGATCAGAGTTGCCAGGTAGCTTTTGATCACTTGAAACAAAAATTAACTTCTAACCCCATAGTTTGTCTTCCGGATTTCACAAAGCTGTTTCAGCTATATACCGACGCTTCCGATGAAGGGCTCGGAGCTGTATTGGCACAGAAACTAGACGGAAAAGAAAGCATAGTGGCATGCGCTAGCCGGACACTGAATAAGGGAGAAAAGAATTACAGCATTACTAAAAAGGAATGTTTGGCTCTAGTGTGGGCTGTAAAATATTTCCGTCCCTATCTAGCCGGGGTCCACTTTGAAGTTATTACGGACCACCATAGTTTGCAATGGCTCAGGAAAATGAAAACGGAAGACGGATTATTTGTCAGGTGGAAGGGGATTTTGGAAGAATACTCTTTTGAAGTTAGACATTGACCCGGTAAATTACACACTAATGCCGATGGCTTGTCTCGACTACCGGTAGCACCCGTCCAACTCACTGAACCTCACAGGGGAAAACATGACCCTAGATATGGTAACAAAGTAAAGTTTTCAAAGGGAGCCTGGAGGGAATCTAAAGATCGGGTAGTACTTGATTATTCAGAGGCTAAACACATTATTCAAATTCTCCTCGGACAAGAAGGAAGGGGGGCTCATTTGGGACAGTCTCGGGTTCTAAAACAATGTAATGAAAGGTACTGGACCAAGAGGGCCGACCAGATCGTTAAAGAAGTTGTTCAAAATTGTTTGGGATGTCAGAAGGGCAAAGATGGAAGGGGACCTAGACAGTCGCCCGGACATATCACAGCTGGTACACCCTGGCCCAAATTATCAGTGGGCATTATGGGACCTCTGCCCAGACAGACAAATAAAAGGTACATCTTGACCTGTGTCGATATCTTTTCCAAATACACGGTTGCTTGTGCTATTCCGGACAAGAAAGCCGAAACGGTGGCTAAGGTTATCATGGAAAAGGTAATTTTTGTATATGGCACCCCTGGAGGTATTCTGAGTGACAGGGGAAGAGAATTTAATAACGAGATCTGGCAACACTTAGGAGAAACCTTTGGCTACAAGATACAGCACACCTCCCCGTATTACCCTCCGGGGAATGCTGTATGTGAAAGGAACCAAAGGGTGTTAGCCAATTGCATCTGGGCTAGTCTGAGCTCGCAAGGGGAGAAAATTGCCCGAGGGTGGCCGGAACTTCTGCCAGAAATTGTCTGGGGGATAAATACCACGGTTTGTAGAACTACTGGGTATTCGCCCTATGAGATTATCTTTGGCAGCACGCCAAAATTACCTCAAGAACGATTATTGCCCTACTCCAGTTCGTCCGCGAAATATTCCCAACCTGGAAAATATTGGAAGGAACAAGGGGAGCGACAACAGCAAGTTCATGATCATATTGCCCAGCAACAGCCTAAGAAAGTTTCTCTAAATAATGCTTATTACCAGGGGGAATATATTTTGGTGAAGAGACATGATCCCACCAGAGCTGGTAAACTGGAGGAGAAATACGAGGGTACCTTCAGGGTTGTAGAGATAAATGGGCCCTATCAAGTGTTGTACCTTGCATCATGGAGATATTGTGTCAGTTACCCATATTCGTCATACCAAACGATATGAAGGAATTCTTCCCCCAGCTATGAGCGAGTGGAGTAGTGAGGAAGGGAGCGAAAAATCCGGGGTTGATGACCCTGGTGCTTCCTCAGTTTGGCCAAAAGTTGGAGGTCCTACTCTGAACAGGAACTATTTAGAGGACTCTCCATTCTGGTGGTCACTTAGTCGTAAAAATCAAGAGAATCTCCCTGAGATTGGGCCAGAAGGAGAGGTAGGAAGTGAAGAAATCGTACTCAGTGGGGAGGATGACTATTATGAGCTTACCGAGGATGAAAAGTCTACGGTCCCAGCCAGTGAAGTTTCAGTTTCTCTGAGAGATTTCAATAAGACTTTGAGTAGTGAAGACGAGTGTTTCCGAGACGAGATAGAAACGAGAGATGTATCTCTTGAAAGCAAACGTACAAATGGTTCTCCCACAGCTAAAGTAAATGAATCTAACGAAACTCCCTTACATAATGTTCAGGATAAGACTCCGGCTAGAGCGTCTAATTCCACGGGCCCCACCGAGACCCTCACTCATAGTGGTAGGATTAGCAGCCCACCAATCAGATACCCGGACGAGGCTATAAATAGGACCCCCGGGGCACGTGCCTGCCAGTTGCAGGGCACCATGCCTCTCCCCTCTGACCTTCAGTACCGACTCCGTCAACTAGTAGCAATGGTCGACGGACAAGGGCAGAGAATAAATACCACTCGAGCTCTCAAACAGCTTCTTAGTCATCCCGGGGAGGTTCTACGAACCAAAACTGTCGTGGGGAATTAGAATCCTGCTCTCCAGCTACACAGATGTCTCTGTGAGCACAGTGGACTGGTAGAGTGGCAGCCAGATGGCAAAAATCTCAGGGGATCGGTGTTGCGGCGATCAGGAACTCGCCTAAAGTTAGCAGGGGATGATAAAGTAGAAAAGCCCTCTGCCAATCACCGCTCTCCCTTCTATTTGCTTGCACCGTCAGCTGATTTTGACAGTTCTCGGCCACAACACGCCCCACCTTCCCAGCCAACCAAACAGCGGCCTCCATTATCGGAGCACGGAGCTGAACTCTCTACCTCACCTCAAAAGTCGCTCTCTTTCTCTTCCCGAGTAGTTTCCTCTAGTTATACTCGATCTAATACTTCGGTGCCAGCCCTGTACTCCCGTAAGCCACTGAAAGATGTTTATAACCAGCTTCCAGGAACTCATTTCGAGGAGAAGAAAGTGGAGGTGGAGGAGGCAAGAATTCAAAGCGAGCGGGCTGCCGCGCGTGCCGCTCAGCCAATCACAGCGCGGGAGAGCGGGAGGCGAGACTATAAAGTCTGGCACGGAGGGGTTATAGGGGTCACTCACCCCTCGGAACTCACCGGGTTAGCTTCTTACAACCCGGTTGCTCTCTCTCACTCGGGCACAAAGGGAAACCAGGAGCCAACCATTCCAGCTACCCTGCCCTTATCTACAACAACAGCACAGACTACTCCTGATCTCTCTTCACTCTCGCCCACTCGGAGATTACACCTTCAGTATCCTGCCGCCTGTCGTCACATTGCTAGTCTACACACACACAGTTAAGCAATTCAAGAGGGACGACAGAAAGTGGACGGGAGTGAGAATTTCCAGAGGAGCTATTGGCCAGCTCTGAGGTGGTAAACCACAGTTCCAGTATTCACACCTGATTCAAGCATCCACAACTATATTTGTTTAAGGACCCATATTGGGCCCGCATAAGATTCCAGAAGAAATAGAGAAAATGTTTGACTAACTTGGTGGTTCCATTAACAATTGATGTGTCCTTCTAGGACAAGACTAAAGGAAAAAGAATATAGACTAATCTGTATCCATAAAATGATGATGTGTATTAATTAAGTCAATTAAACAATTAAGTCAGGATAAGCCAGAGTTAAGCTTGACAGCTACATATGAACAGTTTATTTCTTCACTTCACAATGCGCAAAATAAATATATCCCCAAAAGAAGATTTAGATCGATACAGAACCAACCAAAATGGATGAATAATAAACTAATTGATCTTATAGGAAAAAGGAAAGGAATATATAGAAAAATTAAGAAAGGCGAAACTCACCTACTTATTTACTATCAGACTCTATCAAGACGGGTCAAAAAGGAAATTAGGACAGCAAAAATAAATTATGAAATAAGGATAGCCAACGACTCAAAAAA
This sequence comes from Paralithodes platypus, assembly GCA_032716605.1. Taxonomy (NCBI): domain Eukaryota; kingdom Metazoa; phylum Arthropoda; class Malacostraca; order Decapoda; family Lithodidae; genus Paralithodes; species Paralithodes platypus. The sequence continues at coordinate 23,154,061 of CM064549.1, forward strand.
TAACCCTAAAGCTTTTTACCAACTATATAAATCTAAAGTTAGAAATGTAATAGGCCCCCTTAAAACTTCGATAGGAGAAATGACAGAAAATGATTTAGAAATGTGCAGTACATTAAATAGTCAGTTTCTATCCGTTTCCACTAATGAAAATTTGGCTCAGATTCCAGAAGTCAGTAAGGTATATAGCGATAGTATAGAAAATAGGTTAAGTACGATTACTATAAGTAGAAATGATGTGCTTAAGGAAATTGACAGACTGAAGCCTCAGAAATCACCTGGTCCTGATGAGGTATATGTTAGAGTATTAAAAGAATGCAGAGATGAGTTAAGTTACCCATTAATATTTCTTTTTAACAAGTCATTAGAAACAGATATAATTCCAGAAGCTTGGAAGCTTGCAAATGTAGTTCCGATCTTCAAAAAAGGTGATAAATCCATAGCATCTAATTATCGTCCCATTAGTCTCACTTCAATCATAGGAAAGCTACTAGAGTCAATTATTGCTAGAAAAATGAGAAACCACTTAGAAACATTTAACTTAATCAATTCTTCTCAGCATGGATTTACTCAGGGACGTTCTTGCCTTACTAATTTGCTTTGCTTTTTCTCAGAGATATATGAAGCAGTAGATAATGACAAATCATATATTATATATTTAGATTTCAGTAAAGCTTTCGACAGAGTCCCTCATGAGAGATTAATAGGAAAGGTTGAGGCGCATGGAATAGGTGGGGCGTTGTTAGGATGGATTAGGTCATGGCTAATTGGTAGGAAGCAGAGAGTCAGCATAAATGGTACTAAGTCAGAGTGGGGATCAAGTCAAGAGTGGTGTCCCCCAGGGATCTGTATTGGGTCTTCTGTTATTTATCATATACATAAATGACCTTGATTTAGGTCTAACTAGTAGGATAAGTATATTCACAGACGATACCAAAATAGGGAGACCAATAGATTCAGATAGCGACATAGAGTGCCTCCAAAGGGATCTAGATACCTTACACGAATGGTCAGTAAAGTGGCAGATGAATTTTAACATTGACAAATGCAAGGTATTAAAGATAGGGAAGACGAATACTAATGCAAAATATAAACTAGCTAATGCTGAATTAGAAAACTCAGACTGTGAGAAAGATTTGGGTGTGTTTGTTAGCAACGATTTGAAACTTAGAAAACAGTGTATAAGCGTACGTAACAAGGCAAACAGGATTCTGGGTTTCATCTCAAGGAGTGTGAGTAACAGAACTGCCGATGTTATCTTGAAACTTTACTTGTCATTAGTAAGACCTCATATGGATTATGCTGTCCAATTTTGGTGTCCTTATTACAGAATGGATATAGATTCCTTGGAGAGAGTTCAGCGAAGAATGACAAAAATTATTCATAATATTAGAAATCTACCATATGATGAAAGGTTGAACAAATTAGGCTTACATTCGTTAGAAAGACTCAGAGTTAGAGGGGATATGATAGAAGTGTTCAAGTGGTTCAGTGGGGTAAATAAAGGAGACATGAAAAATTTACTGTATTTCAGTGATAGCGAAAGAACATGAACAAATGGTTATAAATTAGATAAATTTAGTTTCAGAAAAGATATAGGCAAATATATATTGGTTTGGTAACAGAGTTGTAGATGGGTAGAATAGGCTACCAAGTGATATAGTGGGATCAAGAACGATAGGGAGCTTTAAGATAAAATTAGATAGGCATATGGACGAGATGGATGGGGTGTGAGGGGGATCTACCAGGTGTGGGCCAATCGGCGCTCAGCAGACCCCCGTTATCTTGTGTTAATCTCTGACCGTGTTGGTGGGGTCAGTATTCAAGGTATTAGTGAGTTGGGCCTATAATTGGGCCTTGTAATTGGGGTTGGGTGTGACAGGGATCTGCCTTGTATGGGCCGATCGGCTTTTTGCAGACTCTCATTTTCTTATGTTCTTATGTTCTTATGTAATTAGTTATTTTTGTAAGCAAAAGCGTAATGCCGAAAGTGTTATTATATAGGATCTGATAGGAAAGATTTAAGTATAAAAGTAAAGAGGGGAAAGGAAGGATCAATTCTTCTAGACTAAGAGGCAACCATAAGGTTCAAGGGGAAACAGTTTAGTTTAGTTGCCCGATAGATCCGCTATAGCTAGGAAAGGACACTAGTCCCTTGAAATAGCGAACGAATTTGTTAATAAGGAAACTATATAGAAGAACACTAGTCCATATGAATTACGGGATTCTTATGTTTTAGAAAGGAGGTCATATCCATATAAATCGAAAGTGTCATGGAGGCGGTTTGGGAAAAGTGTTAAGGATATCACGTATAACAAAGAATTCCTCAGAAGTTATGTAAAGGAATATAATTGTGAATCTGTTCTGTGTAGGCGTTTTGAGGCATGGTTTATCTTTTGTTGGAACGGTTATTGATTAAGGTTTAATGTAAATATAGCGTGTTTGTAATTGGGTTACATGAGAGTATAATCGGAAGGTGTTATAGAAGTAAATATTGTAAACTAATGTCATTGGAGTAACTGGGTGACGGAACCCAATGTTATATATGAGAGGGAACCTGTAATCCCGGTCGGTAAATTTGTGAGACTTTATATTATTGTTGAGGTACTTGTGTAGTAACGACGGTTGTATCAGATGAGTTAATAGATTATATGTATTGAAGCTTTGGTCTCGAGAGAAGGCACCGAAGGCCCAAGGGACGTGGTTAATTCTTGAGAATAGAATAAGAATATAATTTTTGTGTAAATTAGGTAAAGAACGATTGTGTCATTAGGCCCATGGTCTCAACAGAAGACACAGCAGGGCTCAGATTAAACTATTTAGGATTAGTAACTAATAACGTGTTTGTTGGATCGAAGTCGATTTGAGTCAATACCTGAATAGCGTGAATTCAGCTAGGGAGTAACGGGAACTCTAGGGATCCAAAGTACAACCTATCTTGAATCGACGTAATATTCAATCCGTGTCTTGAACTCATCTCGGCCTGAACAAAGTACCCGTTATTAGAGTAGTTAGGAAGTTTGTTAAATAAAGTATACAAACTTCTAAATGACTGACGATTTATCCCCCATAATAGTAGTATCGTAGCAGAAATTAAAATAAATACTACATATACAATTATTTAAATGTGAAATGAACTATAAAATAACACTTGAGAAAGTATTCCTTCTTAAAATACAACAATTAGGTGTAACTAAATTAAACTGATTTATTATACAATCTATGAAACTCATCACAAATTAATTTAATGTTTTACACTAATAATTTAAGCAATAAAAAGGAGATAATGAAATTATATTAACCCTCTCTGTCATCTATGACGCGATCGCGTCATATGGCGGTACCGCCCAAGAGTATCATATGACGGGATCGCGTCATATGAACTTAGTGAAATAGCTCAATAATAAGTTTATGATGCGAAATCGTGTCATATGGAGCTCAGTAAGTTAGGTAAGTTAGATCAGAATCTGTCGGTTGGTGGCAACCCCAAATTCCTCCAACTTCTACCGCTCCCTCAGTGTAAGAGAGAGTGTTGTGTGGGAAATACAGGGCGCTCTGCCAACCCGTAAGTAAGTTAATTTAAGATGTCGGAGGGGGTTAATTCACAGAAAACTCAATGATAACTAATTATTTACTGATCACTAGATTACAGAAACTATTGACTTATAACTAATACACAAAAATGTCACTGAGAATAATAATACAATGTGTGACACTCTTATATACTTAACACCAGGGTCACAGGTAATGTTACAGACTGCTATATCTTAATTGGAGGCCAGATAAATAATTATATCACTACACAAGGCAAAGACAACTATGTACAGGGGCAGGAAGGTAGACGTGTGCAAGCTGGTTGGTCAGGAGTCCAAGTGACAAGGAGCGTCGCATATTTATACACTCACGGGAAACCAGAATATTCCCCAAGCTTCGCGAATGAGATGCATTACATAAATATATATACATATATATATATATATATATATATATATATATATATTTATATATATATATATATATATTTATATATATATATATATATATATATATATATATATATATATATATATACAGTATATATATATTATATATATATATATATATATATATATATAATATATATATATACTGTATATATTCAGTACATACACATGTATATATAAATATATATAATATATATATATATATATATATATATATATATATATATATATATATATATATATATATATATATATATATATATATATATATATATATATATATATATATATAGGCAATTTCTGCGTTGGAAATGTTATTATTCAAAGTTTCCAGGTTTCTGATGAGTTTTCACTGGGTGGCAGGAAGTAGATGAATGAGATGAGCAAAATTCATGGTGGTACAGGGTTACATAAATGTACATGATGATACAGGATATACGACGTGTTTCACTGGACAATCAGCATTATCAAGTAAGGATAGAATTATATAAAAGGTAAACAGGAAGGGTATATATAGAGGGTGGAGGATCAGAGGAGGTGAAAATCAGGGGCCAAAAGTCTCCTATTGGTGGAGGGGTATTCTAGGAGTGCAAAAGGGGGAACCACTTCATGCAGGCGCACTGGATGCGGGATGGTGGTCAGTTGGCGGGGTCAAAGCTGATTGGCTGCGTGTCGAGGGGCGTGGCCTAAGTTGCGTCGTACGTGTGGCGCCGGCAGAAGACGAAGCTGAAGGAGGTAGCGCAGGGGGCTGCGTCAAGGGCACCGGGGGGCGAGGGGGGGCGTTAGGTCCTGTAGGGTAGTGCCTTTTGGCAGAAGGAAGGATCTGAAGGTCCAGAGTTTGGTTGTTGATGTTATGATTTAAGGCTTGGATATATAACGCTTCGAGTATAGGTAATCTCCTTGGGTCACTTTCTTTATCGAGTATGGTGGTGTGTTTCTCTAACTCGTTGCATGTGAGGTGGGGGTGGTTGGGAGTGAGATAGTGGTCTTTGATGGCTCCAGCCTGAAGGTGAAGAGTTAACTGACGTGAATGACGAGTCTGCGTCATGCCAATATAGGAATGAGGTCCACAGTCCTCATAATTACAGGTATGTTGGTAAATGACGTGATCGTCGGTCATCGGGCTCTTTATCTTGGTGGAAGCTGGTTTGTTGCGGAGAACGAGGTTGGAGGTCTTGGGGGATTTGTAATAAATTATTAATTTGATTTTGTTTTCCGGGTTGGTTGGGTGGACATGCTTGGAGATTATTTCTTTTAAGACGGCCTCGTAATTTTTGTGTTCAGAGGACATGTAATTGCGGTAGAAGATCTTACATCCTAACATCAACAACCAAACTCTGGACCTTCAGATCCTTCTTTCTGCCAAAAGGCACTACCCTACAGGACCTAACGCCCCCCGGTGCCCTTGACGCAGCCCTCTGCGCCACCTCCTTCAGCTTCGTCTTCTGCCGGCGCCATACGTACGACGCAACTTAGGCCACGCCCCTCGACACGCAGCCAATCAGCTCTGACCCCGCCAACTGACCACCATCCCGCATCCAGTGTGCCTGCGTGAAGCGGTTCCCCCTTTTGCACTCCTAGAATACCCCTCCACCAATAGGAGATTTTTGCCCCCTGATCCTCCACCCTCTATATATACCCTTCCTGTTTACCTTTTATATCATTCTATCCTTACTTGATAATGCTGGTTGTCCAGTGAAATGCGTCGTATATCCTGTATCATCATGTACATTTATGTAACCCTGTACCACCATGAATTTTGCTCATCTCATTCAGCTACTTCCTGCCACCCTGCGAAAACTCATCAGACACCTGGAAACTTTGAATAATAAAATTTCCAACGCAGAAATTGCCATTTCTTTCAACCTCGTATGTATTAAAGAAAATGTATTACCTGGCTTTACTAACATATATATATATATATATATATATATATATATATATACTGTATATATCTATCTATCTATCTATCTATCTATATACTCAGGTCCAATCCCCATTTTGGGGGTAGCCGACTCAAGACAGAGCAAGAACAGGGAAAACACAAAAACAACATAAAACAAAAAATAAACACAGATAAAAAACACAAACTCTCACACATCCAGGTCACCCAGGAGAAGACCCAGAGACCAGGGTTACCAAAGGTCGCTCCAGCACTCCCCCGGCCCCTGACCACCAGGAGAGGTTCCGATCTCGGCAGGCAGACATGCAGCGGAGCCAAAGCCACAAGCCCTCCCACCACACTTCCAGGCACACTCTTCATATTAATCGTCTCCCCGGGCCAGGCGCCTGATGGACTATTATCTAGTCCAACTTGCGCCCGACCCCTTACTCCAAATGACCACGTGTTCACTCAACTATTCACAAGCATTCTCCATTCACTCCTGTCCACCACCACTTCCCCTGCCTGATCTATAGTCATTCCTCTATCATCCAAAGCCTTTCTTACACAGTCTCTCCATCTCAATGGGGGTCTTCCTGCCCTTCTATCTCCCCTTGTACCTGACTCACATATTCTCTTTGTAAGCCTTTCATCTCCCATTCGTTCAACATGACCATACCAGCTCAGCACCCTTCTGTCTACTCTGGCTGACAAATGTTCCTGCTGCCCCACTCTCCTACGTATCTCTTCATTCCTCAATCTGTCTCTACGGGTAACTCCACACATACTCCTCAAGCAGCTCATCTCCATCACATCCAGCCCTCTTTTCTCCTTTTATCAAAAAGGCCCATGTCTCAGCCCCATACATCACTGTTGGCACAACAATTCCTTGATACAGTGCACTTTTTACTTTCACTCCGAGATTTCTCGTCTTCCACATACTTCCCATTGCTCCGAAAACCTTCCTTCCTTCACACACTCTCTGTTTTACCTCCACTTCCATACCTCCACTCCTGCTTATCGTTCCTCCTAGATATTTAAAACGCTCTACTTGTTCCAATATTTTCCCATCCAGCCTCACATCTAGATTCACCCCATGCTCTCCCCTATTACACACCATTACTTTACTTTTATTGACGTTCACCTTCAGTTTCCTCCTTCCACAAATCACACCAAATTCTTTGACTACCCGCTGCAGTTTCTCATCAGAATCCGCCACCAATGCTGTGTCATCAGCGAACAGCAACTGATTCAACTCCCAATCTCTACCATTCTTTCCTACTAAACCCAATCCTCTTCCCATAGTTCTCCTTTTCACCTCCCTCACCACACCATCCATAAACATATTAAACAGCCATGGTGACATTACACAACCCTGTCGCAAACCTACCTTTACCTCAAACCATTCACTCAACTCACCATTTCCTACTCTCACACATGCTCTGCTCCCTTCATAAAAACTCTTAACTGCTTCTAACAAATTTCCTCCTATTTCATAAATCCTTAACACCTTCCACATTGCTTCACGGTCCACACGATCATACACTTTTTCCAAGTCCATAAAAGACCAAAATATCTCCTTATGCTTCTCTAAATACTTCTCGCATAACTGTCTTACTGCAAACATCTGATCCACGCACCCTCTTCCCCTCCTAAAACCGCACTGTTCTTCACCTATTGCAACTTCCGTACACTTTATTATCCTCTCTATCAACACCCTGCCATACAGCTTTCCAACCACTGACAATAAACTAATACCTCTATAACTTGAACACTCCTGCCGATCTCCCTTCCCCTTGTACAACGGCACAATACATGCACTCTTCCAGTCTATTGGTACCATTGACACAGCAAAGCACACATTGAAAAGTCTCACCAACCAATCTATTATCACATCTCCACCCTTCTTTATACACTCCACAGCAATACCATCCAAACCTTCTGCTTTTCCCGCTCTCATTTGTTTCACTGCTTCTTTCACCTCATTTTCCTCAATCCTTTCATTCATTCCCTGCCACCTGGGTGGCCTGGGTAACCTATCTCCATCCACCTCTGCTTCAATCACTGCTTCTCTTCCATCTCTTGTATTTAACAAAGATTCAAAATACTCGGCATATCTTTTCCTCACTTCAACTGGTTCCACTAGTAATTCTCCATTTTCATCTTTCACTGACTCTTCCCTCTTTTGTCCTCCTTTCCTTACTTTATTTACCTCCTTCCAGAACATCTTCTTTCGTTCTTCAAAATTCTCACTCAGCCTTAGGCCCCACCTTTCGTTTGCATCTTTTTTCGCTTCTCTAATTTTCCGTTTTGCCTCTCTCCTTTTCTCCTTGTACCTCTCCCATACCTAAACACTACCATCCTGTAAAACCCTCTCAAAACACTGTCTCTTCTCCTCAACTGCCTTTCTCACCGTATCATTCCACCACTCGCTTCCCTTCCTGATACCTCTGCCTCCTACTTTCCTTTTGCCGCATACTACCTCTGCACTTGCTTTCACTCCTTCCTTAAACTGTTGCCATTTAACCTCTACTTCTCTCTCTTCCATCTCTCTCACTTCCATCCACTTTTCATTTAGTCTTTCCTTGTACTCCCTCTCTTTTTCACTCTTCTCTAACTCACTAACTTTTATTACCTCTCTTACTTCACGCTTGTCTCTTATTCTCCTGTAACTCTTAACTCTTAGCTTTCCCTCCACCAGGTAATGATCTGACATACCCTCCGCCTCACCTCTCATCACATTCACATCCAGCAGTCTACACAATCTTTCCCTTGTCACCAGCACATAATCCATCAATGCCCTCTCTACAATCTCTCCCCTCACAAGTCTATGCCAGGTGTACTTGTGTATATGCCTTTTTTTTGAAGAACGTATTACCTACACTCAATCTACACTCTTCACATACATTTTTCAGTCTTTCTCCACTCTCGTTTACACCATCCACACCAAAACTACCGATGACTCCCTCAACAGGCTCATTTCCTACCCTAGCATTTAGGTCCCCTAAAACTATAACATTTTCATTTTCATCAAACCCTTGTAGACAATCTCTCAAATCCTCCCAGAAACCCTCTACCTCGTCTAACTCTCTTTCACTTCCTGGTCCATACGCACTTACAAAAACCCACCTTTCACCCTTAAACCGCATTCTCACCCACATTATATATACATATATATATATATACTGTATATATATATATATATATATACAGTGGGGGCCGGAAAGCTATTTCGCGTATGGGGCCGCGACAAATCTTTCAGCCCGAAATGGTACAGTTTGATTTCCCCTCGTGTTTATCGTGGGATTCCAGGTTTCGTATGTCTGGCAACTATGCCAGGCCTCATGCGTTGCCTCAGGGATGACTCAACATCCCTCAGTCATTGTCTTAACCCTGTGATGAGTGGATGTTTACCACTGGTGCTCCCACTTGATTACCCAAATAATGTACACCAGCGGTCGTTTTTTTGTGAATAACTCTATAATGCCAGGGGCTAAACACTTGAAACCTTCGGACATTGCAGCCAAAGGGGCGTTGCATAAAGCTGGCCATTCAAATGCCGAGATTTCCCAGCAGACTTGTGTGAACTTGCGTACTATCCAGCGCTGGACGAAGAAGTTGTGCGAGGCGGGTGACGCTGCCGATGTCGGCCATAAGCCGTGGTCTGGTAGGCCAAGAAAATTAAGTGCTAGAACTTTGGTAGTGCTTAAGCGACAGATTGAGGGCAACCCTCGTCTAACTGCATGTCAACTGAAGCAAAACAACCCGGATTTGCTTGGTAATGTGGCTATTAGAACCATCTGCACGGCCCTATCACACACGCTAAAATATCGCTGCCTACGGCCACTCAAAATGCCACTCATAACTTGCCACCAATCTCAAAACAGGACATTTTTCGCCACCAAGTACCTTCGTTGGCCTTTAACACCTTACGAGCGGCCTATGCGGTTTATTTATGTGTACCGCACAGCGGGGTGTTTTTAGCCAAAATAGGGCTGTTTACGTGATCATTTTCATGCCTAAATAAGACCCAGAACGTAAAACAAGTACCTATCCCTGAAAGGGCATAAACAGAGCTTTCGAATGACACCATAACGATCCTTGTATGATGGATAGTTTTCTTGCAATAACCGTGCAACGCGAGTGCAAAAAGCAGGTAATTCGGTACTTTCAGTACATAATTGAGTATGTAGCGAGTGAGAGAGGGAGGAGGGAGCTGAGATTTGTGTCAGTAGGTTCGCCGCGGTGGTCTGGAGCAGTCATACGCTCGCTAGTCTCCTGCCACCACTTGTCTCTCTCTCTCAGCCACATTACGTGCTGAAATTGCCACTCGACCTATGTCGAGCGCCGCCACATAGTCCAGCTTTATTTAACTCGACTTATGTTGCTCGCTGCTAAATAAGGGTTAAGGAAGTGGAAGACAGTTTTATGGAGTGATGAGGCCACTTTCACGGTCACAAGCAACTGTGGGGGAAATGTGAGGGTGCGCCGGGGAGGCAACAGACCGGACCGCAAAAACCTCGCGACCACTGTAAAGTACCCGGACAGCCTTATGGTATGGGCTTGCTTTACTGACCATGGTGTTGGGGACTTAGTTGTCTCGCCTAAGAATATCCGAATGAACAGATTTAACTATTTGGAATTGTTAAGTGACCACATGCCTAGTTCGTATAGAAAAACCAAGGCCACATTGATTATGCAGGACGGCGCACCTTGCCACACAGCCCGATATGCCACCGAGTGGATGGATGATGTAAAGTTACTTTAAGGACTGGCCTGGTAACTCCCCAGATATTAACCCAATAAAGAACTAGTGGGCTATCATGAAATGGATAATGCAGAGGAAGGAAATCACTTCTGTTGGCCAGCTGGAGCAGCACATTCGGGACATCTGGGAGAGTCTGGGTGCATCCGTCCTACAAAACTTCGCTGCCTACGTACCTAAGCATCTCCAGCACTTAAAGAAGGTTAAGGGGTGGAACACACCATACTAGTGGGGAGCTGAGTACATAAAAACATCAACAATGTCCATAAAAAATACTGCTCCTTCCACCTACCATGTTGACTCATATTCTGGCATGCGCGGCGAGACAGGCCGCGACAAAACTGTCGGCCCCCACTGTATATATATATATATATATATATATATATATATATATATATATATATATATATATATACAGTATATATATTTGTTCTATGTCAGTGAGGGAGACAAAAGGTAGAACTGCCTGCAGCGAGTGCCTCCTCCGGAGTTGAAAGAGTAACAGCCATAATCAAGGGACGTTCTAACTAAAATGCCTTGACACACAAATTTTGAAGCAATTTAAGTTATAGGAAGAGGGAAATACTGATTCTGGGAGAGAGTTCCAGAGCTCAGCTGTTGCATAGAAGAAAGATAGAGAATAACGTTTCACTCTAGGGTTGGAGAGTTTCACAGAGTAAGGGTGAGATTGTGGTGTGAAACGAGTGCTGCATGCTCTACGAAGAGGGGGTGGTATACACTGAGAGAGTTCTGAGGAACACTGATTATTGTAATAGTGGTAGAATAGGGAGAGAGATGCAACATTGTGGCGAAGAGAGAGAGAGACTGTAGCTACTGTAATTGGTGAATGCATGTGAGTTAATGAGACGGAAGGCTTTCTTTTCTACTTTGTATAGAAGTGCTTTGTGAGAGGATCCTCACCCCACGTTTGAACAATACTCAATACATGGACGCACTGTGCCCCTATACAGAGAAAGAAGCTGCGCAGGTTTAAAGAACCCCTGGAGGCGGTTAAGCACACCCAGCTTCTGGGAAGCTGTTTTAGCAAGAGTGGTAATATGATCTTTCCAAGAGAGATCAGAAGACAAAGAGACACCAGAATATTAAGAGAAGATAAAGGGTTAATTTGTATGTTGTTGAAGAGTAGGTCATAGTTTTCAGGAAGAGGGCGACAAGTAGACAGATGAAGAAATTGAGTTTGGGAAGCATTGAAAGTAACATGGTTTTCTTTGCCCCAATTAGAGATAGTAGAGAGATCGGAAGATAGGTGTTTTATGGCCACTTTATGTGAGTTTTGGGAGTTCCTGTTGTGTATGGTGTTGTGGAATGCTATTTGAATAGTGTAATGTCGTGAATGGGGCTGGAGGTGTAGGTGAGAAAGCTGTTAATGAAAAATAGGAAGATAATTGGAGATAGGACAGCACCCTGACGAACACCTGAGTTGATAGGTTGAGGAAGGGAACAGTGGCCATCCACAACCGCAGCTATGGAACGGCCGGCAAGAAAATTAGAGACAAAGGCACAGATGGAGGATAGACACTGTACAAGGGTAGTTTTGAAATAAGGGATTTGTGCCAGACTCTATCGAAGGCCTTCGATATGTCTAGCACACAAGAAAGTCCCACCGAAGTCCCCAATGGAGGATGACCAAGAGTTAGTAAGATAAGACAATAAATCACCAGAAGAGGGGCCCTTAAGGAAGCCATACTGGTGGTCTGAAAGTAGGTTATTAGAAGATAATTGCCTAAGAAATTTGGAGGGAAGAATAGTTTCAAAAACTTTAGAGAGGCAAGAAATGAGAGCAATTGGACGATAGTTGGAGGGTTGAGAACGGTCACCCTTCTTTGGGACAGGTTGAGAGCAAAATTCCAGCAAGAAGGGAAGACGTTAGAGGAGAGACAGGGACGGAAGAGTTTGCCTAGGCAGGGAGTCAGTACGGAGGAACAGTTTTTGAGTACAATAGGAGGAACACCGTCCAGTCCGTACGCCTTCTTAGTATTTTAACCCAGAGAGGGTGGAAAGTATGTCATTGGAATATATTATGATGTCAGGCATAAGTAGGAGAGAGGGGGATGGAGAGGGATGAATAGCACCGCAATCATCCAAAGTGGAGTTTTTAGCTAAAGTGTTAGTGAAGAGTACAGCTTTGTCAAAAGGAGAAGTGACGGTAGTGCCATAAGGGTAGAATAGAGGTCGAGGAAAGACGAAGAAGAAAAATAGTTGGAGAGGTTTGCCAGAAGGCTTGGGAAGAGCTAGAGTTGGATAGTTCAGTGCATATATTATTAATGAAAGAATGTTTAGCGAGACGAAGAACAGATTTAGATTGATTCCGGGCAGAAGCATAGGAAGTATGAGATTCCTGAGTTTGAAGGCGCTGGTACCATTTGAAGGCTTCCTCCTTAATGCGGACAGCAGAAGAGCAAGCGTGAGTAAACCAAGATTTGTTTTGCATTAGACTGAGAGAAAGAAAATGGAGTGTATGCTTCCATGGCCGAGAGGATTACCTCGGTAATGCGTTCAGCACTCTCCGAGAGTCCCCGGCCACGGAAGCAAAATTCATTCCATGGAAAATCAAAGAAGTACTGCTGAAGAGCCTCCCAGTCGGCATCGCCAAAGTGTCACAAGCGCCGCAAGGTGGGAGGATCGGGTGGCCGTGCCGGAGAGATAGGAGAGGAGACAGAGATAAGGTTATGGTTGGAGAGAAAAGATTTACAGTATAAGCAGTAGAATCAGAAGTTAGAAAAAAGTCACGAATGTTGAGCCGATCTCCGAAGCGATCCGGGATATGGGTGGGATGCTGCACTAACTGCTCTAGGTCATTTAGGATAGAAAAAACGTAGGCTTGTTCACCAAGTTGGGTCAGGTCATAAAGGGGGCGAGGCCACGATCGGAGGTCGTTTCGAGGCCGAAATTGAACAAAAATGGAAAAAAATTGCCGTTTGGGGCAGAAGGAGGCCTCCGATCGAAAAGGTGTATGGAACGAAAGTTGTTCGCAGTTCCCCAAAATTGGGGTACGGATAAGGTCAGATCCAAAATCGGAGGTCATTTAGCGGCCGAAATCGAGGTCGCCGTTTAATGAGGCACAGGGAGGTCGAGGCCGGTGATTATGGTAGTAGTAGTATTGTGATGATTGTGGTAGTAGTGATTGATGATGGTGATTATGGTAGTAGTACTGGTGGTAGTAGTGATGGTGATTATGGTAGAATTTAAACCCGGGCAACGTCGGGTACCCCTGCTAGTATATATATATATATATATATATATATATATAATTCCTCCTTCTGCATAATGCTTTTACATTGCAAGCTTGCTATCGTTCGCAAGGCAAATATGGACATATGAACGGAGTGAAACGTTTTACACTAATAGTGAACACAGTCTTAACCTTTCATGTATAATGAGGCAGAGTCATCACCCCCCCCCCCCCCCCCTTCCCCCCAAAAAAAAAATTACATAAATAATTGATATATAAAATAAATAAATAAATCACCCACGGGTTTGGTACAGTAACTCGATGTTCACCAGTGTTTGCTCGACCTTTGCAAGTGAAATATTATTGCTGCCTCACAAAAACGGTATTTGGCAACACACAATTGTTAATCAAGTAACAAACAGGAAATTACATACTTGCTCTCTCTCTCTCTCTCTCTCTCTCTCTCTCTCGACCTTGGCAAGTGAAATTGCGGCCTCACAAAAACGGTATTTGGAAACACAATTGTTAATCAAGTAACAAACCGGAAATTACATACTTGCTCTCTCTCTCTCGCTCTCTCTCTCTCTCTCTCTCTTTCATATTCGCCAAGCTATTCATGAAGCTGATATTTATAACTGTATGATATTTAAATTATGAATGGGTTTGTCATACATAAAGTAAATCATACTTTAATACACATTATTTACTCATAGATGATGTGTTAGCAAGAAGCAAAGCCATACGTTTCTAGGTCCACAAAATAATGTTAACGATTATAAGTTATTAGTTGTTTCACCCGCAAATAGAAGGCAACAAATTATATACCCGGTATTCCATCATTCTATTTTGTGATTAACGAATACTACATTGTCAAATTATAACATCGGTTGGCGGTGAAATATGATCTTGACCAATGGGATAAATATTAAGAATAATTACATTAATATAATAAAATACAATATAATAGTTTTTGATAAATTTATATTTAAGGCTTATGAGTTGCTTTCAAATGTTCTATTAACTAGATGGCTACATTTTCCGCATTTATGTTGAGGATAATTTTATTACTATTTTGTATCTGTCTATATCCTTCTCCAGAAGAATGGATGGAGTTAAATATATACATAATTTGTTAAAATTATTCTCATGTTGCAAAGCTGAAAACAAAAACTAAACCAAGCGTTCAAGTTTAGTAACATTAACATAACATTATAAACTGTCAAACCGACTTTAACAGTGGGTTACTCCAGGGTTAGGGTTCTTTATAGGCAGGTGAAGACTGAATTTAACTCCCTATTTTGAAAACAAACTATTGGGCTTGTTTTGAAATACAATTAATTGCATGTTTGGCTTTTTGCCCTATGACTACGAACGATAAATTTAAGGTAAATGAAACAATCCAATATTGACTAAACTTTAAAGAATACTGAACATAATTCTACAATACTGAATGGATAATAGGGTTGATGGGTAAAACATCAAGAGTACAAGGAGAAGAGCCTTATACATAACAACGTGAGAAAGGTTTGGATGATATAAACATTTCAATATTTTACAATACAGAGAGGCTGAGGAGGATGTGAGCAAATGAAAGTCAAATTAAAGACATGAGTGATCATAGACTTCTATTATAATAATGAATACGAGGGAGAGAATAAATATATTTAGGAGGATACAGTATCATTTACGTAGGGAAGCAAGGAAGGTAAATACAAGGAAGAGTTATGAGTGTGTTTGAAGTAGGGGAAGAAAAAAGGAAAATTTAATGAAGGTGACAGAGAGGGGAGAAAAGGGCTACGTGATTTATAGGGACTGATCAATTATACGCGATGATTTATTAATATTGACAGATTTCATTGAATTACATCGAAAGCAAAGTTAATTACAGCCTCCACTCCTAGCTCTTCCCTCAGGATGATATACACAAGAGTTTTTTTCCGGAACTTATGATCTGCAATATTATTGTGGCAATACTTTATCCCTTTGAGTGCCAGCGACGTGTGTTATATTATATTATAGCTATATTTAGACGATGTTATGTAACTTAAGAAGGATCTGGGGTAGTTAAAAGGGTTGGTTGAGATAGTTTGAATCCTTATTATTGCTAGAGGTCCTTCCTAAGCTGAATAAAATCGTATAATAATTGCCAGAATATGATTAAAAGGATGTCACTGTTACTTGAACGAGTTAAGAATATATTGCAAAGTTATCGGCAAGTAGATTGAAAGTGGTTTGTTGCGAGTGACTTAATTTGTATAAAAGTATATTTCAGTAGACACCAAATCATAGTTGCTGAAAAAAGTTGCGGGAATTAGCGCTTGTGTAAATCCTCTTTTAACTTCCCAGGCAACAGCTGATACTTCTAGGTCCGTACGTGATTTCCTTTCTTATTTTCCATTATTTCCGGATTTCTTACTATTTTCATTCATTGATGAATTCATAAAAGGTTACCATAGTGTTACTCTAATTTTATTATAGTTAACATTAGACGCTTTTTGACACTTACAAATTATATCTGGGAGTCAGAGGGTTATACTAATCTCAACGAACCTTTGTAACTTTATAAGGTTCTTTCAAAATGTTATAACATCGTCTGTCCCACATAGGAATAGGCATGCCTCCACCCTACTCTGAGACACAAAGAATATTAATTTTGAATCCCAATTGAATGTGTTAGAAGGCAATTGAAATAGGGTGAATGGACAAGACTCCCAAACTAGGCAGGTAACCTGTTGTAGTGAAAGCCCTGAATAACAACCTCTCCCTATGGCTTCCAGTGACCTGGAAGGAAACCTACCTGGTTGAAGGAAGGCTTGCATCCATGATCTGTTATATATAATATCTCAATTAAATCTTTAATAAATATGGGAACCAGGTGTTGTGAACTCGGCATCTTGGTCCGGTGAATCATGCAAGTCAAAATCCCATCATGATGAGTATGTGTAAGGCAAACTCCCCGGAACCTCTTCGTTCGGAAGGGTGTCTCCGTTAGCTCCACTATTAATTTTTGTTAATTTTTGGATTAGTTGAAGTTGTACACACATTTATAAATCCAAAGTATCCCTTCCAGATTTAATCTCCGGAAGAGTCTCTGATCCAGACTTGGAGCATCCTAAAATGTCGAATGGTGACCAATTACTCCTGCTATATGTTGAAGTACAGAGATTAGAGATTGTCTTCTGTCTTCGTGGTGCGAAGCATAAGGTGTTGATTTTCGGTGTGAGCGTCCTGGGTTCGAATCCACGGACTGCCACATGTGTTTGTAAATTTCATTAATCGATTTTAGGAGTATAGTTGGTTGGTGGAAGGAACATAATAATTATGTCCCTCTCCGAGGTGAGACGACCCAGAAGTGGTAAGATTAGTTGATCGGTATGGTGGTTACACATAATACTTGTCTGGCTGTATTGATGGTACTCAGATTATGGGGTATCAGTGAATTGGTGGTGAGTTTGAGGCACACCTTAGGCTTAATTAATCTTATTGTAATGTACGCTCCTAAAGAGACAAGTTATTTAAAGGACAGAACATTGTTTAATGGCAAATTCAAGTTTATTGTGGATCAGCTCTCTTTTTGGGACTGCTAGACTTTAAATCAGTTATGGGCACTGACAGGGCTGGCTATGAGGGCTGTGTAGATCCCCTTTATGGTATTACCAAAGGTGTCAACTGTGTTCTATGTTTTATCTTCGCAAGGTCCAGAAAGTAAAGGCTTGGTCTCACATACGGGATTTTTGCAATGGGTGGTCACGATTTCAGCAACATATCGCGTCCGGACTTATTTGCCAGGATTTTTAATTATGTAGGATGGTGGAAGGACGTAAAACAACGGAGTTAAGATGAATTAACAACAGAGATGGAATATATTCGACAAATGTACAAGCATCACGAACGGAATGGGTCGTTATACAAATAACGCAAACAGAGGAGGCAGTCAAAACGCCAAGGTGGCCAAGGATATGACAGACGGAAATTTGACAGTTTGTGTGTCTCAGAGATGTTACAAGGGGGCTATACCTGGCGCTGCCACGTTTGAACATGGGTATACCACAGACACCTGTGCATTTAACCCTCGAATCCACCAACACAACCCCATTTCACACCCACGCACCGGGTTGTTGTTGGGATGTATTCTCAAAGGAGGGCCGTCCTCAGCAGCATCCTGATGTGACCCCGAAAATATAATGCAGCATAAACATTTTGCTGATCCCTATGAATTATTGTACCTTACACCACGTATGGTAAAAGACGCATGCCAATCATTGCCTCGTCGTTGGCCCGACGCCAGTTTTTGCCTATATCCAGACCACCCATGGCAAAAATCCTGTATGTGGGATACAGGGTTAATAAAATATAAATTAGCGAAGATGGTGGGTCGATCTCCAAGGCGGTCAGAGATACGATTAGGGTTATATATATGTATATTTATATACAGTATATACAGTATATATATATATATATATATATATATATATGTATATATATATATATATATATATATATATATATATATATATATATATATATATATATATACTGTATATATATATATGTATATAATATGTATATATATATATATATATATATATATATATACTGTATATATTTATACAGTATATATATTATTATATATATATATATATTATATATGTATATATATATATATATATATATATATATATATATATATATATATATATATATATATATATATATATATATATATATATATATGTATGTATATATTCTTGACTTATTTCTAACCTCTAACCCATCTGCTTATACTATAAATCTTTTCTCTCCTTTGGGCTCCTTCGACCATAAACTAATATCAGTCACCTGCCCTATCTCTCCAGTACGGCCACCCGATCCTCCCAACCGGCGGCGCTTGCGGCACTTTGGCGCTGACGACTGGGAGGCACTTCGGCATTACTTATTTTATTTCCCATGGAATTACTTTTGCTTCCGTGGCCGGGAACCCTCGGAGAGTGCTGAACGCATTACCGAGGTAATCCACTCGGGCATGGAAGCATACATTCCATTTTCTTTCTCTCAGTATAATGCAAACAAATCTTTGTTTACTCACGCTTGTTCTACTGATGTCCGCAACAAGGAGGAAGCATTCAAACGGTACCGACGCCTTAAAACTCAAGAATCTCATACTTCCTATGTTTCTGAACGGAATCAAGCCAAATATGTTGTTGAACTTGCCAAGCACTCTTTCATCAATAATAAATGCACTGAACTATCCAACTCTAGCACTTCCCAAGCTTTCTGGCATCAAGCCAAAAACCTCTCCAACAATTTGTCTTCCTCGTCTTTCCCTCCCCTTGTCCACTCTGATGGCACAACCATCACTTCTTCCTCTAACAAAGCTGAACTCTTTGCTCAAACTTTTGCTAGAAACTCCACCTTGCATGATTCCAGTGCAATTCCTCCCTCTCCAGTCTCCACTCCCCTCTCCCCTACTTATGCCTAATATTCTAATCTCTTCTAAAGATGTACTTTCTACCCTCTCTGGGCTTAATACTAAGAAGGCGTACGGTCCGGACGGTGTTCCTCCTGTTGTATTAAAAAACTATGCTTCCGTGCTGACTCCCTGCCTAGGCAAACTCGTTTGTCTCTGTCTATACTCTAATATCTTCCCTTCATGCTGGAGGTTTGCTCTCATTCAATCTATCCCAAAGCAGGGTGACCGCTCTCAACCCTCCAACTATCGTCCAATTGCTCTCATCTCTTGTATCTCTAAAGTTTTTTAATCTATTCTTGCTTCCAAATTTCCTAAGCATTTCTCTTCTCATAATATACTCTCAGATCGTCAGTATGGCTTCCTCAACTTACCAGCTCTACTGGTGATCTTCTTTCGTATCTTACCAACTCTTGGTCATCAAAACTTTCGGGATTTCGGTGAGACCTTTTCTATTGCAGTAGACATATCGAAGGCCTTCGATAGTCTGGCACAAATCCTTAATTTCTAAACTACCTGTTATGCGACGCTATAATTTAGCATGCTTTATACCAGTTCGTTTTTTCCACCATATGAAAACTCAGAACTATAACACTCAACTTGAACATAACTGATTTTAATATATAAATCTTATGTTAATCAACCTCCACCAATGTCACAGCATACACAGTTTCGGTACACCATTTTTTTCTTCTTATTTAGCTAAGGTACAAGGCACAAATAATGCATATGAGTTTTATCTATATTAGCATATGCTCAATTGAATGTAATAATAATAATTAAATAAATACAATTATTCCTGGTTCATAAAGTAACAGGAATTAAATATAATGCAATTGCACAATAGTATCAATGAAACATAAATATGATAACTATATAAATATAGCATAAATAGACACAGAGAGGTTAGTCTCAAAATACAATAACTGATATCCTGATAAAAAGCAAACGCGAGGTAGCGAGTGAACGAGGTAAGTAAATAATACTGCAGAGACACACACACATTGACAAGTTTATATGTAAATTAAGATATCAGTTGAGCAGTGAATAACTTGATGTTAATTCAACATAAACTAAGATATAAATCTAAATCAACTCATAGAGTTACAATAATGAATATAAATTTAGTGAACTAGTAATAAATTATATTAGCCTGTGTGTAGGGCTGAAGATCTCGCCGTGGAGAAATTAACGCAACGTGATATTGACAGGAGTTTATATTCAACTCAAAAGAAGGCTTAAACTCAGTTTGAATTCAGGAAGCACAAACATTAAAATAGTCTTACTAAGAGACTGATAATAAACACTCTCTGTGAACACTTATACATGCAATCGCGTACCCAGCTAATAACAACATACAGAATCTGATCTGATAGAGCGTTCACTGGTAATTACGTATAGTGTGCATGTATATTTCCTGAACGAATATATATATTTAACTCGTATAATTGTGGAAAATAGGAAACTATATCCCAAGAAATATAGATATATCAATCCCACGTAGAAAATTTGTTATGCTCACTCAAAACGAGTGACGATTTCTAGGAGAGAATTTATAATCTCTTAAGATGACGTTAACTTGAACACTTAGCATATCTTATATAACCTTCGCAATAATCACCAAAACATAGTATCGAACAAGAGGCACTTACTTTTGGTGAAGTATAGAAGTAGGAGCCCGTGAGAGATCTGGTCACACGTGGCAACTGAGTCGTTGTCCACTGCCTGTTGACACCAGGGGGGACGCCTTCCTCACACGCACTAACTAGAATGGTCACTTCTAGCTCGCCTAGAACACTCCTTCTTGGTCACTTCACACACACACAGCTTGCAGGATACCTTTTGAAGTGACGGGGTTGGCAAGAACGGGCTCCAGTTCATGTAAGATGACAAACATCAAAGTAAGGAGAGAACGAAGAAAGCCAAGTTTACCCGAGCACCCCATGACCTCAGGAACTTCCCAGACTCTATGGGACACGGGACATCTAGGACAGTCACCCCAGTTAAAGGGAAATCCTGATGTCCTATCACGACCGCGGTTGAAAAACACCCCCGCCAATCACCAGCTACCCTTTGTACAGATCCCGGATTTGCAGTATAATGAAGAAATGTTTATGCAAGTAAAACACCAGAAGCCTGAATGCTACCGGAACAAATGGAACTAAGGAGGCCTATAAATTATGATGGGCCTGAAGAACCATCTAACATAATAGTAGGAAACAGCATAGGCGAATTATCACCAAATTGGCCAAAGAGTTTCAATTATGAAGTAATCAATTTAATCATTATCACATGTATACTAGGCTACGTAACGAATACCTTAGTGTTCAATAAAATAGCTATTGTGTATATGTATCTATTAATAATTTCCATGTATGTATTATTATAGTTAAGTATTAATCATCACAACTTGATCACAACAAATTACAATATCCCTTTTACCTTGAATTCCTATAAGCAAGAGGCAAGAATTAAGTCAAACATAGCCTCAACTAAATATAGGAAAAGTAAGCAAACAACCACTAGGGTAATGTCCTTAACTCTGAATAAGAACGGGGCAGCTAACAGCACTGCAGCAGTGGAACAATTGTCTTGCCTTCCCCACTGCACTGAGAGCTCGCCGAACCTGCTGTGTGCCTTCTGAAGTCCGGATCCTGAAGTCCTGATTGTGAGAAGTAATTCATCCTGAAGTGCTGCCCTGTGAACCTACGTTCAACGTCGGCCACACTTTCTCTCAGCTCTCTACCCTCCTCCATTACCCTAAGTGTTTCTGAGTGTCTTACGTTGTGATTATTGATGTGAAGGTAAGGTTAAAATATGTGAATATTACAGTGCTTAATTATCTAAAGATCTGTGTCCAAGATCCTTATCCATTGCGTATGTGTTAATCTCTCAGAGTTTGTAGTAATTGTTATATAGATCTGTGCCTAAGATCTAAGTGTTCAATTTTGATATTTGCTTCCTAGAACGTACTATGCATACGTTAAATACTTGTGTTCATTAAAAGCACTTAGCTAAATATTCACAGATTTTCCTTGTATATGTCCAATTCTATTATGTATGTTACAAGTTGAAGTCGAAGTGTATAACGTGTAATTATTCCCTTCTTTAAATAAGAACCTGTTACCTAGAACCTACGCTCAATTTCATATTTTGTTTATCTCAGTTCCCCCTCGTGAAGAATTGTTATTAATTATTATATATACTTTCTTCCCGAGATTCTAAATCTACGCTCGTTTGTTTAAGCGTTATTTCCATTATTGTATGAATCGTATTTATGTTCATTTGATTATTGATGTAGATAATTTTGATTCTTATCGTCTAGGAATTCTAGTCTTGCATAGATCGATTATCTAACTTTTGCAATATTCGCGGCCTTTCCTCTAATTTTCACTCTATCGAACACCATCTCTCCTTCAAACCTGATCTTCTTTTTCTCACCGAAACTCATGTGTCTGAAGCAACTGTCAGCAGCCCCTTCTCTATATCCTCCTACTTTCTCTATCCTAGTTTCAAAGCCAATGGCGGATGTTGTGCATACGTGGACAACAAAATCACTTGCTCTCGTGTTCCCGATTTCGACTCCTCTGAATTCTCAACTTTATGGCTCAAACTATCCTGTCATTCTCATACTAAATATTTCTGTGCTGTCTATCTTTCCCCTAACTCTACCGACTTTCCCAATTTCTTTGACTATCTAAACTCTAAAGTGGAACACATTCTATCTATCTCTCCCTTCTCTGAAATCTCCATCTTAGGAGATTTCAACGTTCACCACCGCCAATGGCTCTCCTCTCACTCTACTGATCCACCTGGTGAACAAGCCTATGTCTTTTCTATCATAAATGACCTAGAGCAGCTGGTCCAGCAACCCACCCGTATCCCGGATCGTTTCTGAGATCGGCCCAACATTCTCGAGTTATTTCTGACTTCTAACCCTTCTTCTTATACTGTAAATCTTTTCTCTCCTTTGGGCTCCTCCGACCATAAACTTATCTCCGTCACCTGTCCCATCTCTTCAGTACGGCCATCGGATCCTCCCAGCCGGCGGCGCTTGTGGCACTTTGGCACTGCTGACTGGGAGGTTCTCCGGCAGTACTTCTTTGATTTCCCATGGAATGACTTCTGCTTCCGTGGCCGAGGACCCACGGAGAGTGCTGAACGCATTACTGAGGTAATCCTCTCGGGCATGGAAGCGTACATTCCATTTTCTTTCTCTCAGTCTAATGCAAAAAAATCTTGGTTTACTCACGCTTGTTCTACTGCTGTCCATAACAAGGAGGATGCATTCAGACGGTACCGACGCCTTAAAACTCAAGAATTTCATTCTTCCTATGTTTCTGTCCGGAATCAAGCCAAATCTGTTCTTCGACTTGCCAAGCACTCTTTCATCAATAATAAATGCACTGAGCTATCCAACTCTAGCTCTTCCCAAGCTTTCTGGCATCTAGCCAAAAACCTCTCCAACAACTTTTCTTCCTCGTCTTTCCCTCCCCTTTTCCTCTCTGATGGCACAACAATCACTTCTTCCTCTGACAAAGCTGAACTCTTTGGTCAAACTTTTGCAAGAAATTCTACCTTGGATGATTCCGGTGCTATTCCTCGCTCTCCACTTGTATCTCCTACTTATGCCTAATATCCTAATCTCTTCTAAAGATGTACTTTCTACCCTCTCTGGGCGTACGGTCCGGACGGTGTTCCTCCTGTTGTACTTAAAAACTGTGCTTCCGTGCTGACCCCCTGCCTAGGCAAACTCTTTCGTCTCTGTCTCTCCTCTAACGTCTTTCCTTCTTGCTGGAAGTGTGCTCTCATTCAACCTGTCCCAAAGAAGGGTGACCGCTCTCAACCCTCCAACTATCGTCCAATTGCTCTCATCTCTTGTATCTCTAAAGTTTTTGAAAGTATTCTTGTTTCCAAATTTCTTAAGCATTTCTCTTCTCATAATCTGCTCTCAGATCGCCGGTATGGCTTCCTTAAGGGTCGCTCTACTGGTGATCTTCTTTCATATCTTACTAACTCTTGGTCATCCAACTTTCGGGACTTCGGTGAGACTTTTTCTGTTGCACTAGACATATCGAAGGCCTTCGATAGAGTCTGGCACAAATCTTTAATTTCCAAACTGCCCTCCTTCGGTTTCTGTCCCTCCATCTGTGCCTTTGTGTCTAATTTCCTTTCCGGCAGTTCCATAGCTGCGGTTGTGGACGGCCATCGCTCAATTCCTCATCCTATCAACTCCGGTGTTCCTATCTCCTATTCTCTTTCTAATTTTCATAAATGATCTTCTCAACTGTACATCTAGTCCCATCCATTCATATTCAGACGACTCTACTTTACACCACTCAATTAGTTATCCAGTACGCCCCAGCCAGCAGTTCCTCAAAAGTAAACGTAATGAAGCCATACAAGGCTTATCTTCTGATCTAGCTACTATTTCCAATTGGGGTAGAGAAAACCTTGTTACATTTAACCCTTGTCTATCGGGGCCCGACTTAAGTCCGTATCGAAAAATTTGGACTATGTGGCGGGGCCCGACTTCAGTTCGTGTGCAATTTTGGCGCAATATTGGCTCTGAGAGAGAGACGAGCGACGGAAGGAGCCTAGGTTACCTCATGACCGCTCGCCACGGCCGCCGTGGACCGACTGAGATGTACTCCAATTACATCCACTCTCACTCCCTCGCTACATATGTAATTATATAAAGAAATTACCGTATTTTAGCGATTTTGCCCTTCGGTTGCACGATCGTTGCAAGACAACCAGTGATCGTAGAAGGATGGTTCGGGTGTCATTGGAAAGCTCAATTTATTCCCTTTCAGGAATATATACTTGTATTATGCTCTGGGTCTTGTTTATGCATGAAAAAGAGCACGGAAACAACCCCATTTATGGCAACAACAAAAAACGCTGGGCGGCACAGTGAAATATACTCCACCACCCGCTCTTTGTGCGTTAATGCTTCCAAAACTCAATTTATCCACCTTACTACCCGTCAGGAACATCCAGAGGACTATCCCTTATTCTTCAACAATACAAAAATCAACCCTTCATCTTCCCTCAATGTTCTCGGTGTCTCTTTTTCTTTTGCTCTCACTTGGAAAGACCATATTACCAGTCTTGCTAAGGCAGCCTCCCAGAAGCTGGGTGTGCTCAACTGCCTCAAGGGGTTCTCTACCCCTGCTCAGCTACTTGCTCTATACAGGGGCACAGTGTGTCCTTGTATGGAGTATTGTTCACATATGTGGGGAGGGTCCTCTCACACTGCACTCCTAGGTAAAGTAGAAAGGAATACTTTTTGTATCATTAACTCCCGTCCACTCACCAATTCTCTGCAATCTCTCTCTCTTCGCCGCAATGTTGCATCTCTCTCACTATTCTATCGCTACTACAATAATCGGTGTTCCTCGGAGGTTTCCCAGTGTATACCACCTCCTCTACGTAGGGTACGTAGTACCCACCTTGCAACACAATCCCACCCCTACTCTGTGCAACTCTCCAACCCAAGAGTGAAATGCTATTCTCAGACTTTCTTCTATTCAACTGCAGAGCTCTGGAACTCTCTCCCAGAATCAGTCTTTCCCTCTTCCTATGACTTAAATTGCATCAAAATCCGTGTGTCCAGGCATTATAGCTCGAACGTCCCTTGATTTCGGCCCTGTCACTCTTTGAAATCTGGGGAGGCACTCGCTGCAGGCAGCTATGCCTTTTGTCTCTCTCATTCACATAGATTTTTTTTTTTTAATTATTCATCAATCCGAATACACCGCTTATTGTGTGAATTCTTTACAAGACTCTGTTAACTCGTTCAGATACCTTTGTATACCTTTTCATGTATTTAATTTAGTACAACTT
The DNA here is from genome assembly GCA_032716605.1 of Paralithodes platypus. Taxonomy (NCBI): domain Eukaryota; kingdom Metazoa; phylum Arthropoda; class Malacostraca; order Decapoda; family Lithodidae; genus Paralithodes; species Paralithodes platypus. Next base: position 23,180,197 of record CM064549.1, read on the forward strand.
TGTCGTGTACGCCATTTTACTTATAATTAATATTATATTTAATTATTCGTATGCGCTGGTTTTATATAAAGCGTGCTTCAGTATTGTTTAACTACGCTAGTTCTGTTAACTGTACTTGTTATCCATTTTCGCTTAAGAGATAGTGATCCTTGATTTATTCCTAATCATAGAGTAAATATTACATCTGAATTCCTCGACCCGATTTAATATTATTACATATATTGATTGAAGAGACATATGTTCAGATCATATTTTTATCAAAAGTAAGTTAATAACAAGTTGAATTGTACAATTAATTACGCATATCATTCCCCGTAATTTCAACTTCTCCTTCCAAGTTTTAAGTTCATAGTCGCACTAATAGTAAATAAAATTCCCAAGACCGCAGTAACTTGAATGACCTGAGCTATTTACCTGGTCATTAGCCACCCCTTCCCGGGCTGATTTACCTGCCCACGAGCGCCCCTCACCCCCCGTGAGCGTTACACGAACCAACCGTTCCTGTATTTGTTTAACATCTCAACTCACCTAATTTCCTCTTACCCGGGGAAACTTGTGTTCTAAAGAATAAAAATATGTTAGACACTCGACTCACATATATATTATTGTCAAGGGTTGATTATATATGTTACGTGATTCTTTATAATTAATTGTATATTTCCTATTACCATATTACCACAATAGGTTATTATTTGTGTTCTTGATTCGAGACTGAATATTTATGCATTCCCTGTGTTGCTTACTGTTCCTTATAATAGTTAAGTTAACCCTCAGTCCTTATCTCGCTCAATACATCCGTGATCTCAACATAGAAATAATTATGCAACGCATTGAGAGATCAGGATCCTATGACAAGAAAGAATAAATATATCAACCCTTCTGCCATTGAATATATTATATGTGTACAAATTACATGCGTGTGTTCATTGAGTTTTATAGCACCTAATTGAATACCTATTTCTGTGATTAAGAACGTGTTAGATGTGTTCCTGTTGAGGAAATTTGCAGTCTATAATTCCATATCTGGATTTTAGTGCAGATTTGATAATGAGATATAAATATTATATCCCGGCATAACATTGGCGGCAGCGGTGTCTCGATACGGCATATCAACACAACTGTTCTTATTGTAAATTTGTTGTTCTTGGTATTCAATTTAAGTGTTCACATAATTCAGCATGGCAGCAATTAGATCTCTTGACATCCCGGCATTCAAGCCTGAGGATTATGATATATACACATGCGCCGGTAGGTTTGGTGAGTCCATGTTTGCTAATGTCGATCTTCAAGTCTGCCGGCTCTGCCAGCAACGAGAGAATTTTACAGCGAAATTAGATGAAGCCTACAACAAGATCAACGTCCTCACCATGAAGATGGAATCACTCCAAGAGTTTGTAACACTCAACGTTGGAGTACCACAAACTTCAATTGTCACCGCAACTCCAGCAGCCACCAACGCCCCAACGTCAACTGCCAACATTTCAACGCCTGCAGTAGCCACTTCAGCTGATGGTTCCAATACTCAAGATACAAATAGTGACTCTCTTTCCACTCAAGACAACTTCTGTGTCGTGAAATAACAACGTTTACCCCAAGACCAGGAAACCCATACCGATTACCGAGTGTCAAAACCGTTTCCAGATACTCACAGACTCAGATGACGAAGAGAAAATAGAAGAATTCCAGCTCATGGGAGACTCGATGATACGTGGTCAGCTCACAGAGTTTTGCGCCAGGGCACCTATGACCAGGAAGCGTTTTTGGATCCCTGGTGGTGGTGTGGAGGACGTAGTTGCTGCGGTTGACGAAGTATCAAAGCTGGACCCTGCTAATACAATGTACGTCATCCACGTTGGATCCAACGATGTACAGCGAACCCGGTCGGAAGATTTGCTTTTAAAGTACCATCAGCTGATCAAGTCGTTTAAGGAGAAGTCATCAAGGATCATCGTCTCAGGAATCGTCCCCCGGTTCGGTGTAGAGAGCTGATTATACAACATAGCCACCAGCACAAATCGTTGTCTAGCAAACCTCTGCAGGAAGGAGAACGTGGGATTCGTCGACACCTGGGACAATTTCTACTACGATGACTATTTGTTTTCGGAAGATGGAGTTCATCTGAACCAGGTGGGAGCAGCACGTTTTGGGCGTCTTCTCAACGATGCGGTGAAGGATTTTCGGAGAAGAAATCGACTCAGCACAGGACAACCAGGAAGGAGGACCGAAGACAGCGAGGACGGCAACCTGCGAAGGAATTAGGAATAAAGCTCCACCAACACGACCCAAATTCAAAACCGCCAGGGATTACGACCGAGGACCGAGGACAGCCATGAATGTAAATGTAGATCCGACCAGAACCAAAAATTTGATCAAAGAACGTTCTGTGAGTTCTAATACCGGAACTTTAAAGGTTTTCTATGCAAACGCTCGTAGCATACGCAATAAATGTTCAGATTTAGAGGAACTAGTGTTTACAGAAAATTATTATGTGATTGGCATAACAGAATCTTGGCTCAATACAGAAGATAGAGACTTTTTAGCAGAGTATTCACTTCCCGGTTATGTAATGTTTGAGAACAGCCGTATAGATAAAAATGGAGGTGGCGTTTTATTTTAAATCAAAGAAAGTCTTAACCCGACCCTCTTGACAAAATCTCAAATTGTGAACGTCGACACATCTTTTGTGCTAATAAAGAATAATAAAGGTACAAAAATAATACTTGCATTAATATACAGACCTCCAGCTCAATCAGTGCAAACTGACCGAGAAATTTACGAACAAATTGCAGATGTAAGTAACTCACAAGATACCGTATTTTTTGGCGACATTAATTTACCTGTGACCAAGTGGGGCGATACTCTTACTTCACACTCCGGACATGACTTGTATGCGAACTTGCAAGAGAGTTCACTCTATCAATTTGTTTGATCGCCGACCCGTGGTAATAACGTTCTTGACCTTGTACTTGCAACAAAAGAAGAATTAATAGAGAATTTGAATGTTGGTGATGAATTCAGTAACAGCGACCATCGTACAATAACTTTCACTTTAAAGTTTACTAGTAATGAACCAAATAGCAGCATCAAAAAAGTCCCTAATTTCAAGAAAGTAAACTTTCATAAACTTAGAGCTATGTTTAAAGAAACTGACTGGAGCTTTTTAATTAACAATAACGACATAAATACATCTTGGGAATTATTCGAAACCACTTACCTAAAAGCAGTGTAGGACTGCATTCCATCGAAAATACGGCGTAGGCCTACAGGCCACAATAATAAGCCCAAATGGTGGAATAAAGATATTTCAAACTGTCTGCTTGCTAAAAAGTTTCTAATGATAGATTTAAATCCTTACAAAATGACGAAGAACGGATGAAATTTATAGAGCTACGACGCAAAGACAAAAAGTTAATTAAGCAAAGTAAAAAGACCTTGGAGTTACATGTTGCGAATCAAAGTAAAACAAACCCGAAAGAATTCTATCGTTATATCAGAAAGAAAAAAGTAGTTACTTCAACTGTTGGACCGTTAGTCGATGAAAATGGAGAATACACCAAAGACGAAGTACAAATGAGTAATGCCCTCAATACATTTGCATCAGTTTTTACAACGGAAGACCTCAGTGATATCCCTACACCATCGCCGATTCAGATTGATAATTCAGATGTTCTAAGCAATATCACCGTTACAGAGAGAGAAGTATTGAATTGTTTAGATAAACTCAAGGTAAATAAAGCACCTGGACCTGATACAATCTCACCTAGAGTCCTAAAGGAAGCTAAGGATGAGCTCTCTAAACCACTGACATTGCTATTCAATAAATCCTTGCAGTCTGGAACTATGCCTGATCAGTGGAAGCTAGCCAATGTATCACCGATTTAAAAATAAGGCAGCAAATCCCTACCCAGTAACAATCGTCCAATTAGCTTCTCAGTTGTATGTAAAATGCTAGAAACACTCATAAGAGACAGACTCGTAAATCACTTAGAGGAAAATAACATACTTAAAGATACTCAACACGGCTTTCGTAAAAACGTTCCTATTTAACACCTTACGAGCGGGTGGTGGAGTATATTTCATTGTGCCGCTCAGCGTTTTTTTTTTTACCATAAATGGGGTTGTTTCCGTGCTCTTTTTCATGCATAAACAAGACCCAGAGCATAATACAAGTATGTATCCCTGAAAGGGCGTAAATTGAGTTTTCCAATGACACCAGAACCATCCTTCTACGATCACTGGTTGTCTTGCAACGATCGTGCAACCGAAGGGCAAAATCGCTAAAATACGGTAATTTCTTTATATAATTACGTATGTAGCGAGGGAGTGAGGGTGGATGTAAGTGGAGTAAATCTCAGTAGGTCCACGGCAGCCGTGGCGAGCGGTCATGAGGTAACCCATGCTCCTCCAGTCACTAGTCTCTCTCTCAGAGCCAATATTGCGCCAAAATTGCACTCGGACTTAAGTCGGGCCCCGATCTTTAAGGGTTAACAAACCTCTTAGACTTCGTCCACGATATCCTCAACCTCTACGATGAGAGTAAAGCTGTAGATATTATATACCTTGATTTTCAAAAGGCCTTTGACAAAGTTCGCCACAAACGTTTACTGCTAAAACTAAAAGCGCATGGAATACAAGACGGTGTGTTGAAATGGATAAAAAATTGGCTCAGTGACAGAAAGCAAAGAGTAGTCATAAACGGTAAGGCATCTAAATGGAACAATGTAAGTAGCGGGGTACCCCAGGGATCGGTACTAGGACCAATTCTCTTTCTAATTTACATCAATGACATAGATGAGGGTCTCACCTGTACAATCTCAAAATTTGCTGACGATACAAATATTGCAAATAGCGTACTCTCAAAAGAACAAGTTGACGATAATTATGCAACACAATCTAGATAAGTTGTCATGTTGGGCCCAAATTTGGCAAATGAGTTTCATTGCGGATAAATGTAAAGTACTACATATCGGATACCAAAATGAGAAAGCAAACTATTTGATGAATGGCACTCAGCTTAAGAATGTAAACAGAGAAACCGATCTGGGAGTATCAATATCGAGTAACCTAAAACCGAGTCAACAATGTTCAGAAGTTGTTAAGAAGGCAAACAAAATAATTGGCTTTATAGGCAGGTCATTTGAGCATAAATCCAAATACGTTATCCTAACCCTTTTCAATTCCTTAGTCCGCCCTCTTCTGGAATACTGAGTTCAATCATGGTGCCTTTATTACCCAAAAGATATAGACAAGCTAGAACGAGTTCAACGTAGAGTTAACCAAAATGATACCTAGCTTAAAGAACAAACCATACGAGCACGGTGCGTCTTAGAGAATTAAATCTAATTCCTTTAACCCAGCGCAGATTAAGAGGCGACTTAATTCAAGTGTTCAAAATCATCAAAGGCATCGACAATATGAACTGTAGTAAGTACTTCACTATCGACCAATCTAATTACACGCGGGGAAACGGGTGCAAAATTATTGGTAAATCTTTTAAGTCACACGAATCTAAAAAAATCTTCTTCAGTCGAGTTGTCAACTTATGGAATGGGCTTCCCCAAGATGTTATAGACTGCAGCACCGTTGATTCATTTAAACTTCGCCTAGACAAATATCTCGCATCAAACCCGCGACTGACTGTGTTTGTAAATGAATAACTTTATTTCATCTCCCCCTCAGTTACTAACCCATCTGTCCCCTACTAACTTCCCAATCCTGCCACGGACATTAGTTCCAGGGCTGTAGTTCCCTTTCCAATGTTCCCTTACCCACTCTAAACCACTGTTTCGACACTTGATCCTCAGTGTTTTGTAGGACAAGCAGCCTAGAAGGGAAAAAAATAAATAAAAATTTAAACATCGAAAAAAAAAAAAAAAAAAAAAAATTGCCCTTGGGCCATGCAAAATATCAGTCCTCTACCTCGCCTCCTTCCCCACTTTCCTCCCCTCCTTCAGTTATCACCTATTTTCCCTGTTATTCCCTTATTCTGAGGTATATTTTCGTGCTAACATTAGCGAGTTGCAAGCAGGGCATTGTCATCACTGTTAGCAAGCGAGTGCAAGAGAGAGAGAGAGAGAGAGTATTGATCGACAGTGTCTCAGTGGCCTTGGGGGAAATTGGCGGGAAAGGAGGATGCCTCACCCATACATTATGTAACTCGCGGCCTGTATCGCCGATTTTGACCATCCAAACGCTGTTTTCACTCGTTTTATTGTTGTAACAGGTTAATACCTTTATAATCAACCTATAATAGGCGCATATGGATAAGTATTAATGCTATTTATGGTAAAATGAATATTTTAGTGATGGAAACAGCTCAAATACATGCGCACAGGCAGAGGTGTCTAATTACCCCCATGCGCACTTAAGAGGTTAACTGCGTTCCCAGAAGAAACTACGGCGCAGAGGAAGAAGATAATATTCAAGGCACTTGTGAGAATTTTGCCTGACCCAGTGGCCGATCACTTCTCGATAGCCGAGCCAACTAATTATGACGCAGATCTGCCTATGATCAGAAGAATCATGGCACTATGGAAACCCAGGGAACAAACGAAGATTGCAGTAATTAGCAAAGTCACCACTCATTCAACCACCAACATAGCTCCCATCAGTGGTCCAGTAGCCCCTCGTGCAAATGACAAAGCTGAAGATTGGGCCCGGATTCGACCAGCGGATTGGAAACCCTGTTCCGGACCATGCATGCTTTGGTCATTGAAGAGGTCGTTTAATGAATTGACCAGGAAGAGGACCAGAACTCCAAGTTGGTGGGCGCAGATTTCCTGGACAAACCGCGTCAGATTGCAACCATGATCGAGGACGGGACGGCAGGCATAAAAGAAGTAATCGCAGAAGAAGGAGCTGAGCAATATCAACCTGAAATCCTAGAACCAGAACCACTGGATTTTTAGGCTGCCCCCCCAAACAAATAGTCGTAACCATGGCGGGGGCTCATGACGGGACATCGGATGATGGTCTTCCGGTGTACAAGAAAATTACATTGAATTGGGTGAAAGTTTGACTTCTTTGGTTTCTTTCGAAACCATAATTTTTTTTTCGGACAAATGCAATCTTCCTCCATTATCCTCGTAAGTGCAAACGATCAAGTTATTCCCAATCTTGGTCAAACTCTTGCACTCTATCTAAACACCCCTCTCCCAAATCACGGAGTTAATCATTCGTTCGTGATTTATAATCCCAGTGAGACTAAATACGATGGTTATTTAGGCCTCGACCTTCTGATATCCTTGAGTGCCTCAATAGATAACCTTTAATCCACCTTCCAAACCTGAAAAAAAAATATCCCTGGATACAATTTAGCAGCTCAAATCACAGACTTTACTTACCTCTCTCCCCGTCACTGCTGCAACCCAGAGTAATGAACAAATCCTCCCCCTCCAACCTCATATCATCTCTCAAGCAATTATTTCTACCACCATAACAGTTCCTCCACATCATGAAAAATGGATACCTTTAGTACCCACCATAGAAGGAGATGTCCTTTTGACCACACACCTCCAAAGCTCTTTCAATGGGGTATGCCTAACCGCTCCTAGCCTGCTACCAAATCAATTAAATTGCATAAAAATAGCCAACATTTCCGACAAACCGATCACCTTGCCAAAAGGACTTGCAATTGGCGAACTTAAAATGTATTCTGAAGAACTGTCTGTTCCAACAGATTCTTCCCCTCCATATAAAAACCCTCTCCCTGACATTCCTACCAATCTTAGCCTTGACCAACAAACTGACCTCAGAAACCTCCTCATTTCCTATCAATATATTTTCGCTACTTCTAGTCGTGATATGGGGAAAACAGACATGTTACATCACCCCATTCATACCATAGGGCGGCCTATTAAACTGCCCATATGAAGGAAAAACCCTATCTAACGACAAGAAGAGGAGAAACAAGTTCAAGATATGCTCGCCACAGGTGTAGTCAAGGCATCCACAAGCCCTTGGTCGTCTCCGGTAGTACTGGTCCGGAAGAAAGACGGATCCACACGCTTCTGCATTGATTACAGGCAGCTCAACGACGCCACCATCAAAGACGCCACACCACTTCCACGAATTGACGACTCTTTGGATTTGTTGCTTGGGGCAAAATGGTTCACAACTCTGGACCTACAAGTAGGATATTGGCAAGTTCCAGTATTGCCTGGAAAAGGCAAAAGACAGCTAAAGACAGCTTTCTCCACCAGCCAAGGCCGACTGTATGAGTTCACAGTATTGCCATTTGGTCTGTGCCCAGCTACGTTTTCCAGGTTAATGGGATCAGTACTGCAAGGACTCACCTGTGAAACCTGCCTTGCATATTTAGATGACATTATTGTTTCCGGGAAAACCTGGGCTGAAAATTTACAGCGACTGAAGCAAGTTTTTCAAAGAATCAGAGATGCTAGCCTTAAACTTAAGCCATCCAAATGCACTCTGGCTAAGAATAAAGTAAATTTTCTGGGGCATATTGTCTCAGAGCAAGGTATAGCACCAGACCCCAGTAAACTAGAAGCTATAAGTAGAATTACCCCTCCCACTAACGTTAAAGGAGTCCGAGCTTTTCTCGGGTTGGCCTCATACTACAGAAGATTTGTTAAAAATGTTGCCACCATTGCCAAGTCTTTACATGACCTCACCAAAAAAGAAGAACCTTTCAAGTGGACTGATCAACGTCTTCAAGCCTTTAACGATCTCAAGGATAAGTTAGTAGCATCTCCAGTGGTCTCCTTTCCGGACTATACCCGGCCATTCCGGTTGTATACGGATGTGTCACAATTCGGAATCGGTGCCATTCTGGGTCAAACAAGAGATGGAAAAGAGCACATAATTGCTTGTGCAAGACTCACACTCAATCAGGCAGAGGTAAATTATCCTGTCACAAAACGGGAATGTCTGGGTATGATATGGGCCCTCCAATACTTCAAAGCGTACCTGGCCGGAGTCAAGGTCACAGTAATTAGTGACCACTACGCCTTTCAATGGCTCCGTAAGTCTGACACCAAAGAATGCTCTGACAGTCAGGTGGAGAGAATTGCTAGAGGAGTTTGATATGGACATTGTTTATCGCCGAGGGAAACTTCATACTAATGCGGATGCTCTTTCTCGTCTACCCATCAATTCCATCAAAGATGACCTTCAGCAAGACAAGAAGCCACACCCAATACATGCCATTCATCATCAAGACAACTTGGATGACAGCCAGCAAGAACTGTTACATTCATTCCAACGACAAGAGAAACCTGACTGGATGCCACGCAAGATATTCGCTCAATTGACCAGACGAGGTGATAACTTGTTTACCGTTGACAGCAAAATCATCATCACTCCACAAGCTGCCCTATCCACCATGCAATCTATTCATATGAACAACGGAATTCATCTTGCACAACAGAAACTTATCACCAAGTTTTCACAGGTATACTGGACTCCATTACCGTATATAACTGCCAAGCGTATCACTGAAGCTTGCAGAGCATGTGCATTAGGCAAGGATAGAACCCGCACAGCTGGCCCTGCTGGGAAATTAGTTGCCTCTAAACCATGGCAATTACTGGCAGTTGATGTTATGGGCCCCATGGAGGGTAATCAGGGATTTAAATATATAATCACCTTTGTTGATACTTATTCTAAATATGTCATTGCTTCTCCGGCAAAAGAAAATTCAGCCATTGCCGTTGCAGAAGCACTTATTCAACATGTGTTTCCACAATTTGGGTTACCCGATGCTATTCATTCTGACAATGCACCGAAATTCACCAGTCACATAAATTATGGTCTCAATTATCACAAATGTGTGGTTTTAAGATAAGCCATTCCTCTCCATACTCTGGCCTCAAGGGAACTCAATATGCGAGAGAAGTCATAGGACAATCGCCAACCAAATCCGGACCAAACTGCAACAAATGGACTCCAAAGATTGGCCAAGTCAGGTGAAAATTGTGCAATGGGGAATCAACACATGCCCTCGAAAAGACGGGATTTCACCTCATGAACGGGTATTTGGAGTAACACCACTGCTACTTCCTCTCCGTCATATAGCTGCCCCGTATGAGCCCTCCTCCAACTTCGATCAGTCATTAGTTCATCTAAAAAACCGTCTCCGTTAAATCCAATATGTCCAAGATCTACAGCCAGATGAGACTCCCAAAGCCAGTCCTCATTGTGTCGGCGATCTAGTTATGATTGCTCAATTACCTGTGCCGTCCAAACTCATACCGAGATTTAAAGGTCCCTTTGAAATTTTAACTGTACCAAACTGTTACCAGGTTACCGTATATTATTTTGGTGAGTCGCGCACATACCGTAACAGACATCTCCGTAGATTTCAGCCTATTGATGAGAATATGATTATGCTTGCAGATCCTAATCAGAATGACATATTGCCTGCATCTAATAATCAAAACTTGAGATCCACAGAACCTGCATCTCCTGGCATCAATCTTCCTGTGACACCTCCACCCAGAAAGAAACCTATTCCAGACTCACACCCTCTACCACCACCTGCCACGCCCCCTTTACCACAACAGACACTGCCTATTGTTTACACTCTTCTTTCTTTGCCTATGCACATTGTCTCGGCTCCTCCTCTACTGCCTTCCCAAGCTATTCCTAGACCACTTTCCTTGCCTGTGTTTCCTTCCCCATCTAGCAGTCTACCTATCTATTCTGAGTCACCTAGTACTCTACCTACTACTCCTGCTATCGCTAACATTCCTAATCTTAGCACTCTGCCTGTTTCTACTCCTCCACAGATATCCTCCCTGGTTTCTGTTCAACTACCTGTTCCTCTTATTAGAAAATCGTCTATTCCTGTTACCTATGCCTCTAAACTTAAGACTCCAGCTCCATTTGTCTCTCGTTCCTTCAGTAAACCATCTTCATCCCTTCCTTCTCCACATCTTCCATCTCCTTTAATTCGGCCTAGACCTAACATACATTACATGCCGTCACATTCTTCTACTTCTACCTCCACACCCTCCCCTCAGTCACGTGTCAAGAAACCTCCTCTAATCTCTACTTATTCTAATCCTATATGTACAAGATCTGGTCGACGTGTGATACCACCTCAACGATGGGCTCCAACATTCTGGCCTACCAACCTATGGTGGGGCCATCCAAAACCTACCTTGCCACCGCCACACCTGTCCACCCCTTCAAGTGCGACGTCTAGGATACCTGATAACCGCACGACCTCATCAATGCACACTCCACCAGCCTCCACTGTTCGGGTCACTACTCCTCCAGCCCTTACAGTGACCGTAACCTCTCCCAGCGCCACTACTACTACATCGCCTTCTACTGAGCCTACGTCAGTTATGAAGATCAACTGCGTCATGGTGTCGGATGGTGTGAAGACTAAGCCTGTCAAGTCCGCTCTTCATTTGGTGCAACTGGCTTCTGAGGCGCAACAACCCCTTCATGTGCACATGGCCATGGACATCTTCAAACCTGCGGATGTCCCGAAAACAATGTGGCTCCTGACAATGCAGAACCTGTCACCCGTCCTCAACACTTCCACTACTCGGTCTTATGTATTGAAATCGCGAGGTCGCAACTTTTTCTTCGCCGACGGTGGTGAAGTGGCGGGCTTGGCAAGAACGGGCTCCAGTTCATGTAAGATGGCAAACATCAAAGTAAGGAGGGAACGAAGAAAGCCAAGTTTACCCGAGCACCCCATGACCTCAGGAACTTCCCAGACTCTATGGGACACGGGACATCTAGGACAGTCACCCAAGTTAAAGGGAAATCCTGATGTCCTATCACGACCGCGGTTTCAAAACACCCCCGCCAATCACCAGCCACCCTTTGTACAGATCCCGGATTTGCAGTATAACAAAGAAATGTTTATGCAAGTAAAACACCAAAAGCCTGAATGCTACCGGAACAAATGGAACTAAGGAGGCCTATAAATTATGATGGGCCTGAAGAACCATCTAACATAATAGTAGGAAACAGCATAGGCGAATTATTACCAAATTGGTCAAAGAGCTTCAATTATGAAGTAATCAATTTAATCATTATCACATGTATACTAGGCTACGTAACGAATACCTATGTGTTCAATAAAATAGATATTGTTTGTATGTATCTAATAATAATTTCCATGTATGTATTAGTTAAATACAAGAGATGGAAGAGAAGCAGTGATTGAAGCAGAGGTGGATGGAGATAGGTTACCCAGGCCACCCAGGTGGCAGGGAATGAATGAAAGGATTGAGGAAAATGAGGTGAAAGAAGCAGTGAAACAAATGGGAGTGGGAAAAGCAGAAGGTTTGGATGGTATTGCTGTGGAGTGTATAAAGAAGGGTGGAGATGTGATAATAGATTGGTTGGTGAGACTTTTCAATGTGTGCTTTGCTGTGTCAATGGTACCAATAGACTGGAAGAGTGCATGTATTGTGCCGTTGTACAAGGGGAAGGGAGATCGGCAGGCGTGTTCAAGTTATAGAGGTATTAGTTTATTGTCAGTGGTTGGAAAGCTGTATGGCAGGGTGTTGATAGAGAGGATAATAAAGTGTACGGAAGTTGCAATAGGAGAAGAACAGTGCGGTTTTAGGAGGGGAAGAGGGTGCGTGGATCAGATGTTTGCAGTAAGACAGTTATGCGAGAAGTATTTAGAGAAGCATAAGGAGATATTTTGGGCTTTTATGGACTTCGAAAAAGCGTATGATCATGTGGACCGTGAAGCAATGTAGAAGGTGTTAAGGATTTATGAAATAGGAGGAAATTTGTTAGAAGCAGTTAAGAGTTTTTATGAAGGGAGCAGAGCATGTGTGAGAGTAGGAAATGGTGAGTTGAGTGAATGGTTTGAGGTAAAGGTAGGTTTGCGACAGGGTTGTGTAATGTCACCATGGCTGTTTAATATGTTTATGGATGGTGTGGTGAGGGAGGTGAAAAGGAGAACTATGGGAAGAGGATTGGGTTTAGTAGGAAAGAATGGTAGAGATTGGGAGATGAATCAGTTGCTGTTCGCTGATGACACAGCATTGGTGGCGGATTCTGATGAGAAAATGCAGCGGGTAGTCAAAGAGTTTGGTGTGGTTTGTGGAAGGAGGAAACTGAAGGTGAACGTCAATCAAAGTAAAGTAATGGTGTGTAATAGGGGAGAGCATAAGGTGAATCTAGATGTGAGGCTGGATGGGGAAATATTGAAACAAGTAGAGTGTTTTAAATATCTAGGAGGAACAATAAGCAGGAGTGGAGGTATGGAAGTGGAGGTAAAACAGAGAGTGTGTGAAGGAAGGAAGGTTTTCGGAGAAATGGGAAGTATGTAGAAGACGAGAAATCTCGGAGTGAAAGTAAAAAGTGCACTGTATCAAGGAATTGTTGTGCCAACAGTGATGTATGGGGCTGAGACATGGGCTCTGAAGACAAAGGAGAAAAGAGGGCTGGATGTGATGGAGATGAGCTGCTTGAGGAGTATGTGTGGAGTTACTCGTAGAGATAGATTGAGGAATGAAGAGATACGTAGGAGAGTGGGGCAGCAGGAACATTTGTCAGCCAGAGTGGACAGAAGGGTGCTGAGCTGGTATGGTCATGTTGAACGAATGGGAGATGAAAGGCTTACAAAGAGAATATGTGAGTCAGGTACAAGGGGAGATAGAAGGGCAGGAAGACCCCCATTGAGATGGAGAGACTGTGTAAGAAAGGCTTTGGATGATAGAGGAATGACTATAGATCAGGCAGGGGAAGTGGTGGTGGACAGGAGTGAATGGAGAATGCTTGTGAATAGTTGAGTGAACACGTGGTCATTTGGAGTAAGGGGTCGGGCGCAAGTTGGACTAGATAATAGTCCATCAGGCGCCTGGCCCGGGGAGACGGTTAATATGAAGAGTGTGCCTGGAAGTGTGGTGGGAGGGCTTGTGGCTTTGGCTCCGCTGCATGTCTGCCTGCCGAGATCGGAACCTCTCCGGGTGGTCAGAGGCCGGGGGAGTGCTGGAGCGACCTTGGTAACCCTGGTCTCTGGGTCTTCTCCTGGGTGACCTGGATGTGTGAGAGTTTGTGTTTTGTATCTGTGTTTATTTTTTGTTCCATGTTGTTTTTGTGTGTTCCCTGTTCTTGCTCTGTCTTGAGTCGGCTACCCCCAAAATGGGGATTGGGCCTGAGCATATAGATAGATAGATAGATGTATTAGTTAAGTATTAATCATCACAACTTGATCACAACGTATTACAATATCCCTTTTACCTTGAATTCCTATAAGCAAGAGGCAAGAATTAAGTCAAACATAGCCTCAACGAAATATAGGAAATGTAAGCAAACAACCACTGGGGTAATGTCCTTAACTCTGAATAAGAACGGGGCATCTAACAGCACTGCAGCAGTGGAACAATTGTCTTGCCTTCCCCACTGCCCTGAGAGCTCGCCGAACCTGCTGTGTGCCTTCTGAAGTCCGGATCCTGAAGTCTTGATTGTGAGAAGTAGTTCATCCTGAAGTGCTGCCCTGTGAACCTACGTTCAACGTCGGCCAGACTTTCTCTCAGCTCTCTACCCTCCTCCGTTACCCTAAGTGTTTCTGAGTATCTTACATTGTGATTATTGATGTGAAGGTAAGGTTAAAATATGTGAATATTACAGTGCTTAATTATCTAAAGATCTGTGTCCAAGATCCTTATCCATTGCGTATGTGTCAATCTCTCAGAGTTTGTAGTAATTGTTATATAGATCTGTGCCTAAGGTCTAAGTGTTCAATTTTGATATTTGCTTCCTAGAACGTACTACGCATACGTTACATACTTGTGTTCATTAAAAGCATTTTTTTTTTTTTTTTTTTTTTAAAGAGACAATGAACGGAGGAAGGAAAAACACAGATAAAACAAAAAGGTCCATGTGCCTAAAGGCATCCTCCATTCATAAAATGTTTGTAACAACTAGATTTAAACTTTTGTAGATTGTAAGTTTGTGGAAAGCAACTCCAGGGAAGTGAATTCCAAAGAGTAGTAGTTCTAGGGATAAATTAATTTTGATAAGCAGAAGTTCTGCATTGTGGAGGAGAATGTGTAAATTCATGGGTGCTCTCAGCTGCCCTAGTTCTACGGGGAAAGATGTGGAGAGGTGGCACAATTGAAGCAAGTTCCTCGGAACAATTGCTGTGAAAATATCTGTAGAATAATGCAAGGGATGCAACGTTTCTTCGTATGGATAATGTAGGAAGGTCCTGTGAGATTGCAGGGTTATTGATTAATCTAATAGCTGTATTTGGATTTTGTCCAACTGCCTCAATGCAACCACTCCACTTCCACTCCACAGAGGTGAACAGTAATCCATCTGAGAACGCACATGACTTTTATATATTACGGCCAACTGCTCGTCAGTGAAGAATTCTCGAACTCTGTACAGGAGTTCCAGTTTTTTAGAGGCATTCTTAGCAATGCTTCTAACATAATTTGTCCAACTCAAGTTAGTAGTTAATGTTACACCGAGAATGTCAATACTAGGGGAAGTGGGAATATTTACATCATTAAAAAATATATGGGAGTCAGTGAGATTCTGTCGGTTAGACAATTGAATGTACTTGGTTTTCTGTGCATTAAAGGAAACTAGATTCTTTTGTCCCCATTCATTAATTCTAGAAAGGTCCTGGTTCAGAGAAATTGCAGTGTTTATTTTTGAATTTATAAGATCGGGTTGGGTGAAAGAATTGGTAAATGTGAAGGAACTGTGGAGTGTTGAGTCATCTGCGTAGGAATGTATTGGATTATGAGTGGTAGATATGAGATCATTGATATATATATGAGAAACTGAGATGGGGCCAAAACTGATCCCTGGGGAACACCAGCATTTATTGAGTGAAATTGAGAATAAAGGCCATCTACCATTACACATACTTTTCTGTTATGAAGATAAGAATAAATTAGTGGAACTAATGATTCTAGGCCGTAGTGTGACATCTTCGACAATAAGGATTG
Organism: Paralithodes platypus; assembly: GCA_032716605.1. Lineage (NCBI taxonomy): Eukaryota > Metazoa > Arthropoda > Malacostraca > Decapoda > Lithodidae > Paralithodes > Paralithodes platypus. The sequence continues at coordinate 23,196,102 of CM064549.1, forward strand.
ATGCCAAACTCTATCAAATGCCTTTGATATATCCAATGCTATTGTATGTGTTTCACCATGTTGGTCTGTAGCTTGGTTGATTTGATGCGTAAGAAGGCAAAGAATGTCTGCAGTTGATCGACATCGTCTAAAACCATTTTTACTGATTAATATTATCACTGATTAATTTATTATTCTCAAGATGCTTAATTATGTGATTATTTAATATAATTTCAAAGACTTTACCAAGAGTGGAAGTTATAGCTATTGGTCTGTAGTTTGATGGATCTGAAGAGGCACCTTTTTTAGGAACTGGATGGATGTTTGCTTCTTTCCAGGGTACTGGGAAGCATTAGGTATGAGTACATAGACGGACATTTTTTGCCAATACAGGAGCGAGCACCAAGGAGCAATTCTTAAGTACTATTGGAGGAATTTCATCTGGACCAGGAGCCTTATCTACTGAGAGATTCTGCAAAATAGTTTTGACATGTCTGGTGTGGATCTTAAGTGAGGGAATTTCAGGCGAATTAAAATTAAGTACAGGGACATCTTGATTTATTTCATCTAAGGTTGAGTTGGTGGAGAAAATATCCGCAAGAAGGTTAGCTTTACCTCGTGGGTCACTTACAAGATTGCCAGTCGGAGATTTTAATGGTGGCATGGATGAAGCAGTAGTGAAGTTGGTGTGAATGAGTTAAGAGTAGACCAAAATATTTTGTTATCATTTGGATTATTTAGAAGTTTATTTGCCTGCTTGTGGAGAAAGTTTGATTTAGTTAGGTTTAATACAGTTTTGGCATGATTTCTGATGTTTCTAAAGTAATTAAAGGCTTCATGTGTTTTTGATCTTGTGTATGCATTGTAGGCTATTGCTTTTTGTTAAGTTACTCTAGCACAATTATGGTCAAACCATTTAGGTGAATTAGATCTTTTACTGTACTTTTGATGAGGAATAAAAGTTTCCATTCCAATGTTTACAAAATCTTGTATGTGGCTCAAGGTGGTGTGTGCATCATTAGAAAAGAAAGAGGTCCAGGGAATATCAATAAAGAAACCTTGAAGACCCTCCTAGTCTGCCCTATCGTAATGTCATTTAGTCACCAAAACAGGTTCAGAGTGGGAAGGTGTGGTAGGTGATAGACAGGTGGCCTGTATCAGACAGTGATCAGAAGATCCAAGCGGGGACCTCACTGTAATATCATAATTTTCTGAATTGGTTGTTAAAAATAAGTCCAGTAGGTGGGAATTATGATTAGGATTATCTGGTACATGGGTGGGTTGGTTGATTAGTTGAGTGAGATTAAATGAGTCTGCAAATAGCTCACATTCAAGACCAGGCATCATCAGTCCTGGCTGAATGAGTGAGCCATTCAACATTATGGACATTAAAATCACCCAACACAGTGATTTGAGAAGAAGCATTTAAGTTGAGGACACTGAGTTGTGAGGACAGAGACTCAAAAAGACTTTGCTCTGGAGGAGTATTTGGGGAACGGTAGATGCAACATATGTATTTAAATTTACCAGCAGAAATTAATTTGTATATAGAATAATCAAAATAGGGACAATTGAAACTAGTAGCCTCCTCCAGGGCAATTTCAGATTTTGCGAAGCAACATACACCTCCTTTAGGTCTGAAATTTTGGAGCAGTTGATAACCTGGAAAATTAAATCTAGACGTGTCAGATGTGGATGTTACTTGAGTTTCTCTCAAAAAAAGGAGAGTAGAGGATTCTGCTTGAAGAAATTGATGTACAGAATTGATGTTAGAGTGAAGTCCCCTTAAATTGCTAAAGAAAAAGCTGCACCGACGAGCAGCTTTGGGACGTTTGCTCTTAACAATTGTACTGCCATATTTATTTGGTAAAGGTGTATGGTGTTACATGTATGATATGTAGTGGGAAGAGTAGTGTTTTATGGATAGAGGATAGCGATGTACGGCAATGTCGTGAAGTTGGATGTGTATGTTATATAAAGAGGGTTTTCCTGATACCCCTGATGTGTGAGGCAGAAAGATAATATGTATCCAGCTACCAAGGCCTGGGAGAGAAAATGGAATTCAGGCTATTCCCTGATTCTCCCATGTTATGACCGACACTACGAAATAAACAAGGGCACTTAATAATGGACTAGATGATAGGCTATATCTGTAACAACGGTACGCTAATTCCAAAACCCTCGAACTATTACGCCGGTGAACAAAACTCTTAAACCCTCCCGAGTTAATCTACTGGATAACGGGGTATCAATTAACTGGGTTTTAGTGCACTTCTACAAAGGCTTTCCAGTGACGGCAAAGCCTACTCACAACAGGAGTACTTTACGTTAATAAAATGCTCTCAAGTAATAACAATGCTTAAATAAACTATAACAAGATTTAATAAAGAAGTATATGCTTACGTTAACTTTAGTGTGAGTCTGTACTCAACACTAAACTCTTCAATGCTCTATGAAAACACTGGAAGTTTAGTCCTACAGCAAACAGATATGGAAACGTCTGATGCTCTAAGATGCTCGTTAATGTAGAACAGAATTAATGCAGGGGCAGGACACCAAAGCGTGTATCTTAAATACACCAATAAGTAGGATACTTATATATATATAAAACAAGGGAGTGCAACAACTCTGTGACAGCACTAATAATAGCCACTCAAAAGAGTACTTCCTTAGCCAAAGTAACAGCCATACTGGGTTGTGCACCAAGCATCAACCTAGGCTAAAATAATACGTGAATAATTCCTAAAGCATACGCAGTAAAAGTTAATAAACACAATGCTGTCTTTATTACTAATAAAGTCTAGCAGCGGCAAAAAAGGTACCAGGAGGCTAGGCAGAGCGCAAGCATGCTCGTAGCCTACTGTCTCCCCTTGAACAGATTTCCCTTATGTTACGTTAAGTGACTAGGAGGCTCTCTTGGTAAGTCCAGATCTCAAGTATCTGGTCTTACCCTGGCGCTCCACAAAGGTCAACAAAATGAGGTAGCGAGCATACAAGTAAGTGTAGGCAAAAGCCCTTCGCTTGTATACTGCTACACTCACACAGGAAAAATATGCACAAGGGTTACAGGCACCTAGCTCCGTCGAAGTCGTACAGGCTCTGACTCGCCATGTACATAACTCAGACAACGACTAAAGATACCCTCCACTGTCTAGCATTAAATAGTAACAAAGAACAACTCAATAATTAGAAGCACCCAATGATAATATGACTCCATGTGACTATGACTAATAATCCCTAAAGCTAGTGCAAAACATATATGTGAGAACTGGTGCTGGTAATACGACTGGCCGACTATGGAAGTCGTATGCAGAACCAGAAGGGATAAGTAACTGAATAAAGGTGAGAAGTAATGGAAAAGAAGAAGTTCAGAGAGAGAAACAGTAGTACAGGGATCTGCCTTGCTTAGGCCAATCGGCTTTCTGCAGACTCCCATTTTCTTATGTTCTTATGTTACAGGGGGTTAGATTGGGGCAAGATTGCAAGGGACGTCTAGGACCAAGCACACCATGCCAAGCTCTAAGGAGATACGTGGGCAGGAGCCCCCCAGCACCCAATCACAGCGGCACCCAATTACAGACCACTACGTCATGAAGAGCAAGCGTCATAGGACGAGCCAGGCCCGCCCGACCAATCAAGAGCGTTGGAACCCCCGCCCGAGCGAGGAAGGCACACGTACATACACACGCACATAATGCCACCACGCTGCCTCCTTCGTTCTCTCTCTCCTTAACTTCACACTACATATCTTATACTCTATCACTGATATAAAATACTTCCAAGTGTCACAGACAATAATAAAGACCACCACTGATCTGGCTGTGACAACATGAATACTAAGAAAGAAAGAACATCGTTCTACGATTATTATAGCCCATTTCACTGCCCTGGCGAGCGCTAGCGAGTACGAGCACATTCTGGCAAGCTGGCCAGCGTAACACCCCGCCCAAGATGTGGGACGTTTTAACCTCAGGTAAACGCCACATCTGACCAGACAGAATGCTCATAAACCCCGCCTCACCCAGCTACTCTCCCAAATTGTGAAAACAAGGCACAATCACAAACAGAAAACACTTCATTATATAAAAAAAATCTACACAACACTTACCCAAAAATAATAGTATCACTTAACAATATTACGCTCAACGAGCAAGCTTCAACAAGCCTAGCCTACTAAGACAAAAACTCATGATGTCTTAGATTCTTGCTGTAACATACTGCACTTATATACTATCAAAAAGAAAGAGTTTTTATGTGAGGTTTTTGTAATATTTTTAAGTGCTTTTGGCGGCTTTGCAGTACAGGGGCAAGCCTAATTTTTCTCTACTCTCAAACCAACACTGACTGAACGGCGAGGGTGCTCCTTAAGACATAACCTCCCGTGACAAACAATCAGCCAGAACATTATCAGTGCCCTTAACATGCCACACATCCAACTTGTGCTCCGGCAGCAAAACAACACCTGACACTGATAAACTGCCCAGTCCATCACAAGACTGGCACTTCTCTTCGCTCTCTCTGGCAACGGGACCTGCCAATAACCTTTCACTAGTTCTACCTTAGTGATAAATGAGGCAGCCCCGATGCGGTCTATGGGGTCGTCAACTCTGGATAAGGTATAGGCGTCTGTCAGGGATGATGCACCAACACTCTTGCAATCAACATACACACAGATCTTGCCACTTAACTCAGGTTGCAAAGTTACTGGCAACGACCACTCACGATATCCCTTATCCCTCAGACCCTTTTCCAACATGTAGTCCAGCTCTGCTTTCACAACAGGCTGTCGAGCAGAATTTATACGGTAGGGAGCCAATTTGAGCCTTGCACTGTCTCCAGCCTCCATGTCGGGTTCTACCCCGTACATCAGGCCTGGAGAATCAACAAACATGCGGACGTACTGCCACAGCCTAGTAAACAACTTCTCTTGGCGCTTAGGAACAAGAGATTGCAACTTATCTCGAAGAACAACATGCCTAGTGCCCTCCCACAACCCAGCCGGGACCATAGTTTCTACACTATAGTCTCCCTCCTTCTCCACCTTTGTCCCTAGAACAGCCAGGTCATGAGAGGGACAATCTGTACCACCTGTGCAGTCCCTCCCATAGTTCATAATTGCTAAGGCTTCCCCGCCGATACCGTACATGCGCACCCCCGCATTCCTTGCGACTACATCTGCCTGCGTAGCATCACCGCCTTCAGCGACATGGCCAGATACAGTCGGTCTATGGTAGGGCTGTTGCATATTACTAGGGCAGCATTGGGAGGCTATGCGACGACCGGGCGCATCCACTCCACAGCCAACCTCACCAATCTGCTCAATGTCCTGATTCTGACCACCACCCTTAGCAGCCATGGGTCGACCCTGACCTGACAACCATGCCAAAGCCTCGTCGCCCACCTTGAACCACTGAAACAACGAGGCCAACGGTTTACTCACACTCAAGTGACCTGTCAGCGGAACATCGTGCGCTGCATGAGTTGTGAGGCCTGGGTGCTCGGCACAAACAGTGGGGTATGAACCGAGCAGGTGCTGGGGTGCTGCACACTGCTGCTCAGGCAGGTGCTCAAGCGCTTCCACAGCCACCTGACTCGTGTCCCCCGCCCACTGCTCCGCCGAGACATGACAATCCCAACTTTCCTCCACCTGTGCCCCACTGCCCCCCTCTCCTTCTCCACCTTGGCCGCTGCAGACCAACACAGGGACAGTAAGCTGCTCAGGTGGTTGCCTCACAAACTCCTTTAACAGGTTCACATGACATGTTTCCCCCTCCTCATCGGGTTCAATAGCCCCGTTCCCACAACTCTCAAGACTAAGATCTTCTGGTTGCACCTGGGAACTACTCTGTCGCGGAGTGCCATCACGCCCTACCATGTCACTAGGGGGGACAGGTTCTGGGGCCACTCCGGAGCTCACATTTGGGTCAAGTACCGAGTCACCAAGGAATATCGCTGGGTCCAAACTCTCAACCCGACCAGCCTTGACTTTCTCCTACCGACCCTTTCTCCACTGGTCTGAAACTTGGGTACTAGGCTGTGACACCTGAGCGGACTGAGATCTCTCGAGCCCCTCTTGCCCCTTCCTACTCGTGTCGGCCGCCCTCTCGGCAACGACTAAGGGTGGAACCTCGGAAGTGAGCACCGCAAAGTCGTTACCGAGAAGGAGGTCGACCCCCTCAACTGGCAATTTCTCCACAACACCCACATCCAACTCCCGTGTCACACCGTCCACCTCAAGCTCCACTCTGACCAGCGGGTAAGACTGCGTAGCATTGATACCTTGAACCACCACAACCCGAGCTGCGTTAATAGCCTTGCCAGTGAAGTTCTTAATAAGTGTCTGGGAAGCGCCCGTATCACGCAACAACTCAAGCCTATGCTCCACACCAGCCCACCTCACAGTGCCGTGCCCCCTATGACCACAAAAAGCATCTCGGCCAGGTGACGAGCCCTCCACTGCTTCTGCACCGACTGTGACTTCGCAACCGACATATGACCCTGGGCAAACGCGGAAGACCTCAAAGACACACCGATGTTGCTCACTAGTGACACCACTGCTGTAGGCGGTGTGCTCGGACATGAGCGCGCAATATGCCCCTTCTCATGACACTTGAAACACTCCACTTCACTCTTGGACTTCCTCTGAGGTGAGGAAGGGCCCTGACCTTTCTTGAACGGGAAGGGTTTCGACTTGGGATCAAAATTGGCACCAGTACTCTTAAATTGGTAATTAGTTGTGTCCTTAATTCGGGGATTGGAGTGGTACGCCCCTGGTTACCTGCCTCAGCTCTCTGTGCAGAGCCGCACCCACGAATCAATGACAACCTGAGCTCAGCCATCTGAGCCGCCTCCTGCAGAGTTTTAGGTTGCTTTTCTTTCAGGTTAAGAGTCAAGTCACTGCCAGTACATTTAAAAAATTGCTCTAACAACACTAATTGCTTCACTGCATCAAAAGTAGTTGCCTTCTCCGATCTTAACCAATTCTCAAATGCATCTGACAGCTCTCTAGCATGTTCCTGGAAAGTACTCTCCTTTCTCTTGGGAACAGCCCTAAATTTCAGCCTATAGGTCTCTGGCTGCAACTCATATGCCCTCAGGACAGCCTCTTTCAATGCCTCATAATTCACGCAGGAATCTAGGGGCAAAGCATCATACGCCTTGAGTGCTTTCCCCGTCAATCGTGACGAAACAAGGGCTGCCCACTTCTCCTCGGGCCAATGGTGCTCCTGGCACTTTTTCTCGAACCGGAGAAAGAATTCGGTAACTCCTAACTCATCAAACACTGGAACCAACTTTAGTAGATGCGACAGGGACTGGTCATGGGGTCAACCCCCCTGGACGACCAGGTTCCTCGTCACCTCTACACGAGTCTTCTCTAGGTCAATATCAGCACAATACCTTGCAGACTCAGCCTGATACTTGAGCTCAGCCTCATGCTTTCGCTGCTCGAGCTCAGCCTCATGCTTTCGCTGCTCGAGCTCAGCCTCTCGCTGCCACTGCTCAAGCTCAGCCTCATGCTTTCGCTGCTCGAGCTCAGTCTCATGCTTCCACTGCTCGAGCTTCTGCTGCTCAAGCTCAGACTGCTGCTTAAGTTTGGCGAGCTCGAGCTGAAACAACATCTCGGAAGACAAACCCTGAGGAGGGGGTGCTACTATTGGGGACCCACCCCGCGAATCACCTAGAGGCATACCCAACCGCCAGCGGCCATCGGCCTGCGGGAACGTACCCGGCTCCGGAGCCCGAGGGGGCGCCATGATAGGAGTCGAGTGGAATGGGGGCTGGGCCGAAGGTGCCCAAGCTCCCGCTCCATCCGAAGCCTCATGCACCCCACCGAGTACCCAGGTAACCAGCTCACCTCTCGACAAACCGCTAGTACTGGAAAACCCTAAGACCGTGGCTACACACTGCAGTCCGTACCGGTCCAGCCCCGACACCCGGTCCGCCGACACAGGCTCCTCCAAAAAAATCCGAGCATCCTCCTCATTGTTCACCACCCGAACGCTGTTTAACAACTCCACCTTCTCCACCTCCTCGCCTGTCTCTCGCACTGTGCCCTCACTGTGTTCAGACCCGTCGAGTGACATGATGGAGTCAACAAAAAAATTCTCAAGTCAAGACAAAAGTAGCCAAACTCTCGCGCAGCTTTATTCACAAAAAATATTCGAAGATGTTCTTGAGTGCAATACTAGGTCACCAATAAACTCCAACAAGTTCTATATATCCTCAAAACAATGTCCACTGCCAACCCTGCGAGAAATAAATTCAACCCCAAATGGCAATAAGATTTCTCCCCCCCCCCAAAAAAAAATGCAATATTCAGTTCACTATATACTGGTCTAAGGTCGCCATTTGTTATGACCGGCACTACGAAATAAACAAGGGCACTTAATAATGGACTAGATGATAGGCTATATATCTGCAACAACGATACACTAATTCCAAAACCCTCGAACTATTACGCCGGTGAACAAAACACTTAAACCCTCCAGAGTTAATCTACTGGATAACGGGGTATCAATTAACTGGGTTTTAGTGCACTTCTACAAAGGCTTTCCGGTGACGGCAAAGCCTACTCACAACAGGAGTACTTTACGTTAATAAAATGCTTTCAAATAATAACAATGCTTAAGTAAACTATAACAAGATTTAATAAAGAAGTATATGCTTACGTTAACTTTAGTGTGAGTCTGTACTCAACACTAAACTCTTCAATGCTCTATGAAAACACTGGAAGTTTAGTCCTACAGAAAACAGATATGGAATCTTCTGAAAACGTCTGATGCTCTAAGATGCTCGTTAATATAGAACAGAATTAATGCAGGGGCAGGACACCAAAGCGTGTATCTTAAATACACCAATAAGTAGGGTACATATATATATAAAACAAGGGAGTGCAACAAATCTGTGACAGCACTAATAATAGCCACTCAAAACAGTACTTCCTTAGCCAAAGTAACAGCCATACTGGGTTGTGCACCAAGCATCAACCTAGGCTAAAATAATACGTGAATAATTCCTAAAGCATACGCAGTTAAAGTTAATAAACACAATGCTGTCTTTATTACTAATAAAGTCTAGCAGCGGCAAAAAAGGTACCAGGAGGCTAGGCAGAGCGCAAGCATGCTCGTAGCCTACTGTCTCCCCTGAACAGATTTCCCTTATGTTACGTTAAGTGACTAGGAGGCTCTCTTGGTAAGTCCAGATCTCAAGTATCTGGTCTTACCCTGGCGCTCCACAAAGGTCAACAAAATGAGGTAGCGAGCATACAAGTAAGTGTAGGCAAAAGCCCTTCGCTTGTATACTGCTACACTCGCACAGGAAAAATATGCACAAGGGTTACAGGCACCTAGCTCCGTCGAAGTCGTACAGGCTCTGACTCGCCATGTACATAACTCAGACAATGACTAAAGATACCCTCCACTGTCTAGCATTAAATAGTAACAAAGAACAACTCAATAATTAGAAGCACCCAATGATAATATGACTCCATGTGACTATGACTAATAATCCCTAAAGCTAGTGCAAAACATATATGTGAGAACTGGTGCTGGTAATACGACTGGCCGACTATGGAAGTCGTATGCAGAACCAGAAGGGATAAGTAATTGAATAAAGATGAGAAGTAATGGAAAAGAAGAAGTTCAGAGAGAGAAACAGTAGTACAGGGGTTAGATGGGGGACAGATTGCAAGGGACGTCTAGGACCAAGCACACCATACCAAGCTCTAAGGAGACACGCGGGCAGGAGCCCCCCAGCACCAACACTAGGACAGCGGCACCCAATCACAGACCACTACGTCATGAAGAGCACGCGTCATAGGACGCGCCAGGCCCGCCCGACCAATCAAGAGCGTGGGAACCCCCGCCCGAGCGAGGAAGGCACACGTACATTCACACGCACATAATGCCACCACGCTGCCTCCTTCGTTCTCTCTCTCCTTAACTTCACACTACATATCTTATACTCTATCACTGATATAAAATACTTCCAAGTGTCACAGACAATAATAAAGACCACCACTGATCTGGCTGTGACAACATGAATACTAAGAAAGAAAGAACATCGTTCTACGATTATTATAGCCCATTTCACTGCCCTGGCGAGCGCTAGCGAGTACAAGCACATTCTGGCAAGCTGGCCAGCGTAACACCCGAAACCTTGGCGGTAGTACTTCCTTGGGCGGGGCTGCCTACCCCTACTACCTGCAAATACTCACTTAGCTAAATACTCACAGATTTTCCTTGTATATGTCCAATTCTATTATGTATGTTACAAGTTGAAATCGAAGTGTATAACGTGTAATTATTCCCTTCTTTAAATAAGAACCTGTTACCTAGAACCTACGCTCAATTTCATATTTTGTTTATCTCAGTTCCCCCTCGTTGTGAAGAATTGTTATTAATTATTATATATACTTTCTTCCCGAGATTCTAAATCTACGCTCGTTTGTATAAGCGTCATTTCCATTATTGTATGAACCGTATTTATGTTCATTTGATTATTGATGTAGATCATTTTTATTCTTATCGTCTAGGAATTCTAGTCTTGCATAGATCGATTATCTAATTATTCATCAATCCGAATACACCACTTATTGTGTGAATTCTTTACAAGACTCTGTTAACTCGTTCAGATACCTTTGTAGACCTTTTCGGGTATTTCATTTAGTACAACATTGTTGTGTACGCCATTTTACGTATAATTAATATTATATTTAATTATTCGTATGCGCTGATTTTATATAAAGTGTGCTTCAGTATTGTTTAACTACGCTAGTTCTGTTAACTGTACTTTTTATCCATTTTCGCTTAAGAGATATTGATCCATGATTTATTCCTAATCATAGAGTAAATATTTCATCTGAATTCCTCGACCCGATTTAATATTATTGCATATATTGATTGAAGAGACATACGTTCAGATCAAATTTTTATCAAAAGTAAGTTAATAACAAGTTGAATTGTAAAATTAATTACGCATATCATTCCCCGTAATTTCAAATTCTTCTTCCAAGTTTTAAGTTCATAGTCGCACTAATAGTAAATACAATTCCCAAGACCGCAGTAACTTGAATGACCTGAGCTATTTACCTGGTCATTAGCCACCCCTGCCCGGGCTGATTTACCTGCCCACGAGCGCCCCTCACCCCCCGTGAGCATTACTCGAACCAACCGTTCCTGTACTTGTTTAACATCTCAACTCACCTAATTTCCTCTTAGCCGGGGAAACTTGTGTTCTAAAGAAAAAAAATACGTTAGACACCCGACTCACATATATATTATTGTCAAGGGTTGATTATATATGTTACGTGATTCTTCATAATTAATTGTATATTTCCTATTACCATATTACCACAATAGGTTATTGTTTGTGCTCTTGATTCGAGACTGAATATTTATGCATTCCCTGTGTTGCTTACTGTTCCTTATAATAGTTAAGTTAACCCTCAGTCCTTATCTCGCTCAATACATCCGTGATCTCCACATAGAAATAATTATGCAACACATTGACAGATCAGGAGCCTAGGACAAGAAACAATAAATATATCAACCCTTCTGCCATTGAATATATTATATGTGTACAAATTACATGCGTGTGTTCATTGAGTTTTGTAGCACCTAATTGAATACCTATTTCTGTGATTAAGAACGTGTTAGATGTGTTCCTGTTGACGAAATTTACAGTCTTAAGTCCATATCTGGATTTTAGTGCAGACTTGATAACGAGATATAAATATTATATCCCGGTATAGCACTTTTTAAGTGGAATTAGGCTAACCCTTACGGAAGTATGTTCCGAGTTGATTTTTCCAGCTATTAAGCACGTTCGCCCCGAAAGGAGAGTTACCCGAAAGTGGAATCAACTTTACCTAACAATATCTTGTTTCGGGCAGGTAATATTCCGTGTTTAATTTGGTGTGTGGGTAGTGCATATCTGAACATGAGAGGCATGTGAATTACAGTTTTGGATTATTGTTGCAGTTATTAAGGTTCTTAAAATTATAATACATAGTATACATAGGTAATGACATTCTTTATTTATTAATATTAAAGGTATGTATGAGGAAGCTTTGATGGATGGATAATAATTAGTTTACAGTTTTGGCTGTTCCTAAGCATTTAGTAGGTTATACAGTATGTAATGCTTTTATTGTGAGGGTGAATAATGATATTGTCGTTGTTGGTTCCCGAAGTAGTTATTTCCTTCTGGGTAGATGTGCGGACATTGAGGAGGTTGATGTCTTAATTGCATAAACGTGGCCTCATCGTAGTCCAAGACAGGCTCAGGTAGGGAATTCTCACCTCTAGTGGGGAGCGGCTATTTTTGATGTTGCGGTTGGAGGGGATTAGCGCGAGGGAGCGGCAGGTTTTGGTCTACACAGGCAGTGGGGCCTTGATTACCTTTCTGCTGGTGATAGACCAGTCAAAGTAGGGCTGGACTTAGAACAAATTGTAATAGAAGGTTTTTTGGCTTTAACTTGTTTATTAGGTCCCTCTGATGAACATATAAAAAGTCTCCAACTTTTGGACACCGGGAAAGTGGTTAATTTGCATAAATTCAAGATGGCCGCCGTCCAAAGCTTCAATTTACAGATAACTTTTTTCTGGTTGCTCCTAGACCCTATAAATGTATTACAAACAACGTTTTTTGGCTTTAACTTGTTTATTAGGTCCCTCTGATGAACATATAAAAAGTCTCCAACTTTTGGACACCTGGAAAGTGGTTAATTTACAGCCAAAAAACCTTACAGCCAAAAAACCTTCTATTGCAATTTGTTCTAGGTCAAGCCCTACCTTTACTGCAAATTATTGTCTATTACATTTTGCCTAGGCCTATACTAATCCCATCATCTTGTTTCTTGTTTCATGCAAGGACTTCCAGGAGGCTGCAGATCTTTTGGATAAGCTGTTGCGTGAAGACGTTTCACCGGATGAAGTCTGCAGTAAAGACGTTTTCAACAGAATTTCTGAAAAACTTAAAGCTGAGAAGAGCTCCTTAGCAGAGCATAAGATGGGAAAGCTATGGATTCAATACATGGACATGATTGACCTGCTGCGTCGCTTCCTGAGGGCACTGAGAATGGGCGATTTCCTACTGTACCTCGGAACACTCCAGGAGATGTTGCCGTACTTTGCAGCGTGTGGTCATAACAATTATGCCAAGTCAGCCCATGTGTACATTCAAGACATGATTGAACTTGAGCAGCTCAACCCAGACATGTTCTGTCAATTGAACTCCGGTCTATTTGTGATCCGCCGAAGTGATCGGCTGTGGGCAGGACTGCCAAGCGACTTGGTTATAGAGCAGGTTTTGATGCGCTCTTTGAAAACGAATGGTGGATTGACACGTGGTAGGGGCATGGAGGAAACGCAACGCCTGCGCTGGTTACTTGCTATGCCAGCCTGCGCTGAGGTGAGTGAAGTTATGCAAGAACTGACAGGGAAGCATTTCCACACCTCTGAGCAGCACAAAGAAATGACTGAAGCAAGGCGTGAACGAGATAGGAAGGACACAGAGAAGGTTCTCGCATTCTTCAAGGATTATGATCCATTTCAAGAATCAAATGAACTCAGGAATATTGCCAACGGTGTGACAGGACCAGCCTCGGCCAATCCTCATTTACTGTATGAGGTTGGTATGAACATTGTGCAGAAGATGGAAGGTAGCAATGCTTTTGACTTTTCATTTAGGAAGAAAGATCAAGTTGAGTCGTTGGGTGCAAAGGTTACAATCAGTGCTGAAAAAGTACCAATCGACCCACAGCTCCTTTTCCAGAGGCTCCTCATCTTTGCTAATAACAGGGACTTAGGTGTTGAAGAGGTCTTTGCGTATGAGTTGTCTAGCTACCCTACTGCTCTGTTCGATAAGTGGGGGAGGCTCAGGGAAGCCAATAAACCACAGCTAGGAGATGAGATAGCTGCTGTTGTTCCCAAGTCGTCATTGGAATCATTTGAGGAAGAAAGGACTGTGACCCATGTTCTGGATGGTGGTTCCTTATTGCAAAGGATTCCATGGAAGAAGGGTGACACATTTGAGGACATTGCAAGCATGTACATGAAGCATGTTTCCAAAAACTTTCTCAACCCGGTGGTTGTATTCGACGGTTATAAATCAGGACCTACTACCAAGGACATGACACACAATCGACGATCAAAAGGAGTCTTTGGTCAAAAGGTGATGTTCACTCCAACCATGCCCCTTCGGTCAAAAAAGGAAAACTTCTTGTCAAACTCGGACAATAAGCAAAACTTCATTGACTTATTGTGTGAAACATTCAAGGCAAATGGAATTGACTGTGTCAATGCGCCAGCAGATGCAGATGTCATGATTGCGAAGAAGGGAATTGAGCATGCAAGGGAAACCGTGACATATGTGATAGGTGAGGACACAGACTTGTTGGTGCTGTTGTGTCATTATGCGGAACGAGGGATGAATGATTTGTACTTCAAGTCGAGCAAGGAAGGTGGGAAATGTTGGCATATTAACTCAGTAGCAGAAGCTCTCGGTGAAAGCATCTGTCGTGTCCTGCCAGTTGTCCATGCACTCTGTGGATGTGACACAACCTCACGACTGTATGGTATTGGTAAAGGGGCTGCCTTGAGGAAAGTGAGGGAAGACAACGGTTTCTTGAAATGTATAGAAGCATTCTGTTGCCAAAGTGGAAGTAAAGACGCGATATCATCAGCTGGTGAAAAGGCCTTGGTTTATTTGTACGGGGGAAAAGGAAATGACACCCTTGACGGACTGCGAAAGACAAAGTTTTGCAACAAGGTGGCAAAAAGTTCAACTACCGTTGAAGTTCACAGCCTTCCCCCAACAACCGATGCAGCCAAATACCACTCGTTCCGAGTTTATTGTCAGGTCCAGGAATGGATGGGGAACTGTGTGGACCCCGAGAAATGGGGCTGGTGTCTGCGGAAGGGACAGCTTGAACCGAAGACGATGGATTCGCCAGTGGCTCCTGATTCACTACTGAAATTGGTCAGATGTCAGTGTAAGGGCAACTGTGACACTCAACGCTGTAGTTGCAAACGGAATGAGCTTGAATGTTCCAGTGCATGTGGTCAATGTAAAGGACTCTGTCAAAATAGCAACTTTGATGCAAGCACCGATGATCCAAGTGAATACGAACTCCTATCATGAATTACATAATTGGCTCTGAATGACGTCATACTACGTCATGGTTTTTTTTTTTTTTTATAAAAAAGAGGGACAACAGGTCAAAAAACCCATACAAGCACAAAGTGCCTGTGTCACCCCTTGTGAAAGAGACAGTTCAGCCTGTCTGTAAGGTTTTTCGGCTGTAAATTAACCACTTTCCAGGTGTCCAAAAGTTGGAGACTTTTTATATGTTCATCAGAGGGACCTAATAAACAAGTTAAAGCCAAAAAACGTTGTTTGTAATACATTTATAGGGTCTAGGAGCAACCAGAAAAGTTATCTGTAAATTGAAGCTTTGGACGGCGGCCATCTTGAATTTATGCAAATTAACCACTTTCCCGGTGTCCAAAAGTTGGAGACTTTTTATATGTTCATCAGAGGGACCTAATAAACAAGTTAAAGCCAAAAAACCTTCTATTACAATTTGTTCTAGGTCCAGTTAAATGATTGCTAGATTTACTGGACTATGAAGGGAATACTTCTTTAGACCTTTCTTCTGATGTTGGGGGAACTTATTAATTTCTTTTTTCCTGCATTTTATAGAGGCAATTCTGCATGGTGATGTTGGTGGTCCATTCACATATGTGAGCAGGTTATAGGGATGTATTGGCTCATTTTCTTCTAACCCTGTCATCTCACTACCGTCCTTCGGTTTCTATCCCTCCATCTGTGCCTTTGTCTCTAATTTCCTTTCCGGCCATTCCATAGCTGCGGTTGTGGACGGCCATCGCTCACTTCCTCAATCTATCAACTCCGGTGTTCCTCAGGGCTCTGTCCTATCTCATATTCTCTTTCTAATTTTCATAAATGATCTTCTCAACTGTACCTCCAATCCCATCCATTCCTACGCAGACGACTCTACCTTACACTACTCAATTAGTTTTCCAGAACGCCCCAGCCAGCAATCCCTCAAAGACAAACGTAATGAAGCCATAGAACACTTAACTTATGATCTAACTACTATTTCCAATTGGGGCAGAGAAAACCTTGTTGCCTTTAATGCTTCCAAAACCCAATTTCTCCATCTATCTACCCGTCCGGAACTCCCAGCGGACTATCCCTTATTCTTCAACAATACAAAAATCAATCCTTCATCTTCTCTCAATATTCTTGGTGTCTCTTTTTCTCCTGCGCTCACTTGGAAGGACCATATTTTGCTAAAGCAGCCTCCCAGAAGCTGGGTGTGCTCAACTGCCTCAGGGGGTTCTTTACACAGCTTTTTGCTCTGTACATGGGCACAGTGCGTCCTTGTATTGAGTATTGTTCACATGTGTGGGAAGGATCCTCTCACACCGCTCTCCTAGACAAAGTGGAAAGGAAGGCCTTTCATATCATTAACTCCCATCCACTCACCAACTCTCTGCAATCTCTCTCTCTCCGCCGCAATGTTGAATCTCTCTCACTATTGTATCGCTACTATAACAATCAATGTTCCTCAGAGCTCTCCCAGTGTATACCACCTCCTCTACGTACGGCACGTCGTACCCGTCTTGCAACACAATCCCACTCCTACTCTGTGCAACTCTCTAACCCAAGAGTGAAACGTTACTCTCAGACTTTCTTATATTCAATAGCTGAGATCAGGAACTCTCTCCCAGAATCAGTCTTTCCCTCTTCCTATGACTTAGATTGCTTCAAACTCTGTGTGTTCAGGCATTTTGGCTCAAACGCCCCTTGATTTTGGCCCTGTCACTCTTTCAACTCTGGGGGAGGCACTCGCTACAGGCAGTTCTGCCTTTTGTCTCCCTCACTCACATAGAAGAAAAAAAAAAAAAAAAAAAAAATATATATATATATATATATATATATATATATATATGCCGTTGTAAAGGCTTATCCCTCAATACTTCATCTGATCTGATATATATGTTATGCCCTGATTGTATACAGGATTAACGATTGATACAGGTGAGTTCTACTAGACTGGGACTTCCGAGTTCATACAAATACATACAAAGATGATAACAGAGGATATATATATCACCAAAATATTGTTTAGAATACAGCTTTATTCCCTTAATATCTAAATACACGAATGGAGTATGAGTGTGAGTTTAGAAACACAACCAATGAATAGCACTTACACAAATTCTATCTTCGAGCACAGTCGCGGATCTGGGTAGAGTGCAGGTATTTTAGCACAGCTTATCTGTATTCCTTTTGTCCGGAATCAGGTACACTAGCCCTATCGAGGGTTGATACAAGTAATATCATCAGCTATAATATTTCACTGTACTTGTAATGAGATAGACTTGCGATGGAGGTTATGAAAGAGAGTTAGTTATTTCACTATATGCATCTTGAGTTATATACCGTGTGCACTGGTATGAGAGCAAGTTCAAAGTCAACTGAGAATGGACTTTGAACTATCTTCTTCGTGTTAGAATAATTGCAGAGTCGCTTGTGGACTCTGAAATATGTTCACTTGGTCGAAATAATGACAAGTCGCTTAGCATCAAAATCGGCTTAATTTGATTTAATTCTGAAAATCACTTTAACTGGTCGGGAACACTTCAATAGATTTTGAAACATTGGTAACTTGAATTCGTTGCTATACATTCCTAGTATTAACACTGTAATGGATTTTTGATGTTTTTAACACTTCTTAGGACTCTGTTTATTTTACTCTCGAACTTGGATTTTTGGCAGAGTCGCTTGTGACTCTGCTCACTTTGTAGGCTAACTTAGATACTTCCTCTTGTTTCTGGTCATCGACTTAGACGTCTTTTCTATATCTTCTTTCCGACGATGGTTAGGGTGTTTTGCTCTCTGTAGTCGTCTGCTCCTCCGTGGGCCGTCCAGGTTGGCCGGCTGTGTGAAAATAGTTACAGGTTGGTTGATGGGTTTGGGGTCTTAAGTATGGCTCCATAACTTATTGTAATCATCTGACAATTACTGTTGGGCACCATACCGGACTAACGCGAGTATTCTAGAGGTTATTTGGAATACTCGACTATCCTGACCTTTATATCAACCGTTGATGAAGTCTCGTTAAGGTACTCTTGAACTAGGGTCTTAAATATCGTAGCTCAGTGAGAAGGTATATGGTACGATATCGGACAAATGCAGGAAGATTTTCTAACTACTCTTCCTGACTGTCTCTGACCTTTTTAAGAGGTTCGGGGGACCCGGGGCGGTGTTTAAACCTTTCAGTTACACAGTCTAATGGGATGACACAGACTCAGTGCACCTAGGACTTGTATATGCAGAGTCCCCTTGAAGGTATCTCGCCAAGCCCTTCTTTCACAGCGGTCTCAGATGCTTCGGGACTACCTGTGAAAAGTGGTAGTGTTCACTTTCAATAGTAATAAGTAGAGAGGTCGGGATGCCAGAGTCTCTCAACTCTCACTAGGGAAAGTGGAACCTACCAGAGGGGACAATGTTAGTTACTGGGATGCCAGTAGTAATAAAGTTCCTCTGAAAGGACACTTTGCGCATTGTTCACTTCCAAGAGTAATAGTAGAGAGGTCGGGATGCCAGAGTCTCTCTAGTTGTACTAGGGAAAGTGAAACCTAGCAGAAAAGACAATGTTAGATACTGGGATGCCAGTAGTAACAAAGTTCCTCTGAAAGGACACTGTCACAGGGTTTACTTCCAAGAGTAATGGTAGAGAGGTCGGGATGCCGGAGTCTCTCCACTTTTACTAGGGAAAGTGGGACCTAACAAAAGGAAAAATGTTAGATACTGAGATGCCAGTAGTAACAAAGTTCCTAGAGTAGGACTTAACACTTTTCACTCTAGAGAATATTGAGGACGGCATGCCGTTCTCCTCAACTTCTTTTAGAGAGGGTGCATGTGGACTTCTTTAACTAAAAAGGAAGGGGCGGGATGCCAGGACCCTTCTTTCTAAGCTAAGGAAAGCTTTATACCAGTAACAGAAGCTATGTTAATCACTGGGATGCCAGTGGTAACAAAGTTTCTGTAACAGGCCACAGTTTCGGTAACTGAAAGAATAGAAGTGAAGCTCCGGGATGCCGGTCACTTACACTGCTATAATTTAGTAGACACCATCTATCAAGAGTCTCTATGTTAGCTGACGGGATGCCGCAACCAACTAAGATCCCTAAGAATAGGATTTTTTATCTCACAGACAGTAT
This sequence comes from Paralithodes platypus, assembly GCA_032716605.1. Taxonomy (NCBI): domain Eukaryota; kingdom Metazoa; phylum Arthropoda; class Malacostraca; order Decapoda; family Lithodidae; genus Paralithodes; species Paralithodes platypus. Next base: position 23,215,340 of record CM064549.1, read on the forward strand.
ATTGGACTTTCGGGATGCCGTAGGTCCAACTGAATGGAGGTTTAATTATAAGACTTCTAGAGGTGTGGTGCCAGTACTCAAGAAGCCTTAAAATTGCTTAACTCTCCTAAATTATCTTGACCTGGTATTGGGAATTACTGCTAGGGATCCTTCCTAACGTGTAGGATGGTAAGGGCATGAGGATGTATCGCTGGAGAGGTCTATAGAACCTTCTTGTTCTGGTGGTCAAGATATTTTCTTTATAAATCAATTTACTGTGTAGAGTGAGTGAGAGCACAGTGAGAGCACACGGGTCGGGTCGGTTGAGCTCCTCAAAAGAGGGGATTTTCGGAGGGGTATCGTGGGGCTAAGTGACCCATATACGTATCAGAAGATCGGCGATGATACGGTGTTTCGGCACATAGTAAACAGAACGTGGTTTCTTGTTTAAACATCGCCCACAAAGCATATTTAGTTTAATCTTGAGAGTGTTATTACCAGTATCAGTGAGGGGACAAGGAGCCGTCAGGCACTAGCCCAGCCCTGGCCAGGCACCATAAACCTCCAGCAGTAACCACAAGGTGAGTGAAGTAACCGTTTATAGGGCAGGCAGTTTCACCCTTATGGTTCCCCACCATAGGCCTCATCTTCCATCTACCCCAAGGACCTGACCCTCGGTCTTTCAACTTCTCAAACAATTCTAACCATTATGAAGTACTTGCTATAAGGTCCATTTTCATTTCCCTCTCTCTAACCATTTAGGAAATACTTGCTACAAGGTCCATTTTCATTTATCTCTCTCATTCTCTCTCTCTCTCTCTCTCTCTCTCTCTCTCTCTCTCTCTCTCTCTCTCTCTCTCTCTCTCTCTCTCTCTCTCTCCTTTTTATCCTTAACATCTTTCCATCCACTTTCAATCACCGCACTTAACCGTCTCATTGTTATTATTTTTTGGTTTTCTATAACTTCAGATCGCTTTTTATCATTTTAGTTATTTGTTTTTCTCTAACATCTTTCATACCCAACCAGGCCAGCCCCCTCTCCAGCTCGCTTTCTTTCTCCCTCGCCCCCGCCCCTGCTCTCTCTCCCTCTCTCTCTCTCTCTCTTAACATTTTGTACAATTTAAGCATTTTTCCATAACTGCTGTCCTAGATTCGGTTACCCACTCAGATCCTGGCTCTCGCTCACTCTCTGGCTCTCTCCCTATCTTGATGTTGACAGCATTATTAATATCCTAAGCATTTATTAATACTCAACATCAGGGTGGCGTCGGCAGTGTAAGTAATCATAGGATATAATTGGCGTGCTTCCCTTCAATCAGTTAGATCTTTTAGTTGTACCGGTGCCCAATGCCGAGGATTTATACATTTAACCACTTAGCTTTAGGAGAAGCAGGCCAATTGCCCATCAGAAAGGTTGACTATGATATGTGATGTTTTTTTTTTTTTTTTTTTTTTTTTTTTTACATATCCCATCAGAAAGGTTGACTATGATAAGTGAATTTTTATGCATCCAGCCAATTATACATTAATAACAACAGCAATAATCTAGATATGTGCCAGGAGAGATTTCCCGGGGTTTCTGAAACAAGGGAGACATGGTAGAGATGGAAGCACCACGGGAAGATCAGGAGGACGGCTTGGTAGAGGCAGAGGAACGGAAAATCTTGGAAGACTATGGCCTAGCAGATACTAAGTGTTTTAAGTGTGGAAAAACCAATGCAAGAAAGAATTCGCGAAAATGTTCCGGCTGTCTTAGATCTATTCATTTATCTTGTGCTAAGCTGACAAAGAAAACATCAGGAGAACAACCAAACTGGAAATGTCTCGCATGCCCAGGGCCCACTGCAGAGCCAACCGGGGCAACACCGGCAACACCGGTTGCCAACTTGACCCAACTTGTGACCAAATGGAAAGCGCGGATCCAGGTCCTTGCCCGGGTACCTAAAGGAGCCAGAATCCAAGTGGTGGAGGCCCTTACAACCATCATAAAGCAGGCCCTACAGCTCAAGACACCCCTCGCATGGGCACGGCTCCTGGGTTTCTCCTATGGGGCCCTCCGAAAACCACCCAGAACCAACATACAAGACCATCTTCAGGTTTCACTAGCCACCAGAGTGAAACGTCAAGTAGCACAGTATATGGATGGAAACAAACTGGTGGAACCCCCCGAACAGCAACCAAACAGGGCCCAGAAGCACCAGGACAAGGAAGAGGAAGAGGCTGAACAGCTACGTAAGAGGGTCGCGGCGAAGCTGGCGGATAGTGACATCAAAGGGGCCGTCAGACTGTTGTCCTCTTCAGAAGGTTTTGCTGGTCAAGGCACCGAAGTTGTTGAAGCCCTACAAGAAAAGCACCCACCTACACCTAGGGACCTAAACCTCCCCCCTGCCCCAAATGACCAGATGCGCCAACCTTTAGTTGTCACGAAGGAGCAGGTGGTTGCCACAGTGACTTCATTCCCAGCAGGCTCAGCCGCGGGCCCAGATGGTATCCGACCCGCCCACCTCAAAGGCCTCTTGGGTCAGGGATCAGGAGCTGCTGGGGAGGCACTCTTGGAAACCCTCACCAAATTCATCAACATGGTTTTAAGAGGGGAAGTACCCGACTGTGCCACACCCCTATTTTTTGGGGCATCATTCTGTGCACTGGCAAAAAAAGATGGCGGTGTGCGCCCAGTAGCAGTAGGGAACACCTTCCGCTGCCTTGCCACAAAGGTGGGTTTGAAACCACTCTCGAATGGCCTAGGTCAACACCTAAGACCAGTTCAACTAGGTTTCGGAACTCCAGGGGGGTGTGAAGCTGCTGTACACGCAACCCGCACCTACCTCAGCCAAGCCCAAGAAAAACGAGTGCTTCTAAAGATTGACATGCGGAACGCATTCAACAGCATTCGCAGGGATGTCTTCCTCCGTGCAGCTCAAGAACACATCCCCACTCTGTACCCCCTACTTTGGCAGGCTTATTCCAAACCTTCAATCCTGATTTTTGGCGAGACGGTCATCCCATCAGCGACCGGGTTACAGCAGGGAGATCCAGGTGGTCCTGCTCTTTTCTCAATAGGGGTGGATGCAGCAGCAAACAAAGTAAGGTCAGAACTGAATGTATGGTACCTGGACGATGCAACCTTGGGTGGGTCAGTAGAGAACGTTCTAACCGACCTTAATAACATCGTAACTGACCTCGGCCAGGCCGGGCTAGTGATAAATGACACCAAATGTGAACTTGTCCTCCTCAACCACACACGTGAACAAGGAGAAGAGACTCAGGCCCTGTTTCGAGACATATTGCCAGATGTAAAGATCCTTCAGGAGCACCAGCAAACCCTATTAGGTTCCCCACTAACTCTGGCAGCAATCCCACCAGCACTTCAAGTTAAAAAGGAGGAACTTCAACGTCTCGTGAGTCGCCTGATACACATTGATGCCCACTCAGCTCTGGCCCTGCTCAAGAACTGTTTCTCCATCCCAAAACTCCAATACCTCCTGCGCACATCAATGACTTACACGAACAATGGTGGCCTCCAAGAATTAGACAGCATAATCCGAGAAGCAGTGACCAGCATCACCAACGTGGAATTTAAAGAACGGGCCTGGACACAAGCCACCCTTCCTGTCCGCCTCGGGGGCTTGGGCATAAGGAGAGCCTCGGATATTGCCTCCCCAGCTTTTATCTCTTCCCTCATCGCGACCAACGACCTTGTATTGTCCATCCTTTCTTCTCAACCCGGAATGACACTTAATGGGGACGTAACAGCAGCGATTAACACCTGGAAGGGAAGTTCAGGAGTAGAGGAGGAGCCTCAGGGTACCTCCAGGAGCAAGCTGAAAGCGTGGGATACCATCTCGGCGAAGAAAACTCAAGAAAATCTCCTAACCAATGCAGACCAGGTTGCAAAAGCACGCCTCCAGGCAGCCGCCCGTTCGGAGAGTGGCTTGTGGTTACATGCCATGCCCATCCCACCTCTTGGAACTCACTTGGATGCTGAAGCGCTCCGGGTTGCCATCGCGCTCAGAGTGGGTGCGGCAGTTTGTCACCCACACACTTGCAAGTGTGGTGGGTGGATGGATGCTCAAGGTCACCATGCCTTGTCATGTAATTACAATGCAGGCCGCCTGCCAAGACACTCTGCACTAAATGATGTCATAAAACGGGCCCTGCAGAGTGCTAACCGTGCATCAATCCTCGAACCACATGGAGTTCACAGAGAAGACGGCAAACGGCCAGATGGGATGACCACTTTCCCTTACAAGAATGGCCGGTGCCTCGTGTGGGATGCCACATGTGTTGACACTTTCTCCACAACCAACATCGCCAGAAACGCCGACGAAGCAGGTGAAGCCGCCCGGATAGCAGAAAATAAAAAGCGAGAAAAATATCAAGCCATCGCCAGAAATCATCAGTTCGAGCCCCTGGCATTCGAAACTTCAGGAGTCTTCGGCCCTACCACCCTTAAGATGGTGAATGAAATAGGCCGTAAAATCAGAGAAGTTTCAGGAGAACCCCGGGAAACCCTCTGGCTCAAGCAAAGACTAGGGATGGCTATCCTCCGGGGCAATGCCACCAGCGTCATGAGCTCAGTTCGACAGGACTGGGTCATGCCACTGTGTGAGGCCCGGGCAGGAGTGGTGTATCCGTAGTCTTTCCACAGTAGGGTAAAACAAAACATAAACTTTATTTGTATGTAACATGTGTGATGCACATAAATAAAAGGGGATGTGTCGGATGGTTGAAAGCCACAGTTGCTCGCGCGTTTGGGGCTAGCAACACGTATTATGAAAAACATGTATCCTCCTTCATTCACTGTCCCCCCCTTCACTCACTCAACCCCACAATTTGCCGGAGGATAACAGGTTTTTCACAATACGTAGACGGAGGTCTTTTTAATTTTTGTTTTGTTTACTAGGTCACACGGTGGTACTCATATCAAAGGCATATTACTCAGAAAGGTACTTCATCAATGGTTAAGAAAATAATTAAAAAATACATAGGTAAGGTCAATAGAGCCTTGTAAAATAATAACTTTGCTCAAGGAAGAGAGTTCCTTAATTCTTAACTTGAGCGGGAGGCTTAAGGTCGTGTGCAAAAACAAAGTGAGGAAGTACAGGCTGCGCATCGACGTATTTTATATATCATACTCATCCACGGGGGTCTGAAATGAGAATCTACTTATGTATCATCGGTAGTACAGTATGATGTACGTTGAAAATGATTTGTAAAATAAAGCATGGTATGTTATCTATTAATATATCATTCTAAGTAGGTGTCCCTCCCGGAATGCGTTGGTACTCCTGGCGAGCTTGCGTGCGAGCCAGCTGGCTTCCGGCGCGTGTTTGAAGAACACCAGCGCCACTCGGTGTTGCAGCGACTTTGATACTCTCTACTATGCATACAAACTTATATGAGAAAGAAGATAATGTGGCTTGTATAATTAGAAGATATAAAAAGAGGATAACAGAAGACGTATATATGTGTGTAGGAAACAATGTCCCAAGGAACTATTGATGTACTATTTAATATTAATTTTACATAGTTAGGTTTAACAAAACATCAAGTCATATTCATATACTTGTTGGTTATCTATCTATCTATCTATTGCCGGACGCCTTACTCCCCTTACGTGGGTGGCCATACACAGAATGCCCCCAAGCGGACCTATTCCCTGTGAGAGGGACAACCCAAGCCAGTTAAGTGAAGGACTTACAGGATTCACCACTCAATTTAGGATCCGTCCGACTTCGAGGCCCTCTGTGTATCTTGTTAGCACTATTTTTCTACAGTGGTGTTCGGCTAATCCATCCACTAACCTGCCTTACCCTTAGGTTGCAGTACAGATTTATATCAGGTTTACTCCCCTAGACAGGTTGCCAACCAAGGCTGACGAGTCCCATCCACCCGGATTTGTATAAGGTTGTCTCCCCTAGATGAGTTGCCGACCAAGGCTAACGAGTCCCATCCATCCACTTGTTGGTTATATATTCTTAATATTAATGACACATCTTATTACTTATTATACATGATTACATAACATTATAGAAGACAGGAAAAGAAAAACATATACAGTGTCTTGGGTTCCCTCAAAAGGGTTGCTGAAAACTACTTTCTTTTTAGGGGACGTTGTGGGGCGAATCGTCTTTCCCGGTGTGGGTGGGCATTCTTCCTTCTGCATGTCCTTCTTCAGCATAGCGATTCGTCTGTTCTTGAGTTTCGCTACTGCTGTAGATCCTTGTGGTGTTGTGATGGATGCTGGTTTGGATGCTGTTTTCTCTATCTTTGTCCTTTCTTTCCTCGGGTCTTCTTGCTCCTTTCTCTTGGTTGGTTTTCCTTCTTCTTCCACTCCTTCGGTCTCTCCTGTCTGACGGTTTTTCCTTTTCCGGGGTATTATAATATATATTATATATATATACCGGTATACAGTATATATATATAGGCCTACTGTATATATAAACTGTATATATATATATATATATATATATATATATACCACCTCCTCTAGGGTATGTAGTACCCGCCTTGCAAACACAATCCCACCCCTACCCTGTGCAACTCTCCAACCCAAGAGTGATACGCTATTCTCAAACTTTCTTCGATTCAACTGCTGAGCTCTGGAACTCTCTCCCAGAATCAGTCTTTCCCTCTTCCTATTACTTAAATTGCTTCAAACTCTGTGTGTCCCGGCATTTTAGCTCGAACGTCCCTTGATTTCGGCCCTGTCACTCTTTGAAATCTGGGGGAGGCACTCGCTGCAGGAACTTATGCCTTTTGTCTCCCTCATTCACATATAAAAGAAAAAGAAATATATCTAATTATATAAACAGTATATATATCGACCCTGGTCTCTGCGTATTCTCCTGGGTGACCTAGATGTGTGTAAATTGTGTGTTTTGTCTGTGTTTGTTCGCTGTTTTGTCTTGTGTTTTGTGTTGTCCTGTTCTTGCTCTGTCTTGAGTCGGCCACCCCCAAGAAAATACAAACCAAAAAAACAAAAAAATAATAAAACAGAGGAAAATAAGATACAAATAGGAAAAGTGGGGATTGGGCCTTTGCATAATTATAGATAGATAGATAGAATATATATATATATATATATATATATATATATATATATATATATTATATATATATATATATATATATTATATATATATATATATATATATATATATATATATATATATATATATATATATACATATATATACGGGTATATATATATATATTAGTCTTTCTCTCAGACTAATGCTAAAAAATCTTGGTTTATTCATGCCTGTTCTACTGCTGTCCGCAATAAGGAGGAAGCATTCAAACGGTACCGACGCCTTAAAACTCAAGACTCTCATTCTTCCTATGTTTCTGCCCGGAATCAAGCCAAATTTGTTCTTCGACTTGACAAACGCTCTTTCATCAATAATAAATGCACTGAACTATCCAACTCTAGCTCTTCCCAAGCTATCTGGCATCTAGCCAAAAACCTCTCCAACAATTTCTCTTCCTCGTCTTTACCTCCCCTTTCCCACTCTGATGGCACAACCATCACTTCTTCCTCTGACAAAGCTAAACTCTTCGCTCAAACTTTTGCTAGAACCTCTACCTTGGATGATTCCGGTGCTATTCCTCCCTCTCCACCCTCCTCTCTCTTACTTATGCCTAATATCCTAATTTCTTCTAAAGATGTACTTTCTACCCTCTCTGGGCTTAATACTAATAAGGCGTATGGTCCGGACGGTGTTCCTCCTGTTGTTCTCAAAAACTGTGCTTCCGTGCTGACTCCCTGCCTAGGCAAACTCTTTCGTCTCAGTCTATCCTCTAACGTCTTACCTTCATGCTGGAAGTTAGCTCACATTCAACCTGCCCCAAAGAAGGGTGACCACTCTCCACCCTCCAACTATCGTCAAATTGCTCTCATCTCTTGTCTTTCTAAAGTTTTTGAAACTATTCTTGCTTCCAAATTTCTTAATCATTTCTCTTCTCATAATCTGCTCTCAGATCGCCAGTATGACTTCCTTAAGGGTCGCTCTACTGGTGATCTTCTTTCATATCTTACTAACTCTTGGTCATCCTCCTTTCGGGACTTCGGTTAGACTTTTTCTATTGCACTAGACATATCGAAAGCCTTCGATAGAGTCTGACACAAATCTTTAATTTCTAAACTACCCTCCTTCGGTTTCTATCCCTCAATCTGTGCCTTTGTCTCTAATTTCCTTTCCGGCCGTTCCATAGCCGCGGTTATGGACGGCCATCGTTCACTTCCTCACCATATAAACTCCGGTGTTCCTCAGGGCTCTGTCCTATCTCCTATTCTCTTTCTAATTTTTATAAATAATCTCCTCAACTGTACCTCAATTCCCATCCATTCATACATAGACGACTCAACCTTACACTACTCCATTAGTTTTTCAGAACGCCCCAGCCAGTAATCCTTCAACGACAAACGTAATGAAGCCATAGAACTCTTAAATTCTGATCTAAATACTATCTCCAATTGGGGCAGAGAAAACCTTGTTACCTTTAATGCTTCCAAAACCCAATTTCTCCATCTAGCTACCCGCAAGGAACTCCCAGCGTACTATCCCTTATTCTTCAACAATACAAAAATAAATCCTTCATCTTCTCTCAATATTCTTGGTGTCTCTTTTTCTTCTGCTCTCAGTTGGAAGGACCATATTACCAGTCTTGCTAAGGCAGCCTCCCAGAAGCTGGGTGTGCTCAATTGCCTTAGGGGGTTCTTTTCCCCTGCACAGCTTCTTGCTCTGTACAGGGGCATAGTGCGTCCTTGTATTGAGTATTGTTTACATGTGTGGGGAGGTTCCTCTCACACCGCTCTCCTAGACAAAGTTGAAAGGAAGGCCTTTCGTATCATTAACTCCCGTCAACTCACCAACTCTCTGCAATCTCTCTCTCTCCGCCGCATAGTTGCATCTCTCTCGCTATTCTATTGCTACTATAATAATCAGTGTTCCTCAAAGCTTTCCCAGTGTATACCACCTCCTTTACTTAGGGCACGTGGTACCCGTCTTGCAACTCAAACCCACCCATACTCTGTGCCCGAGAGTGAAACGTTACTCTCAAACTTTCTTCTACTCAACAGCTGAGCTCTGGAACTCTCTCCCAGAATCAGTCTTTCCCTCTTCCTATGACTTAAATTGCTTCAAACTCCTTGTGTCCAGGCATTTTGGCCCTGTCACTCTTTCAACTATGGGGGAGGCACTCGCTATAGGCAGTTCTGCCTTTTGCCTCCCTCAATCACATAGACAAAAACAAAATATATATATATACTGTATATACTGTATACTTATATATATATATATATATATATAATTATATATACCGGTATATATATATATATATATATATATATATATATATATATATATATATATATATATACTGTATATACCGGTATATATATATATATATATATATTTTTTTTTATATATACAGTATATATACTGTATATACTGTATACTATATATATATATATATATATATATATATATAATTATATATACCGGTATATATATATATATATATATATATATATATATATATATATATATATATATATATATATATATATATATATATACTGTATATACCGGTATATATATATATATATATTTTTTTTTTTTTTTTTTTGTCCAAGGGGATGTTGATAACCAAGATATGTGTGTCTCCATTTCTGTTGTGGGACCTATAAAGGAGCAATACAATCGGTTTCTTCACCTGACTGACAGTCCCATTTTCTTGGATTAAAACTAATCCAACAGCTCCATCAGCTACTGGGCTCAAAATATATACAAATTGAAAAATAACTTTAGTCATAAAATATTATACATATACTGTATATATATACAGTATATATATATATATATATATATATATATATATATATATGTATACAGGGTGTCCCAAAATAGACGTGCCAATCTTCAGAATATGATTATATACATATTTCTAAGCAAAAATTCATTGCAGGCTTTATATAGTGTCCTCCCCCGCATCGCTGTACTGGACTCTTCCATGTCAAGTATTTCCAGCAGGTCCAAAGTGAGCTAATAAGTCTGTGATCATTTTGCAACTAACAGAATAATAATATCTTGATAATATTATGGTTAAATAATTGCAGATAGATGGGGCAGTGGTAAGCTCTAGGGCAGCTAGGCCATCCTTATGGGGAAATACTAAAGCAAATAGCATTTTCAACAGGCAATATTTCTGGAATGAGATTTTTTTTAAATTTTGGTTATAGCACAATATTATCAAGCTTAGAATAATTCTCCTAACCTATTTCTGAAGTCTGGCACGTCTATTTTGGGACACACTGTATATATATATATATATATATATATATATACCGGTATATATATATATATATATAGTATGTATATATTTTTTTTAACAGGGCCGAAATCAAGGGACGTTCGAGCCAAAATGCCTAAACACACAGAGTTTGAAGCAATTTAAGTTCTAGGAAGAGGGAAAGACTGATTCTGGGAGTAAGTTCAAGAGCTCAGCTGTTGAACATTTCACTCTTGGGTTGGAGAGTTGCACAGAGTAGAGATGGGATTGTGTTGCAAGACAGGTACCATGTACCCTGCGTAGAGGAGGGGGTATACACTGGGAGAGCTCTGAGGAGCACTGATTATTGTAGTAGCGATAGAATACCGAAAGAGATGCAACGTTGCGGAGAAGAGAGAGAGCTTGAAGAGAGTTGGTGAGTGGACGGGAATAATTAATTATACGAAAGGCTTTCCTTTCTACTTTGTCTAGAAATGCGGAGTGAGAGGATCCTCCCCACACATGTGAACAATACTTAATACAAGGACACACTGTGCCCCAGTATAGAGCAAGAAGCTGTGCAGGGGTAAAGGTTGAGGCAGTTGAGCACACCCAGCTTCTGGGAGGCTGCCTTAGCAAGACTGGTAATATGGTCCATCCGAGTGAGAGCAGAAGAAAAAGAGACACCAAGAATATTGAGAGAAGATGAAGGATTGGTTTTTGTATTGTTGAGAATAAAGGCCGCGTTATACAGAAGTCGAACGTCGGGCGAAAAACGCCCGAATAGGATGACTTGCAAAATAAATTCAAATTTCAGCTGGTTCGGGTTGATACGGGTCAATTCGGCCACGGATCTTGATTATTCTGGGGACGTTCTGGGGATGTTCATGGGTGCAGGCAAACATCTTGTGGATCGGCCAAAAGTTAGTGCATGAGTTAACTTTTGGCCGACATTTTGCTACAAAAACCGTTAAAAAAAGGTTGGCTTTCGTTCGGCTTTTGTTCGACTTACATTCGTGTTAATATCTCCTGATTCGGCCCTTGTTCTGCTCTAATTTCCATTGACGACGTTAAAACGAACTACCCGTACATGGGCCGAACAAAACCCAAACATAAGTCGATAATAATCTGAATCACACGACATTAAATTGATAAACAGCAGAACGAAATACGAATTACTCGATCAAAACACGACATTCCCAATATAAAGAGACGAATAAGACTAGATGAATCAGGTCTATAGACGATATTACCAAGAACAAGAGTCGAATCAGTCGAATAAAATACGATCATGAGAGGAGTTTTCCACGAACAACAGCAGAATCGTTGTCTTGGGTGTGGCCGACACATGTGGGCACACATGGGAAGGCCCGAGCATGCCCGAATGTGCACACGGCACAGGAGACAGAGAGTCAAGGGACGCGCGAGTGCACACGACACGCAAGAATGAGAGGCGAATCGTACGTTGGGAGCCACATACAAGGGCCCCAATATATAGCTGCTGGCGCCGGCATCGGTCTCACTACCCAGCACAAGTTCTCCCAGCAAGTTCTCCCTCTCCACACACCACAGCAACCACCAAGATGGCCAAGGGCAGCAAGCTACCACGTAGCCTACCTACCAAGAAGGGCAAGTAAGCTTCCGTGGACCTCTTCACCTCCCAAGATCCCACGCCAGCAGAAGGAGATGAGCTGGCTATACGATCATCAAGCTCTGATAGTGAAACGGATGACGGCGAAGCAGGATTTCAATCAGGACAAACCCTTCACGAGTCACAGGACGTGACGCAGATGGAGTCCCGTCCCCTGGTGAAAAGACAACGGCATGACCTGATTCACAGCTACCCTGAATTGGGTGAGACGCCATCCCACAACGTGGATGATGACCCCGCCGACGTCAACCCTTCACCAACGCCACCCACTCAGCCACCGCAGGCAGGCCCCTCCAACATCACCACGCTGCCCAAGAAAGATTTTGTGAAAAGGAAGCGGACACACGCCACCCTGCCAGAGAATGACGAAGTGGATGTGGCCGAGTGGTACCGGGATAATGATTTCTTTTACAATAAGAAACTCCGGGCTCATTGTGACAGGGACATCCGGGAGCGTGCTATGAGCAATAAGGCCGCAGAGGTCAATGTTACAGGTGGGTTGAGTGCAGTTGTTATGTATACTTAAAGTGGCCATATCAAACAAATATTGCTGTTCAGTGTTATTATAAAGTGCTATCTACAGTGTTGAATGTTTAATGCCAAATATTGTTGTGTACTGTGTGCTTACCTGACCAGGTGATTCGTCCACTTTGGATGTCAAAAGTATGAATAGAGAGGTTCGATTTTTATATATGTATTGTGCGCTTTTGAGCTTAATTGTTTGATATTATTTTTGTAAACAGTGCTTATAATATAGTTTTTTTTTTGCAGTTGAGGTACTTGGAAAATGGATGGAGGGAATGAGGACCAGGTACGTCAAACTGGTGGAGATGCGGTCTGGTTCTGGGGCACGGGAGCTGACGGAGAGAGAGACCTGAATAGCCCAGGCATTTGCATTCCTGCAACCCCACATTGTCAAGCTTCCCACAAGGAAGAGCAAGGTAAGTTATACTACAACCACTTCAAAATAATTGGTAAACAATAATAAAATCAAGGAATATAGAGTAATAAGTCAAGTATTATTTTCAAGTGAATAGCTTTTATTTATAATAATCATAAAATACAATTCCGCATACAACATTACATAGTTGTACATGATTTTGTGGTAATTTATATATACTCGTCACGTTGCATGAATTATTAAAATTGTCAAGAACATTGTATTTAATTTGAAGATATTTAACAGATATAATAACTGTAACCACTGTTTCCCCCACATTATGACTCAATATTTTATATCGCAATTGCACATGTTGAGCTGATAAATTAACCTAATTAAAGTAGAAAAGCTCTCCGCCAATCACCGCGTTCCCTTCTATTTGCTTGCACCGTCAGCTGACTTTGACAGTTCTCGGCCACAACACGCCACACCTTCCCAGCCAACCAATCAGCAGCCTCCATTATTGGAGCACGGAGCTGAACTCTCTACCTCACCTCAAAAGTCGCTCTCTTTCTCTTCCCGAGCAGTTTCCTCTGGTTATACACGATCCAATACTTCGGTGCCAGCCCTGTACTCCCGTAAGCCACTGAAAGATGTTTATAACCAGCTTCCAGGAACTTATTTTGAGGAGAAGAGAGTGGAGGTGGAGGAGGCAAGAATTCAGAGCGAGCGGGCTGCCGCGCGAGCCACTCAGCCAATCACAGCGCGGGAGGGCAGGAGGCAGGACTATAAAGTCTGGCGCGGAGGGGTTACAGGGGTCACTCACTCCTCGGAACTCACCGGGTTAGCTTCTTGCAACCCGCTTGCTCTCTTTCGCTCGGGCACAAAGGTAAACCAGGAGCCAACCATTCCAGCTACCCTGCCCTTATCTACAGCAACAGTACAGACCACCCCTGATCTCTCCTCACTTTCGCCCACTCGGAGGTTACACCATCAGTATCCTGCCGCCTGTCGTCACATTGCTAGTCTACACACACACAGTCAAGCAATTCAAGAGGGACGACAGAAAGTGGACGGGAGTGAGGATTTCCAGAGGAGCTATTGGCCAGCTCTGAGGGGGTAAAACACAGTTCCAGTACTCACACCTGATTCCAGCACCCATAAATATATTTGTTTAACACCTTACGAGCGGCCTATGCGGTTTATTTATGTGTACCGCACAGCGGGGTGTTTTTAGCCAAAATAGGGCTGTTTACGTGATCATTTTCATGCCTAAATAAGACCCAGAACGTAAAACAAGTACCTATCCCTGAAAGGGCATAAACAGAGCTTTCGAATGACACCATAACGATCCTTGTATGATGGATAGTTTTCTTGCAATAACCGTGCAACGCGAGTGCAAAAAGCAGGTAATTCGGTACTTTCAGTACATAATTGAGTATGTAGCGAGTGAGAGAGGGAGGAGGGAGCTGAGATTTGTGTCAGTAGGTTCGCCGCGGTGGTCTGGAGCAGTCATACGCTCGCTAGTCTCCTGCCACCACTTGTCTCTCTCTCTCAGCCACATTACGTGCTGAAATTGCCACTCGAGTTATGTCGAGCGCCACCACATAGTCCAGCTTTATTTACCTCGACTTATGTTGCTCGCCGCTAATTAAGGGTTAAGGACCCATATTTGGCCCGCATAAGATAAAAAAAGAAAGAGAGAAAATATTTGACTAACCTGGTGGTTCCAATAAAAATTGATGTGTCCTAGGACGAAACTAAAGGAAAAATAATTTAGACTAATATGTATTTATAAAATGATGATGTGTATCAATTAGTTATTTTTGTTAGCCAAGGCGTAATGCCAAGAGTTGTTATTAGATAGGATCTGATAAGAAAGATTTAAGTATAAAGTAAAGAGGGGAGGAAAAGATACATTCTGCTAGACTGAGGGGCAACCAATAATCTCAAGGGGAAACAGTTTTGTTTAGTTGCCCGATAGATCAGCTATAGCTAGGAAAGGACACTAGTCCCCCTAAAATCATGAACTAATTTGTTAATAAGGAAACTATATAGAAGGACACTAGTCCATACGACTCACAGGTTTCTTATGATTTAGAAAGGAAGTTATATTCACATAAATAGGAAGGGTCATTGGGGCAGTCTTGGAAAATGTAAAGGGATATCACGTATAACAAAGAATTCCTCAGAAGTTATATAATCGTGAATCTGTTCCGTGTAGGCGTTTTGGAGGCACAGCATATCTTTTGTTTGAACGTTTATTGATTAAGGTATATTGTAAACATAGCGTGTTTGTAATATGATTACGTGAGAGTATAATTCGAGGGTGTTATTGAGCTAAATATTGTAAACCAATGTAGGGTGACAGAACCCAATATTATATTTGAGAGGGAACTTGTGATTCCGGCCGGTAAATTTGTGAGACTTTATATAAGTGTACTTGTGTAGTAACAACTTTTGTGTCGGATGAGTAAATAGACTATATGTATTGAAGCCTTGGTCTCGGGAATAGACACAGAAGGCCCAGTGGACGTGGTTAATTCTTAAGAATAGAGGAAGAATATAACTTTTGTTTAGATTAGGTAAATAGGGATTGGATCATTAGGCCCTGGTCTCAACAGTAGACACAGCAGGGCTCAGATTAAATTATTTAGGATTAATAATTAATAACGTGTTTGTTGGATCGAAGTCGACTTGAGTCAATACCTGAATAGCGGGAATTCAGCTAGGGAGTAACGGGAGCTCTAGGGGTCCAAAGTACATCCTATCCTGAATCGACGTAATATGCAATCTGTGTCTTGATCTCATTTCGGCCCTAACAAAGGACCCTTTATTAGAGTAGTTAGGAAGTTTGTTAAATAAAGTATACAAACTTCTAAATGACTGTCGATTTATCCCCCACAATAGTAGTATCGTATTAGTAACTAAAATAAATACTACACTAATAATTAACATAATGTAAGATATTAAATTTGAATAATTGTCACCATTCTGCTGATAAACTAACCCCCCCCCCATATACTTCACAGATATACAACAAAAAGAAAGGTGCCCTTCGCCCCAAGGCCACCCAGATCTCTGCTGTGGCTGAGGAGGAGCTGGTCGACGACCCGATGGTGGAGGCGTCGCAGGAGGAGTCGCCAGAGGCCACCCAGGATCCAACCCAGGAACCTACTCCAGCCACGCTCCGTCGCCGCACGAAGACGCCTGCTGGGGATGGGCTGGAGAGCGACCTGTACGACAAGGAAAATATTAGTATGTAACCATCGAATGCTTATCATAGTTTTTATTATTTTATGTGATTTTCATTTCAGACACGTATGTAATTAGAACAGGAGAGTGAAAATGACATCCACATTATTCTTGTTTAAAAAAAAAAAAATCATGGGCGTTTCAATATTCATATAGTCCCCAATACATTCGTTATTTGAATTTACGTCTTCTTCATTAATTAATGCCAAACGTTTTCCCCACAGCTGCGCCAAGGGGAGAAGTACCTGAATGAGCTATATAACAGGTTGGATGCAACGAAGAAGCCGTGACCCCCGCCCACCATTCCCTCAAACTGTTCCATCATTATGTCCAGGACAATCTCTCCCACCTCGACCCTGCACTTCTGGACCACTACCAGATGGAGGTCATGCGCTACACGCATGCCATGCGTGCCCACAGCCATGGGACAAGCCCCCTCCCACGGATGGGTTCTTTCGAGGGATCACCCAGCCTCGCACCACATCAACGCCTTGTGTCGTCTCAGCCAACCCCTGTTACGCTGGCTAGCTTGCCAGAATGTACTCGTACTCGTTAGCACTCGCCAGGGCAGTGAAATGGGCTATAATAATCGTAGAACGATGTTCTTTCTTTCTTAGTATTCATGTTGTCACAGACAGATCAGTGTTTGTCTTTATTCTTGTCTGTGACACTTGGAAGTATTTTATATCATTGATAGAGTATAAGATATGTAGTGTGTTAGTTGCAAGGAGAGAGAGCGAGGGAAGCAGCGAGGTGGTAGTATGTGCGTGTGTATGTATGTGTGCATTCCTCGCTTGGGCAGGGCCACCCGCTCGTGATTGGCCGGCGGGCCTGGCATGTCATATGACGCCTGCTCTTCATGACGTAGTGGTCTGTGATTGGGGGCCGCTGTCTTAGCTCGGTGGGTGGGGGCTCCTTCCCGCGTGTCTCCTTAGAGCTTGGTATGTTGTGCTTGGTCCTAGACGTCCCTTGCATTCTGTCCCCAATCTAACCCTCTTTACTGCTGTTTCTCTCTCTGAACTCCTTCCTTCCAATACTTCTTATCTTTATTCAATTACTCATCCCTTCTGGTTCTGCATACGACTTCCATAGTCGGCCAGTCATATTACCAGCACCAGTTCTCACATATATGTTTTGCACTAGCTTTAGGGATTATTAGAGTCATAGTCACATGGTATCATAGTATTGGGTGCTTCTAATTATAGGGTTGTTCTTTGTTACTATTTAATGCTAGACAGTGGAGGGTATCTTTGGTCGTTGTCTGAGTTATGTATATGGCAAGTCAGAGCCTGTACGACTTCGACGGAGCTAGGTAGCCTGTAACCCTTGTGCATATTTTTCCTTTGCGAGCGTAGCAGTATACAAGCGAAGGGCTTTTGCCTACTCTTGCTTGTATGCTTGCTACCTCATTTTGTTGACCTTTGTGGAGCGCCAGGGTAAGACCAGATATTTGAGATCTGGACTTACCAAGACAGCCTCCTAGTCACTTAACGTAACATAAGGGAAATCTGTTCAGGGGAGACAGTAGGCTACGAGCATGCATGCGCTCTGCCTAGGCTCCTTGTACCATTTATGCCGCTGCTAGACTTTATTAGTAAGAAAGACAGTATTGTGTTTATTAATTTTAACTGCGTATGGTTTAGGAATTATTCACGTATTATTTTAGCCTAGGTTGATGCATAGTGCACAACCCAGTTTGGCTGTTACTTTGGCTAAGGAAGTACTGTTTTTGAGTGGCTATTATTATTGCTGTCACAGAGTTGTTGCACTCCCTGGTTTTATATATATGTATCCTACTTGTTGGTGTATTTAAGATACACGCTTTGGTGTCCTGCCCCTGCATTATTCCTGTTCTATATTCGACGAGCATCTTAGAGCATCAGACGTTTTCAGAAGATTTCATATCTGTTTGCTGTAGGACTAGACTTCCAGTGTTTTTATAGAGCATTGAAGAGTTTAGTGTTGAGTTCAGACTCACACTAAAGTTAACGGAAGCATCTACTCCTTTATTAAATCTTGTTATAGTTTATTTAAGCATTGTTATTACTTGAAAGCATTTTATTAACGAAAGTACTCCTGTTGTGAGTAGGCTTTGCCGTCACCGGAAAGCCTTTGTAGAAGTGCACTAAACCCAGTTAATAGATACCCCGTTATCCAGTAGATTAACTCTGGAGGGTTTAAGTGTTTTGTTCACCGGCTTAATTGTTCGAGCGTTTGGAATTAGTGTACCGTTGTTGCAGATATAGCCTGTCTCCTAGTCCAATATTAAGTGCCCTTGTTTATTTCGTTGTGCCGGTCGTAACACCCCTCAGAACCCCCAGCAGTACTATGAGACACTTCAACCTCCAGGCCCTTCCTACTACGGTGGGAAGCACATCACTGCCCCTGCCACGCCACGAGCATGGAAGTCGCACCCACCGTTCAGTGGACAACCTGAGGCCACTTCAGTGGACATGACCCACCCCAACACCCCATGGGTGCCAGACAGGATTTGTGAGTCGGATTATAGATGATTTTTGGGGGGGAGGCATGGTGGTATAAACGATGTGATTTTGATAGTAAATAACTAGTTTATAAAGTTTAATATTTTTGATAATAGTCATAGTTTTTGGGGGGTCACGATAGATTTTGATAGTAGGTTAAAATTATCACTGCAATAATTATGTATACATTTCTATATTGAATAAAAATATTACGTGTATATGCTGGTTGTGTTATTCCTTTTTACATAATACAATGAATATTAATAATTACACAATACAATGATTAATATTAAGGAAGAGATAAATGGAGGACACAATTATTTGTTGAAACAAAACAAGAGTTTATGTTAAACTGAATAGAGAATAATAATAATAACACAATACAATGATTAACACCCGTCGGACGGGGCCGTTTGTAACATCTACTACCTGCCAAGCGGGCAGATTTACCCTAAACGAGCTTCATTCCATGCTCTTTTTCATGCATAAACAAGAGCCAGAGCGTAATACAATTATGTATCCGTGAAAGGGCGATAATTGAGCTTTCCCATGACACCTGAACCATCCTTGCACGACCACGGGTTGTCTTGCAACGATGTTGCAACGCGAGTACAAAAACCCTAAAATACTGTAATTTCCTTACATATTTCCCTGTCTAGGGAGGCAGTGGATGTGGATGAGTGTGGAGGAGAGACCAGTTGCGGTACGGGAGCCATGCCGAACAGTCAGAGCCCACCTACGCTCCTCCCACCTCTCGGACTCTCTCTCAGAGCCAATATGTGCTCAACATCGCATTGGACTTAAGTCGGGCCCCGCCAATTACGTCTTGGTTCTCTTGACTGCCTTAAGTCGGGCCCTGATAGACAAGGGTTAATATTATGGGAGACTTAATAAATGTAAGAAACAATTATTGGTTGAAACAAAACAAGACTATCAAACTGAATACAGAATAATAATAATGACACAATACAATGATTAATATTACGGGAGAGATAAATGGAGGAAACAATTATTTGTTGAAACAAAACAACACTATCAAACTGAATAGAGAATCATAATATTGACACAATACAATGATTAATATTATGGGAGAGATAAATGGAGGAAACAATTATTGGTTGAAACAAAACAAGAGTTTATGTTAAACTTAATACATAATACAATTCTGACTGGATATATGAATAAGCTTAACGTTTTAAAATGCTAATGATCTCATTATACAAGAATCTTTTATGATCATTGAACACTGAATACATAATACAATTAAGATTGGAAAAATTAATAACCTTGACGTTTTCAAATGCTAATGATATCCCATTACTATAATAGATATGCTATAGATGCAAGCAAACAATAACATTTCAAATATTAATAATTGACATATTATTTTATGATAATTACAAATGAAATAGGAATGTGACCGGGGTATTAAAGACATTGTAATATGTCGGGCCTATCAATTAGGTGGGGCAGGGATTCATTGGGAATAATTGGAATGGCAACTTACCTGTTCAGCTTTGAGGTACCTGCCAGGACAGGCGCTGTTCTGGCCGGCTGTAGTACTCGGCCAAGTATTCCCTGACAAGTTTGGCAGAGGCTGGTCCCCTCTGCCACTGCAATGGTTCTAGTCCATCCAAGGGGACCCTGCTCCAGTCACCTTGTTCCACGTTCTCCTGACGCTGTAATGCTTGTCCTTGTTGTCCTTGGCATTTGTCTATGAGGAGATTGTGGAGTATACAGGACGCGACGACTACCTTCTCCACGGTGGTGGGGTGAATGTTCATAGTTGTGAGGAGACACCTGAAGCGGTTCGCCAGCATACCGAAGGCGTTCTCCACCTGCCTCCTGGCTTGGGACAGTCTATAGTTGTAGTTCCTCTTGGTATTCTCGAGTCCTCGGTGAGGGTAGGGCTTCTGTAACCACTCCCTCATGGGGAATGCGTCATCCCCAACGAGGAAGAATGGACCTGGCTTGTCCTCCCCGGGGAATGGCTCTGGTGCCGGCAAGCCTGCTGCCCCGTCCTCCAGGGCCTGCCGGATGTCGGTGACCTGGAAGATGCCACCATCAGATGCGGACCCGCTCGCTCCCACGTCAACATACAGGAACTTGCCCAGGTGATCAACCACTGCCAGGAGAACAATAGAGTGGTAGTGTTTATAATTGTAGTACAGGGAGCCGCAGTTTCCTGGAGGCTGTATGGCTATGTGCTTGCCATCGATTGCCCCAATGATGTGCCTGAAGTTCCACCTGTCTTCGAATCCCTTGGCAACCTCCTTCCAACCTTCGGGTGTTGATGGGCAGACAATGACATCTTCCATGTACTCCTGTATTATAGCCTCGCATGTCTCCCGTACTGCCAGGGATTTTGTATTGGCACCAACACGAAAGTTTAATGCCATGCTCTTGTATGCCTCGCCCGTTGCCAAAAATCGTAGTGTCATGGCAACTCTCAAACCGGGCTCCTGGGGCTTCTTCCAATTTGTGGTCTCCTTCTTGTTCCGTGGTGTAACACGGTGTTCTATCTCATTGAAGAGGTCCTCGTCCATACAGAGATAGTACTTGTAGGTGTTCCTGTCTGTCTCCATTAGCTCCTTCAGCAGTTGGTGGTAGTGTCCGTTGGTGGCTCTCTGGGCGACCCAAGGCTTGACGCTGCAGCTTCGTGGTTTCCTGGGTCATACATGGAACTCACACTTCTTCTTCAGGAGGGTTGCGATGAGTAGTT
Organism: Paralithodes platypus; assembly: GCA_032716605.1. Taxonomy (NCBI): domain Eukaryota; kingdom Metazoa; phylum Arthropoda; class Malacostraca; order Decapoda; family Lithodidae; genus Paralithodes; species Paralithodes platypus. The sequence continues at coordinate 23,236,585 of CM064549.1, forward strand.
GGTGGTTGAGGGTTGTTACAACAAGCTCCTGGAACTTGAGGGCCATCTCCAACTCTTCCTCCATGACCTCACTGCGTGGATCGAGTTCCGGGAGGTCCATGTTCCCGTGGTGATGACTGATATGCGACTGCTATTTGCCCCCATTATATAGGGCAGGTACAGGTTGTCTTCCCACATTCGTTTAGCATCGTGTAAAGTCGTCTGATGTTCTTATAGGTTCTTTCATGTCAGTTGATGTACGGCTGATCATCGTTCCTCAGTTTTGACTGGTCGGCTGAGTCGGGGAATATTCCAGTTACAGTCGAGTCATGTTCATGCATTCATCGACTTACATTCGAGTCATGTTCGGGTCTTTGTCGTCAATCCCTCGCGACTATCGGGTTACATTCTAGGCTCGTTCGGGGTATTGTCTTGGGATGTTCTTCTTATTAAAACTTTGTGACAATTTCGGTTGATTTGGTTCAAATATGCAAGTCATCCAATTCGGGGCTTTGTCGCCCGACGTTCGTAGTCTGTATGACACGGCCTTAAGGGATAGTCCTCTGGGAGTTCCGAATGAGTAGATAGATGGAGAAATTCGGTTTTGGAAACATTAATGGTAAAAAGGTTTTCTCTGCCCCAATTGAAAATAGTAGTTAGATCAGAAGATAAGTGTTCTATGGCTTCATTACGTTTGTCTTGGAGGGATTGCTGGCTGGGGCATTCTGGAAAACTAATTGAGTAGTGTAAGGTAGAGTCGTCTACGTATGAATGAATGGGAATGGAGGTACAGTTGAGAAGATCATTTATGAAAATTAGAAAGAGAATAGAAGATAGGACAGAGCCCTGAGGAACACCGGAGTTGATAGGATGAGGAAGTGACCGATGGCCATCCACAACCGCAGCTATGGAACAGCCAGAAAGAAAATTAGAGACAAAGGCACAGATGGAGGGATAGAAACCAAAGGAGGGTAGTTTAGGCATTAAAAATGTGTGCCAGACTCTACCGAAGGCCTTCGATATGTCTAGTGCAATAGAAAAAGACTCGCTGAAGTCCCAAAAGAAAGATGACCAAGAGTTATTAACCCTTCTGGCCCGGGCTCGCCCTCCTAAGGACGTTGTTGAGATTCGAGCTTTTTGGCCAAAAAAAGTCTACGCCTAGGCTACCGTATCTTTGTTATTTTAACTGTTAGAAAATTCCCACGCATCTCTAGACGTACTGCGGTTTCCAATCTGTAGAATGGCGTTGAGTAGAGCTCTCTAAGTCAACTGGTTCAGTTGTGATGACGATTTCCGTGGAGAGAGCTTCGAGGCAATGGTAGCAATATGACACAATTTTCAACACTAAATCTGTCTTAGCAGAACACACAACAACAAAGCTCCGACGTCTGCTTTCTTTAGGAGGTGCGCGCATTGCTTACGACCAGCTGTGTTTACATACGTCGGACTTGCGGCTTTCAAAACAAGCTTAATAGGCTTTCAAGCTTACGGATTTTAAATGGACACCCGGGCTCCTGCCCATCTGCCGCGGTGTCATTTAAAAATGCTTCCCGGGCTGGAAGGGATATGATATGAAAGAAAATCACTAGTAGAGTGACCCTTAACCCTCAACCGACGGTTAGCATCATATGACGGGAGAGAGAATATTGGCCACTCCTGCGGTGCCCATCATATGACGGGTGCCATTTTGAGGTCGTTATGAGCTTTGAGAGAGAATCTGCTCGTTGGAGGGACGATAGCTGGCCTCTGACCGCTCGCCACCACCTTGGGGAGGTCACTGACACATACTGTGTCTTGTCCCCACCTCCGTACCTCATGCAACAATGTAAAAACCGTGAAAAATATCATATTTTAGGGTATTTTCACTTCCGGTTACTCGATCATTGTAAGAGAACCCGTGGTCGTAAAAGGATGATTCAGGTGTCATTGGAAAGCTCTATTATCGCCCTTTCACGGATATATAATTGTATTACGACCTGGCTCTTGTGGTGATGGGCTGGTCTATCAGAGTGAGAACTCTGCCATACCCATAGCTTACTCTGACTGTTCCTTTAACTTATATATTTTCTAGATCTCAAGTGATGGCGTCTTTTCCATGGATTGACCTCCCAATCTACCAAGATTGGAAGCCAAAGCGTCACATCTTTCCTTTGCCCCTCAACTTTCTCTTCATAATTGCTGAGGGGCACAGGGCCCTGGGTGGGGCTTTGGTTTCCCGGGCGTTTCTGCACCCTCCTTAGCTCCCCGCCATGGAGTGGCTTCGGTCACCAGGCTTTATTGTGGTCGGCAGGGAGGGTTCTGTGGGGGCGCTCGGTTATGGCCTTGGAATTGCTCGGGGCCTTGGGGCTGTTCAGCCAGGCAGCTTGGGGAACAACAACAACAACAACAACAACGACCTGGCTCTTGCTTATGCATGAAAAAGAGCATGGCATGAAGCTTGTTTTCGGTAAATGTACCCGCCCAGCAATACAGTTATGTTAACAAGCATGCCCACTTTTAGGGAGTTAAGGAAGCCATACTAGCAATCTGAGAGCATATTATGAGAAGAGAAATGCTTAAGAATGTTAAAAAAAAAATAGTTTCAAAAACTTAAGAGATACAAGAGATGAGAGCAATTGGACGATAGTTGGAGGGTTGAGAGCGGTCATCCTTCTTTGCGACAGGTTGAATGAGAGCAAACTTCAAGCATGAAGGGAAGACGTTTTAGGAGAGACAGAGTAGAAAGATTTTGCCTAGGCAGGGAGTCAGCACGGAAGCACAGTTCAGTTTTTTAGTACAACAGGAGGAACACCGTCCGGACCGTACGCCTTCTTAGTATTAAGCCCAGAGAGGGAAGAAAGTACATCTTTCGAAGAGATTAGGATATTAGGCATAAGTAGGAGAGAGGGGGGTGGAGAAGGAGGAATAGCACCCAATTCATCCAAGGTGGAGTTTCTATCAAAAGTTTGAGTGAAGAGTTCAGCTTTGTCAGAGGAAGAAGTGATGGTTGTGCCATCAAAGTGAAAAAGGTGAGGGAAAGACGATGAAGATTTTTTTTCGGAGAGGTTTTTGGCTAGATGCCAGAAAGCTTGGGAAGAGCTAAAGTTGGTTAGTTCAGTGCATTTATTATTGATGAAAGAGTACTTGGCAAGTCGAAGAACAGATTAGGCTTGATTATGGGCAGAAACATAGGCAGAATTAAATTCTTGAGTTTTAAGGCGTAGGTACCGTTAGAATGCTTCCTCCTTGTTGCAGACAGCAGTAGAACAAGAGTGAGTAAACCAAGATTTTTTTCCAATAGACTGAGAGAAGGAAAATAGAATGTACGCTTCTATGCCCAAAAGGATTACCACGGTAATGCGTTCAGCACTCACCGAGAGTCCTCGGCCACGGAAGCAGAAGTCATTCCATGAGAAATCAAAGAAGTACTGCCGAAGAGCCTCCCAGTTGGCAGCGCCAAAGTGCCACAAGCGTCGCCGGCTGGGAGGATCGGGTGGCCGTACTGGAGAGATAGGACAGGTAACGGATTTAGGTTTATTGTCGGAGGAGCCCAAAGGAGAGAAAAGATTGACAGTATAAGAAGAAGGGTTAGAAGTCAGAAATAAGTCAAGAATTTTGGGCCGACCTCCGAAGCGATCCGGGATGCGGGTGATTTGATGGACCAGCTGCTCTAGGTCATTTACGATAAAAAAGATGAAGGCTTGTTCACCAGGTTGGCCATTGGAGGTGGTAAACTTTGAAATCTCCTAAGATGCAGATTTCCGAGAAGGGAGAGATGGATAGAATGTGTTCCACTTTAGATTTTAGATAGTTAAACAATTTGGGAAAGTCGGTAGAGTTAAGGGAAAGATAGACAGCACAGAAATGTTTAAAATTAGAATGACAGGATAGTTTGAGCCATAAAGTTGAGAATTCAGAAGAGTCGAAATCGGGAACACAAGAGCAAGTGAGTTTGTTGTGCACGTATGCACAACATCCGCCTTTGGCTTTGAAACTAGGATGGAGATTGTAGGAGGATATAGAAAAGGGGCTGCTGTCAATTGCCTCAGACACCTGGGTTTCAGTGAGGAAAAGAAGATCAGGTTTGGAGGAGGAGAGATGGTGTTCAACAGAATGAAAATTAGAGGAAAGGCAGCAAATATTGCAAACGTTGATAGTAAGAGTGACAGGCCGTGGTCCAGAGCATTTAGAGGGATCATCAGGGGAAGGTCGGGCGGGTGTGGGGTCATTAAATTATAGCCCCTCCCCCTTGGGACTCCGAGGCTTGGTGCATGATTATCATCATATTATTATTATTATTATTATATATATTTTTTTTTTATTTTTTTTTTTTTTTTGGAAGTAATGAGTGTTGTATGCATGTAAAGTGTAGTGAAGTAGATAGAAGGAGGAGGTGTTTGTGAGAGCTGGCTTGACTACTCCTCAGTGTAAGTGAGGCACAAAGGGACTCATTATGAGAAGACATACAAATGAAACAGGAGTTCCAGCGACTCCTTATAAAATGCCTACAGCCTCTCCTTGGTATAGCCCTTTTCAATTATTTTATACAATTTTTTTTTTTTTTTCTATATTCCAACTTACTCCCTCTCGGGCATAGGCTGAGAGCCTGGACATTCACAGCTGTACAATGAGCAGTGAAACCCGTGAGGTCTTGTTCCAGTCTAGGGAGTGAGGCATGTGAAGCACATAGAGTACAACGAGCACCTGCCATCTTGCCTTCACATGAGCCACGGTGCTCACTCGTGGTCCGAAGCGACCCCATCTCTGAAGCCACCTCGTTCCCGTGCTTCACTGTCTCATCCCCTACACTCGGACACTCACTCTTACACACACACACAACGCCACCTGTTGCGTATATTATACATATGTATATATATATATATATATATATATACGGTATATATATATATATATATATATATATATATATATATATATATATATATATATATATATGTTAGTAAAGCCAGGTAATAAATTTTCTTTAATACATACGAGGTTGAAAGAAATGGCAATTTCTGTGTTGGAAATGTTATTATTCAAAGTTTCCAGGTCTCTGATGAGTTTTCGCTGGGTGGCAGGAAGTAGATGAATGAGATGAGCAAAATTCATGGTGGTACAGGGTTACATAAATGTACATGATGATACAGGATATACGACGCGTTTCACTGGACAACCAGCATTATCAAGTAAGGATAGAATGATATAAAAGGTAAACAGGAAGGGTATATATAGAGGGTGGAGGATCAGAGGAGGCGAAAATCAGGGGGTAAAAGTCTCCTATTGGTGGAGGGGTATTCTAGGAGTGCAAAAGGGGGAACCGCTTCACGCAGGCGCACTGGATGCGGGATGGTGTTGGTCGGGTGGCGGGGTCAAAGCTGATTGGCTGCGTGTCGAGGGGCGTGGCCTAAGTTGTGTGGTCCGTGTGGCGCCGGCAGAAGACGAAGCTGAAGGAGGTAGCGCGGGGGGCTGCATCAAGGGCACCGGGGGGCGAGGAGGGGCGTTAGGTCCTGTAGGGTAGTGCCTTTTGGCAGAAGGAAGGATCTGAAGGTCTAGAGTTTGGTTGTTGATGTTAGGATGTAAGGCTTGGATATATAAAGCTTCGAGTATAGGTAATCTCCTTCGGTCACTTTCTTTATCGAGTATGGTGGTGTGTTTCTCTAACTCGTTGCGTGTGAGGGGGGGGTGGTTGGGGGTGAGATAGTGGTCTTTGATGGCTCCAGCCTGAAGGTGAAGAGCTAACCGACGTGAAAGACGAGTCTGCGTCATGCCAATATAGGAATGAGGTCCACAGTTCTCATAATTACAGGTATGTTGGTAAATGACGTGATCGTCGGTCATCGGGCTCTTTATCTTGGTGAAAGCTGGTTTGTTGCGGAGAACGAGGTTGGAGATCTTGGGGGATTTGTAATAAATTATTAATTTGATTTTGTTTTCCAGGTTGGTTGGGTGGACATGCTTGGAGATTATTTCTTTTAACACCTTACGAGCGGCCTATGCGGTTTATTTATGTGTACCGCACAGCGGGGTGTTTTTAGCCAAAATAGGGCTGTTTACGTGATCATTTTCATGCCTAAATAAGACCCAGAACGTAAAACAAGTACCTATCCCTGAAAGGGCATAAACAGAGCTTTCGAATGACACCATAACGATCCTTGTATGATGGATAGTTTTCTTGCAATAACCGTGCAACGCGAGTGCAAAAAGCAGGTAATTCGGTACTTTCAGTACATAATTGAGTATGTAGCGAGTGAGAGAGGGAGGAGGGAGCTGAGATTTGTGTCAGTAGGTTCGCCGCGGTGGTCTGGAGCAGTCATACGCTCGCTAGTCTCCTGCCACCACTTGTCTCTCTCTCTCAGCCACATTACGTGCTGAAATTGCCACTCGAGTTATGTCGAGCGCCGCCACATAGTCCAGCTTTATTTAACTCGACTTATGTTGCTCGCCGCTAATTAAGGGTTAAGACAGCCTCGTCATTTTTGTGGTCAGAGGACATGTAATTTTTTTTTTTTTTTTTTTTTCTATATTCCAACTACTCCCTCTCGGGCATAGGCTGAGAGCCTGTACATTCCACCGCCCAACACGGTGAAGCCCGTGAGGTCTTGTTCCAGTCTGGGGAGTGAGACATGCGAAGCATCCATCATGGCTCGAAGCAGCTCCATCTCTGAAGCGGCCGGTTGCTTCGCTCAAGTGCTTCACCGTCTAACCCTCCAGACTCAGACCCTCACTCTCAGAAGAAGAAGAAGATCTTAATTTCATTGGGTGGGTCAATGTTGGGCGATGGGCAGCTCCCTAGGAGTTCTTTTTGCGAACTTTTGTTATGGGTACCATCGAGGAAGAGCTCCTAGCTGCCCAACGACCCGCCGTCTACTGTAGATACGTGGATGACATCTTCGTGCAAATCAAGGACCTCCTCGAACTACAGGAACTCCAGCGTCGCTTCATGACCTCCTCCGGACTTAACTTCACCTTTGAAAAATCTAACAATGGACAACTCCCTTTCCTCGACATCCTCGTAGCTCTGAACGACCATGGGTTCAAAGCCACCGTCTACACTAAGCCAACTAACACAGGACAATGCCTCAACGGCGATAGTGAATGCCCCCGCCGTTACCTTCTATCCTCCGTCTCCGCCTATGTAAGGAGAGCCCTCACGCTCTGCTCTACCTGGGCCGACACCCACCAGGAACTAGAAAGACTGTCCCAAGTTTTAGTGAATAATGGATACTCCAACTCCGACATCTCCAGCACCATCAACCACCATCTTGAAAAATGGTACACCCAAAGCCCTCCCAACATTGACCCCCCCCAATGAAATTAAGATCTTCTACCGCAATTACATGTCCTCTGAACACAAAAATTACGAGGCCATCTTAAAAGAAATAATCTCCAAGCATGTCCACCCAACCAACCAGGAAAACAAAATCAAATTAATAATTTATTACAAATCCCCCAAGACCTCCAACCTCGTTCTCCGCAACAAACCAGCTTCCACCAAGATAAAGAGCCCGATGACCGACGATCACGTCATTTACCAACATACCTGTAATTATGAGGACTGTGGACCTCATTCCTATAATGGCATGGCGCAGACTCGTCTTTCACGTCGGTTAACTCTTCACCTTCAGGCTGGAGCCATCAAAGACCACTATCTCACCCCAACCACCCCCACCTCACACGCAACGAGTTAGAGAAACACACCACCATACTCGATAAAGAAAGTGATCCAAGGAGATTACCTATACTTTGAAGCGTTATATATCCAAGCCTTACATCCTAACATCAACAACCAATCTCTAGACCTTCAGATCCTTCCTTCTGCCAAAAGGCACTTCCCTACAGGACCTAACGCCCCTCCTCGCCCCCCGGTGCCATTGATGCAGCCCCCCGCGCTACCTCCTTCAGCTTCGTCTTCCGCCGGCGCCACACGGACCACACAACTTAGGCCACGCCCCTCGACACGCAGCCAATCAGCTTTGACCCCGTCACCCGACCAACACCATCCCGCATCCAGTGCGCCTGCGTGAAGCGGTTCCCCCTTTTGCACTCCTAGAATACCCCTCCACCAATAGGAGACTTTTGCCCCCTGATTTTCGCCTCCTCTGATCCTCCACCCTCTATATATACCCTTCCTGTTTACCTTTTATATCATTCTACCCTTACTTGATAATGCTGGTTGTCCAGTGAAACGCGTCGTATATCCTATATCATCATGTACATTTATGTAACCCTGTACCACCATGAATTTTGCTCATCTCATTCATCTACTTCCTGCCACCCAGCGAAAACTCATCAGAGACCTGGAAACTTTGAATAATAAAATTTCCAACGCAGAAATTGCCATTTCTTTCAACCTCGTATGTATTAAAGAAAATATATATATATATATATATATATACAGTATATATATATATACAGGTGACCGCTCTCAACCCTCCAACTATCGTCCTATTGCTCTCATTTCTTGCCTCTCTGAAGTTTTTTAAACTAATCTTACCTCAAAACTTCTTAAGCATTTATCTTCCCATAACCTGCTTTCAGACTGCCAGTCTTACACTGAGAGCTGTCCAGCATGCTCTCACAAACCCCTCCTCCTCCTATCTACTTCACTACACTTAACATACACACCAGACTTCCTCCTTCATAATTATTAAAAAAAATAAAAAATTAACAAAGGCCCAGCCGCGGAGTCCCCAAGGGGGGGGGGGGGGGGGTTTGACCATAAATACCCCCACACATGCCCGACCTTCCCCTGACGATCCCTCTAAATACTCTGGACCACGGCCTGTCACTCTTACTATCAACTTTTGCAATATTCGCGGCCTTTCCTCTAATTTTCACTCTATCGAACACCATCTCTCCTCCTCCAAACCTGATCTTCTTTTTCTCACCGAAACTCAGGTGTCTGAAGCAACTGCCAGCAGCCCCTTCTCTGTATCCTCCTACTTTCTCTATTCTAGTTTCAAAGCCAGAGGCGGATGTTGTGCATATGTGCACAACAAACTCACTTGCTCTCGTGTTCCCGATTTCGACTCCTCTGAATTCTCAACTTTATGGCTCAAACTATCCTGTCATTCTAATACTAAATATTTCTGTGCTGTCTATCTTTCCCCTAACTCTACCGACTTTCCCAAATTCTTCGACTATCTAAACTCAAAAGTGGAACACATGCTATCTATCTCTCCCTTCTCTGAAATTTCCATCTTAGGAGATTTCAACGTTCACCACCGCCATTGGCTATCCTCTCACTCTACTGACAAACCTGGTGAACAAGCCTACGTCTTTTCTATCATAAATAACCTAGAGCAGCTGGTCCAGCAACCCACCCGTATCCAGGATCGCTTCAGAGATCGGCCCAACATTCTTGCCTTATTTCTGACTTCTAGCCCTTCTTCTTATACTGTCAATCTTTTCTCTCCTTTGGGCTCCTCCGACCATAAACTTATCTCCGTCACCTGTCCTATCTCTTCAGTACGGCCATCTGATCCTCCCAGCCGGCGGCACTTGAGGCACTTTGGCGCTGCCGACTGGGAGGCTCTCCGGCAGTACTTCTTTGATTTCCCATGGAATGACTTCTGCTTCCGTGACCGAGGACCCTCGGAGAGTGCTGAACGCATTACCGAGGTAATCCTCTCGGGCATGGAAGCGTACATTCCATTTTCTTTCTCTCAGTCTAATGCAAAACAAATCTTGGTTTACTCACGCTTGTTCTACTGCTGTCCACAACAAGGAGGAAGCATTCAAACGGTACTGATGCCTTAAAACTCAAGAATCTCATTCTTCCTATGTTTCTGCCCGGAATCAAGCCAAATCTTCTTCGACTTGCCAAGCACTCTTTCTTCAATAATAAATGCACTGAACTATCCAACTCTAGCTCTTCCCAAGCTTTCTGGCATCTAGCCAAAAACCTCTCCAACAACTTTTCTTCATCGTCTTGCCCTCCCCTTTTCCACTCTGATGGCACAACCATCACTTCTTCCTCTGACAAAGCTGAACTCTTTGCTCAAACTTTTGCCAGAAACTCTACCTTGGATGATTCTGGTGCTATTCCTCCCTCTCCACCCCCATCTCTCCTACTTATGCCTAATATCCTAATCTCTTCTAAAGATATACTTTCTACCCTCTCTGGACTTAATACTAAGAAGGCGTACGGTCCGGACGGTGTTCCTCCTGTTGTACTTAAAAACTGTGCTTCCATGCTGATCCCCTGCCTAGGCAAACTCTTTCGTCTCTGTCTCTCCTCTAACGTCTTTCCTTCTTGCTGGAAGTTTGCTCTCATTCAACCTGTCCCAAAGAAGGGTGACCGCTCTCAACCCTCCAACTATCGTTCAATTGCTCTCATCTCTTGTATCTCTAAAGTTTTTGAAACTATTCTTGCTTCCAAATTTCTTAAGCATTTCTCTTCTCATAATCTGCTCTCAGATCGCCAGTATGGCTTCCTTAAGGGTCGCTCTACTGGTGATCTTCTTTCATATCTTACTAACTCTTGGTCATCCAACTTTCGGGACTTCGGTGAGACTTTTTCTGTTGCACTAGACATATCGAAGGCCTTCGATAGAGTCTGGCACAAATCTTTGATATCCAAACTGCCCTCCTTCGGTTTCTGTCCATCCATCTGTGCTTTTTTCTCTAATTTCCTTTCCGGCCGTTCCATAGCTGCGGTTGTGGACGGCCATCGCTCAATTCATCATGCTATCAACTCCGGTGTTTCTCAGGGTTCTGTCGTATCTCCTATTCTCTTTCTAATTTTCATAAATTATCTTCTCAACTGTACATCTAGTCCCATCCATTTATATGCAGACAACTCTACTTTACACCACTCAATTAGTTTTCCAGAACGGCCCAGCCAGCAGTCCCTCAAAAGTTAACGTAATGAAGCCATAAAATGCTTATCTTCTGATCTAGCTACTATTTCCAATTGGGGTAGAGAAAACCTTGTTACATTTAATGCTTCCAATACTCAATTTATCCATCTTACTACCCGCCAGGAACCTCCAGAGGACTATCCCTTATTCTTCAACAATACAAAAATCAACCCTTCATCTTCCCTCTATTTTCTAGGTGTCTCTTTTTCTTCTGCTCTCACGTGGAAAGACCATATTACCAGTCTCGCTAAGACAACCTCCCAGAATCTGGGTGTGCTCAACCGCCTCAAGGGGTTCTTTACCCCTGCGCTGCTACTTGCTCAGTACAGGGGCACAGTGCGTCCTTGTATAGAGTATTGTTCACATGTGTGTGGAGGATCCTCTCACACCGCACTCCTAGATAAAGTAGAAAGGAAAGCCTTTTGTATCCTTAACCTCTGAAGTGCGCATGGGGGGTATGAGACACCACACCCCTGTGCTGACGTATTTGAGCTGTTCCCATCACTAACATATTTATTTTACCATAAATAGCATTAATACTTATCCCTATGCGCTATTATAGGTTGATTATAAAGGTATTAACCTGTTACAACAATAAAACAAGTGGAAACAGCGTTTGGATGGTCAAAATCGGCGATACAGGCCGGGAGTTACACAATGTATGGCTGAGGCAACCTCCCAGCCCACTACTTTTCTCCACCTCTGGAGAGAAACTGGCGATCGATACTCTCTCTCTCTCTCTCTTGCACTCGCTTGCTAACAGTGATGACAACGCCCTGCTACCAACTCGCTAATGTTAGCACGAAAATAGACCACAGGAAAAGGGAATAACAGGGAAAATAGGTGATAACTGAAGGAGGGGAGGAAACTGGGGAAGGAGGGGAGGTGGAGGAGTGATATTTGGCATGGCCCAGGGGAAAAACAAAAATATAAAAATCGGTGTTTTAAATTGATTTTTTTTTCCCTGACTCTTAAGAGTCTTCCCGCAGTCCGCCGGGGGAACTCTTAAGAGTCTTCCCGCAGTTCCCGGTTTAACTCCCGTCCATTCACCAATTCTCTGCAATCTCTCTCTCTTCGCCGCAATGTTGCATCTCTTTCACTATTCTATCGCTACTACAATAATCAGTGTTCCTCGGAGCTTTCCCAGTGTATAACACCTCCTCTACGTAGGGTACGTAGTACCCGCCTTGCAACACAATCCCACCCCTACTCTGTGCAACTGTCCAACCCAAGAGTGAAACGCTATTCTCAGACTTTCTTCTATTCAACTACTTAGCTCTGGAACTCTCTCCCAGAATCAGACTTTCCCTCTTCCTATGACTTAAATTGCTTCAAACTCCGTGTGTCCAGGCATTTTAGCTGGAATGTCCCTTGATTTCGGCCCTGTCACTCTTTGAAATCTGGGGGAGGCACTCGCTGCAGGCAGTTATGCCTTTTGTCTCCCTCATTCACACAGAAAAAAAAAAAAGTATGGCTTCCTTAAGGGCCACTCTACAGTTGATCTTCTATCTTATCTTGCTAACTCTTGGTCATCCTCCATTCGGGACTTAGGTGAGACTTTTTCTGTTGAGCTAGACACGAATGCCTTTGATAGAGTCTGGCTCAAATCCCTCGTTTCTAAACTACCCTCCTTTGGTTTCTATTCCTCCATCTGTGCCTTTGTCTCCAATCTCCTTTCCGGCCATTCTATAGCTGCGGTTGTGGGCAGCCACCGTTCACTTCCTCAACCTATCAACTCCGGTGTTCGTCAGGGTTCTGTCCTATCTCCAATTTCCTTCCTATTATTCATTAACGACCCTCTCAACTGCACCTCAAGTCCCATTCACTCATATGCAGAGGACTTTACATTACACTATTCAACTAGCCTTCCACAACATCATTCACAGCAGGAACTCCAAAACTCACGTAAGTAGGCCATAAAGCACAATCTTCTGATCTCTCTACTATCTACATTATTATGTTTGAAGAGATCGCTGAAGAGCTTCTTGTTGAATACGTACTAAAATGATGTAAATTAACTTCATAAATTAATATATACTGTATGATGAAACTAGTAATTTCAAAATACTGTACTGTACATTTGTGTATAGCCTATGCATATTTATCAGTGTACGTGCTCGTTTCTATATGCTTATATACGGTATAAGTGTGTAGAGGTGCATATAGATAGATGCGTGTAAGTTCTATAGTGTAGATGTATAATCATGTATATAATTTATGTGTATAGTCATGTGTATGTGAGGACGTAATTGTAGGTATAATTTGCATAAGTGTTTGTAAAGGTATATGCAGATGGTTTGTGAATGTTTTTTTGTATGCGCGTGTGTGTATATTATATATTTATGGAATTATCCTGTAACACTGTTGTATATTGTTTAGAGTTTAGACATATATATGTGTGTATGTGAAATTGTATGTACTGTATATGTATGTATGTGTATGAATAATCGCTGTATGAATGATCTGCTTGTCGGATTTTTTTGATTTTTTTTTTCTATGTGATTGAGGGAAGCAAAAGGCATAACTGCCTATAGCGAGTGCCTCCCCCATAGTTGAAAGAGTGACAGGGCCAAAATCAAGGGACGTTCGAGCCAAAATGCCTGGACACACGTAGTTTGAAGCAGTTTAAGTCATAAGAAGAGGGAAAGACTGATTCTGGGAGAGAGTTCCAGAGCTCAGCTGTTGAACAGAAGAAAGTTTGAGAGTAACGTTTCACTCTTGGGTTGGAGAGTTGCACAGAGTAGGGGTGGGATTGCATTGCAAGACGGGTACCATGTGCCCTACGTAAAGGAGGTGGTATACACTGGGAAAGCTCTGAGAAACACTGATTATTATAGTAGTGATAGAATAGCGAGAGATATGCAACATTGCGGCGGAGAGAGAGAGATTGCAGAGAGTTGGTGAGTGGACGGGAGATAATGATAGGAAAGGCCTTCCTTTCAACTTTGTCTAGGAGAGCGGTGTGAGAGGAACCTCCCCACACATGTGAACAATACTCAATACAAGGACGCACTATGCCCCTTTACAGAGCAAAAAGCTGTGCAGGGGTAAAGAACCCCCTAAGATGGTTGAGCACACACAGCTTCTGGGAGGCTGCCTTAGCAACACTGGTAATATGGTCCTTCCAAATGAGAGCAGAAACAAAAAATACAATAATTGTTAATTGATGTCTATAGTAGCCACCATCAGAGAAGTAATACAGTGTGTAACATAGTGTGTGTCTTTTAAGAGAGTTAAACTTTCAAAAGGCTTGTCCAATGTAACAATATTATGTTTAATATCTATTTGTATATACATGTTTTGGTTAAATAAAATATATTATTCTATTCTATTATATTCTTCTATTCTATTATATTTCTAATTGGGGCAGAGAAAATCTTGTTACTTTCAATGCTTCAAAAAATCAATTTCTCCATCTATCTACTCGTTGCCCCCTTCCAGAAAACTATGATTTACTCATCAACAACAAACACTCCAAGGCGGGGAGCTGAGGAGGGTGCGGAAACGCCCGGGAAATCAAAGCCCCACCTAAGGCCCTGTGCCCCTCAGCAATTATGAAGGGAAAGTTTAGGGGCAAAGGAAAAATGTGACGCTTTGACTCCCAATCTCCCAACCTCTAGGTTGGCAGTAGGGAGGTCAATCCACGGAAGAGATGCCGTCACTTGAGATCTAGACAATATCTAAGTAAAAGGAACAGTCAGAGTAAGCAATGGGTATGGCAGAGATCGCTCAGCTCTCACTCTGATAGACCAGCCCATCACCAATTTCTCAGTGTATACCAACTCCTCTTCGTAGAGCATGTAACACCCGTCTTGCAGCACAATCCCACCCCTACTCTGTGCAACTCTCCAACCCAGGAGTGAAACGTTATTCTCAATCTTTCTTATATTCAACAGCTGAGCTCTGGAACTCTCTCCCAGAATCAGTCTTTCCCTCATCCTATGACTTAAATTGCTTCAAACTCCTTGTGTCCAGGCATATTGGCTCATACAAAATATGTAAACAAAATATATATATACAGTATACTGTATATACTGTATATATACGGTATATATATAGTAAAACTTGCTGGAATAATGAAACAATGGAACAGCAACCTTTCGTCTATTCTCTCAAGACATCGTCAGGGTTATACAAGAAAACAGCGGAAGACAGAGGCTTAAATACCCCTCCTATTTTATCTGCGAGATGCTAACTAGCATATAAAATTAAAAACTGTAGCCATTTTATTGCCTTTTCCAATTGTTTATACTACATCATATTTTCTTTAACCCCTAGAGTATAATACAGTATAATACAAATATAGACAACATAATATATATATATATATACAGTAAATACAGTAAATATCGGAACACAACATTTGAAACACATGTGCACAATTCATATTAAATATGCCTGTTGAAAAACCCTAAATATTGAAGGTAGTAATAACAATAGAAAATTAACAGATAGTATGCCTGTATGTGTTAGTCCCAATCTAAGACGAAACAATTCAGGTTATCATACTAGAAACGAGGATATTGCAGCATTGAATAAGGCTGTAGGCAAGAAACTCCGAATTTACTACACAAATAGCAGGAGTTTACGTAATAAAATAGATTAATTGAAAGCAATAGTTTCTACTGAAAATATATATATTATCATGTTACAGAAATGTGGATGAACACGGAAATACAAAATTTAATTGCAGAGGGTCAACATATTACGGATTTACGTAGATCGTCAAGGGAGAAAAGGCGAAGGTGTAGTTAGTTTTGTATCCAATTCGATAAGCTACTGCACTAGGTCAGATATTATAAATTAAAAAGTAAAAGTAAAATGGGTATGGTTAGAAATAATTGATAACCATGACAGTGTTGTAATTGGCCTCTTATACAGACCACCAAAATTAAGTAAAATATATGTTAAAATACTCTGGGATGAGATTGCCCGAGCTTGTCAGTCTAGTAAAGTTTGTATTGTAGAACATTTTAATATTAAAAGAATATATTGGGGAGATAACACAGGAGACATGGAATCAAATACATTTCTAGAATTAGTACAGGACTGTTTCCTGACGCAATATGTAACTGAGCCAGCTAGAGGGGAAAAGTACTCGATTTAGTCTTCAGTAATAAAGACAAAATAATTATTAATTTAGTTATCGGAGGAAACCTTGGACATAGTGACCATGATGAAATTAGATTCAATCTAGAATGCAAAAATGAATTAATAATAAACTAGATTCTAGTTCCTAATTTTAGAGTAGCAAACTTTCACGGGTTAAGGCAACACCTGGCAGGTGTGTTTGGAGAAATGTGGGCCGAATTTCAGGACAATGAAGGATTAAGGATAGTAGATAATCAAATTATCGACTTAAGGCTCTGTCACACTATGCCGATTTAAGTGCCGACGCTCCACGACTTAAGGGTCGGGAGCAGGTCTTTGCCTACATCGCCGCGCGACGTGGGTGAGCGCCTACTCAAGAGAGCCGTCGGGAGAGGTCGTCAGGGGCCTCAGGAAAAGTTCGACATGCACAACTCTAAGGAGTTGAGTCGGCGGCTAGTAAATTGACGGGGACGGTAGGCTGGCGGCGTCGGGCGTCGTCCGGTATGCGTCATACGTTACAAGGGCGCCAGCCTGTCTGCATCAGACGCCGCTTATAAGGTAGGTCGCCTTCAGGCAGCGACCCGGTAACGCCCAGGCGCCGTCATAGGGGGAGGGCATACCGTGAGTCCGCGACCTGGCAAAGTCGCACGGGACATCGTTGATGAATGGTTTTGGGGGTGTTTTTGTTTTAACCTTGATGGAGGTCTAGCGAGGAAACTAAAAAATTAATTAATATATAAATAAATAGACCCCAAAAATCACCACTGTCCCCTTAATCCGATCCCATCAACAAGTGACTATCTAGAAACCCTTTCAATAGCGGTGGCGTCTGTTTTGCCATAGTTCTGCTATACTTAGACGATTTTATGCAGCTTAAGAACGGTCTGTGGGAGTTAAGAGAGATATATGAGAGGAATGGAGGTCTTGTGATTGCTACAGGCCCTTTGTAAGCATACCGGTAATACAATAACCTAATAATTGCCAGACTATAACGAGAAAGACGTCACCGGTACTGAAAGTGTTAACTATAGATGGCCTTGTTTTACCAATTACTCAAACAAAAATAACACTTAATTAAGGGGAGATGGATGCATTTGTTTGCTCATTTATGGATCTTTTTATTATGTTTTTAATTTCTTCCCTAGATCTCAAGCTTAACTCCCCCCCCACCCCCCACCCACACACACACACACACACACACACACACGCACACACACACACACACAGCCCGTAGCCTAGTAGGTAGCGCTCTCGTCTCACACACGAGGGGTCGGGGGTTCAATCCCCCGGCCGGGCGGAGACAAATTGGGCTTGTCTCCTTTCATGTGTTAGCCTCAGTTCACCTAGCTGTAAATAGGTACCTGGAATAAGTGGACGACGTTGTGACGTCCCATCTGGGGTTGGCAAAAATGGTACAAGGCGAGATGGGTATCATATGGTTCACCTAAGCTGATGGCTACCTAAGCCTTCGGGCGAGACGGTACCGTCTATAGTGAGAATGGTACCATACAGATCCACCCTAAGCCTTCGTTTCCGATGTCGCCAATTGGCTAAAAATACAGACTACGCACACATCCACAGCCATTCCAACGATACATATAACACCTACACATATAGGAGGCGGGAAATAATGAGCATGCTCACTCCCGCAATACAACTAGAGTAAGTACAACTAGAGTAAGTACAAACGTCGCCTCCGACGGACCAGTTTGCCTCGGTCGGGATCAAGTGTGACGGAGTAGGAGTCCAGTGTGACAGGGTGGCTGTCCATCGCCGCCGTAGTATCTATCGGCGCCGCCCTACCTCCTATAGGCGCCGCTCGTCAGGAGCGTTGTCGCCAACCAGTGTGCGTGCTACGGCGCATGACGCCGCCCCAGCGGCGTCATTTATCTTCCTTAGGTCTTGCATGGTTGCCTCTCGACCCCTTCCAGTTGCCGTTAGGCGGCATGCCCGTCCATACTGCCCGCCGTGGGCGTCCCGCCCCTCTATCACCCACGATACTCGGCAGTAGTCTCCCCCTTGTATCGCCACTCCTTAAGTTGTGGAACGTCGGCTCTTAAATCGGCATAGTGTGACAGAGCCCTTAGGCACGAATCAATCAGCCCAAGATATGTTTATACGTACAGCAATTATTAATGAGACCATTAAAGATGCCCAAGGTTAATTTATCCCTACAAATCGTTTCTGATCCCAAAATACCGACCCTAGATGGTTGAATAATTTCATCAAGTAAACGCTAGGTTTACAGAAAGGAGTATACGTATAGGAAAATAAAGAGAGGTGAGGAACATTTAACCCATAATTAGCGGCGAGCAACATAAGTCGAGTTAAATAAAGCTGGACTATGTGGCGGCGCTCGACATAACTCGAGTGGCAATTTCAGCACGTAATGTGGCTGAGAGAGAGAGACAAGTGGTGGCAGGAGACTAGCGAGCGTATGACTGCTCCAGACCACCGCGGCGAACCTACTGACACAAATCTCAGCTCCCTCCTCCCTCTCTCACTCGCTACATACTCAATTATGTACCGAAAGTACCGAATTACCTGCTTTTTGCACTCGCGTTGCACGGTTATTGCAAGAAAACTATCCATCATACAAGGATCGTTATGGTGTCATTCGAAAGCTCTGTTTATGCCCTTTCAGGGATAGGTACTTGTTTTACGTTCTGGGTCTTATTTAGGCATGAAAATGATCACGTAAACAGCCCTATTTTGGCTAAAAACACCCCGCTGTGCGGTACACATAAATAAACCGCATAGGCCGCTCGTAAGGTGTTAAGACATAATTATGCAAAGCTTATTTTCCCAAGTATAAGAAACATTAGAAAATTACAAAGAATATGATATTAAGTAACACCTCGTTCTTAGCATTAATCATTAACTACAAACCCCAATGCACTTGAATAAACTAGTGAAAGCATATGTTCCTCCCGGGATTCGAACTCGGGACACCACACCCAGAACATAAGCATCTAAACCATTACACCACCACCACAGTTATAGGTTGAATACACGATCACAATGTATATCCATTTTCAAATTTTGGATATCAATCTAATCATATACTCGCTTTAGATTTCATATAAAGCATTCGATAAAATTCCACACGAAAGATTGCCGAGCAAAACATAAGCTCATGAAATAGGCGGAACTCTATTAGGCCAAGGTTAATTGGTAGGAAGCATAAATAGTATACAATCAAGCTGAGGTATAGTTAAGAGTTGAGTCCCACAAGGATCTGTTTTAGGTCCTCTGCTATTCGTCATATATATTAATTAACGATCTTGATGTAGGGAATACCTAGCAAAATTTATTTTTATTTTTATATGCTAGTTAGTAACTCACAGATAATTTTGGACGGGTATTTAAGCCTTACTCTCCCCCTGTTTTTCTTGTATTTCCCTGAAGATGCCTTGAGAGAATAGACGAAATCATGGTGCTCCATTGTTTAATTTTTCCTTACGAGTCTTAATACATACTGTATATATATATATATATATATATATATATATATATATATATGTATATATATATATACTGTATATATATATACTATATATATATATATATATATAATATATATATATATATATATATATATATATATATATATATATATATATATATATATATATATTGTTACGACCCTGGCGGCCACGAAGCAGTTGGCTCGCTTGACCAGCGTGGTAACAGTGAGTTTTTATGATTCTAAAGTGTCTGGTAGAATTTTGGATGACTGTTGTTGCTTGCTTTCCTTTTGCTTCAAATAAATCAGACAGCTCAAGAATTATGTACTAGTCATAAAGGAAGCTTAGCTAGACAAATTATAAGTTCCAGAATCACTTTAAGATCATATTTTATTTACTAATGATTATTTAGATTCATTATGATTAGTAGGATTATTTATAATTAATTATGATTATATATTATATTAGATATTATCATTATTATTATTTATTATGATGATTTATTCAGAACGGTTTCTGCCGCCAACGGGTTAAGATTAAAATAAGATGGAGATTATTTATTATAAAGTATTGTTTCTTAAGTATTTAGATATTTCGTATTTACTTGGATAATTTCTTATTTATTATAAATAGTTATGGTAATTATATTATTATTATATTATCCTTCATTATCATTGTCTTATTATATACTTTACAAGTACCATTGAAGAAGGGAAGATATTAAAGTCACCAATTCAACATGAATAAATATATTTATAAAACCAATAAACAAAAAGATAACGTATAAACAAAGCAAAGGAAAATAAACAAAAAATTAATAAGATCCAGGACGTACCGATATATGATTGTCCAATCGTTCACTGCTCGCTAGTTTGCCCATATTAAATAGTTTCAAGGCTTAATCAAGTATCACTATTGCTAATGGAAATTACAAAAAGGACGCATGGCAAGTTATTTAAGTATCAAAATATACAGTGCTTGACAAATTGATGAATACACAATTAGTTTCACTATTCTTTAATAAAGTCACCAATAAACCTTTCCATTGTCACACCACATTATTAACCTTTCTAGATTCACATAACAATATACAAAGTAACACAAGGCGGCACGAAAGCTCACCTCGACACACCTTGGTAGCTATAACCTGTCATAATGTAACTGCAAGACCACACCACGCATGTTAAGTACTGTATCTTATAGTTACAATTCAAAGTTAAGTAAAGTTAAATAATTTCAGGTAAACTGAACAGCATTACCACTTTTGTAATATACAAATATAAATCTTATCTGTCACTGCCATGTCTGAACTATATCCTCCGTCGCCTCTCCTCACCCTCACGAGCTCAGCCGAGTGAGGATTACAACTGATTCCAAACCCTATTCTACCCCTGAATACACATTCTATTTGATCTCTAGCGAATCACCAAGCCCCATTATCATGACGTGATGCAAAGCTTCAGTCTCGTGGTGCCGCGTCCAATCATACAGCTCTCACCCCTACTCGTTTGACCCCTCCATACGGGCCGAAACCATCCAACAGCTTTCTATGTCCAGAGGGGGTCCTGGGGGTCATGGTGGGGTGGGTGCAGAGGGTTCAATTCCGTCAACTGGGTAGTTTATCTCCAGACTGGTTGCTCCGTCTGTCACACCTCCTCCGCTAAAAAAGAGAATGCGACAAAGGGAAGTATTCGATAAACATTTTAAGCACGCGACAGACCATCTGCCAGAACATTCTGTACACCCTTTATGTGGCGAATGTCAAGGGTGTATTCTTGTAACAGTAGGCTCCACCTGGTGAGGTGTTGGTTTCTGTCTCTAAACTTATTTAAGAATTTAAGTGGATGGTGGTCAGTATATACTGTGATTGGGCCAGGGGCAGATTGAACATAAACTTCAAAGTACTGAAGGGACAAAATCTAAACCAAAAGCTCCTTCTCTATGACTGAATAATTACGTTGGGCGGAGTTCAATTTCTTACTAAAATAACATATGGGATGCAAGGCCTTTGACCCATCTTCCTGGAGCAACACCGCTCCGACCCCTGCGTTACTGGCATCTACAGCAAGAGAAAATAATTTATCAAAATCAGGGGCACGGAAAACAGGATAAGTATACAAAATATTCTTAGTTGCATTAAATGCCTCTTCACATTGGAGACCAATAAATGTATTGTCCTTCCTAAGAAGATCAGTCAAAGGGGAAGTTAGCTTTGAACAAATTAACTATAAACCTCTGGTAGTATCCAATCATGCCCAAATACCTCTGAATCTCTGTATTAATACTAGGGGCAGGGAAGTCCAGAATGGCATCTACCTTTGCAGTGGGAGGTACAACCTGACCCACTCTATACCCAAGATACTGTATGGTGTTTTTACCAAAGTCACATTTAGTTAAGTTGACAACCAAGTTAGCCTCAGCAAGGCAGGAAAACAACAAAGCTATCTGTTGGAGATGTTTTTCCCATGTATGACTGAAAAGGAGTATATCATCTATATAAACCACACATCCAGGTATGCCCTTGAGTCAGTTGGTTCATCAAACGCTGGAATGTGGCTGGTGCATTTTTCATACCATAGGGCATAACCTCACAACAGAAGGCCTGGTTGTTTGCTACAAAGCAAGATAGTTCTCTCGCGATAGGGGTGAGAGGGACTTTCCAATAACCTTTCGTCAGATCTATTTTGGTGATAAACTTGTTGTGCCAATCTGATCTATACAATCAACTATTCTTGGTAAAGGGTATGTGTCAGTCTTTGTTACCGAGTTGACTTCCCTATAGTCTATACAAAAACGATAGTTCTCACCTGGCTTTGAAACAAGGGTGACCGGGCTACTCCACCGACTCATGGCTATGGTGATTAGTTTATTATCAAGCATATAATCTAGTTCTACTTGCAAAATACCACGACGTTGAGGGGAGACACGGTAGGGAGATGATTTTATTGGGCCAGCATTCCCAACATCATCATGAGCAGCCAGTGAAGTGAGGCCTGGAACATCTCGGAACACACATTAAGTCTGTGAAAGAACATTGATAAGTTGACTAGCTTTATCAGGGGAAAGGTGGCACAGGTGATTAGGCAACTCCTTCTAGGCAACAGAATTATCCCCAAATGTACTTAGATTACCTAGAGCTAGATGACTGAAGACAGCCTCAACCTCGGGATAAAGACTGACACACTCAGGACCCAGGACAGTCTGGCATTGGGCAGATGAACACTTCTCATCGCCCATACCAGAGTGCCCAAGGTTACCCACATCAAGAACAGCAACTGAGGGAGAAGAGTCAAGTGCGCGATGGTAAGGCTTGAGCATGTTGATGTGAAAGACCTGTTGAGACTTCTTCCTGTCTGGAGTAGCCACAACATAATCTGTCACAAAACATGTTTTATGACTTTCTAGGGACCACGGAACCTAGTAGCCAGGGGTTGGCCAAATAAGCTGAACAGAACCAGGACTTCATTCCCAGGTTGAAATTCCCGAATTCGAGCCCGCTTATCATACCAAACCTTCATGGCATTTTGTGCAACATTCAAATTCTGGGCCGCAAACTCACAAGAGGTTCTTAATCGAGTTTGAATTCAGAGACATATATGAGTAGATTCAGTTCCCCCTCATGGCCGACAAAGTCATCCTTTAACAGTTGTAAGGGACCGCGTACTTTGTTACCAAAGATCAACTCGATAGGGGAAAAACCGAGTGATTCTTTCCTTAACATAGATTTCAATGTCTGATGGTAGCGTTCGAGAACCCCCTGAATCTCAGGGTGGTGGGAGCTAGATTTGATGTGGTCTATGCCCAATTCCTTAACCCTTCCCGCCCGGGCAGCATTTTAAAAGGACACCGCGGCAGATGAGCCCGGGTGTCCTTTTAAAATCCGTAAGCTTGAAAGCCTATTAAGCTTGTTTTGAAAACCATGCATCCGACGTATGTAAACACAGCTGGTCGGAGGCGATGCGCGCACCTCTGAAAGCAAGCAGACGTCGGAGCTTTGTTGTTGTGTGGTCTGCTAAGACAGATTTAGTGTTGAAAATTGTGTCATATTGCTAACATCGCCTCCAAACTCTCTCCACGGAAATCGTCATCACAGCTGAACCAGTTGACATAGAGAGCTCTACTGAATGCCAGTCTACAGCTTGGAAACCACAGTACGTTTAGAGATGCGTGGAAATTTTCTAGCAGTTAAAATAACAAAGATACAGTAGCCTAGGCATAGACGTTTTTCGGCCAAATTGCCCGGATCTCAACAACGTCCTTAGGAGGGCGAGCCCGGGCCAGAAGGGTTAAGGGACTGTTGGAATAAATTGGATGTAAAATGTGTCCCTCGATCACTCTGCACTTCAAAGGGAAAACTAATTCTTGTGTTTTATAATGAGTGGAGACGAGATGTTGCGGAGGGGTATGGCTTCCGGGTAACGAGTTGCCATGTTCATAATGGTCAATAGGTGATTATGTCCCTGGGAGGTTTTAGGTAATGGGCCTACCACATCAATCACCACCCGAGTGAAAGGTTTCTCAAACACTGGCAAAGGCACCAGAGGACTAACAGCTACCTTCTGGTTGGGTTTACCAGTCACTTGACAAGTGTGGCATACACTACAAAACTAGGCCACATCCGCTCGCATTCCTGGCCAGTAGAAGTGCGTGCGGATGCGCTCCAGAGTTTTTCGCATACCCAAGTGCTACGCCAAGGGGATGTCATGAGCCATCTCCAATATAGCTCAACGACAAGGCTTTGGGACAACCACCTGGTGGATGTCCCATGCCCCACCATCTATGGGTCTGTTTGGCGGATGCCATCTTCGCCACACAACACCATAAGTGAAAGCAATCAATAAACATAGAAAAATCCTAGGCTATACTTATTCAACTCTTGGTGATTCTTTTACAAACGAACTCAGGGCAGGTCAGCTTTAGATGGTGGTGGAGATTACACTACCTGCCTCAAGCAGAAGGTAGGCTTGTATACCCTCAGTTCACCTGGCTCTGATATCTGGCCGCAGCGTATGCGTCGGCAATGTATGTAACGCTAAACCCCAGCGGCGCATTAGGTGCGTCGCGGTTAATTACTCCGGTCCTATGGCACCTAGAGGGCTCAGATTTGTATGGAAACTGCGTAAGTATCCCGCGCAACAATGCCGATGGTTGAAAACCCTCAAAGTCCAAACGTGTGTGCGTGAGCGTGCAAAAACTTGTTTTTGCATGTTTTTGCCTACCCATCTCCCCATGTTAATTCCGACTTGCGGGTGCCCCTTAGGACCCCTTAATGACCTAGGGGATCGTTTTTTTTTTTTTTCCTTCATTTCTAACCCATTCCAGGTGTTTTCTGAAAGATTTTTTTTTTGACAACCTGCTGGGCCTGGAGTATACATTTATATTTTATTGCCTGGGGCTCAGTGGGTTAACTCATTATATGCTTGCTGGATTAAGTATTACTTTTACCAAGAACTCTATGATATATCTTGTAATCAACACTTACAATTAGAAAAGCCAAATACATTATTACCTAGTTATAATCAATATCATTCGTACGTCAGGCAACGCAGGAGAGAAAGAGAGTTGGAGGAAAGGGGGGAAAGGGGGGGAAAATTGAGTAGGACCAAGGGTGTAGGGGAATAGGGGGGAGAATGGAATGTGGGGATTACTGGAAGAAAACGGGGGGGAGGGGGGGGAGGAGAAAACTGCCTGTACTACCACCCCAAACTGAATGGTACACTCTTGAACAAAAATATCTTCCTATATAAGATACTAAGCTGTCTACAGGTCGAATTAATTATACCAGGCTCATAACATTGCACACGATATTCAATCATAAATAATCAAAGATCGCATCCACCTAAATAAGCACAATACCTCAAATACAACCAGTGACACTTGAATAAAATAGAAATCCCTAACAATATAAATATATACATACCGCTATACTGTATATATATATATATATATATATATTGTGACGTTAACCACTCTGTTAGAACCGCATGGCTTGTCCTACAGCAGCATTTCCCAACCTGGGGGAAATTTCCCCATGGGGGGAAATTTGAAGCTACCAGGGGGGAAATAATTACACGATTACACTGCCTACTACTACTACTACTAGCTATAAAACAAAAAATCTCGGAGATGGATTTTCTCATGCCCGAGAGAGAGAGAGAGAGAGAGAGATTGTAGTCACAGTGTGTTTCGACTACACTTTCCCTTGTCCACATGAAGGGGGAAATCTGGATGGTTGAACTGGTTGGAGGGGGAAATTACAGAAACAAGGTTGGGAATCGCTGACCTACAGTGACTCGCTAGGATCGCCAGGGCAGTGGATGTGGCTACAGTTGGTGTATTGTTGTGTGCTTTATTTCATATGAAAGCTTGTGTCATGGGCAGTCCAGAAAGGCTCTTTGTTTTCACCCATGTCAAGGCTTTATATATTTAATTGCAAAGTATATGTTTTATCATCAAGTAGTAATGATAGGAGTTGAGAGAGAGAGAGAGAGAGTAGAACAGAGTGTGGGGAGGCACGCAGTGTTTTGCTATACTCGATGACGTCATAGCTGGCTGGCCTCGGGGATTGGTTAGAGGAGTTTTTTACCATGCTTGATGACGTCATGTTTAGCTAGCTTCTTTAGCATTGGCTAGAGGACTTGTTACCGCTTTTTTCCTACGCGGTTCGAACTAGTGCTAGTATATATACTGCTCTCTGGCCACTCTCTCCCTCAGATCTGGTTTCTAGAACGCATCCCTCTTATCCCTTTGATATCTGTCCCCCAATCTGCACCTGAGAATCTTTTCCTCTGCCTATCTCTCTCATTTTCCATATCTTTCACCACCTTTTATTAATATTATACCCCCTCTGGTTAACTCTGCACAATCAGCTTCATGCTGGCCAGTTGTATTGTGCGTTAAGGTCTGATATAACCCTTGTATGTTAGTTGTTAAGATAAGTTGATCACGAAGCATTGGTTGGCATTCATATTGTTCAGTACTGCTTCCTATAATTATTAGTGTTCTGCTGGATTAGATAATGCTAGACTAGGAGTCTGATACTATAAAGTATTGTTTCCGATGGGTGCTGGCTTTAGTTAAAAGCTGCACGACATACCTGAGAACTGGAGTTGATTGGGTAAATTCTAGTCTGTGTGCCATTGAGAATAGAGCATGCACGAATAAGGGCTTTTTGCCTATACCATTCTGTACTGTTCTAGGCTCGGTTGTTTGTGTTTGAGGTACGCCAGGAGAACGCTTAATACTTCGGTATTAAGGTTTCTCAAGAGAGCTACCCTTTACTATAACGTAATATTTGACGCACAGACTTGAGATTTGCACTAGGCTATGCGGCATGCCATGCGCACCAGTATCTCGTATCATTGACTCTAGCTAGACTTTATCAGTCATAGTAGACATTAAGTATATTAAACCAATTACTCTTTTTATGCATACCCGTTTATGAGTACACAAGCATTTCGCAGCCTAGTTTGATGTATTGAGACACAAACGACTTAGGCTCTTTTTGTTGATAGGAATACTGCATTGTCGTGGCGATTATTATTATTGTTGTAGCATTTAGGATATTCTTGGCTCCGACTGCATTATATCTCCTGCCTTTTTGTGTGCATAGCCTGCACGAGCATTGTTCCGCTGCCTGCCTCTTTGGGTTCCATTTCCGATTCGAGCATCTTGATAGCACCTAACATTTAAAGAAGATTCCTTGTTGGTGTTGAAGGACTTTAGTGCACTTTCTTTCATGCAGGAGTGCCTGACATTTATTGATTAAAGTAACGTAAGCTGTAACTTCTCTTACCACCTTACTTTGCATACCATAACCAAGCACCTTCGGTTATAGGTAGTAATAGGCTGTTTTCACATAACATTAAGCCTAGAGTAGATGCACATTTATTGAGAGTTTAATAACCTATTATTGCATATAGAACTCTGGAGAGTATTTGTGTTCTTTGTTCACTGGGAATATACATCAGAGGTTGGATCTAGCGCTTTCCGTTGTAGCATTTATGCCATTACTAGTCCAATGAATAAGAACCCTGATATATTTGAACCTCAGTCGTAACAAATGGCGACCTTACCTAGGATTTGGTGAACCTACATTTATTAGCAGGGATCATTTGTTGTTTTGGGGAATATTTTGCGTGGATCAGCAAGAATAATTTTTTTTTGCAACATAGTATAGCCCTTGAGTATTTCCGAGAATTTTTGTGTGTATATTGAGGTATAAGAGTTTGGGGTGCTTCTTTTCTGAATATTGAGGTGGGAAATTTTTGTGAGCATCATGTCTTATACCGGATCAGAGGAGGATGGAGACACAGTACGTAATGTCGAAACTGAGGACAGCAGTATGATGAAATGGTTAATCAGGTGAACTGTGAGGAGGATGTTAGGATATTTTTGCAATGGCCTGTTACTGCCGAGCGGTTGGAGGGTATGGATCGGTACGGTCTTCAATGCCTGGCCACAGCTATCGGTCATGCGGGTACTAGCAGCATGACCAGGGATAACTTGATAACGTGTGTACTGGGCAGGGTGACTGGTGAGCGAGATGGGTTGAGTGCTCAGAGCCCTTCGGCCATGCTTCCCATACACTCGACTCCCAGCCATCCCAGTGGTTTGCCGAACCCGGGTACGCTTCCACAGTTGGGTGGTGACTGGCAGGGTGGGTTGCCCCTGCGGGGACCACCGGTAATTTCAAACATTGTAGCACCTTCACCTCCTCCAGGGTTAACTTCAGAATTATTGCTTCAGCTCGAATTAGCTAAGATCGAAGAGAGAAAATGTCAGCTTCAGCTTCAACAGCATCAAAGGGCAGGTGAACTTCAGCAGCAACAAAGGGCAGGTGAGCTTCAGCAGCAAATAGAGCTAGCAAAAATCCAAGCTGAGGCGACTAGGTACTGTGCCGACAGGGACGTAGAGAAGTCGCGAGTAGAGACAACGGGACAGCGACTTGGGGCTGGTAACCGTGCTCATGATCTATCTCTCTCGCACTTATTGAAACTGGTTCCGGTGTTTGATGAGAGTGGTGTAACCGAATTTTTCGCACGCTTTGAGAAGAAGTGCCAGGAACACCAGTGGCCAGAGAATAAATGGGCAGCACTTGTATCCTCTAGATTAATAGGCAAGGGTCTTAAAGCCTACGATGCGTTACCTTTGGAGTCATGTATTGTGTATGAGGATCTCAAGGAGGCTGTCCTGAGGGCTTACGAACTGCAACCAGAAACGTACCGTTTGAAGTTCCGGGGTGTAACTAAGGGAAGAGATAGCACCTTTTTGGAACACGCCCGGGACTTGTCCGATGCCATGGGGAACTGGCTCCGATCTGAGAAGGTAACAACGTTTGATGGAGTTAAGCAGTTGATGATGTTGGAGCAGTTCTTTAACCCTTCTTTAGCGGCCTATGCCGTTTATTTATGTGTACCGCCCAGCGGGGTGTTTTTAGCCAAAATAGGGCTGTTTACGTGATCATTTTCATGCCTAAATAAGACCCAGAACGTAAAACAAGTATCTATCCCTGAAAGGGCATAAACAGAGCTTTCGAATGACACCATAACGATCCTTGTATGATGGATAGTTTTCTTGCAATAACCGTGCAACGCGAGTGCAAAAAGCAGGTAATTCGGTACTTTCGGTACATAATTGAGTATGTAGCGAGTGAGAGAGGGAGGAGGGAGCTGAGATTTGTGTCAGTAGGTTCGCCGCGGTGGTCTGGAGCAGTCATACGCTCGCTAGTCTCCTGTCACCACTTGTCTCTCTCTCTCAGCCACATTACGTGCTGAAATTGCCACTCGACCTATGTCGAGCGCCGCCACATAGTCCAGCTTTATTAAATACGACTTAAGTGGTGAGCCTCTTTTTAAGGGTTAAGAGCACGGGCGGTGATCTAACTTTGAACTTAAAGGAGAAAAACCCAAGAACTCTAGTCGAAGCAGCAGAAATGGCTGATCGACGGCTGTCGTTGATTCGGGGTTGCGGGTCCTCACAGAAGTACGATGCAAGTGCTAGGGACCGTTATCCTCCCCCTCCCCGTAGCAATGACACATTTAAACAAAAGAGCAATGACACTAAATCTGAATCCAAACCTAACACCACGCCGTATGAGAAGAGTCAGGGGCTTTTTACATCACAGTATAAGCCGAAACCGAAATTTATGTGTTTTAAGTGCCACCAGGAGGGTCATAAGCCAAATGAGTGCCCTAGTCGACCTCCTCCGGCAGCCGTGTCTTTTGCTCACGGCATTGGAGTGTTCAAGAGGACATCGGAGTTTGTTAGAGGCAATTCTTCCGAGGTAAATACACTGCCAGTGCAGAAGGATCCGGAAGGCTTATTCCCTGTCCGTGATGCCTTTAGTGACCACAGAGGACACGGTTGTGTGGAGTGGGGGGGGGTAGAAGACATGAGGTGAGAATTTTGCGTGACACTGGGGCATCGCAAACATTTTTGAGGAATTTCACTGGTAAACCTGTAAATACGGCGCGGGTGGTTGTGGTTCAGGGAGTTAATGCAACAAGGTCATACGCGCTTGTAAGAATGAAGATGGAAGTTGATGGTGTGACTCGTGACCTGGATGTAGGAATTGTGGAGAAGTTACCTGTTGGGGGCGTCGACCTCCTTCTCGGCAACGACTTTGCGGGGCCTACTTCTGAGGCTCCACCCTTGGTCGTTGCCGAGAAGCCGGCCGACGTGAGTAGGGAGGAGCAGGAGTGGGTTGAGAAGTGTCCGGTGCAACCTATGGCGTGTGTTGTCACCAGATCTCTTGCATCCAGGGAGTCACATTCTGGTCAACAGTTTTAGACAAGCGGAGGAAAGGTACCGAGAAGGGGTTGAAAGTTGATGTGGTTGAGAGTTTAGTATCAACGGACATTCTCTGGGACTCATTATTAGGACCGATTTTCGAGTCTGGAGAAGACTTATTAACTGTTACTAAGAAGGCAGAGGATGGGCTTAAAAAGACGAAGAGACAGCAACGATACAGAGAGAGAGAGCAACGGGAGGCTAAATTCAATGTAGGAGGGGGGCATGAGTTGTTTAGCAAACACTTAGATAAGCTTGCTCCTTCGGACATTCGTAAATTACACTTAGAAGACCCGGAGGTTCTTGAATGTGGTACCGGTGCTGTCGAGTTGAAGGAGGACAGTGATGCACAGTCGGGAGATTTTTATAAGTATTCCCTGACCATCATGGAGGTAGCAACAAGGTACCCTGACGCGTACCCTATGAGAAATTGGGTCAGCGAAGACGGTGGTCCGAAACTTGCTAGTGTATTTTTCCCGGTATGGTTACCCGCAGGTGATTCAGTCAGACCAAGGATCCAACTTCACTTCTAGCCTCTTTGTTCAAGCAATGCCGCAGCATGGGATTGTTGCGGTTGTGTCATCTGCGTATAATCCGGAGAGCCAGGGTGTGTTAGAGCGATGGCACTCAGCCTTGGAATCTGTGCTTCGTTGTTGTTGCTTTGAGAGTGGGAATGGTTGGGATCTTGGCCTGCCATGTGTTTTATTTGCTGCACGGGAGGTACCTGGGGAAAGTTTGGGATTCAGCCCTAATGAGCTCGTCTTCGGACACCGTGTCAGAGGGCCTCTCCATATGGTTGAAGAAATATGGGAGGGCGCAGAAAAACCTTGTTCTATGCTCAAGTATGTCCTCGACAGTCGAGAACGGATGTTGCGCAGTCTGGAGTTGGCTGGCCGTAATTTGACTAGCTCTAAGGCCCTCATGAAGGACAGGTACGACCTCAAGGTTAAACTCAGGGAGTTTCACGTGGGTCAGGAGGTGTTGATTCTACCGCCCCTTGTAGGTCATCCCTTATCCGCGAAGTACACTGGTCCTTATAGGGTGGTTGAGAGGCTATCGGACCTGGATTGCTTGGTGGCCGCTCCAGACAGATGTATGCGCAATCAGTTATGTCACGTTAATCTCAGGAAGGAGTATGTGAGGCACCCCCCTGAGCCTCTCACTGTGCCTGTGATGACGTTTAGCAGTCAAGGTGGAGAAGGTGAACGGGACAGTCAAGCTCAGGTGGAGGATAACTGGAAGGATAAGAAATTCAAATGGGCGCCTGAGTGTGAGAAGGCGTTTGGAGTAGTAAAACACCTGTTGTGCACTCACCCGATCCTCAGGGCCCCTGACTTTAGCCTACCTTTCCAACTAGCAACGGATGCTAGTGGTGTGGGGGCTGGTGCCGTCCTTGTGGAAAAGGACGATGATGGGCTGGAGCATCCTGTTAGTTTCTGCTCGGAGAAGTTCAATTCAGCCCAGAGAAGCTGCTCTGTTGTCGAGAGGGAGCTGCTGGCAGTTGTGCTTGCGCTGGGGCATTTCGAGGTCTATGTTCCAGCCTATGGTCCGGTCGTTGTAGTTTACACAGATCATCACCCTTTCAAGTTCTTGGACCAGTTTCACAATCGGAATATGAGGCTGACCAGGTGGTCACTAAGGTTATTGGTATATAACCTGGACATACGCCATATTGCCGTTTTTTTTTTTTTTTTTTTTTTTATTTCTATGTGATTGAGGGAGGCAAAAGGCATAACTGCCTATAGCGAGTGCCTCCCCCATAGTTGAAAGAGTGACAGGGCCAAAATCAAGGGATGTTCGAGCCAAAATGCCTGGACACACAGAGTTTGAAGCAATTTAAGTCATAGGAAGAGGGAAAGACTGATTCTGGGAGAGAGTTCCAGAGCTCAGCTGTTGAGTAGAAGAAAGTTTGAGAGTAACGTTTCACTCTTGGGTTGGAGAGTTGCACAGAGTAGGGGTGGGATTGAGTTGCAAGACGGGTACCACGTGCCCTACGTAAAGGAGGTGGTATGCACTGGGATAGCTCTGAGGAACACTGATTATTATAGTAGCGATAGAATAGCGAGAGAGATGCAACATTGCGGCGGAGAGAGAGAGATTGCAGAGAGTTGGTGAGTGGACGGGAGTTAATGATACGAAAGGCCTTCCTTTCAACTTTGTCTAGGAGAGCAGTGTGAGAGGAACCTCCCCACACATGTGAACAATACTCAATACAAGGGCGCACTATGCCCCTGTACAGAGCAAGAAGCTGTGCAGGGGAAAAGAACCCCCTAAGGCGGTTGAGCACACCCAGCTTCTGGGAGGCTGCCTTAGCAAGACTGGTAATATGGTCCTTCCAAATGAGCAGAAGAAAAAGAGACACCAAGAATATTGAGAGAAGATGAAGGGTTGATTTTTGTATTGTTGAAGAATAAAGGATAGTCCGCTGGGAGATCCTGACGGGTAGATAGATGGAGAAATTGGGTTATGGAAGCATTAAAGTTAACAAGGTTTTCTCTGCCCCAATTGGAAATAGTATTTAGATCAGAATTTAATAGTTCTATGGCTTCATTACGTTTGTCGTTGAGGGATTGCTGGCTGGGGCGTTCTGAAAACTAATGGAGTAGTGCAAGGTTGAGTCGTCTGCGTATGAATGGATGGGAATTAAGGTACAGTTAAGGAGATCATTTATAAAAATTAGAAAGAGAATAGGAGATAGGACAGAGCCCTGAGGAACACCGGAGTTTATAGAGTGAGGAAGTGAACAATGGCCGTCCACAACCGCGGCTATGGAACGGCCGGAAAGGAAATTAGAGACAAAGGCACAGATGGAGGGATAGAAACCGAAGGAGGGTAGTTTAGAAATTAAAGATTTATGCCAGACTCTATCGAAGGCTTTCGATATGTCTAGTGCAATAGAAAAAGTCTCACCGAAGTCCCGAAAGGAGGATGACCAAGAGTTAGTAAGATATGAAAGAATATCACCAGTAGAGCGACCCTTAAGGAAGCCATACTGGCGATCTGAGAGCAGATTATGAGAAGAGAAATGCTTAAGAAATTTGGAAGCAAGAATAGTTTCAAAAACTTTAGAAAGACAAGAGATAAGAGCAATTGGACGATAGTTGGAGGGTTGAGAGCGGTCACCCTTCTTTGGGACAGGTTGAATGTGAGCAAACTGTGACAACGTGGTTGCAGATGGTCGTTCAAGGGTATATGATCATGGGTAGATTGACACACGGGTAGCCTCCTGCTTTAGTTTGAATAGTATTTTGCGCTTGGTGCTTGTTGGCTCGCGGTTGTAGCCCAGCGTATTAGGTCGTAAAGCAGGAGTTGAGCGTTTGGTATAGAAGAAAAACTAGGCTTGCCCCTATAGTGCAGCCGAAATAAACAAATTAAAAACATAAAAATCAAATAAAAACTCTTTCTTTGATAGTTGAATTTTTTCAGTATGTTATAGCAGTAATTCTGAGTTGCACTCCTCTCAGAATGCTGGGCTAGAGAAGCTCGCTCTTGAGGAGCATAACTACATATGATTTAACCTATTGTGTTGGGGAGGGTTATAATTTTGTAAAATGTTTTGTTGAGAACTGTGCCAGATATTTTACTGCCGCTGGGTGATGGGAAGTAGAGATATAGCATGGGTTCTAACAATCAGATTTTTGTGAGCCTTCGGCCTCTGAGAAAAATCTTGGGGGGGGTGTGACGTTAACCACTCTGTTAGAACTGCATGGCTTGTCCTACAGTGACTCGCTAGGATTGCCAGGGCAGTGGATGTGGCTACAGTTGGTGTATTGTTGTGTGCTTTATTTCATATGAAAGCTCGTGTCATGGGCAGTCCAGAAAGGCTCTTTGTTTTCACCCATGTCAAGGCTTTATATATTTAATTGCAAAGTATATGTTTTATCATCAAGTAGTAATGATAGGAGTTGAGAGAGAGAGAGAGTAGAACAGAGTGTGGGGAGGCGCACAGTGTTTTGCTATACTCGATGACGTCATAGCTGGCTGGCCTCGGGGATTGGTTAGAGGAGTTTTTTACCATGCTTGATGACGTCATGTTTAGCTAGCTTCTTTAGCATTGGCTAGAGGACTTGTTACCGCCTTTTTCCTACGCGGTTCGAACTAGTGCTAGTATATATACTGCTCTCTGGCCACTCTCTCCCTCAGATCTGGTTTCTAGAACGCATCCCTCTTATCCCTTTGATATCTGTCCCCCATTCTGCACCTGAGAATCTTTTCCTCTGCCTATCTCTCTCATTTTCCATATCTTTCACCACCTTTTATTAATATTATACCCCCTCTGGTTAACTCTGCATAATCAGCTTAATGCTGGCCAGTTGTATTGTGCATTAAGGTCTGATATAACCCATGTATGTTAGTTGTTAAGATAAGTTGATCACGAAGCATTGGTTGGCATTCATATTGTTCAGTACTGCTTCCTATAATTTTTAGTGTTCTGCTGGATTAGATAATGCTAGACTAGGAGTCTGATACTATAAGGTATTGTTTCCGATGGGTGCTGGCTTTAGTTAAAAGCTGCACGACATACCTGAGAACTGGAGTTGATTGGGTAAATTCTAGTCTGTGTGCCATTGAGAAGAGAGCATGCACGAATGAGGGCTTTTTTCCTATACCATTCTGTACTGTTCTAGGCTCGGTTGTTTGTCTTTGAGGTACGCCAGGAGAACGCTTAATACTTCGGTATTAAGGTTTCTCAAGAGAGCTACCCTTTACTATAACGTAATATTTGACGCACAGACTTGAGATTTGCACTAGGCTATGCGGCATGCCATGCGCACCAGTATCTCGTATCATTGACTCTAGCTAGACTTTATCAGTCATAGTAGACATTAAGTATATTGAACCAATTACTCTTTTTATGCATACCCGTTTATGAGTACACAAGCATTTCGCAGCCTAGTTTGATGTATTGAGACACAAACGACTTAGGCTCTTTTTGTTGATAGGAATACTGCATTGTCGTGGCGATTTTTATTATTGTTGTAGCGTTTAGGATATTCTTGGCTCCGACTGCATTATATCTCCTGCCTTTTTGTGTGCATAGCCTGCACGAGCATTGTTCCGCTGCCTACCTTTTTGGGTTCCATTTCCGATTCGAGCATCCTGATAGCATCTAACATTTAAAGAAGATTCCTTGTTGGTGTTGAAGGACTTTAGTGCACTTTCTTTCATGCAGGAGTGCCTGACATTTATTGATTAAAGTAACGTAAGCTGTAACTTCTCTTACCACCTTACTTTGCATACCATAACCAAGCACCTTCGGTTATAGGTAGTAATAGGCTGTTTTCACATAACATTAAGCCTAGAGTAGATGCACATTTATTGAGAGTTTAATAACCTATTATTGCATATAGAACTCTGGAGAGTATTTGTGTTCTTTGTTCACTGGGAATATACATCAGAGGTTGGATCTAGCGCTTTCCGTTGTAGCATTTATGCCAATACTAGTCCAATGAATAAGAACCCTGATATATTTGAACCTCAGTCGTAACAATATATAGTGAGTAATACATCAGTGGGTGATCTGGAACACTGCAGTTTCCACAACAGCAGGAAAAATAGGGACAGTACTCCATATATATATATATATATATTGTTACGAATCTGGACCTCAGTTGCTTAGAGACGGTATACGAAAATAATTACTACTGCAAATGCACCTTGTCTCTCTACCAAACAACACCACGACGCAACAGGTAAGAGCACTATTAACGCTTCCAGGCTCTTCTCAGGGCTTAAGGTGCACACTGCCCTGCTCCTATTCTGAATAATAAGTAGAACAGAAATACTCATGTAACTTACTAGCTACGAGAACTCAAAACCAACACCGGGATTAGCAATGCTGGATTGGATAATCAAAATAGTTAAATACCTAGGCTACCAGCAGACATCAAAGAAACAAGAGTGCAGGTGTACTTCGAGCATAACAGGCTATGCGCGCCCTCGACAGTACTAAACCGTGCGCAAACCAGCCAACGGTAATCCACTCTCAACCCAAGAGAGTTGCACATAATAATATTGCATACATATAATGAAGTAACAATATAAGGCAGTGTCCTAATGTGACTACTAACCTCGGGGTGATATTAGTAGAAGCAGGTTGCCCTGACCACCTCTAATATCACACCAATATATCCTGCTTCAACCTGGGCCCCCCAGTGAGTTACCGCCCGAAACAATGAACTCTTAGAGTCCACCTCCCACACTCACTTAACTATGGGGGGGGGGGGTCCAGACTGAAGCTGGATTCCTAATTAATTTTAAACACTCCGTTGCGTCAGCTCGAATCCCGAGATAGGGAACAAACAATTGCTGGGGCAGAACCGTTAAGGCTGCTACCGGGTCATAAGCGCAAAAAACTGGGAAAATATGTAGGGGTATGGATGTGTGTGTGTGTGTGGACTGTCTATGGGATTTAACAGTGCTTATTAGTACGGACTCCAGCAAGCCTCCCAGCTCTCCCCATCACGGATCCCGACGTAAGCCACCAGAGGTACAGAACATGATAAAAATGGAAATATAATAAATGCTGATCAGAGGAAAGGGAAGAATTAAAAGAATGAATGAATGTCTAGGATTCTCTGTTAATTACGTTACGTTACAATTATGCAAGCAAGGACAAACACAAGGAGCAGACTGATGGGTCACAAGAGAAAGGGGACACCAACTATCTAGTCAGGCCGCCCACGAGAGAATGATGAGGCCTGGCCCTGGCGAAGCTGGCGGGAGCCAGGCTCAAACTAAGGGGGGTTGCAATATATCACCACACGATATGATAACACTAAGACACTTCACAAGAATAACTTATACTAACGTATTCCTGTGTTAACAAATTAACTAAAACAGTGTGGCAGAGAAAATAGAGTACATCTTTATATTGTAACACAACTGAACTTGCAATGATCACATAATTAATTAAACTCGTGTTGCTTAGCAACATCGCCTCCCCCTCGCGAGACTGGAGCAACATTCCTTCCTCCCCTTAACTAACCACCGCTAGCTTGCAAATTACGACGTTGCCACTAAAACACAACTTCTTATACGAAACTAGTAATGCTCTATTGGCTCATTCTACACAAATGTTTATTGAGACAAAAAGGCTTAGAGGCACGGCAAAACTAGTCATGTGCAATTGGAAGGGTATCGGAATGAAACTCACAATACCAGGTCTTTCTAATAGACTTGGCACAGCTGCTTTCAGAAGTCAGGCGCCACTAGAGTCTGGCTACTCCTACAAGACCCTGGTCATTGTAACACCCTCACACGGGGGGGGGGGTAAGTTTTGGAACTTTGAAACAAAACTTTCATCATTAGTTTACAACTGCAAAATATGTACATTGACAGTCTTTTGTATTTTTACATTTTACAGATTTTTTTCTATCTATCTATCTATTGCCTGACGCCGTGATCCCCGAAGGGGTGGCCACGAACGAACCGCCCCCATGCACCTCTGTCCCCAGTCAGTCAACGCCCCTCCCCCCAACCAGCACCGCCTTCGTTCATGTACTTCCTCACTCCATCGTACCACCTCTCATTCGGTCTACCTCTCCCTCTCTGTCCCTCCACCTCGCTCTCGTACACCCTCTTAGTCATTCTCTCGCTTTCCATACATTCCATATGGCCGAACCATCTCAAGTTGTTCCTTTTCACACTTTCCAGCACATCTACCTCCACACCACACCTCCTTCTTACTTACTCATTAGTCTGTCTATCCCTCCATGTAACTCCGCACGCACTCCTTAAGTAATTCATTTCCACTGCTCTAACTCTTGGTCTGAGTCTCTCAACCAAATTCCATGCTTCGCTTCCGTAAGTCAGTGTCGGGATTACCACACTGTCAGGCAAGGACTTCTTCACTTCCATACTAACCACCCTATTTCTTGTTACTGCTTTTAGCGTTCCGACAACCCTCTTCCCCTGTTGTACCCTCTCCCGCACTTCTTCATCCATAGTCCCATCTTTACTCAACACACTGCCCAGATACTTAAAAGAGTTGATGATCTCCATAGCCTGACCGTTCAGCTTCACCTCACACTCTGTGACTTCACCCCTTTCGAAGACCATAACCTTGCTCTTCCCCGCATTTACATTCAAATTCCGTTTTTCGCACACTGTTCCAAACTCATTTACCAGACCCTGCAACTCCCATTCATTATCACTCATCAGAACTGTATCATCCGCAAACAGAAGTATAGGTAGCTTCCACATGAGTAACATGAGTAAATATGACTTACTAATTAAATAGCCTTGTGCTCTCCTATCATTCCTCAGAGGACTCACGGGACAAACAGTCTGCCAGGGCATTATCAACACCACGGATGTGCCTAACATCGAGATGATATTCTTGCAACATCAAACTCCAGCGAGTAAGTCTCTGGTTTTTGTCCTTGAGCCTATTAAGAAACTGCAGAGGATGATGGTCAGAGTAGATTCTGAGCACGGGCCCATAGGGTGGCGAATAAACAGCGAAATGGTGTAAACTAAAAATAATAGCTAGCAACTCCCTTTTGATCACAGAATAATTATTTTGTGCTCGGTTAAACTTTATTGAAAAGTAGGAAATGGGATGCTCAACATCATCTCCGAACTCTTGCATCAACACAGAGCCGGCACCCACATCGCTCGCGTCTACTGCCAAGACGAAAGGCCTGTTGAAATCTGGGGCACGTAATATAGGATGGCAACAGAGGAGGCTTTTGACATCTTTGAAAGCCTGCTCACACTCTGTTGTCCATTTAAATGGTTTGTTCTTTTGTAGCAAATTTGTCAATGGGGAAAGCACGGTGGAATATCCTTTGATGAACCGGCAATAATAGCCTATCATGCCAAGGAAACGTTGCACGGCTTTCTTATTATGAGATGCTCGGAAACTCTGGATAGCCTCCACCTTCGCCCGAGGGGGACAGACCTGGCCGTGGCCAACAACATAACCCAGATATTGCACCCGAGCCTGCACGAACTCGCACTTTGCCAGGTTGATCACTAAACCAGCCTTAGACAACTTCCGGAAAAGCTCACCCACATTGGCCAAATGGTCGGTCCAATTTGTGTCATAAACAACAACATCATCTATGTAGACTAAACAATTGGGGACATCATGCACAACCCTGTTCATTAACCGCTGAAATGTGGCGGGAGCATTCTTCAAGCCGTAAGGCATTACCTGGCACTGATACACTCCTCCATCCACCACAAAACTAGCGATTTTCTTGGTACGTTCTGGTAGTGGGACATGCCAATAGCCTTTAACTAAATCCACTTGTGTGATGAACGTGGCTGCCCCAATCTTGTCTACCGAGTCATCAACTCTCGGTAAAGGGTAGGTATCTGTCTTGGAGAGTAAATTTACTTTGCAAGGTGGTAATTTTATAGGCGTGTTCTCTCCCACATCGATGTTATGTACCGCCCAAGATGTCAAACCGGGTGCATCCCCGAACATGCGTGGATAAGCCCACAAGGTAGTAAACATCTGCTCAACTCTTTCCGGAGGTAAATGGGTCAATTTCTCCCGCAGGGCAAGGTACCCATTCTCGGCCCATGTCCCAGCCGGCACAGCCTTACCTGGGAAAAACTCTCTCTCCTCCTCCTGCTCCTCCTTCATGCCTTCTACAACCAGGACAGGGCAACGAGGCACGGCATCCTGGTCCCTAGGACCGGAGAATTGGGGAGAGTGCAGAGGGGGGTTGAGAGGCACTGCAGAAGCCTTGCCTGGCGTTCCCACAGTGCATGAACCGCTAGCCCCGGGACCCGGGTTATCCAACCACCATCCACCAGGCCCGGGCTCACCCTGCACCTCCGACTCCAACTCTGCAGTCAATAACATAGGCAAAAAATTGACCGGATCTGACTCCACTTTCTCTACTGAC
This sequence comes from Paralithodes platypus, assembly GCA_032716605.1. NCBI lineage: Eukaryota > Metazoa > Arthropoda > Malacostraca > Decapoda > Lithodidae > Paralithodes > Paralithodes platypus. The sequence continues at coordinate 23,276,620 of CM064549.1, forward strand.
CCGTTCTGAGCGGATACAGTAGCACAAACTATCTCAGACAACTCTCCGTTAACACCAGCAGGTGACTGATCGGCGCCCAGGCAACTCTTTCGGCTAGCCCCTTTAGGTGACATCGCCTGTGTGCCCACCGCACGATAGTACCTCTTCAACATGTTAATATGGCAGAGCTGATGGGTCTTACATCTGTCTGGAGTACTCTCCCCGACTTTAGAAAACAAGTGTAATTCGGTACTTTCAGTACATAATTGAGTATGTAGCGAGTGAGAGGGAGGAGGGAGCTGAGATTTGTGTCAGTAGGTTCGCCGGTGGTCTGCTTATGTTGCTCGCCGCTAATTAAGGGTTAATGAAGCATCACTCTGCGGCGCCTCACGAATCTCCCCCGTGCCACAGTGGTAAGATTAGGTATAGCCTCCAAGTTGGTCTGATTCGATGATACAGGATCAACCGGTCCTCCCGTAGGGACCTGATCGCTCCCTTCAGTATCACCTCTAGCACCGGGTGAAACGAGTGAGAAGCTTTCCGCTGAGCTTTCCTCCTCGTCCTGCACACCCTCAGCACCCTGCAGATCAGTCGAATCTATGGGTGATGCAGATTCATTACTGTACATCCCCTCGATCAGATCTATCTCCTCCCCAAACAATTCCTCCGGCTGTGCAACCTGGGCCATAGATCTCGTGACCTCACACACCGGAAACAAATCGGGAGGCAGCTTCTTAGCCTCCTTTTTCCTCTCCTCCGGCTGTACCTGCTCCGACACCACTACCGGAGGTGGAAAGACTCTACTCCCTGCCATATCTGCTCCAAGCAGAAAATCAATCCCCTCCACAGGTAATGTGTCCACGACCGCTGCCTTCGCTATCACCGTGACTACAGGACACCTAAGAAAAACAGGAACGAGGCCATAACAGGCTTCAGTGTTTACACCTCGACATAACACAAACTCGTCATATTTTATAGGCTTCCCCGTCAAGTTCAAACACATGGACTGTTTAGCTCCCAAATCCCTAAGAACCTTGACTGGATACACCTTCCCATACAGCTCTACGTCACCCTCATGAACGAAAGCCCGGTACCCAGCGAGCGAGGCTTCTGGACCTGCATTGGTACCTAGTTGAGACACTTTGTCGGGGGCAGGCTGTGCCACGGCCGTTGGCACCCCATGCTTCACCCTTCGGTCTGCCTCCAACCTCGGTAACAAAGATTCATCCCCTCCTTCCTGGATACCAACCACTAACAATACAGGCTTAGCAAGCGCTGCAGAAGACTTTGCCTGGGGACAGTTTGGTTTAATATGTCCGGTTTGTTTACACCCATAACACCTAACTACACTGGAATCAGGTCAGGCTGATTTTGGTGATTTTTGTTTGTCTCCACCGTTATTAATACGTGTGGGACCAGGGCCACTATTACTGTACCCTCCACTTCCACCTGCTCGGTACTTCTCGTCACGTGCAGTCGTGGGGGGGGGGGGGGGGGGGGCATATCTGGCACGATCAGTAAAACCCTTGGTTGCCAACACTCGATCATCAGCCCACACGGCAACATCAGACAGCTTGCCGGTGCGCTTCTCACGGATCTTTTGGCAAAGCTCTTTGTCGACATTGTTGGTAAAGTGTTCTAGCAGGAAAAGCTCAACTTCCTCATTTAAATTGGTTACATTTTCACTCAAAAGCCAACGAGACAAACAATCACGGAGGTACTTAGCAAACTTAACATGAGAATGATTAGGTTTCTTCCTTGCATTACGAAATTTAAGGCGATAGGCTTCTGGTCTGAGTTCATAAGCCTTAAGGATAGCCTGCTTTAAATGATCATACTCTGCTAAGTCCTCCACTGACATCCTATCATATGCCTCGAGCACTTTTCCCTTGAGAACATTTGCCACCAATGCCGCCCAGCGTTCCCGTGGCCACTCGAACTCCCATGCTTTCTTTTCAAATCGCTGGAACCGTTCAGTGACTTTTTCCTCATCAAAAGCAGGAACGAGCTTCAGGCTACAAGACAACTTTAACACGCTAGATTCCTCCCTGTGTACAGTGCCCACTTGTCCCCTTGTGTACCTACCCCCTTCTACCTCAACTTTGGTTCTTTGTAACTCCATTGTCATTCTCTGTGTTTCTAACCTCTCCTGCATCTCTCTCTCTTTCTCTTCTCTTCTCTCCTGCCTCTCTCTCTCTCTCTCTCCTCTCTTCTCTCCTGCCTCTCTCTCTCTTGCATTTCCAATTTCTTCAACTCTAATTGTATTAGAGCATCACTCGATAGCCCTACCGGGGCAAAAGTAGGGGGTGGGGTAGGAACATAAGCGGGACGGTAACGTGGCTGAATCGTAGAAAGTCCAGCTGGGATAAATGGGGGGGAGGTGTAACCTGGTTCTGTGCCGCCCCAGCCAGCGGCAGGAGTAGAGTGTAAAGGATAAAAATGGGGTTGAGTAAGTTGGGGCACACCAGGGGGAAAGTCAGGCAACAACGGGGAAACAACAGTAGGACATGTAAACTGGGAAGACGTTATGCTCTCATTAAAAGGACTGGGTGTGCGCGGCGGAGAGAGTGCAGGTGTGATATAGCCTCCTGCCGGCACAGTTGTTGGCTCAGCCTCCTCTCGAACATCATAATATTACTGCCATAAATGCTGCTGACATGCTTCCCCCATGGTGAGAAGAGACTCCTCTACTCCCAACACTGATGCTATCAACCTCAATTCCTCCACCCTTCTCAACTGCATCTGTGCCCATTCTGGAGAACTCCGAAAGAACACTCTCGCATCCTCCTCACTGGTGATATGCAACGGCACGACACTCTCCCCCTCCTCTCTTGCTTGTTGTTCAGACATAATCAAATAAATATGCTAGACACCTATTCTAAAAAAAAATCCTCTGACCAAAATAAATCTTATTAATACTGCTGGTACTATTCTGATTATCCTAGGCAAGGTCGCCACTGTTACGACTCTGGACCTCAGTTGCTTAGAGACGGTATACGAAAATAATAACTACTGCAAATGCACCTTGTCTCTCTACCAAACAACTCCACGACGCAACAGGTAAGAGCACTATTAACGCTTCCAGGCTCTTCTCAGGGCTTAAGGTGCACACTGCCCTGCTCCTATTCTGAATAATAAGTAGAACAGAAATACTCATGTAACTTACTAGCTACGAGAACTCGAAACCAACACCGGGAATAGCAATGCTGGGATGGATAATCAATATAGTTAAATACCTAGGCTATCAGCAGACATCAAAGAAAAAAGAGTGCAGGTGTACTTCGAGCATAACAGGCTATGCGCACCCTCGACAGTACTAAACCGTGCGCAAACCAGCCAACGGTAATCCACTCTCAACCCAAGAGAGTTGCACATAATAATATTGCATACATATAATGAACTAACAATACAATGAAGTGTCCTAATATGACTACTAACCTCGGGGTGATATTAGTAGAAGCAGGTTGCCCTGACCACCTCTAATATCACACCAATATATCCTGCTTCAACCTGGGCCCCCCAGTGAGTTACCGCCCAAAACAATGAACTCTTAGAGTTCACCTCCCACACTCACTTAACTATGGGGGGGGGGGGGGGGCGGGGTCCAGACTGAAGCTGGATTCCTAACTAATCTTAAACACTCTGTTGCCTCAGCTCGAAACCCGAGATAGGGAACAAACAATTGCTGGGGCAGAACTGTCAAGGCTGCTACCGGGTCATAAGCGCAAAACACTGGGAAAATATGTAGGGGTATGGATGTGTGTGTGTGTGGACTGTCTATGGGATTAATAGTGCTTATTAGTACGGACCCCGGCATGCCTCCCAGCTCTCCCCATCACGGATCCTGTCGTAAGCCACCGGAGGTACAGAACATATGATAAAAATGGAAATATAATAAATGCTGATCAGAGGAAAAGGAAGAACTAAAAGAATAATGAATGTCTAGGATTCTCTGTTAATTACGTTACTTTACTATTATGCAAGCAAATACATCTCTTCTCAACGATGCGGTGAAGGATTTTCGGAGAAGAAATCGACTCAGCACAGGACAACCAGGAAGGAGGACCGAAGACAGCGAGGGCGGCAACCTGCGAAGGAATTAAATGCTAATCTGTCAAGAACCGCGAATTTGGATAAAGCTCCACCAACACGACCCAAATTCAAAACCGCCAGGGATAATGACCGAGGACCGATGACAGCCATGAATGTAAATGTAGATCCGACCAGAACCAAAAATTTGATTAAAGAACGTTCTGTGAGTTCTAAAACCGCAACTTTAAAGGTTTTCTATACAAACGCTCGTAGCATACGCAATAAATTTTCAGATTTAGAGGAACTGGTGTTTACTGAAAATTATGATGTGATTGGTATAACAGAATCTTGGCTCAATACAGTAGATAGAGACTTTTTAGCAGAGTATTCACTTCCCGGTTATGTAATGTTTGAGAAAAGCCGAATAAATAAAAATGGAGGTGGCGTTTTATTTTATATCAAAGAAAGTCTTAACCCGACCCTCTTGTCAAAACCTCAAATTGTTAACGTCGACACATCTTTTGTGCTAATAAAGAATAATAAAGGTACAAAAATAATACTTGCATTAATATACAGACCTCCAGCTCAATCAGTGCAAACTGACCGAGAAATTTATGAACACATTGCAGATGTAAGTAACTCACAAGATACCGTATTTTTTGGCGACTTTAATTTACCTGTGACCAAGTGGGGCGATACTCTTACTTCACACTCCGGACATGACTTGTATACGAACTTGCAAGAGAGTTCGCTTTATCAATTTGTTCGAACACCGACCCGTGGTAATAACGTTCTTGACATTGTACTCGCAACAAAAGAAGAATTAATAGATAATTTGAATATTGGTGATGAATTCAGTAACAGCGACCATCGTACGATAACTTTCACTTTAAACTTTACTAGTAACGAACCAAATAGTAGCATCGAAAAAGTCCCTAATTTCAAGAAATCAAACTTTCATAAACTTAGAGCTATGTTTAACGAAACTGACTGGAGCTTTTTAATTAACAATAACGACATAAATACATCATGGAAGTTATTCGAAACCACTTACCTAAAAGCAGTGCAAGACTGCATACCATCGAAAATACGGCATCCAGGCCATAATAATAAGCCCAAATGGTGGAATAAAGATATTTCAAACTGCCTGCTTGCTAAAAAATTTGCTAATGATAGATTAAAATCCTTACAAAATGACGAAGAACGGGTGAAATTTGTAGAGCTACGACGCAAAGCCAAAAAGTTAATTAAGCAAAGTAAAAAGATCCTAGAGTTACATATTGCGAATCAAAGTAAAACAAACCCGAAAGAATTCTATAGTTATATCAGAAAGAAAAAGTAGTTACTTCAACTGTTGGACCGTTAGTCGATGAAAATGGAGAATACACCAAAGACGAAGTACAAATGAGTAATGCCCTCAATACCTTCTTTGCATCAGTTTTTACAACAGAAGACCTCAGTGATATCCCTACACCATCGCCGATTCAGACTGATAATTCAGATGTTCTAAGCAATATCACCGTTACAGAGAGAGAAGTATTGAATTGTTTAGATAAACTCAAGGTAAATAAAATGCCTGGACCTGATACAATCTCGCCTAGAGTTCTAAAGGAAGCTAAGGATGAGTTCTCCAAACCACTGACATTACTATTCAATAAATCCTTGCAGTCTGGAACTATGCCTGATCAGTGGAAGCTAGCCAATGTAACACCGATATTCAAAAAAGGCAGCAAATCCCTACCCAGTAACTATCGTCCAATTAGCTTAAGCTCAGTTGTATGTAAAATGCTAGAAACGGTCATAAGAGACAGACTCGTAAATCATTTAGAGGAAAATAACATACTTAAAGATACTCAACACGGCTTTCGTAAAAAACGTTCCTGTTTAACAAACCTCTTAGACTTCTTCCACGATATCCTCAACCTCTACGATGAGAGTAAAGCTGTAGATATTATATACCTTGATTTTCAAAAGGCCTTTGACAAAGTTCCCCACAAACGTTTACTGCTGAAACTAAAAGTGCATGGAATACAAGACGGTGTGTTGAAATGGATAGAAAATTGGCTCAGCGACAGAAAGCAAAGAGTAGTCATAAACGGTAAGGCATCTAAATGGACCAATGTAAGTAGCGGGGTACCCCAGGGATCGGTACTAGGACCAATTATCTTTCTAATTTACATCAACGACATAGATGAGGGTCTCACCTGTACAATCTCAAAATTTGCTGACGATACAAAAATTGCAAATAGCGTACTCTCAAAAGATCAAGTTGACGATATGCAACACAATCTAGATAAATTGTAACATTGGGCCCAAATTTGGCAAATGAGTTTCAATGCGGATAAATGTAAAGTACTACATATCGGATACCTAAATAAGAAAGCAAACTATTCGATGAATGGCACTCAGCTTAAGAATGTGAACAGAGAAACCGATCTGGGAGTAACAATATCGAGTAACCTAAAACCGAGTCAACAATGTTCAGAAGTTGTTAAGAAGGCAAACAAAATAATTGGCTTTATAGGCAGGTCATTTGAGCAAAAATCCAAAGACGTTATCCTAACCCTTTACAATTCCTTAGTCCGCCCTCTTCTGGAATACTGCGTTCAATGCTGGTGCCCTTATTACCAAAAAGACATAAACAAGCTAGAACGAGTTCAACGTAGAGTTACCAAAATGATACCTAGCCTAAAGAACAAACCATACGAAGAGCGTCTTAGAGAATTAAATCTATTTCCTTTAACCCAGCGCAGATTAAGAGGTGACTTAATTCAAGTGTTCAAAATCATCAAAGGCATCGACAATATGAACTGTAGTAAGTACTTCACTATCGACCAATCTAATTACACGCGGGAAACGGTTGCAAACTTATTGGTAAATCTTTTAACTCACACGAATCTAAGAATTTCTTCTTCAATCGAGTTGTCAACTTGTGGAATGGGCTTCCCCGAGACGTTATAGACTGCAGCACCGTTGATTCATTTAAACTCCGCCTAGACAAATGTCTCGCATCAAACCCGCGACTGAATGCGTTTGTAAATTAATAACTTTATTTTATCCTCCCCTCAGTTACTAACACATATGTCCCCTACTAACTTCCTAGTCCTGCCACGGACATTAGTTCCAGGGCAGTAGTTCCCTTTCCAATGTTCTCTTACCCACTCTAAACCACTGTTTGGACACTTGATCCTCAGTGTTTTGGAGGACAAGCAGCCTAGAAGGGTCACTAGATATGTTGTTGCTTGATTTCCTTTGTACTCTCTTTGTACTCCTTTGTACAAACACAAGGGGCAGACTGATGGGTCACAAGAGAAAGGGGACACCAACTATCTAGTCTGGCCGCCCACGAGAGAATGATGAGGCTTGGCCCTGGCGAAGCTGGCGGGAGCCAGGCTCAAACTAAGGGGGGTTGCAATATATCACCACGCGATATGATAACACTAAGACACTTCACAAGAATAACTTATACTAACGTATTCCTGTGTTAACAAATTAACTAAAACAGTGTGGAAAATAAAATAAAGTACATCTTAATATTGTAACACAACTGAACTTGCAATGATCACATAATTAATTAAACTCGTGTTGCTTAGCAACATCGCCTCCCCCTCGCGAGACTGGAGCAACATTCCTTCCTCCCCTTAACTAACCACCGCTAGCTTGCAAATTACGACGTTGCCACTAAAACACAACTTCATAATTATACGAAACTAGTAACGCTCTATTGGCTCATTCTACACAAATGTTTATTGAGACAAAAACGCTTAGAGGCACGGCAAAACTAGTCATGTGCAATTGGAAGGGTATCGGAATGAAACTCACAATACCAGGTCTTTCTAATAGACTTGGCACAGCTGCTTTCAGAAGTCAGGCGCCACTAGAGTCTGGCTACTCCTAAAAGACCCTAGTCATTGTTACAATATATGTATATATATATATATACACTGTATATATTATATGTATATATAATGATCGAATCACGACAGGCAGGACGAGAGTCCATGTTTTAGCTTACTCCATGACGGCGTGATAAATCTTAGATAACCATTGCCTGAGCTGTAAAACATAATTATATTATGTGTTAGTTATGTCCCACAGTATATTTGCATGTGGTTACTCTGATGTTTAGAATAATATTATTTACACATAATCATATTGCTTAGTTCATACCTATTCGGCAAGTACCTTGCTTACATGTTAAGAAATGTTAAAAATAGCTAGTAAATAGAAGCATGTTTTCGGCTGAAAGGTATCCCACTTCACTCCGCCAACCACTAATACCCAATATATAATTATATACCTTCATTTACACGAAAACTTTTTCCTAATTAATTCCGAAACATGTCTTAGTAGCTTTAAGTATTGGTTTACTATTAATAAAATTATATTACCAAACTTAATGTCTCTTCAGTTTAATATCTGATATCAGTGCAAAATATTCTCAAAATGATGCTAAAAAAAAGTGTTGATCAAACATCGCCAGAACACTGAAAAGTACTTTGGCTGGATCAGCCTTTACCTCTAAATCAACAAGTGTCAGAGGCTGAGCAAAGGGAAGGAGTAAAATAATTTATGAAAAATCAATATTTATGAGTTTCGTTGTTCAAGTGTAACTGTAAGAAGATGATATGTGCATGTAAGCTTAAATACATCGATACCTATACCAAATGTATCATATAGAGGCTAGCAATGTTAAACCATTACTCAATTCAGTTGATTACATTTAAATAACTATAATGATGATAATTATAGGCTCACAGAGTTTATTTGATATATGTATAGTACCCAGGTATTGTATAAGTGCCCCAGTTGATGCTGAAATATTGCTCAACATTTCAGAAACAGGTACACGTGTGTATTTATCTTCTAGTTTCCTCTTACTTCAAGTATTTACGAGGTATATTAATATGTCTTTGTCTAACCCATCTACAATGTATCTATGTCTTGTCATTCCAAAATGAATTGTTCATTTAGAAATTCTAAACATACGTTGAAAATTACGATTTAGCTAGTGAGAAGCCCCATAAAACTGACCTCAATTATTCAGAGCCACATTTAGGTCGCAATATTTTGTGAATCTCAAAATGACGACTTCAAAGCTTGAGAAATATATGATGGCTCCGCTTTACTTGGTCTCATTTTCCCAGGGTAATTTCTGCCATATTTTATCAAACCTTCGTGCTAGGAAATTAGCCTGTCGCATGAGGAAACACGGGGATAATAAAATACAATGCATCATAATTACCATGTGATAATACAGGCTCGTTTGGATAATTAAAACTGCTGATCACCGTTGTTTGTCTTGATTTAGTCCTGCTGCTCAGTAATTGTGATCACAAGGGAGCAGTGGAAAAAAACGACATTGTTTTTGTGATGTCCTCTTTATGTTGTATTTTGTTAACTTGTGCCAATCTATGCGGCCTGTCATTTTCTGTCTTTGTTTGTTACGCAATAAATACAAAAGTCTGATTCTGTATAAACTGAGATATTTCCTTTGTTGTTTGACTATGAAGTTTAATCCTTCTGTAAATCTGAGAAGTGTTATATCTCTTCACATATCTAAGTAACATTCACATAGTTGAGGTGTAGCTGATGGCAATGTGAGTGGTGTAATCGGTGGATATAACAAAGAGATACCATTGATTTTCCCCATCTTGCCACTTAACCATCTCACTCTCGCGTAGGTTACTTGGAAACTTATCACCACTATCCTTCATTCGAAAATACCGTGAGACGATACACGTATGTTATCGCTATGTTTTAACTGACAATAATCGCCTTTACATGCATTGTATTGTACATCCAAAGATAGAGCAAAGACCCATATTATTATATAACCGGAAACAAATCCCATAAAATTAAACTATAACATTGAAAATCGTTTTATAAGAATTATTCAATTATTTTGCAGAGTTTACACCTTCATAATGTTGTTATAAGCTGAGCAATACATACTAATTTATATGCATACAATTAGAAAAAAAATGTCTTGCTAATTCCAAATGTGTCATCAGAATATATTCATCATCAGTAGTTGTTCTTATATATATATATATATATTTGTGTACTTCTATGTGTATGGAGGAGACAATAGGCAAGTTATATGTAACGAGTGTCTCCCCCAAAGTCAAAAGAGTGACAGAGCCAAATTCAAGGGACTTTGGAGTCAAAATGCCTGGACACACGAAGTGCGAAGCAGTCTAATCCATAGTATGAAGGAAATATTGACTGAGGGAGAGGGTTCCACAGTTAACTTGTTGAGTAGAAGAAAGATTGAGAAGATTTGCCAATTCTTGGGTTGAAGAGATGGACAGAATAGGAGTGGGACTGTGTTGAAAGGTGGGTGCCTGTCAAGGGAGGGGGTATACACTGAGAGAACACTGATTGCCATAACCGATAGAAGAGTGAAAGAGATGCAACATTGCAATGTGTAGAATTAAACTAGAATTAAGCATGTGGTATTTATAACTAAGGATTTAAACTTACCGGATGATTATATTTAATATCAACTTAATTATCTGGGAAATAATTGAATGGTTTCAATTTTGTTCGTACGGAAGATTCTCTTGCCCATAATAGAAAGGTTCAGCAGAATACCAGTTAACCAAGATAGGATAAATGCCTAGAGTGACTATGCATGTTATGGATCTACGTATTTCATTGGTCGTAATATACCGTATAATATCCTGTATAATATACGATATACATAATATACCGTATAATATCCTGTATAATATACGATATACATAATATACCGTATAATATCCTGTATAATATACGATATACATAATCATGATTAAATGTGTATGGAAGTATATGAATTGTGTGAGTGAGGTGCATTCGTGGTCATACAAATTGGGATGACTTTATTTATAAGATAAGTGAACGTTAACTTGTGAATTATTTAGTGTTTCAAACAGTTTATCTAGATGGTTTGCGATGGTATCAAACCTGTGTCACCATAAATCGTCCCAAGACTAGTGACCTCCACTATTCGAGCACTCGTAGGTTTGTGTAACAACTGAACTATTTATTTATTACCATTTACACGATTTCTTTCTTCATAGTTACAGGTTTGATGGTGGCTGGTATGTTTAAATTATATTAATCAGATAATTTATTGAATTAAATAAGAATAACAAATGGTGTGCATGTCGTATTATTATTGTTCAATGCAAGGAAATAGCCAAAGACAAAATAACGCCATTATCACCGTACCAAACTGAACAAGACAGAACCATTTTAAGACTTTCTGATCATTAATGTCTTAATTTGATTCAACAGTATTATGTAGCTATACTCAAGATTAAAGAGATTCATATTTTGGATTGACAACCTTGTGGATGAATTGGCCACTTTGGAAAGTGAACACAAATACATTTGTCATCTTATCCCATTGATGTATTGCATCACTGTTACTGCATGACAAACATAATATAATGTAATTATACAGTAAGAGCATAATTAAGGGTGAATATATGTGAATGAAAGTATATGCAGTGAATGTGTGCATGTGTACTATTGTTATATATAATCGTTGGTCCAGCTCAATATGTAGGCACGCTCTTGGCCAAATATGATCTATATTCCTTAGTTATGCCAAACAAAATCGATTATCTTGATTTATATAAGGGGGTGTTGTTTATGGTGAGGAGTGGGGTATTTCTGTGTTCGGCTGTCCAGCATGTGAGGAGGGTTGCTGTGGATTTGGCTGGGGCTAATTTGAGTATGTTTGTTGTGCAATAATCATGTAATGTGTTGAGCTAGGGTTGGAGGAGACGTGTTGCTGTGTCTTAGTGTCTACATGTGAGTGCTATGTCATCTGCGTAGAAAGCTATATTTATTTGGGGTGCATGGGTTGTGGGTAGACCATGCATGTATAGATTGAAGAGTGAGGGCAACATAATGGATCCTTGCGGGACTCCGTTTGTGAAGTTTCTGATGTTAGATGACTCACCGGCAAATTATGCATGTGCATATCTGCTTGCTAGGTAGATGGCTTGCCACATTTGTGTATTGTTGTATATGTTTGTGTTGTAGATTTTGTTTGTTAGGTTGTGGCTGGGGATGGCATCAAAGGTTTTTCTAATGTCGAGTGTGGCAAGAGTCAAGGAAATGGGTGCAAGAATTGCTCACAAGGTGATACAAGCATGAAACTTCCCGGAAATGTTCACAAGGACCTACTTTACAATTTCAAAGCAGGAGCCACCGAGATTTCTGTATTGCATAGCAACGGTTGCTAGGCAAAGCATTTTCCTTAGCAACCGGCAGCAACGATGCAGTTTCTGAACTACTATGAAGTGTTATGACTTTGTACTTTTATTTATTTTCATATATTCACTCCTAAAATGGTTCAAAAGATGTATAAAAGCATATATATCTATATAATAGAGTGAATGTCAGCACACAACCAGGGCACACTGGTGACATCACTGCTGTGTAACTCAGCATGGGGTTCAGTGCCAGCTGATCTAGATATACTAGTACTTTAATAAGTACTAGTATATCTAGATCAGTGTCCCAAATGCTATCTAACAGCCCCAAATCCACTAGCTACTAAACTGTAGTTTGTAGTTGGTAGATGTAGTTAGATAGCCGCGCCTGAATTGACAGGATGTGCCAGCGCGGGAGAGCCGAGCCAAGGATAACGGGGCTTAAGAATTACCCGGAAGGTGTACAAATCGCAAGGGACTTAAATGGCACTGGATGAACGATCGGGCTAGGTGTAGGGAAACTGAACCTAGTTGTATCCCATAAAGGAATGTGTGCAACAGATGTATTTGATAAAGGTGGTAAAAGGATAAACCCTCGGCCTTAATCATATTTTGTTTCCAGTTTCAGCAAGTTTGATATATTTGATCTGCGCACAGTGATAGTCAAGAAGTACTGAATATTCACAGAAATGGCCAGTGCCTCATCTTCATCTGTTCAAGCAACTGATTGGACTATCTGTGTTTTTTGTCAACTGGACAACAAAGAGTCTCTCATATCACCAACTGACAGAGGCTATGAAACCATAGTAGACAACATCACACAGTTTAGTAACCTTGACTCAATGCCAATCAAAATCAATCTGGCACGACTTGACCATGGGAATGGTATTCAATTAACATTGAAAGAACAGAATGCAAAGTGGCACAAATCTTGTTATCAGAAGTTTTCACATACCAAACTGGAACGCGCAAAACGAAAGCACAAGTCTGAGGAAGATGGGACTGCTTCAAAACGAATTTTACACATAGCACTAGCAGTGGTGGTGATACTGCCTCAAGTGGAACAGTTGGCAGCAATTGTCCCAAATGCTTCTTTTGTTCCCAGCAGCAAACAAAGGAGAACCTCCGCGAAGTCTGTACATTTCAACTAGATTTTCGTGTGAGGAAATGCGCACATGATCTACAAGATGAAAATCTTCTTGCAAAATTAAGTGCAGGAGACCTTATTGCCCAGGAGGCAAAGTATCATGCAAACTGCCTTACAAACCTGTACAATAGAGCACGTGCAAAGGTATCACAGGATCAGGATGCCTCAGATGACCAGACATGTAAAGGAATTGCTTTGGCTCAGCTGATTTCCTACATTGAGGAGAAGAGGCAAGATGAGGATGTGAAGGTGTTCAGATTTGCAGATCTTGTGAAGCTCTACACTGACAGGCTAAATCAACTTGGAGTGGATGTTACTGCACGAGTAAACAGTAAGCATCTGAAAGACCGCATTCTCATGCATCTCCCAAGGATGAAAGCTTACAAAGAAGGACGAGATGTGTTCATGGCTTGTGAAGAAGATGCTAGCTCTATTCTCCGAGAAGGATACCAGACTGATCGAGACGAGCAGAGTGTCATGATGACCCAAATTGCTGAAATGATCCGACAGGACATCTTCGCACACAAAATAACATTCTCTGGATCGTTTGGCCATAACAGCCAAGTGGAGTCTGTTCCACGGTCCCTTTTGTCACTGGTCAGCATGCTTATCAATGGTTCAAACATCACAGATCAAACATCCAACACAACTATCAGCCAACCAATACTATCCATTGCTCAGCTGTTGGTGTACAACAGCATCAAGAGACCCGGTCAACCCAGAAGTTGTTTGCTGGACAGGTTCAGGCGGTAGTTAGTGTAATGGAGGACATGGGGAGCCCATTTGAGGAGGAAGGGCAGGACCTTCTCAGACTCCATACAAAGGACATCATGGATGAGCAGTCAGTCGAGTGTCTAACCACTCTCGCATCAAAGGGTCAGGAGCAGTATGCAACATTTGTGGAAGAGCGGCTCAAAACAAATACTAAGCCAATCACAGCAACAATTACCAGGAACAAGGTGGTACTGTTCAATGTCCAAGGCAAACGATCAAACAAATCAGGGGACAAAGTCAGTCTCCTCAAAAGTGAATCTTCGCTGTTTGCAAGTCTGTATGTTGCATGTCAGACAAGGAAAGGTGACTTGAACAATTTCTTCAATCATGAAAACCTCCCATTTCCTCCATCTCTGTCTGCCTATGGGCAGCTACGTCCAGGGAAGAAGTCTGATCTCATAGAATGTCTTGAAAAGAAAGTAGGGTCATCAAATGATGTGACACCAGAGACTGAAGTGCGAATCATGGATGGTGCAGCACTTGTTCACTTTCTTAGACCTGAGGGCTGCAAGACATTTGGAGACTATACTGCCAAGGTCTTTCTTCCATACATAAACAATGCTCAAAGTCAGGCTCTGAGAGTGGATGTTGTCTGGGACCAGTACTTCGATAACAGCCTCAAGTCACAGACAAGAGAACAACGTGTCACTGGTCCTATTCAGCGCAGACGAGTTGGGGCGTCTAGCCCAACACCAAAGAACTGGCAGCAGTTCCTTCGCTTGGCCAACAACAAGACAGACCTGTTTACATTCCTGAACAAGGAACTGCTGGAAAATGCATCAGGAGACCAGACTCTCATTGTTACTGATGGTGCCAATGTGCGATGCTTACCTACACGAGACACCAGCAACATTGCTCCCTGCAACCATGAGGAGGCAGACTCGAGGATCATGGTGCATGTCAGTGATGCTGTTATGCAGGGCTTCCACAAGATCCTTGTTCGAACTGTGGACACTGACGTGGTAGTATTGGCAGTGGCAGTCGTACAGCAGCTGGCTCAGAGACAGCAGTATAAACTCTGGATTGCCTTTGGTTGTGGAAAGGACTTTAGGTACATCCCAGCTCATGAAATATGTGCTTCACTTGGCACAGAAAGATCCTTGGCACTGCCTGTGCTCCATGCTTATACAGGTTGTGATACCGTGTCCCATCTGGTCCAGGTGGGAAAGAAGACTGCATGGAAAGTGTGGGAGGCACATGATGAATTTACTGCGACATTCTATGAGCTGCACAATGCACCTGAACAAATTGGTGAAGTGACTGAGGCTTCTCTGGAGTACTTCACCATTCGACTCTATGACAGGACAGCAACTTCTCGTTCCATCAATGAAGTCAGAAAGAATCTGTTCATCCACAAAGGACGTCAGATATCATGTCTACCTCCAACCAAGGCTGCTCTACAGCAACACATGAAGAGGGCAGTACTACAAGGTGGGCACCACTGGGGCTGCATCACGGTGCCAGAACGACAGTTGCCCTCTCCAAGTGAGTGGGGATGGACTTGCCCAGAAAAGTGGAGGCCTCTGTGGTCTAACTTGCCCGAAGCCAGTGCATCCTGCCCAGAACTACTGAAGTGTTCTTGCCGAGGAGGATGCACAGACTGCAAATGTGTTGATGCGCATCTAAAATGCACAGCCTACTGCAAATGCAAAAGTGACTGTGACAACAGTGTCTGAAGCTTTAGGAGTGGCATTTTTATAGCCTGACTTGCCCTAAATTGGATTTTATGCCATATAATTCTTGTATATGATCTCCAAATGCAATGCTACATGTTTTTTAGAACAAGGAGTTGAGAAAAAACCATAGCACCTCACAGTTTTCCAGAAACTGCATTGTTGCTGCCGGTTGCTAAGGAAAATGATTTGCCTAGCAACCGTTGCTATGCAACACTGAAATCTCGGTGGCTCCTGCCCTGAAATTGTAAAATAGGTCTTTGTGAACTATTGTGGAAAGTTTTATGCTTGTATCACCTTGTGAGCAATTCTTGTCCTATTTAGTACCGATTGCCCTCACTCGTGTGTGGTCAGTTGTAGTACAAGGCGTTCTGAGACTTTGGAGGGGGTGCAAAGGAGTGTGATGGGGCGGTGTGAGGAGAGTAGCATGGGGTCTTTGTTGGGTTTGGGGAATGTAATGATAACACCATGCTTCCAGATGTCTGGTATGGTGTTCTGTGAATAGCTGTAGTTTGATATGTTGGTGAGTGCTTGCATGCCGTGTGGTCCTAGGTGTCTGAAGGTGTATGTTACTGATATTGTCTGGACCACAGGTGGGCGAGTGCTTGTGATTATACATGATGTGCTTTGTCTGGTTGTTGGTGAAGGGTGTATAGTCAGGGTCTGTGAGGAATTGTCTCTTGCGTCGGACTACACGTTGGTCGTCATGATGGGGGTTTAGGTTGCTGTCATGAGGGAAGTGATTAACGAGGGTGTTTGTTTGTTGTTTTTATGACGGTATAGCGTCTATTGTTGTGATTGTGGCATGTTTTTTGTTTTTTTTTGTTTTTCTATGTGATTGAGGGAGGCAAAAGGCAGAACTGCCTATAATGAGTGCCCCCCCCCCCCATAGTTGAAAGAGTGACAGGGCCAAAATCAAGGGATGTTCGAGCCAAAATGCCTAGACACACGGAGTTTGAAGCAATTTAAGTCATAGGAAGAGGGAAAGACTGATTCTGGGAGAGAGTTCCAGAGCTCAGCTGTTGAGTAGAAGAAAGTTTGAGAGTAACATTTCACTCTTGGGTTGGAGAGTTGCACAGAGTAAGGGTGGGATTGAGTTGCAAGATGGGTACCATGTGCCCTACGTAAAGGAGGTGGTATACACTGGGAAAGCTCTGAGGAACACTGATTATTATAGTAGCGATAGAATAGCGAGAGAGATGCAACAATGCGGCGGACAGAGAGAGATTGCAGAGAGTTAGTGAGTGGACGGGAGTTAATGATACGAAAGGCCTTCCTTTCAACTTTGTCTAGGAGAGCGGTGTGAGAGGAACCTCCCCACACATGTGAACAATACTCAGTACAAGGACGCACTATGCCCCTGTACAGAGCAAGAAGCTGTGCAGGGGAAAAGAACCCCCTAAGGCAGTTGAGCACACCCAGCTTCTGGGAGGCTGCCTAAGCAAGACTGGTAATATGGTCCTTCCAACTGAGAGCAGAAGCAAAAGAGACACCAAGAATATTGAGAGTAGATGAAGGATTGATTTTTGTATTGTTGAACAATAAGGGATAGACCGTTGGGAGATCCTGACGGGTAGATAGATGGAGAAATTGGGTTTTGGAAGCATTAAAGGTAAAAAGGTTTTCTCTGCCCCAATTGGAGATAGTATTTAGATCAGAATTTAAGAGTTCTATGGCTTCATTACGTTTGTTGTTGAGGGATTGCTGGCTGGGGGGTTCTGAAAAACTAATGGAGTAGTGTAAGGTTGAGTCGTCTGCATATGAATGGATGGGAATTGAGGTACAAGTGAGGAGATCATTTATAAAAATTAGAAAGAGAATAGGAGATAGGACAGAGCCCTGAGGAATCCGGAGTTGATAGGGTGAGGAAGTGAACAATGGCCGTCCACAACCGCGGCTATGGAACGGCCGGAAAGGAAATTAGAGACAAAGGCACAGATGGAGGGATAGAAACCGAAGGAGGGTAGTTTAGAAATTAAAGATTTGTGCCAGACTCTATCGAAGGCTTTCGATATGTCTAGTGCAATAGAAAAAGTCTCACCGAATTCCCGAAAGGAGGATGACCAAGAGTTAGTAAGATATGAAAGAAGATCACCAGTAGAGCGACCTTTAAGGAAGCCATACTGGCGATTTGAGAGCAGATTATGAGAAGAGAAATGCTTTAGAAATTTGGATGCAAGAATAGTTTCAAAATTTTTAGAAAGACAAGAGATGAGAGCAATTGGACGATAGTTGGAGGGTTGAGAGCGGATTGTGTTGTGTTGCTGTTGGAAAGTGTAATGCTGTTTAGTGTTTTGTAAAGTTTATTTAAGGTCTGCTTTGTGATCAAGTGTTTGGAGGTAAGTATTCGAATTTAGTGTTTGTTGTTCTGGTATTTTGTTGTTAATCTTAGTGTTGAGTGCTGGGATTTGTTGTGCGATGTCCTGTGTGTGGGGTGCTGGGGAGTGTTGTCTGATGAGGTTTTGAATCTCTGGTGTGAAGTTGGGTTGTGTCTATTTATGTTACCTCTTGGAATGTGTTTCTTGTCTGCGTTTTGGATAATTGTGTTGAATGTGTGAACAACATTGTTGAGATTAGTGATGGGTGTGCTGTTTAGGGTTTCAAAGTGTTATTCTGTATCATGTGTGAAAACTTCCCAGTTGGCTCTTTTATAGTTAGTGTATATGTATATGTCGCCAGCTGGGGTGAGTCACTGGTTTTGGTGGTGATAATGACCGGGAGGTGGTCAGACCCTAAGGAACTCGCTATTCACTCTCTCACCCATAATATTTATAATGCTTTAATTAATCAAATGTACCATGTAACAGTTTTTTGTGACCTTTCAAAAGCGTTTGATACCCTATCCCACAGCATATTATTACATTAGAGGCCCTTCATTACAATGGTTCAAAAGCTATCTAAGTAACAGACAACAGTAACTTTGTATCCTATAATAACTAAAATTCCTCATTGAGAAGAGTCGCATATTGAGTCCCCCAAGGTTCTATTTTGGGTCCAATATTATTTTTGATTTATGTTAATGACATTGTCCGTTCTACCCCACATTTAAATGTTTTGTTATACGCAGATGATACCAATATCTTCCTCCAGGGTTCCCATCTAAACAAAATCAGTGCAATCCTTAACAGAGAGCTTGGTCATGTCTCCAACTGGGTCAAAAGTAGTAAATTGACGCTTAAAGTAACAAAGACTCATTATCTTGTATCACACCCTCCACGTGTTCAACCACAAAACATCAGCATTAAAATAGATAATCTAATTTTTAACAAATTAAATGAAGCAATAATTCCTTGGAATTATACTAGATGATCAGTTACTATGGAAGTCACAAATATCAGAGGTAAAACTTAAACTATCTAATCTAACTGGCATATTATACAAGATTCGTGGGAGTTTAAACGAAGCTAAGGTTAAACGGATATATCTCTCCCTAGCATATCCACACATATTATAGTGTTCATCAATTTGGGGTGGAGCTCACAAATCCTATCTAAACTCTCTTGTTGTTATTCAAAAGATATTAGTACGGATAATGACCAACAGCCAATACTGTCAACATACCAACCCCCTTTACCGCCAACTTCAAATACTGAAAGTAGAAGACATTATTGAACTTCAATCATGTTTATTTGTATACAAATCTTTAACAAATATAGATCCACTTTGTGCAGGTTTTGAACTGATCAATCATGCCATAGAAACCAGAGGTGTGAACAAATTACTTAGGATTCCACAATATAGAACTTCCCATATACAACAATATATCATATTTAGAGGTTCAAAACTATGGAATGATTTAAATAATGTACTAAGACAAAAATCTACTCTAGTATCTTTTATAATTTCAGTTAGACTAGCCTTAACAAATAAATATAAAAAATAGTACTAGACATCTCACGCATAACATGTACAAGTATGTTAAAATATATAAATGGATAAGTGTTATGCCGGGTTGTAATACAACTTAGCTTCGTTATTGGCTTCACTCAAATCCAACTATGGACTTTTAGACTCAATATATGCTCAACAGGAACACATCGAACACGTTCTTATTCACAATTATGTTTTTTTTTTTTTTTTTTTTTTTTTTAAGAGACAATGAACGGAGGAAGGAAAAACACAGATAAAACAAAAAGGTCCATGTGCCTAAAGGCATCCTCCATTAATAACATGTTTGTAACAACTGGATTTAAACTTTTGTAGATTGTAAGTTTGTGGAAAGCAACTCGAAGGAAGTTAATTCCAAAGAGTAGTAGTTCTAGGGATAAATGAATTTTGATAAGCAGAAGTTCTGCATTGTGGAGGAGAAAGTGTAAATTCATGGGCGCTCTCAGCTGCCCTAGTTCTACGGGGAAAGATGTGGAGAGGCGGCACAATTGAAGCAAGTTCCTCGGAAAAATTGCTGTGAAAATATCTGTAGAATAATGCAAGGGATGCAACGTTTCTTCGTATGGATAATGTAGGAAGGTCCTGTGTGATTACAGGGTTATTGATTAATCTAATAGCTTTATTTTAAATGTTGTCCAACTGCCTCAATTCAACCACTCCACTTCCACCCCACAGAGGTGAACAGTAATCCATCTGAGAACGTACATGACTTTTATATATTACCGCCAACTGCTCGTCAGTGAAGAATTCTCGAACTCTGTACATTAGTCCCAGTTTTTTAGAGGCATTCTTAGCAATGCTTCTAACATAATGTGTCCAGCTCAAGTTAGTAGTTAATGTTACACCGAGAATGTCAATACTAGGGGAAGTGGGAATATTTACATCATTAAAAAATATATGGGAGTCAGTGAGATTCTGTCGGTTAGAAAATTGAATGTACTTGGTTTTCTGTGCATTAAAGGAAACTAGATTCTTTTGTCTTCATTCATTAATTCTAGAAAGGTCCTGGTTCAGAGAAATTGCAGTGTTTATTTTTGAATTTATAAGATCGGGTTGGGTGAAAGAATTGGTAAATGTGAAGGAACTGTGGAGTGTTGAGTCATCTGCATAGGAATGTATTGGATTATGAGTGGTAGATATGAGATCATTGATATGAATGAGGAACAGAGTTGGGGCCAAAACTGATCCCTGGGGAACACCAGCATTTATTGAGTGAAATTGAGAATAAAGGCCATCTACCATTACACATATTTTTCTGTTATGAAGATGAGAAGAAATTAGTGGAACTAATGATTCTAGGCCGTAGTGTGACATCTTCGACAATAAGGATTGATGCCAGACTCTATCAAATGCCTTTGATATATCCAGTGCTATTGTATGTGTTTCACCATGTTGGTCTGTAGATTGGTTGATTTGATGCGTAAGAAGGCAAAGAATGTCTGCAGTTGATCGACATCGTCTAAAACCATATTGCCTATCACTGATTAATTTATTATTCTCAAGATGCTTAATTATGTGATTATTTAATATAATTTCAAAGACTTTACCAAGAGTGGAAGTTATAGCTATTGGTCTGTAGTTTGATGGATCTGAAGAGGCACCTTTTTTAGGAACTGGATGGATGTTTGCTTCTTTCCAGGGTACTGGGAAGCATGAGGTATGAGTACACAGACGGAATTGTTTTGCCAATACAGGAGCGAGCACCTAGGAGCAATTCTTAAGTACTATTGGAGGAATTTCATCTGGACCAGGAGCCTTATCTACTGAGAGATTCTGCAAAATAGTTTTGACATGTCTGGTGTGGATCTTGAGTGAGGGAATTTCAGGCGAATTAAAATTAAGTACAGGGACATCTTGATTTATTTCATCTAAGGTTGAGTTGGTGGAGAAAATATCCGCAAGAAGGTTAGCTTTACCTCGTGGGTCACTTACAAGATTGCCAGTCGGAGATTTTAATGGTGGAATGGATGAAGCAGTAGTGAAGTTGGATTTGAATGAGTTAAGAGTAGACCAAAATATTTTGTTATCATTTGGATTATTTAGACGTTTATTTGCCTGCTTGTGGAGAAAGTTTGATTTAGTTAGGTTTAATACAGTTTTGGCATGATTTCTGATGTTTTTAAAGTAATTAAAGGCTTCATGTGTTTTTGATCTTGTGTATGCATTGTAGGCTATTGCTTTTTGTTCAGTTACTCTATCACAATTATGGTCAAACCATTTAGGTGAATTAGATCTTTTACTGTACTTTTGATGAGGAATAAAAGTTTCCATTCCAATTTTTACAAAATCTTGTATGTGGCTCAAGGTGGTGTGTGCATCATTAGAAAAGAAAGAGGTCCAGGGTATATCAATATAGAAACCTTGAAGACCCTCCCAGTCTGCCCTATCGTAATGCCATTTAGTCACCAAAACAGGTTCAGAGTGGGAAGGTGTGGTAGGTGATAGACAGGTGGCCTGTATCAGACAGTGATCAGAAGATCCAAGCGGGGACCTCACTGTAACATCATAATTTTCTGAATTGGTTGTTAAAAATAAGTCTAGTAGGTGGGAATTATGATTAGGGTTATCTGGTACACGGGTGGGTTGGTTGACTAGTTGAGTGAGATTAAATGAGTCTGCAAATAGCTCACATTCAAGACCAGCATCATCAGTCCTGGCTGAATGAGTGAGCCATTCAACATTATGGACATTAAAATCACCCAACACAGTGATTTAAGAAGAAGCATTTAAGTTGAGGACACTGAGTTGTGAGGACAGAGAATCAAAAAGACTTTGCTCTGGAGGAGTATTTGGGGAACGGTAGATGCAACATATGTATTTAAATTTA
The DNA here is from genome assembly GCA_032716605.1 of Paralithodes platypus. Classification (NCBI taxonomy): domain Eukaryota; kingdom Metazoa; phylum Arthropoda; class Malacostraca; order Decapoda; family Lithodidae; genus Paralithodes; species Paralithodes platypus. Next base: position 23,299,153 of record CM064549.1, read on the forward strand.
CCAGCAGAAATTAATTTGTATATAGAATAATCAAAATAGGGACAATTGAAACTAGTAACCTCCTCCAGGGCAATTTCAGATTTTGCGAAGCAACATACACCGCCTTTAGGTCTGAAATTTTGGAGCAGTTGATAACCTGGTAAATTAAATCTAGACGTGTCAGATGTGGATGTTACTTGCGTCTCTGTCAAAAAAAGGAGAGTAGGGGATTCGGCTTGAAGAAATTGATGTACAGAATTGATGTTAGAGTGAAGTCCCCTTATATTGCTAAAGAAAAAGCTGCACCGACGAGTAGCTTTGGGACGTTGCAATGCTCTTGACACAGTCGCATGATGACGACCGGGAGGGCCCTGTGTCAATGACCCAACCCTGCCGGGGGTGGATATCCGAGGGACCACCAGGTTTGCTCTTAACAATTGTACTGCCATATTTATTTGGTAAAGGTGTATGGTGTTACATATATGATATGTATTGGGAAGAGTAGTGTTTTATGGATAGAGGATAGCGATGAAGGGCAATGTCGTGAAGTTGGATGTGTATGTTATATAATGAGGGTTTTCCTGATACCCCTGATGTGTGAGGCAGAAAGATATGTATCCAGCTACCAAGGCCTGGGAGAGAAAATGGAATTCAGGCTATTCCCTGAGTCTCCCGAAACCTTGGCGGTAGTACTTCCCTGGGCGGGGCTGCCTACCCCTACTACCTACACCCATTGTACTCAATCAGGTCGTAATAAACACAATAAACACACATAGATAATTATATACTCTCATTTATTCAATGGCATAGAAAGAGATCATTAGGTTCACTTAGCTACTATTTGTGAGCAGCAAGATAATCTGGTGTAGTTAATTATAACACAATAGGTGTCTTAATCACATATATATCTGGACCTGAAATGTGAACTTAAACTTTACTTAACTATTATAAGCAATAGTAAGTAAATCATTGAATATATTTAGAACACACAAAGGTTTCTGAATAACATACTAATGAACATAAAATAATGGATAGTATTACTGTGGAAATATGCAATTATAATTATATAGACATACATAATATACATAGAATAACTCCTTGATAATAATTTTTTTGAGAGTTGAGTATCTATCGCGAAGTATTCTAATAAATTCAAGAAGTATTGATTTGAACTCGGGAATTGTTTATTCAATATGGTTAACCACACAAAGATTTCTATAGTTATCGTTCAAGAGCGCCAGACGAGAGGCGTCCAAGAAATATGAAAGAGGCCGCGCGTAAATAAATATGCCCAGGTAAGTCAACAGGTTATCTACTAGAGTCTAGTAGATGACCTGTTGACTTTCCGCACCTCAGTCTAGTAACTAGACTGAGGTGCGGAAAATAGTTTATGCGGTTAATGCGATGTTTATCTTGAATATGGGATGAATACTTAAATTTAAAATAGAGAAGGGAGCTGAATTGTTTTTACAATTAATTACGTAGTTAGTTTGTTGCGAGAAAAATTGTATTATGAACATACAATTTATTAGCTTTATATTATGTAATAATAATCTCAAGGGTCGGTCGAGGAATTCAGATTTAATGATTAAGATCTACTGAATAAGAATTAAATGTTGAATATAACCTGACCAGAATCAAATGATATTTTGACTACAGGAGGTTAAGGAACGCATAAATAAAATAGCGTGTACTAATAGTTATAATAATACTAATAGTAAAATATGGCATAAACGACGAAGTTGCACTTAGTTGGAAATACCTGGTAAAGTATGAAGGAATTCTGAACTAGTTAGCATATTCCTATAAGGAATACAGAACGAATTGGCGTTGTATTCGAGATGGTGAAATAATTAGATAACAGATCTATACAAAGCTAGAATTCCTAAACGAAATGGATCGAAATTATCTATTTCATAGCAGAATAAGCAAATAAGTTATTCCTGAATAAACAAAGTAACGCACAGGATCATAAAGCGTAAATTGGGTTTTCCAAGAAATTACATTAAAATTATGATTATAATCAATAACATTAATTTTCTTCTAAAGAATGAGAATCTGAGTTTAATTAAATATGAAATTGAGCGTAGGTTCTAGGTAAAAGTTAGATTTGAGTAGGGAATAGATACACGGTATACACTTCAACTTCAAATTGTTACATACATAATAGAATGGACATACACAAGGACAATATGTGGGTATTCGGCTTGGATATCAGTTAACACAAGTATGTAACGTATGCGTAATACGATTTATAAGGTGTTAGACACTAGTTAAAACTAGATCTAGGGCACAGATCTAACTCTATAATTTATATGGCATCTGAAGGATTAATACATAACGCAATCAATATCGATCTTGGTAACAGATCTACATAAGAATTAGCACTGGAATACTCGCATATTTTACCTTACCTTCACATCAATAATCACAACGTAAGACACTCAGAGACACTTAGGGTAGGTTAAGAGGATAGTAGTTCGAGTGCAAGTCTGGCCGACGTGGATCGTAGATTCAGCTGTCTGGACTTCAGGGGGAACTGCCTCTCACGAACAGGAATCCAAGGTCCTGGCATCAGAAGGAACACAGCCGGTCTCGCTGTAGTCTCGAGGAGGAGGGGGTGTCCGTTTCTACTTCAGTTAGATACTCCATGCTTTTCAGCCTTAGGAATATTACTTAGGTTGAGGTGCTTACTTTCTTTAATTTCAGTGAGACTATGTTCAAGTTAATTCTTAGGTTTAACTTGTAGTAACTCAATTCTATAAGGATATAGTGAATGGTTGTGATGTAATTTGCGAAGGTAATACTTTAATTTAAAATGTAAAACTTGCAAACAAAGTCAAACCAAAACTGGGACAAAGACAATATAAAGTCAAAACAAAATATCAAAATCGCTATGTGGAAACAACGCTTACTAAAATAAAATTTATGAAATGAAAGAACACAATCCACCACATAGGGTGTACATCACTACATGAGCAAGTTAATCTGGTTCCCAAGCAAAATAATTACACACATAACAACGCACTATCGTCACGTTCAGGGAATTAGTCAATTTGGGAAGTCCGGGACGTTCTGGCAAATATTACTAAACTCTGCATGAATAAAAGAAACTACAATTAGTGTTTAAATGTTCATTTAAAATCAAATTTGCAACTTGACAAGACATTAACAATAGTACAAAATAAAAATATTGATAAGATATATAATATTATAAAAAAAATATATATATAGCACTCGCTAACGATAGTGCTATCGGGTAGGTACCTGTAAGCATAGCATGCCTCAAGTGACCCCTATCAATAACTTCCCTACAAATAACCTACATTTATTGCACAAATAAACTAAGGAAATCGCAAAAGCAAGCAATTGATACTATCGACAATGAATACATATAATATAAAGACAAATAATTGCAAAATATGAAGAAGTAACAACAGATTTAAACAAAGAGTACTCTTTTAACAAGAACAATTAATTAAAAACAAAAAATCATCAATATTAATATTAATAATAGAAAAAGCAAAAGATAAACAATAAATACAGACAAAAAGTAAGCAGAGGTTATACAAGAAACTTAAAGTTAAAAATGCTTGATTCAAATTATTGATGTCAAATTTTAGAATACAGTCACAATAATTGACCCTAAAAAGATTAAATTTATGTAACAATTTACTTGCCTCAAAACCTCTGTCTACTAAGAGTCTGTATAGTAACCTAGCTCTAGCCCAAAAGTCATCTACTTTAGTGCAAATTTTACAAAATCTTATTAACTGGGAATAAAAACAATTATAAGTTATTTACTAACGATATTACTACTAGGGAAAGGAAAGTTTATTACGTTAAAATTAAAATCATCAACTTTGTGATATACTTTAAGTATGCACTGTTCATTAACAATCTCTATTTATATCAAGACAATTTTCAACTTTATAATTTACGTTACATTGTGTGAGGGAAATAGAATTAGGATAAATAAGTTTAGCAACTTGATTAAAATTTAACAAATTGCAAACGAGAATATCATCAATATATCTACTATTATTACTTAACAATTTAGCAAGTGCTAATTTTTCTGGGATTTTATTTTTCTTGCTACTGTCAACTAAGTCTTTTATATATTTAAATTCTAAAGCAAGCAAGAATAAATCTGCAATTAAAGGGCTAGCATTTCCACCCATAGGAATTCCTAATATTTGTTTGAAAATGTAAGGCCCGAATCTAACATAAGTATTGAAAAGGAGGAATTTAAGGGCATCTTTAAGTTTAGTTCTATCAAAATACAACTTTGACTCTTCTGAATTCTCAACTCTCTGGCTTAAGCTATTTTGTCACTCTCTCACTAAATATATCTATGCTGCATATCTCTCCCATAACTCTACTGACTATCCAAAATTCTTTGACTATCTTACTTCTAAAGTGGAACACATTCTATACATCTCTCCCTTTTTTAAATCTCAATCTTAGGAGATTTCTATGTTCACCACCACCAGTGGCTCTCCTCTCATTTCACTGACCAACCTGGTGAACAAGCCTACATTTTTTCTATCCTAAATGACCTAGAGCAGTTAATTCAGCTCCCCAACCGTATCCCGGACCGCCCTGGAGATCGGCCCAACATTCTCGACTAACCACTAATCCTTCTGCTTACACTGTAACTCTTATGCCTTCGTTGGGCTCCTCCGATCATAACCTTATCTCTGTCACCTGTCCTGTCTCTCCAGTACGGCCTTCTGCCCCCCCCCCCAGCCGGCGGTGGCATTTTGGCGCTGCTGGATGGGAGGTTCTTCAGCAGTACTTCTTTGATTTCCCATGGAATTATTTTTGCTTCCGTGGCCGGGAGCCCTTAGAGAGTGCTGAGCGCATTACTGAGGTCATAATTTCGGGCATGGAAGCATACTGTACATCCCATTTTATTTCTCTCAAACTAACTCACAAAAATCTTTGTTAACTCATGCTTGTTCTACTGCTGTCCGCAATAAGGAGGAAGCATTCAAATGGTAATTCGCTTTCAAACTCAAGAATCCTATACTTTATATGTCTCTGCCTAGAATCAAGCCAAATCTGCCCTTCGACTCACCAAAAACTCTTTCATCAATAACAAATGCTCTGAACTTTCCAACTCTAGCACTTCACAAGCTTTTTGGCATCTAGCTAAAAACCTCTCCAACAATTTCACTTCCTCGTCTCTCTCTCCTCTTTTCCACACTGATGGTACCACCGATCCACTGTCACCTCTTCCTCTGACAAATCTGAACTCTTTACTCAAACTTTTGCTAAAAACTCCACCTTGGATGATTCTGGCGCTACTCCTTCCTCTCCACACACCTCTTCCTTACTTATGCCTAAGATCATAATCACTTCTAAGGATGTACTTTCTGCCCTCTCTGGGCTTAATACTAAGAAGGCGTTGTGACCGGATGGTGTTCCTCCTGTTGTATTCAAAAACTGTTCTTCCCTGCTGACTCCCTGCCTAGGCAAACTCTTTTGTATCTGTCTTTCCTAAAACGTCTTTCCTTCTTGCTGGAAATTTGCTCATACTCAACCGGTCCCAATGAAGGGTGACCGCTCCCAGCCCTCCAACTATCTTCCAATAGCTCTAATTTCTTGCATATCTAAAGTTTTTGAAACTATTCTTAACTCAAAATCTCTTAAGCATTTATTTTCTCATAACCTTCTTTCAGATTGGCAATACAGGCCGCTCTACTGGTGATCTTCTTGCAAATCCTACTAACTCTTGGTTTGTCGATAACCCTAATGCATACAGAAGGCTCATCTTACAACGCCAATCAGATAACCTTTTCATCCTTAACGACATCCATCAACATACTCATATTCCCTACCAAACCCTCTGACTCCCATCATCTCCAGATATCACCATTTGCTCCCCAGAACTCGCCCCCACAACATCCAGGAGGGTGGTCATTTTTATTTTTATTTTTTTTTGGATTAATATAATTGTTGTGATTCTTATACATATCATTGCAGAAGCTAGGGTTCATTAAGCCGAATATTTTTTTTGAACCCGAAACATATCTTGGTGAACCTTTCAAACTAATTATTTCAATTTGTCTGGTAACTCATGGTAAGATTTAAGTTTGATTATATAGAGTATATTGTATATATATGGAATATAAAACAAATATGGATTACAACTATGAATATTTAATAATGATAAGAAATACAATTTTTAAACACACAATACAAAACAATAAAATAAAAATAAACAAATAAACAAATATGTAAATATATAAATCAATGTTTTACATACTAAACTATATACATACAATAGTTTTACATAGACCTGCGGCCGCTTGGCCGGGGAACGACCACTACAAACTTAAAACCCAAATATATTATACAGTATCAAGTGAAAATTGTGATCTGTCATTTTAGTACATGCTTTTACTTATTGAAGTAACGGGGTTGAGTAAGACCTGTAGGATTGCTAGCCTGCAGGAGAATAGAAAAGACAGGATAAGAAGCCAACAGAAGAAATGGGAATATATACAAGCTTCCCATGCTTTACAGGAAAACAGAACAGAGGAGTGTCCCATGACCTCAGGTCATTCTCGTTCTCTAAAGACCAGGAAGTTAGGTCAGTCTCCCATACAAAAGAGTGGGAAGCTGGGCCAATCACCATCGAGCTTTCAAACCATCTCGACCTATCACCCGCCTCCATTCGACCAACAGCCTGACTTGAAGTATAACGAACAAATGCTTATGCAAGTTAGATATCAGAGACCAGAATGTTATAGAAACAAGTGGGGATACTAGGACCTCCCTTGCAGTACCGTTCCGGAGAACTCAACATGACCTTTGATTATTTCTGGCTCCCTAGGTAACAACTGGGCAACCCCCGTGACAGGCTGCATACTTATAAACATTGACTTCCCTTTTATTGTTTTATGGGTGATTCTGGTTCTGAACAATTTTTGTTCTTGATTGTACAAGGTTTGTGGTTTAGATAGCGTGGGAACTCTACTCATGGCACACACCTGATCTTGGTTGTTGGCGGCTAATAACGTACGGATTATGATTATGTCCTCTGAATCTTTAGAATCATGGATTGCAAAGTGTTTGCGGAGTGGGTCTGAATATAACCGCATGAGGTGGTTGAACACTGTCTTACATATTGACTCGGTTGTGGCTGTCAGGTATGCTGCCTTTGTATTCTTTCTTAGGTTTGACATTGTGTCATCAAGGTTACCGGAATATGTTGTGGCATTTAGTTTGGCAAGTAAAGTTATTGGCTCTAACGTGGGTTGGATAGACTTTACAATGGTTTCTTTCAATTCAGTCCATGTACATTTTCTGAGATTTTACCTGATTGGCAAGAACATTTTTTTGGATCCTAGGATTGCTAATAATACGTCTTTATTTCCTTTATCTTCTTTGTGTACAAGGTTGAGGATTGGTTCTACCATCTCCATGTAAGTAGTGATATCTGTGGTATCCGCACAAAATTGTGGAATAGGGATTTCCGTTTTTGCTGACATTTTGGATTTCTTTCTTTGCTTTTACTGCAATAGCCTTAATTTGTCTGACCTCCTGCCTGAGCTGCACACCTGCCTCCGAATCAAGACCATCCACATATTACCAATATGATGCAATCCCTGAATATCGTTGTAAGGGCCGAGCAAATCTGTATTGAACTGAGTAGAAGGTTCTTTTATTGACAAGGTCAGGCAGTGAACAGATACACTGGCTATGGTATTTAAGGTTTTTATTTCTCCATAAAATATTTTGTTTTATATAATTTATATAAATTCTGATGGCAGTAAGAGATACTCTATAACACCTAGATTAATCAGAACATAAATATCATATAGACTCTATATGATATTTATGTTCTGATTATTATTATATTATAGAGTGACCAATAAACAATAATCAGCAATAATACAATGTATAAATATTATACGAAAATATTATTTAATATTTGTGTGATATGACCCACCCAGGGCTCGAACCCAGGCCAGTAGTACAGCACTCCAACACCTTGACCACTAGGCCACTGAAGAGCTTAAAAGTAGTGACTTCATTTGGAATCGGATTCCATCCACCACCACCCACTCCGACTCGTGGTCACGTACCTCGATGTCAAAGAGCGTCTTAGAGAATTAAATCTATTTCCTTTAACCCAGCGCAGATTAAGAGGTGACTTAATTCAAGTGTTCAAAATCATCAAAGGCATCGACAATATTAACTGTAGTAAGTACTTCACTATCGACCAATCTAATTACACGCGGGGAAACGGTTGCAAAATTATTGGTAAATCTTTTAACTCACACGAATCTAAGAATTTCTTCTTCAATCGAGTTGTCAACTTGTGGAATGGGCTTCCCCGAAACGTTATAGACTGCATCATCGTTGATTCATTTAAACTCCGCCTAGACAAATATCTCGCATCAAACCCACGACTGACTGGGTTTGTAAATGAATAAATTTATTTTATCCCCCCCTCAGTTACTTACCCATCTGTCCCCTACTAACTTCCTAATCCTGCCACGGACATTAGTTCCAGGGTAGTAATTACCTTTCCAATGTTCCCTTACCCACTCTAAACGACTGTTTGGACACTTGATCCTCAGTGTTTTGGAGGACAAGCAACCTAGAAGGGTCACTAGATATGTTGTTGCTTGATTTCCTTTGTACTCCTTCGTCATACTTACATACACCTCACACACCAATGCTAGCAGCTAAGTACTAGATAAGGGTCGTGTAATGTGGGGCACATTTAAGGCCTCTCTGAATTGATGTAAAATGTACAGTGTGTTACCCCAAGAAGGCAAGTGTGACATTAACTAAGTGAATTATGAATGGTAGCTAGGACAATGATTAAGAATGTGTCAATTGGGTGTTGTGGGAAGGCAAACTAGTAAATATAGTCAATTTAATATCCTACAGCAAGAACAGATGCGGTTTTGATGCGATTTTTACCACCATGCACTCCCTGCTCAAGAACTGGGCTAAGGTGGGTGCCCTGATGATCAGGGACTTCAATTAATAGTTGCCACAGATTGCTAGACCACACTGTCCACCAACAGCACTGGCGTCTTCCAATAACACACACTGGCTGGCCCGAGACTCGAACCATCAACCTCACAGTTTGCAGGCGAGTGCTCTACCAACCGCACTACAGCCTGTGGCAACAGAGTCGAACATTAAATCTTATGATGGCAAAGGAGTTAAGATAAGTGTGTTTTGTTCGTCTTTATACCTTCTACTCAGGGTCTATTAAGGGATTCTGAAAGACAGAGACAAGTATAGCTAATGCGCCTGTCCAGGGGTGGTCCGGCCAGGTGTACGGCAATCGTCTCATCTGGATCGCTTTGTGAGTAGGGCAATCGTCTCCTTTGGATCACTTCGTGGGTAGGGCAATCGTCTCATCTGGATAACATCATGGTTAGGGCGATCGTCTCATCTGGATAACATCATGGTTAGGGCGATCGTCTCATCTGGATCACTGGGTATTTGTGGATTCTTCTCTGAGCTGCTTCGATGACTGGCAGTAGTGAGGGGGTCGACTAGAAGTTGGCAGAGCTATTCATGCCGTTGCGTAGGTTCTCAAGCTTAAATCGAATGAGGTACCTCAAAAACAGATGGGTGAAAGTTTTCACACCGTTGGGCCGAGGATCTCAGGCCTACTCGAATTTGGTATTCAAAATTTGCAAATGACACCAACATTGCAGACATAGTAGCGTATCCCTTGCAGATTCAACTTATCCAAAATTATATAGATAAATTACCAAACTTTGCCCAAACCTGGCAAATGAGTTTCAGTACCAATAAATGTAAAGTACGGGAGTGCTAGGCGGCTGATAAGGACAGCTGGAACTCCTGGTTCACCGCCTCCCTAGCTGATCCTTTCCATGCCTCATCAATATTGAGGGTAACCCCAGCTTGCCCTCCAAAACACCTTCTCCTTCCATCAATAAATTATACTACAAGTACCTTACATACTATACCTTTTTTCACCAAATGTTGACACAACCACGACCAGCCTCGGAGTCCCCAGGGGAAGGGGGAGGGGGGAGGACCTGAGCTGCCCCCATTGGTACGACCCCTGGCAATGACTCACCAAAATGCTCGGGACCACTACCTTCTACTCTTACTATTAACTTCTGCAACATTCGTGGCCTTTCCTCTAACTTCCACTCTGTGGAACACCACCTCTCCTCTGCCAACCCTGATATTCTCTTTCTCACCGGAACTCAGTTATCTGGGACTACTGACAGCAAACCATTAACTACATCCTCCTACTATCTCTTTCCTCAGTTTCAAGCCAAAGGTGGATGTTGCGTTACTTGCGTATATGTAAGCAACAATCTTGCTTTCTCTCGTGTTCCCAAAGTTGATTCCTCTCAATTCTGGCTAAAGCTTTCTTGTCACCCTCAAACTTTAAAGTAAATATTTCTGGCTGTGTATCTCTTCCCTAATTTTACTGACTATTCAAAATTCTTTGACTATCTTACCTAAAGTCGAACACATTCGATCCACCTCTCCTTTCGCAGAAATCTACATCCTAAGATAATTCAACGTTCACCACCGCAAGTGGCTCTTCTTGGTTTCCACTGACCAACCTGGTGAACAAGCTTACATATTTGCCATCCTAATTTTTTTTGTCTATATGAGTGAGGGAGATAAAAGGCAAAACTGCCTGTAGCGAGTGCCTCCCACAGAGTTGAAAGAGTGACAGGGCCAAAATCAAGGGACGTTCAAGCCAAAATGCCTGGACACACGGAGTTTGAAGAAATTTAAGTCATAGGAAGAGGGAAGGACTGATTCTGGGAGAGAGTTCGAGAGCTCAGAAGTTGAATTATTATGTTCTCTCCACCAACCAACTCTACTCCTAAAATCGATTAATGAAATTAACAGACACATGTGGCAGTCCGGGGATTTGAACCCACGATGCTCACACCGAAAATCAACACACTATGCACTGCCCCACGAAGACAGTTAAAAGAATACTGCACAAGCTTACGATTTATTATTATGCAGTTTCGAATCCTGCATACCAATCTAAGCATGTACAATATCCCAACTGCGCTATCGTAGGCTATGCATAGGTGAAAGGAAATAGTAATTAATGGGGCACTTAACCCTAGGGAAGACCTCTCGATAAATTACTACTGAACCCGAATGAATTATTATGTTCTCTCCACCACCCTACTCTACTCCTAAAATCGATTAATGAAATTAACAGACACATGTGGCAGTCTGGGGATTCAAACCCAGGATGCTCACACCGAAAATCAACACACTATGCACTGCCCCACGAAGACAGTTAAAATAGAAGAAAGACTGAGAATAGCGTTTCACTCTTGGGTTGGGATTGTGTTGCAAGACGGGTACTACGTACCCTACATAGAGGAGGTGGTATACACTGGGAAAGCTCTGAGGAACATTGATTATTGTTATAGCGATAGAATAGCGAGAGAGATGCAACATTGCGACGAAGAGAGAGAGATTGCAGAAAGTTGGTGAGTGGACGGGAGTTAATGATACGAAAGGCTTTCCTTTCTACTTTGTCTAGGAGTTAGAGGATCCTCCCCACACATATGAACAATACTCAATACAAGGACACACTGTGACCCTTTACAGAGCCATATAAGCTGCGCAGGGGTAAAGAACCCCTTGAGGTGGTTGAGCACACCCAGCTTCTGGGAGACTGCCTTAGCAAGACTGGTAATATCACGGTATAATAACTCACAAGATAAACGCACTGACAGTATTGAACTCATACACATGTAGGCTTCTAAAAAGCAGTAAACAGACGTCTATCACTTCTTTTTCTTCTGTGACTTCGCGCTCAACCATGGTACTTTCATAATATAGGATATAGTTGTCGGAATAACGTTGATTATTCTATAAGCGAATATTTAGTGAGATATTCGTATACCAGCGTCGCTTGTTTTGTTGACATAGGTTCCGCTATAGCCTTCTCTCTGGTCGCGAGATGGCAGCACCGTCCGTTCTGCTCCCCCAGTCCCCACCAACATTTCGCTTCGTCGAAATCCCTGATTCCTTCTTAGATTCTTAGCTGGCCATATACTTATACATATCATCTCACCACATCCTCTGGGCTTTCATACACCCTCACACGCCATCACTGGGTGAAAGTCGACGAGTGTCGGCAGCAAACTACGTAAATTTAAAGAAAGTTGAACAAGGGATAAGCGAGGATCCGTATACCTCCATCCTTTCTCCCGACCGACAAAGCGAAAATCACCAACGCTTTCGAAATATTTCTTCATATAAACTACAAATATATCGAAAAACAATGCTAACAGGTAAATTTGGTCCTACTAAAATAACATTATCGATATCAATCGACGTGAACAAAAATACCATAGCGATCGTAACATCTACGCATTTCCGCGGTAAAATTTGAAGGGACGTCGGCTGTATACTACCTCATAGCCGTATATATAATCTTCAAATGAAAAAAATAACAACTCTAGCAAATAGACTAGGGTCCTGTCACACTATACAATATATGTCTATGTTTATCCATGTCACTTTACATTTTCGGTGGAAAACACAATATACCAATCATGTTGAAGACCATATTTAGGCAAGTCGAATGAAGGTCACCATCTACTGTCACAGTTCCAATATATCCAACGTCGGTCTTTATACCATGTTCACATCCACTAACCGCACAATGTCTTGGCTTCCCCATATTATGATAACAACAATGTTTAGGGCAATGGAATAAATGTATATCCTGGACATAAGAAAACGACTAGCTCACATATGAAGTGACCATACTTAGCTGGGAGACCAGTAGGGTCGTACAAAACATGACGTCACACGGGATCGATCACGTGACTGTCGTGGTTCCAGTAATAGGCTCGTGCCCATACCTTTCTATTGTCTTTATACCGTGAGTAATATGGTCCTTCCATGTGAGAGTAGAAGAAAAGGAGACACCGAGAATATCGAGAGAAGATGAAGGATAGATTTTTGTATTGTTGAAGAGTAAGGGATAGTCCTCTGGAAGTTCCGAACGGGTAGTAAGATGAAGAAATTGAGTTTTGGAAACATTAAAGGTAACAAGGTTTTCTCTGTCCCAATTGGAAATAGTAGTTAGATCAGAAGATAAGTGTTGCATGGCTTCATTACGTTTGTTTTTGAGGGATTGCTGGCTGGGGCGTTCAGGAAAACTAATTGAGTAGTGTAAGTTAGAGTCGTCTGTGTATGAATGGATAAGACTGAAGGTACAGTTGAAAAGATCAATTATGAAAATTAGAAAGAGAATGTGAGATAGGACATAGCCCGAAGGAACACCGGAGTTGATAGGATGAGGAAGTGAGCGATGGATGTCCACAACAGCAGCTATGGATAAACCAGAAAGGAAATTAGAGACAAAGGCACAGATGGAGGGATAGAAACCGAAGAAGGGTAGCTTAGATATTAAAGATTTGTGCCAGACTCTATCGAAGTCCTTCAATATGTCTAGTGAAATAGAAAAGGTCTCACCGAAGTCCCGAAAGGAGGATGACCAAGAGTTAGTAAGATATGAAAGAAGATCACCAGTAGAGTGACCCTTAACCCCTACTGTACCGTAGGATACAGTAATAAAAGTCTCCTGCAGTCCCAAGCACTGTGGCTAAAATGGCAAGAGAGAACGACTTTCTACCTCAAGAGATGAGAGAAGACTGGCTCCCCCAGCCTTCAGTGGGTCTTATATAAGCTGAGAAATGTTGCCATATCGAAAGCAGTGCTCAAACGGTCGTGGTACCAGGTACAGGCTTGTACAGGCAGTTACAAGGAAAGTACATTACTGACGGCGATTCGCCGTCGCTGGTAGAGCAAGGGTTGAGGAAGCCATACCGGCGATCTGAGCGTAGATTATGAGATGAGAAATGCTTAAGAAATTTGGATGCAAGAATATTTTAAAAAACTTTAGAGAAAATGGAGATGAGAGCAATTGGACGATAGTTGGAGGGTTGAGAGTGGTCACGCTTCTTTGGGACAGGTTGAATGAGAGCAAACTTCCAGCAAGAAGGGAAGATGTTAGATGAGAGACAGAGACAAAATAGTTTGCCTAGGCAGGGAGTCTGCACAGAAGCACAGTTTATTAGTACAACAGGAGGAACACCGTCAGGACCATACGCCTTCTTAGTATTAACACTCAACGAGCGGCCTAGGCGGTAACTTCTACTACCTGCCAAGCGGTTGGTTTTACCCTAAACGAGCTTATTTCCGTGCTCTTTTTCATGCATAAACAAGAGCAAGAGCGTAATACAATTATGTATCCCTGAAAGGGCGTTAATTGAGCTTTCCAATGACACCTGAACCATCCTTCTACGATCACTGGTTGTCTTGCAACGATCGTGCAACCGAAGGGCAAAATCCCTAAAATACGGTAATTGCCTTACATAATTCCATGTGTAGCGAGGTAGTGAGTGTGGATGTGTGTGGAGGGGACGGCAGTTGCCGCGCGGGACACGTGCCGAAAGGTCAGAATTAACCTACGCTCCTCCCATCGCTCGGACTCTCTCTCAGAGCCGATAATGTGCTCAAAATTGCATGCTACTATAGCCGGGCCCCACCACATAGTCCTTGGTTCTCTTGTCCGACTATAGCCGGGTGCTGCTCTTAAGGGGTTAAGGCTAGAGAGGGTAGAAAGTACATCTTATGAAGAGAATAGGATATTAGGTATAAGTAGGAGAGAGGGGGGTGGAGAAGGAGGAATAGCACTGGAATCATCCAAAGTGGAGTTTCTAGCAAAAGTTTGAGCAAAAAGTTTAGCTTTGTCAGACGAAGAAGTGATGGTTATGCCATCAGAGTGGAAAAGGAGAGGGAAAGACGAGGAAGACAAATTGTTGGAGAGGTTTTTAGCTATATGCCAGAAACCTTGGGAAGAGCTATAGTTAGATTGTTCAGTGCATTATTATTGATGAAAGAGTGCTTGGCAAGTTGAAGAACAGATTTGGCTTGATTCAGGGCAGAAACATGGGAAAAATTAGATTCTTGAGTTCTAAGGCATTGGTACTGTTTGAATGCTTCCTCCTTGTTGCGGACAGCAGTAGAACAAGCGTGAGTAAACCAAGATTTGTTTGTATTAGACTGAGAGAAAGAAAATGGAATGTATGCTTCCATGCCCGAGGGGATTACCTCGGTAATGTGTTCAGCACTCTCCGCAGGTCCCCGGCAACGGAAGCAAAAGTCATTCCATGGGAAATCAAAGAAGTACTGCCAAAGAGCCTCCCAGTCGGCAGCACCAAAGTGCCACATACGATGCCTGTTGGTAGGATCGGGTGGCCGTACCGGAGAGATAGGGCAGGTGACAGATATTAGTTTATGGTCGGAGGAGCCCAAAGGAGAGAAAAGATTTATAGTATAAGCAGAAGGGTTAGAGATAAGAAATAAATCAAGAATGTTGGGCCGATCTCCGAAGCAATCCGGGATACGGATGGGTTGCTAGACTAGCTGCTCTAGGTCATTTAGGATAGAAAAGATGTAGGCTTGTTCACCAGGTTGGTCAGTGGAAAGAGAGGAGAGCCATTGGTGGTGGTGAACATTGAAATCACCTAGGATGGAGATTTCTGCGAAAGGAGAGGTGGATAGAATGTGTTCCACTTTAGAATTTAAATAGTCAAACAATTTTGGATAGTCAGTAGAATTAGGGGAGAGAGAAACAGCGCAGAAATATTTAGTTTGAGAGTGACAAGAAAGCCTTAGCCAGAGAGTTGAGAATTCAGAAGAGTCTAAGGTGGGAACACGAGAGAAAGCGAGATTGTTGCGCACATATACGCAACATCCTCCTTTGGCTTGAAACTGAGGATAGAGATAGTAGAAGGATACATAGAAGGGTTTGCTGTCAGTAGTCCCAGATACCCGAGTTTCGGTGATAAAGAGAAGATCAGGGTTGGCAGAGGAGAGGTGGTGTTCCACACAGTGGAAGTTAGAGGAAAAGCCACGAATGTTGCAGAAATTTATAGTAAGAGTAGAAGGTAGTGGGCCTGGGCATTTAGGAGAGTCGTTTCCAGAGGTCAAACTTAGAAAAGACAGTGTAGTATGTAAAGTGTTTGTAAAATAATGTATTGATAGGAGGAGAAGGTGTTTTGGAAGGCATACGGGGGTTGCCCTCAATTTTGATGAGGAACAGAAAGGATCAGCTGGAGACGCCAGGTGGTGAAACAGGAGTTCCAGCTCTCCTTAACAGCCACCTAGCACTCCCCGGGAGTACCGCCCTGTTCGACTGATGCCTACAGCCTCCTCCTAACTAGAACAGTTAGTCCAGCAACCAACCCATATCCCGGAATGCTTCGCAGATCGGCCCAACATTCTTGTCTTATCTCTAACCTATAACCCTTCCGCTTATACTGTACATCGTTTCTCTCCTTTGGGCTCCTCCGACCATAAACTTAACTCTGTCACCTGTCCTATCTCTCTGGTATTGCCAACCGATCCTACCATCCGGCGGCGCTTGTGGCACTTTGGCGCTGCTGACTGGGAGGCTCTCTGGCAGTACTTCTTTGATTTCCCATGGAATTACTTCTGCTTCCATGGCCAAGGACCTTCGGAAAGTGCTGAACGCATTACTGAGGTAATCTTCACGGGCATGGAAGCTTACATTCCATTTTCTTTCTCTCAGTCTAATGCAAAAATGTGTTGGTTTACTATCGCTTGTTCTACTACTGTCCACAAACAATAAAGACGAAGCATTCAAGCGGTACCATCACCTTCAAACTCAAGACTTGCCTACTTCCTACTTTATGTTGCTGCCCGGAATTAAGCCAAATCTGTTCTCCGACTTGCCAAACATTTTTTCATCAATGATAAATAGGCCTAAACTGAACTATCCAACTCTAGCTCTTCCCAAGCCTTCTGGCATGTAGCCAAAAACCTCTCCGACAATTTTTCCTCTTTGTCTTTCGCCCCTCTTTTCCACTCTGATGGCACTACCGTCACTTCTTCCTCTGACAAAGCTGAACTCTTTGCTAACACTTTTGCATGAAACTCCACCTTGGATGATTCCGGTGCTATCCCTCCCTCTCCTACTTATACCTAATATTAAAATCACTTCCAAGAATGTATTTTCCATCCTCTCTGGGCTTAATAATAAGAAGGCGTACAGACCGGACGGTGTTCTTCCTGTTGTACTAAACAACTGTGATTCCGTGCTGACTCCCTGCCTAGGCAAACTCTTCCGTCTCTGTCTCTCCTCAAATGTCTACCCTTCTTGCTGGAAGTTTGCTCTCATTCAACCTGTCCCAAAGACAGGTGGCTGCTCTCAACCCTCCAACTATCATCCAATTATTTTTTAAACTATTCTTACCTCAAAATGTCTTCAGCAATTATCTTCTCATAACCTACACTCAGGCCACCTGTATGGCTTCTTTTAGGGCCGCACTACTGGTAATCTTCTTTCTTATCTTACTAATGCTTGGTCATCCTCCATTTGGTACTTCAGTGAGACTTTTTCTGTTGCCCTAGACATATCAAAGGCCTTCGATAGAGTCTGGCACATATCCCTCGTTTCCAAACTACCCTTTTTCGGTTTCTATCACTCCATCTGTGCCTTTGTCTCTAATTTCCTTTCTGGTCGTTCCATAGCTGCGGTTGTAAACGGCCATTCACCATTCATTTCCCCAACCTATCAACTCCAGTGTTCCTCAAGGTTCTGTCCTATCTCCAATTATCTTCCTACTATTCATTAACTCATAAACTGCGAAGCTATGGTAGTTTAAACCCTCCCGCCAAGCGAAGCTATTTGGTTCTATCTCATAATTATGTAACATGTATATAATAATTACTTATCCATATGCGCCTATTTTGCTTTTAATATGAACATATGAATATTGGAAAGCAATAAAACAAGTGGTAACAGCAATTGGCTGGTGAAATTCGTATATTTCAGCCCCACGATCATAATCTGACCTTGACTGGCGAGAGAGAAACACCCTCCCTCTCTTGTATCTAGCATGGTACTGAGACTCAAGGGGAGCTCTCAGACTGGCATAGAGGGTCGGAGATACACTCCTCCACCCTCCTCTCTCTCTCCCACCCTTCCTCACACGAAAATACTCGATAAATATCAGGAATAGGGAAAATACCGAATAATTGAGGAGGGGGGAAGGAGGGGTTTGGGACACATGTGTAGGAGTAGTAGAAGTAACGGAGGGGAATTATCTCACCTAATCATAAATTGCTTTGTTTTGAGTGCCACTGGAGTGTTTTCTAAGGTTGTTTATGCTCTGGATCTATTGAGGATGGTCGCAGGGCACCAGAAAAACCTCTATTGAGGACGGTCGCCATTTTTGGGTTAACAACCTTTTCAATTGCACCTCCAGCCCCATTTACTCATACACTGAAGACTCTAAATTTCACTATTCAACTAGCCTTCCATGAACTCACTCACAGCAGGAACTTCAAAACTCAAGTAAGGAGGACTTAAAGCACCTTCTTCTGATCTCTTTACTATCTCAAAATGGGGCAGAAAAAACCTTGTTACATTTAATGCTTCCAAAACTCAATTTCTCCATCTGTCTACTCGTAACCCCCTTCCAGAAAACTATGACTTACTCTTCGACAACAAACAAATTAACCCTTCATCTTCTCTTAATATTCTTGGTGTCTCTTTTTCTTTTGATCTCTCTTGGAAAGATCATATTACCATTCTTGCTAAAACAGCTTCCCAGAAGCTGGATGTACTAAACCGCCTCCGGGGGTTCTTACCCCTGCGCAGCTCCTTGCTCTGTACAGGGGCGCAAGGTCACAGTGCGTCCATGCATTGACTATTGTTCACAGGTGTGAGGAGGATCCTATCACGCAGCACTTCTAGACAAAGTAGAAAAGAAAGCCTTCTGTTTCATTAACTCACATCCACTCACCAATTTTCTGCATTCTCTCTCTCTTCGCCGCAATGTTGTATCTCTCACTATTCTACCGTTATTACAATAATCAGTGTTCCTCAGAGCTCTCTCAGTGTATACGACCCCCTCTTCGTAGAGCACATAGCACTCGTCTTGCAACACAATCCCACCCTTACTCTGTGCAACTCTTCAACCCAAGAGTGAAACGATATTCTCAATCTTTCTTCAATGCAACAGCTGACCTCTGGAACTCTCTCCCAGAATCAGTCTTTCCTTCATCCTATGACATAAATTGCTTCATACTCCGTGTGTCCAGGAATTTTGGCTCGAACTTCCCTTGATTTCGGCCCTGTCACTCTTTTAACTCTGGGGGAGGCACTCGTCACAGGCAGGTGACACATGCACATAGAAAAAAATATTGTAGGATACAAGAATGAAAAGACAAATGACTCTATGACACTGATAAAGGAAAGACTTAGGGGTAACAATATTGAACAGTTTTATAACCCAGCCAACAATGTACCATTGTAGTTAAGACAGCAAATCATATTTTTGGTTTCAATGGTAGATCATTTGAATACAAATCTAAAGACATTATTCTTACCTTATACAAATCATTGGTTCGCCCTCATTCTAGAATGTTGCGTACAATTTTGGTGTCCATATTATGAAAAGGATACAGATAATCTTGAGAGAATACAGAGGAGAGTAACTATAATGATCCCTAGACTTAGAAATATGCCATACGAACAACATCTAAAAGAGTTGAATCGTTTTAGTTTGACAAAGCACTGGTTAAGAGCGGACTTAATTCAGGTATTTTAAATGTTAAGGGTCGTGACAATATGGATGTCAACAATTACTTCACAATTTACCAGTCATATTACACTAGAGAAAATTATTGTAAGATCGTTGGAAATCTTTTTCATTCACACGAGGCAAAGCATTTCATTTTTAATCTAGTGATAAATTTATGGAATGGACTACCTATAAATATAATACTGAATATGTTACTGATCAATCGTTCAAAAACTGACTTGATATATATCTCGCTCTTAACCCCAAATTAACTACTTTTATGAATAGCTTCCCAACATAGGACTATATTATAATTTGTGTTCACATTGACTAGGTAGGCTTGATACAAGTAGCCTCGTAAGGATCAATATATATGTTATTGCTTGTTTTCCATTGTATTCCTTTGTATACACAGCATTTTCTTTGGGCCAGTAGGGCGAAGAGTGAGAGATTTTCTTGCCGAGTATTTTTGAGTGATTGGTCCAAATCTGGCTGGTAAACTCTGGGGTGTTGTCGGAGCGTTGGACCTGGGGAAGGTCATAGTAGGGAAAAACATCCGATCATAGGGCATTGGCCATGGCTTTGGCGGTGTGTTCTTTTTCTTGGGTGGGTATTAAGAATTTTGAGTGTGCTTAGTGAGTACGAATGTAATGTCGTATTTAAAGGATTTGAGAGGGGGAAGTCGGTCTAGCGTGTTGATGGCCAGAAGTTGCCAGGGATTTTCGGCGGGGATGGTGCCTGAATCGTCTGTGGTCCAGGTAATATCTTTTCCTTTGGCACAGGCCAAGCAAGTTTCCGTCGCATGCATGGCAGCGGGGCTGGGGCGAGGGGTCCAGTTGATGGTGTTAAATGCATGAAGAAACTATACTGTATAATTATATACTGTATAATTATGTTATATATGTTGGACGATTCCGGTGCAATTCCTCCCTCTCCGCCCTCCTCTCTCTTACTTATGCCTAATATCCTAATCTCTTCTAAAGATGTACTTTCTACCCTCTCTGGGCTTAACACTAATAAGGCGTACGGTCCAGACGGTGTTCCTCCTGTTGTTCTCAAAAACTGTGCTTCCGTGCTGACTCCCTGCCTAGGCAAACTCTTTCGTCTCTGTCTATCCTCTAACGTCTTCCCTTCATGCTG
This sequence comes from Paralithodes platypus, assembly GCA_032716605.1. Classification (NCBI taxonomy): domain Eukaryota; kingdom Metazoa; phylum Arthropoda; class Malacostraca; order Decapoda; family Lithodidae; genus Paralithodes; species Paralithodes platypus. The sequence goes on from CM064549.1 coordinate 23,319,903, forward strand.
GAAGTTTGCTCACATTCAACCTGTCCCAAAGAAGGCTGACCGCTCTCAACCCTCCAACTATCGTCCAATTGCTCTTATCTCTTGTCTTTCTAAAGTTTTTGAAACTATTCTCGCTTCCAAATTTCTTAAGCATTTCTCTTCTCATAATCTGCTCTCAGATCGCCAGTATGGCTTCCTTAAGGGTCGCTCTACTGGTGATCTTCTTTCATATCTTACTAACTCTTGGTCATCCTCCTTTCGGGACTTCGGTTAGACTTTTTCTATTGCACTAGACATATCGAAAGCCTTCGATAGAGTCTGGCATAAATCTTTAATTTCTAAACTACCCTCCTTCGGTTTCTATCCCTCCATCTGTGCCTTTGTCTCTAATTTCCTTTCCGGCCGTTCCATAGCCGCGGTTGTGGACGGCCATTGTTCACTTCCTCACCCTATAAACTCTGGTGTTCCTCAGGGCTCTGTCCTATCTCCTATTCTCTTTCTAATTTTTATAAATGATCTCCTTAACTGTACCTTAATTCCCATCCATTCATACGCAGACGACTCAACCTTACACTACTCCATTAGTTTTTCAGAACGCCCCAGCCAGCAATCCCTCAACGACAAGGGCAGAGAAAACCTTGTTAACTTTAATGCTTCCAAAACCCAATTTCTCCATCTATCTTCCCGTCAGGATCTCCCAGCGGACTATCCCTTATTCTTCAACAATACAAAAAATCAACCCTTCATCTTCTCTCAATATTCTTGGTGTCTCTTTTTCTTCTGCTCTCATTTGGAAGGACCATATTACCAGTCTTGCTAAGGCAGCCTCCCAGAAGCTGGGTGTGCTCAACCGCTTTAGGGGGTTCTTTTCCCCTGCACAGCTTCTTGCTCTGTACAGGGGCATAGTGCGCCCTTGTATTGAGTATTGTTCACATTTGTGGGGAGGTTCCTCTCACACCGCTCTCCTAGACAAAGTTGAAAGGAAGGCCTTTCGTATCATTAACTCCCATCCACTCACCAACTCTCTGCAATCTCTCTCTCTCCGCCGCAATGTTGCATCTCTCTCGCTATTCTATCGCTACTATAATAATCAGTGTTCCTCAGAGCTATCCCAGTGCATACCACCTCCTTTACGTAGGGCACGTGGTACCTGTCTTGCAACTCAATCCCACCCCTACTCTGTGCAACTCTCCAACCCAAGAGTGAAACGTTACTCTCAAACTTTCTTCTACTCAACAGCTGAGCTCTGGAACTCTCTCCCAGAATCAGTCTTTCCCTCTTCCTATGACTTAAATTGCTTCAAACTCCGTGTGTCCAGGCATTTTGGCTCGAACGTCCCTTGATTTTGACCCTGTCACTCTTTCAACTATGGGGGAGGCACTCGCTATAGGCAGTTATGCCTTTTGCCTCCCTCAATCACATAGAAAGAAAACAAATTATATATATAATAGTAGGATAAGTATGGATAAGACGCCTGGACCAATCTTTATTCTCGAATTTTTGGCTTGCATTAAGCCATCTTCAGGAGTACCATATAATCCCTAAAAAAAGAGTAAACACTCATAACAGAAGGAACAACGGGATCACTAATAAGTCTGTTAAAATGAGTAAACAATTACAATCTATTCTACATAATATTTAAAAGTGTAACATTTATAAAATATACTGAAAACTCACAGTTAGAAGTAGAAACTGAAACATCTAATTAAAAATATATATAGCTATCTCGTAATTTACTTAAGAACATAGTGAACTATCAAAAGACTACACCTTTTACAAAACATATTAATACAAAAATCACATAATACATGATTGTACACTTACCTAAGTACAGGGAAACAAAAGACCAGACACGTTCACAGAACTGGGTGTGGGGGTCAACTATAGCACCGCCATAGCTCAAGTGACTGTGGAGCTGTGAAAGGAAATCAAATAAAACTAAACAAAAAGTGATCGAAAAATTTGAAAAAAAGAGGGAAAAGAAAAAAAATATATACAAAAAACACAATCACAAATATTTAAGAGTTGTTCGAAACATTAAGTTCTGGATTGAACTTCTTGATGAGCAATTTGTCTCCAATGAGCGCGTCTGTATGATGCCTAAATTTCGCTAATATTTGAAAATCTTTATCAGAGAAACGATGATCGTTCTCATGGGAGTGATTACGGACGGCAGAAAATGCCATCTTTTGTAAAAAAAAATACCTGACCTGTAACTTTTGCCAATATGTTCGTATACCCTTATCTTGAATGAACGGCTAGTACATCCAATATACAGAGCATTACAGCTAGGACAAGTAAATCGGTAAACGATATTCGAACATAGAGGATCTATCACACGGTCTTTGAAATTAAAAAATGAACCAATGTTGAAGTCATTAGTGAATATAATCTTAAAGTTAACTGCGGGGAATGAATCTTTTAAAATATTTTGAGCAATTTTCCGAAATTCGTAACTAATGTTACCATAGAAGGGCATCTTGATATACTTAACCAATTTAGGAACATCATACTTGGATTCACTGGCTCCGTATTGTTTGACATTCAAAAACTTCTTTAAGATACTGTTGAAAAGATCTTCCTTATTATTATTATTAACAAAGTAGTCCCTTAATTTGGTTATCTTCTCGTGAATCGTGACATAATTAGAGCAAATTTCATAAGCTCGATCCAGCAAAGTTTTAATAGAGTTGATTTTGTAAAGTTTCGGGCAAAAGCTGAACCAGCTAAAACCCTGTCCTGTGTGAGTTGGTTTTCTGTAAACACCTGTACATAATCCATCTTTAGTTTTTGTTATGAGGACATCCAAAAAATTCAGAGATTCGTTGTTTTCTTTTTCCTTTGTGAAGTTAATGTTTTTGTGCTGTTTATTTATATACTTGAAAGAACATTCGTTATCATGATCATTCCTAAAGATAAGAAAGGTATCGCCCACGTACCTTTTGTACCAAATAGGTCTAAAGGTAAGTGGACAGTTATCTAGCCATTGAACTTCCTTGTTGCATAGGAAAGCATTAGCGAAAAGGGGGCCTAAACTACTTCCCATGGATACATCATCGGTTTGACTATATAAGTTATTATTACAAAGAAAACAAGATTCCGAAGTGACAGATCTAAATAACTTCCTCATTATGTCTTTAGCTATACCAAAAAAAAATCAATTATGTACGATTAAGTAAGACAGGTTGGGTAAGAGATATCCTCACCAGGATTCGAACCCACTCACTCCAGGTATATTTGGGAGAGTCGGGCACCGTAACCACTCGGCTCATGGCCGAGTGGTTACGGTGCCCGACTCTCCCAAACATACCTGGAGTGAGTGGGTTCGAATCCTGGTGAGGATACCTCTTACCCAAACAAATTATTAAGCTCATAGTTCTCCAAGATTAGGTCCAAGGTCTCATCCAAGGGTACATTAGTGAACAGGGACTCCACATCATAACTGACGAAGACGTATTTATTGGGCAAATTTAACTCACGAAGTTCACTAACAAAGGTTCTAGAGTTAGACACAGTATATTTGTTGGATACAAGTGGAATTAATAGTGGCTGTAGAAATTTAGCTAATTTGTATCCAGCAGTTTTAATTGTAGAGATAATTGATCTAAGAGGCAGCCCCTGTTTGTGCACCTTGGGTAGGCCATAGGCAATTCGTGGAGTAGAGCCAGAAGCATATAATTCACCGAAAATTGTTGACCCAATAGTGTCCTTGATTGCTCTTAAAATCCTGTTTAGTCTGTCCTCACCTTGGATAATTACGTTAAAAACTTCACCCTTAACCCCTTTAAATTTGGTTTTATCATTTAAAATACTATCCATCTTGGCTGAATATTCACATCTATCCATAATAACAACTCCTCTGCCCTTGTCAGGTCTAACGATAATAATAGAGTCATCCTTCCCTAGTTCCTTAAGTAATACTAAATCTTCTTTCTTGAAAACTAGCGATTCAATATCTTTAAAGTTTCTTTTGGATAATCTATAATTGGTATTGCCTATTTCTCTGAGTTTATCAACTACATTATTGTTCAAATCTCCTTTAAGAAGGCCTTAATACAGTCCTGAACTGTGTTACAAACTTTTTCCCAAGATAAGTAATGTTTTAGACAATCGTTTTTGTAGAAAGGGATACAGAAATCAAGCCCTAACATTAATACTTTCTTCTCCCTGGTTGTTAATTGTCTTCTGGATATATTGAAGATCGAATTTTCGTTGTGTCTAACAGAATGTATACCAAGATAATCTAGCTTCCTTTCATGTCTAATCTTAGTCTTCTTGGTGAATTCAATAGTATGCTCATATATCTTATGAAGGAAGGTCCAAAAGTCAAGAAAGGATACCTGGTTCTTAACCCTTCTTTGGCGGCGCGCAACTTATGTCGTGTGAAATAAATATGGACTAAGTGGCGGTTCACAACTTATGTCGTGTGCCATTTTCACCACGTAATGTTGCTGAGAGAGAGAGATGAGTGGTGGGAGGAGCGTAGCAAGCGTATGACTGCTCCAGACCACCGCGGCGGACCTACTGACATGAATCCCGCCCTCCCCCACCCTCTCGCACTCGCTACACAGGGAATTATGTAGGGAAAGTACCTAATTACATGGTTTTTGCACTCGTGTTGCGCGATCGTTGCAAGAGAACCAGTGGTCGTAAAAGGATGGTTGGGGTGTCATTGGAAAGCTCTGTTTATGCCCTTTCAGGAATAGATACTTGTTTTATGCTCTGGGTCTTATTTAGGCATGAAAATTATCACGTAAACAACCCAATTCAGGGTAAAAACACCCCGCTGGGCGGTACATATAAATTACCGCCTAGGCCGCTTGTAAGGTGTTAAAGGCCGTTTTTAGACTAGAAAAGTTATCGAAGGCCGTTTTCAGTTTCTTCTTCTGCAGTTTGATTTCCTTATCCAGAAGCACATTTTTGCCAATCTCTATATGTATGACTATTACAAAAATCTTTACTGTAAACGTAAAATTTCAGAAATTTGGGAATGGTGGTATATTCATGGCAAGTGTTCAGAAATTCTATATCTAACTCTATTTTCTTTGCCTTCTGATGCGTTTTTTCCAAGGATCTATAGGTAATAAGAACATAAGAAAATGGGAGTCTGCAGAAAGCCGATTGGCCTAAGCAAGGCAGATCCCTGTCCCACACAACCCCAATTACAAAGCCCAATTATAAGCTCAACACTAATACCCTGAGGATCATCTTACCAAAACGGTTACACTTACACTTAGTTACACTTAGTTGTATTCCGTCCGTTAGTGACACAGTTGAGCTGGGGCTCCACTGCGACCAGGCAGCTCCCTTTCTTCCACTCTCCATTCCAGAAGTCGGTTGGAGTTGGTGCTGGGGTATCCTGGTGTTGGTGGCCGGTCCGGTATTTTGGCCAGCCACATGTCCAAGTGTTTCTTGAAGGTGTCTGGAGACACCCCGGTTATGTTCCTGAGAGGGGCTGGTATACAGTTGAACAGTCTGGTTCCATTGTATGTAAAGCTGTGATGGATCAGGGATTTGATTTTTTGTGTTGATCCCGGCGTAGTCCTCACATAGCACAGCCTCCCTCGCCTTTGGTGCTGAGTCTCTTGGATGTTTGGGTTTGGTACCTTTTTTTCCAAAATCTTCCAGACGTAGATGATGATGTATCTCTCCCTACGTCTTTGAAGTGAGTACAGCTGCAGCTCCTTAAGTCTCTCCCAGTAGTTAAAGTGTTGAAACCCATGGATTTTACTGGTGAATGTCCTCTGGGTGGCTTCAATTTCTGTTATTTCTCCTACTTTTTGGGGAGACCAGAGCTGGGAGCAGTACTCCAGTCGTGGTAGGACCAGTGACTTCCACAATGTTAGCATTGTGGTTAGAGATTAACGCAGGATTACGGGGGTCTGCAGAGCGCTGATTGGCCCAACCCGGCTGATCCCCCTTCATACCCAACCCTTCTCATCCATATGCTTATCCAATTTTATCTTAAAGCTCCCTACCGTTTTTAATCCCACTATAGCACTTGGTAGTCCATTCCACCCATCTACAACTCTGTTACCAAACCAATATTTGCCTATATCTTTTCTGAAACGAAATTTATCTAATTTGAAACCATTGGTAGGAGTTCTTTCGCTATCACTGAGCTTTAGTACATTTGTCATGTCCCCTTTGTTAATCCCACTAACCCACTTGAACACCTCTATCATATCCCCTCTAACTCTGCGCAGAGTCTCTCTAATGAATGTAAACCTAATTTCTTCAACCTTTCTTCATATGGAAGATTTCTAATATTATGGATCATTTTTGTCATTCTATGCTGAACTCTCTCTAAGCGTCGGTCTTCCATATCTTCTTGTTAGTATGTCAGCTGGTGAACCGGGGCACCGTAATTTCCATAATAGTAGGATAAGTAGGGATAAGACGCCTGGACCAATCTTTATTCTCGAATTTTCGGCTTACATTAAGCCATCTTCAGGAGTACCATATAATCCCTAAAAAAATAAAAACTCATAACAGAAGGAACAATGGGATCACTAATAAGTCCGTTAAAATGAGTAAACAATTACAATCTATTCTATATAATATTTAAAATTTTAAAATTTTAAAAAATTACTGAAAACTCACAGTTAGAAGTAGAAACTGAAACATCTAATTAAAAATATATATAGCTATCTCGTAATGTACTTAAGAACATAGTGAACTATCAACAGACTACACCTTTTACAAAACATAATAATACAAAAATCACATAATACATGTACACTTACCTAAGTACAGGGAAACAAAAGACCAGACACGTTCACAGAACTGGGTGTGGGGGTCAACTAAAGCACTGCCATAGCTCAAGTGACTGTGGAGCTGTGAAAGGAAATCAAATAAAACTAAAAAAAAGTGATCGAAAAATTTGAAAAAAAAGAGGGAAAAGAAAAAAAAATATATACAAAAAACACAATCACAAATATTTAAGAGTTGTTCGAAACATTAAGTTCTGAATTGAACTTCTTGATGAGCAATTTTTCTCCAATGAGCGTGTCTATATGATGCCTAAATTTCGCTAATATTTGGAAATCTTTATCAGAGAAACGATGATCGTTCTCATGCGAGTGATTACGGACGGCAGAAAATGCCATCTTTTGAAAAAAAATACCTGACCTGTAACTTTTGCCAATATGTTCGTATACCCTTATCTTGAATGAACGGCTAGTACATCCAATATACAGAGCATTACAGCTAGGACAAGTAAATCGGTAAACGATATTCGAACATAGAGGGTCTATCACACGGTCTTTGAAATTAAAAAATGAACCAATGTTGAAGTCATTAGTGAATATAATCTTAAAGTTAACTGCGGGGAATGAATCTTTTAAAATATTTTGAACAATTTTCCGAAATTCGTAACTAATGTTACCATAGAAGGGCATCTTGATATACTTAACCAATTTAGGAACATCATACTTGGATTCACTGGCTCCGTATTGTTTGACATTCAAAAACTTCTTTAAGATACTGTTGAAAAGATCTTCCTTATTATTATTAACAAAGTAGTCCCTTAATTTGGTTATCTCCTCGTGAAGCGTGAAATAACTAGAGCAAATTTCATAAGCTCGATCCAGCATAGTTTTAATAGAGTTGATTTTGTAAAGTTTCGGGCAAAAGCTGAACCAGCTAAGATCCTGTCCTGTGTGAGTTGGTTTTATATGGTACTCCTGAAGATGGCTTAATGTAAGCCGAACATTCGACAATAAAGATGGGTCCAGGCGTCTTATGCCTACTTATCCTACTATTATGGAAATTACGGTGCCCCGGTTCACCAGCTGACATACTAACAAGTATATATATATATCCATATTGTCACGATATGCGCATTGCCAGGTTGTGACTCGCACATCGTGGGGATGTATTAATATCTGTAGCAGTGAATACTCATATCTATATAAATTCGTGTGTGGCATAGAGTGTGTGTGTAAATGCGTGTATTTGTTCTATTTAGGACCCTTTAGTATATTATTGCATATGATTGAGTTTAATGCATAATTGGATATGACACTTTGTCCGTTGTTTCTCGGAGGTTCTGTTTTCCCATCCTCTACTGTAGTCTGTGGTAAGCGCGGAACGTTTTGATTGGGGTGCGCTTCTATGGACGAGGTGAGGTGCTGATAGGGCTTTACTATTATGTATTGGAGAAGTATAATAACTGTTGCTGCTTGTTCCTTTGTGGTTCAAAATGCTGTATAGGTTGTTAATAGTTTATTAAAGCCGTGTGTCCTGGAAATAGCTGTGTCGGCGTCTGTCTGTCTTGTGTGAGGTCTGTGTGGGGGTCTGTGGGGCCTTGCACCGACAGTCTGGGGCGTGAAGTGTTAAAGGAAGGTGGTTTCCTCTTGTGTTTGAAATGTGTATTAACGTAAATTAATTGTGTATTTTGAATTAACGAAAAGTAAATGTCAACCCCGGGCTCGTGGGATTATGAGAATATTAAAATAAATTAACCTATTCTTTACAACTGGACAGCATCATTAACTCGTAGATATATTTAAGGTTTATATTTGCACATTCGGTTGTGGCGGTGTGGTGGTTTTCATACATCATTGGTTTGTACTTGCCTTATCTGCCTGTAAGCACTTAGTATATAATTGTTGTGTGATCTTGCCACAGTAGTTACACTTCTATGGGACTGCAGTGCTGTGTCGGCCCATTGTAAGCTTATTAAGTCTTAGGTAAGGTGTTGTTTGGGGATGCTGTATGGGACAACTGTGTCAGAATTCTCGGCCGGGCCTAGAACCCTTGCTGTCATACCCTCTGAATACAATGCTGCATGTCAGTCGCGTCAGTTGACGCACAGTACCGGCCTGGACTTCGTGGTACTATTATTTATGTTTGTATTTATTTATTTATAATATGTGTTCTGTTGCGGTGATTCAATGTATTGTATCTTGCTTATATTATGGAGTTAACAAAATGTGCTACCTCGCCTTGTAGTTTCGTTCCCTTGTGTATTTATTCACTTGTGAGATTGCTGGCTTTGCTTAACATAATTATATAATATTTCTATAATCCATTTAACTCCTTCTGTACCGATGAAGTATTTTGTGTATATTTCTGCTGCATCTAGACGATTATATGAAGCATCGGAAGGACGTATGGTAGCAAAAAGGATTAATTAAGAGAGTCTGTAGCCTTTTAATGTGTAGATATCCTTCCTAAGCTGAAGAAAATCGTCTAATAATTGCCCTATATTTAAAAAGACGCCACCGGTACAGAAGGGGTTAATCCGAGTGTCCATTTCGGAGTAGTGGGTGGCGAACTCCCAAGAGTCTTCCTGTTTTGGGGTGGTTTATTTCGGGGTGAACCCTCCGGTTGTCGGCACAGTATGGCTTTCTTGTAGTAGCTGTTCAGTGCCTACATAAGTAACTCTTCTACTTTTGCTGTATTGGCACTGACTCTACTACAGGAAACCCGTTGGATTTATGTCTGCTTAGGACTGCCCATCGTATTGGTAGGTATTTTGATTTGTGACCAGCCTATTCAGTAAAATAATATATTTAACATAATAAATTCAGAGCCGTGCATATTTTATTCAGCTTGGAAAGGATCCCACCCAGTGTTGTCATTCAGCACTGGTATATTCTGGATTAGCAGTCGATATTGTATTTTCACTGTGTGCTCGGGGTTCCAGTCGGTAGTGAGACGGAACCTGTTAGAGGATTGGTTGCACCTTGGATCCTCAGAGGGCCTGGAGTTGTGTGTTGGCTCTGATTTCTGTTGCTCATTGACGGTTGACGGGAGTGGAGGTGCAGTTACATAATAACTGTCTTCGTGGTGCAATGCATAAGTGTGTTGATTTACGGTGTGAGCGTCCTGGGTTCGAATCCCCGGACTGCCACATGTGTTTGTTAATTTAATTAATCGAGTTTAGGAGTAAAGTTGGTTAGTGGAGAGAACATAATAATTAGGCTACATCATATTCTGTTGATTCATGAATCATGGTCTCCCTTGTCATGTAACAATATATATATATATATATATATATATATATATATATATATATATATATATATATATATATATATATATATAAAAATACAGTATATATCGCAAGTATTTAATATATTTGGGTAACATTCAGACAGATAAACAAGCAAAGACAGTTTTATAATATCCGCATCTATCACTAGCGAAGATAAGCCACTATTAAAGCTGTCCGACCAATTGTATCCAGATGCAGCACTGACAATCCTTTGAACGATGTATCTTTGTGTCCTAAGTTTAGTTAATATAAGTTAATTCCCTTCCTTATTGACATGTCTGTTCTTAGTAATGCCTTAAACATAATATCACCACCAGCCACTCGTTTCAGTAAGTCCTTTCCATAGCAGTTATTATTTCACATTTAACACACACAATCACCTTCTTTAGTAAACTAAGGGAACTATCGCTCTTATTCTCAGTCTGATGACAGTCACCCTTCTATAATAAATATAACCACCTTATTTTCCGAAATGTATACACCATCAATTGCATTTATCCGAGCTATGTTTGTAAAACTTGATTGTGTTTACTTGCTATATTGTATGGGAAAAAGGGTAGCAATAGATAAATGTGTCATGATTTAAAACAATCCTTGGAGTGTCATGATGCATCAAGCAAGATATACATGTTCTGTGTTCATCCATTATTTAAGCGATGTATTGTAAGGTACTCCGTGTGGTATTACATTGTTAAAGTCATATTTCCAAACAAAGAACGCTTGGTAAAGAAAACATTTGCATAACATATGTTTTTTTTATGTAAATTTATGTAAATAAATATTAGGAGTGATGCCTCAATTTGATAAGTAACGTACCTTACAGCTTTAAACCAAATCAGTACTTTTTGCATCATTCGCACAGAATAATACGCAACGAATGTAAACCTTGTTGAACATTTATTACCAGGATGATATGAATACATCCGAGGCATTATACAAACCGAGAGAGGCATGATATTTAAGAACATAAGAACATAAGAAAATGGGAGTCTGCAGAAAGCCGATTGGCCCAAGCAAGGCAGATCCCTGTCCCACACAACCCCAAATCAATTACAAAGCCCAATTATAGGCTCAACACTCTAATACCCTGAGGATCATCTTACCAAAACGGTTAGAGATTAACGCAGGATTATGGGGATCTGCAGAGCGCTGATTGGCCCAACCCGGCTGATCCCCCTTCACACCCAACCCTTCTCGTCCATATGTTTATCCAATTTTATCTTAAAGCTCCCTACAGTTTTAGATCCCACTATAGCACTTGGTAGTCCATTCCACCCATCTACAACTCTGTTACCAAACCAATATTTGCCTATATCTTTTCTGAAACGAAATTTATCTAATTTGAAACCATTGGTACGAGTTCTTTCGCTATCACTGAGCTTTAGTACATTTGTCATGTCCCCTTTGTTAATCCCACTAACCCACTTGAACACCTCTATCATATCCCCTCTAACTCTACGTCTCTTTAACGAATGTAAACGTAATTTCTTCAACCTTTCTTCATACGGAAGATTTCTAATATTATGGATCATTTTTGTCATTCTACGCTGTACTCTCTCCAATGAATCTATGTCCATTCTGTAATAAGGATACCAAAATAGGACAGCTTAATCCATATGGGGTCTCACTAATGACAAGTAAAGTTTTAAGATAACATCAGCAGTTCTGTTACTCACACTCCTAGAGATGAACCCGAGAATCCTGTTTGCCTTATTACGAACGCCTATACACTGTTTTCTAGGCTTCAAATCATTGCTAACAAACACACCTAGATCTTTCTCGCAGTCTGAATTTTCTAATTCTAAATTAGCTAGTTTATATTTAACATTTGTTTGCATCTTCCCTATCTTTAATACCTTGCAGTTGTCAATGTTAAACTTCATCTGCCAATTTACTGACCATTCATGTAAGGTATCTAGATCCCTTTGGAGGCACTCTATATCGCTATCTGAATCAATTGATCTCCCCATTTTAGTATCGTCTGCGAATTTACTTATCCTACTAGTTATACCTAAATCTAGGTCATTTATGTATATAAGAAACAACAGGGGACCTAATACCGATCCCTGGGGGACACCACTTTTGACTGATCCCCACTCTGACTTGGTACCATTTATGCTGACTCTCTGTTTCCTACCAATTAGCCATGACCTAATCCATCCCAACAACGCCCCACCTATTCCATGTGCCTCAACCTTTCTCATCAATCTCTCATGAGGGACTCTGTCGAAAGCTTTACTGAAATCTAAATATATAATATCGTATGCCTTGTCATTATCTACTGCTTCATATACCTCTGAGAAAAAACTAAGCAAATTAGTAAGGCAAGAACGTCCCTGAGTGAATCCATGCTGAGAAGAATTGATTAAGTTAAATGTTTCTAAGTGGTTTCTCATTTTCCTAGCAATAATTGACTCTAGTAGCTTTCCTATGATTGAAGTGAGACTAATGGGACGGTAATTGGATGCTATTGATTTATCACCTTTTTTGAAAATCGGAACTACATTTGCAAGCTTCCAAGCTTCTGGAACTATACCTGTTTCTAATGAATTGTTAAAAAGAAATGTTAATGGGTAACTTAACTCATCTCTGCATTCTTTTAATACTCTGGCATATACCTCATCGGGACCAGGCGATTTCTGAGGTTTCAGTCTGTCAATTTCCTTAAGCACATCATTTCTACTTATAGTAACCGTACTTAACCTATTTTCTATACTATCGCTATATACCTTACGGACTTCTGGAATCTGTGCCAAATTTTCATTAGTGAAAACGGATAGAAACTGACTATTTAATGTACTGCACATTTCTAAATCATTTTCTGTCATTTCTCCTATCGAAGTTTTAAGGGGGCCTATTTTATCTCTAACTTTAGATTTATATAACTGGTAAAAAGCCTTAGGGTTATTTTTTGAGTCATTGGCTATCCTGATTTCATAATTTCTTTTGTCTGTCCTTATACATTTTTTAACCTCTCTTGATAGATTCTGATAGTAAGCAAGTAGGTGAATTTCGCCTTTCTTAATTTTTCGATATATTCCTCTCTTTTTTCCTAGAAGGTCTAATAGTCTATTATTCATCCATTTGGGTTGGTTCTGTGTTGATCTAAATTTTCTTTTGGGGATATATTTATTTTGCGCATTGTGGAGTGAAGAAATAAAATGATTATATGTAGCTGTCAAATTATCCTGAGTTAAGACAGGTATCTGAGAGAGAGTATGTTCATTTGCGCACCTGGGTCCACTTAATAGTTTAACCATAGGATCGACTCTTAAGGCTCTTCTTAATCCACCATAATTGGCTTTTCTGAAATCTGGGATAAGTGTCGTATTCTCTTTAGCCTTTCCTGTCCATTGTATGTTAAAATAAATTGATTTATGATCACTATTTCCTAGTTGATCTCCTATCTCTACATTATTTATCATTTGTTCATTATTACTGAGAACTAAATCGAGGATATTATTACCTCTAGTAGGCGAGTCTATGAATTGAAATAAAAAACTATCCTGTACCGCCTCAATAAACTCTTTTGAATCTGAGTCGCCGATTTGATGCTGCCAATCAATATTCGGAAAATTAAAATCCCCCATAATACACAACATTGCTAAACCTTGATGCTATTTTCACTTCCTGCCATAAAGCTGTACCTTCGTTTCTACTCATATTTGGTGATCTATAAATAACTCCAATAATTATGGTCTCACTACCTTCGCTAACCTCAACCCAAACACTTTCGTTATCAGTATTTAGTCTAATACCTGATTTAATACAGCCTTTTAAAGAACTCCTGACAAACACTGCTATTCCGCCGCCCCTCCTACTTGTTCGGTTGCGTTTAAACAAACTATATCCTGGTATATGGAATTCTGCTAAAAAAAAAAATGATTCTGTATTAATCCATGTTTCAGTCAGTGCTATAATGTCTATATTTTCGTTGCTAACAAGTGCTCTAAGTTCATCCATTTTGTTACATAAACTCCTACAGTTTGTATAATATAATCGCAATGAATTTATTTTACTGGTATCGGATTTACCTTTATTTCTAACTGAATTCCCATCTTCTGTTACACCTTCAATATTTCTACTAGCAGTACAATTAAAATCCTGTGACTGATATTTTCTATTCCTATCTGATGTACCAGTACGGCAATTTACCCTATCTAGACAATTATTCTTACTCATATTCTCAGGCTTTATTTTCAGCGAAACCCCGCGACAATCCTATCTATTGACCTAGCTAAATTTGCCACCCCTAGCCGAGAAAGATGAACCCCGTCCTGTGCGTACAACTGATTTTTACCATAGAAACGGGTCCAGTTATCAAGGAATGGTATTTCATTTGCATTGCAGTGTTTTCCAGCCGACAATTGATACCAATTGCCCTGGATGACCATTCCTTGCTGACCCCTCTCCATGGCAAGATACTGTGTACTACAGGTATGCCTCCCTTCCTCCTGACTTTATCTAACACCTCCCTGTACTGCCGAAGCAGTATAATCCATAATCATAATGGCATAATCCTCTGTCAAATATGTGTTTATGGTTATCGTTTCACGTAACATTTATAGCCAAGTCAGCACCTTAATGCAACACAAACACACACACAAACACGAAAGGAGAAGAATTGTATCGTGGTCCCTCCCTTGCCAAGCTGCTATCAGCTTGTGGTAGCCTACACGTAGTTTCACAATTATTGCAATGTACTATAGCGGTCGAAGTTCAGGCATGTAACGGTCGCCAAAGGTTGCATGTGACCCCGTAGTTAAGGTCAACTTAGGTTAACTTAGATTAAGAGACTCAATGGATATTCATCCTCAGGCCTGTAATTGACCAATAAACCAACAATTAGTATTCTTACATACACACGATTTTCTCAACCAGTATTTCATATCCGATTACTTTGGTGCATACAGTACATTGCTTGACTTACTAATGTTCATACATTTAATTCAAGAAATACATTATACAAAAAATCAATCTCCCTTGCACTCTCTTAGTTTCCACTGAGAGAGAGATCGCGCGCGTGAGAGAGATCGTGAGGGAGGGTGAGTCAGCCACTGCCAGCTTGGTTGTGTCAGTGTTGGTTGAAGCTCAGTGGTGGAAGGACTGCTGCCTAACTCTCACTCCGGCACTCGCGTGATTCCCACGATTATTTTATTCTAGTTGAATTGAATAATATTTAACTTGTGTTTTATTGAAAACATATTTTTCGATTTATAGACACAGGCCAAAAAGATTACAGAGACAAAACAATCCTCGATGTGTGCAATGGTCATGTATTACCTTAGCTACATGTAATGAACATGTAATTACCTCGCTACATGTAATGTTACATATTGATAATACTAAGGATTGTTGATATTATAGCCGTAAGTATTGGATTTAGCATTGTTGTTTATGTGTGTGTGTGAATCGAGTGAAATGAAAATAATGATTTATATTAGGCTACACTTTCTAGCTTACTTGTTTGGTGTATTGAGTGTAAGCTTAGTAGATGAGATGTGTTATAATTTAATACAGAAACGTTCAAGATGTATTACCTCGCACAACAAAAAATATACGATCAAGGTAATCCCAAATTAGTAAATATTTACTCATATATTAGTAGCCATCTTAGCTGATTAGTACACACACTTACACACACACACATAAAATAACTGGTCACAAAAATTTACAGGATCTTTCAGATTTGAAAACGGGTTCCTCGGTTTCATTAACCCATTCTTTACCAGCGGCAATATTTGTTTTCATTCTAGATACATTCAGACGATGTTCTGCAGTTTAAGAGGGATATACTGTATAGTAGTATCAAGTGTTAAGTGGGATAGTTCGAAGTCTGTTCATTGGTGGAGGCATTTTTTTAACTGAATAACATTGTTTATTTGCCAGAATTAAGTTAAAAACGGCACTGGTACTGAATGGGTTAAAAACTATAATATTCGTAGAACACAGCATAATTGCATAATTTGCATAGGCTATATAGTTAATGACAACCATACCAAAATTATATTACCACACTTGTATTACTATAATTAATTTTCTAAAAGAAGCTTACTTGATTTAATATTCTAATCAATATTTCCTGAACAATTAAACATATTTTTTTTATGTGTTGACAGTACCAGTGTGCCAAAATTCGCCCATTTTCTTTGTGATCCCGAACCTAACCTCTGAAAAATATTGATACTGAAATTGGCTGTGACGCCTGTGAGCCTGTGACTGTCCCGGGGCGGCCGGGAGCCCCACTAAACCTGCCATTCTATTTCTACATTAAACTCATCAAACGATACTTGCTTTGCTCTACACTGTACTCTACATTAGCTATGATCTTACAACTATTATATATCACCTGTATTGAAGTCCAAATGAAGCTACTAATGTAAATATAAACGGATAAATCCAGAGCTCGAGTCATGTGAGCTATTTGTTTACACCGTGAAAACACAACTTGTTCGGTTCGGATGAGGTGACTGACTTTAGCACCAATATAACAAATATAAATTACAATAAGGAAACAGCCATCGTTCATAGAACGAACTCCTGAATGGGAGAGTCCGCTAAAACAAACAAACAAACAAACAACCAATGTACCCCTACACTCCGATGTTATATTGCGCCGAAGGCTGAGTCAAGACGAACACAACTACCGTACTTTTATTGGCACTAGAATCCTCAATAATATGTAGATTAAAGGATAATAATAGGTATTTATCTAAAACTATGTATATAATAACTAAACTACTACATGTGTTTAATATATTGACTGAATTTCACTGAAATGAATAATGTAAAATATTAATTTAAGTTTGAATGTTAGTTTTCTGACGAAAAATGATCCCAGTTAACCCCCCGCCAAAATACACGATATTTTTTGTATGTATTAATTTTAAGGGGTCTCTAATTTCTCAAAAATAGTGAATGAATATCAATTTTATGTGTTTGACAAAGAGCGCAAGACCTTGAGGCATAAGGTAAGCTATAAATTAGTATGATTTTATGATGAATTATTGGTTTTTCAGGGGTATATATGTGGTTGGATTAATGGAAAACAACGAAACAATATTAGCTATGTTTTCCGTTGTGGTGTTTCCGAGAATGATCCAATGATGACGTCAAATTAGCTTGCCGCCAATCAACTGTGGAACACTTGGAAATGTGTTTAGCTGTTATTTACCGATATATTTGTGGAAAATAGAGTGAATTAAGGGGCTGGAATATAACATTGACTTCATGTGAATTGCGAGTGCCCTACACATTCTAAAATTGTGCATATTAATCTTGGGGAACTCATTATATATAAGGTATAAGTTCAAGGTGATACTTTGGATAAACCTGACTTCTAGCAAGCACCAAACAGCGATTTTGTAAGTAGCCAAGCATATTATTTTTTCAGATAAGCCTAGGCCTAGGGCCTAGTGTTGTATAGGCCTACTTGCTATGATGATAATGATGATTTGAAGCAGAAATGAGTAGCCTAGGCTGAGGCTAGGCGTATTAGGCTTAGGATAACCCATTATCCAACAATCTTAGGACTGCCCCCACTAGTGGGGCTATGTATAATGTATTGATAGGCTAATGAAGATCAAGGAAGATTTGAGGTTAAAGACAGTAACAAATAAGGTTAGCTAGGCAGCTGGGAATCTGGTTCTGGTAGGCTAAGACTCAGAGCCCCCACCTCTTAACCCGGGAATGGCAAAGATCCTCAATTAAGGTAATTATTTATAAGATGACCTTTTTTTCTAGTTATTAAAAACTTACTCTATGGTGTATTATATGATATATAGAAGCAATAGAACTGTTAAAATGACCGGGGAAGTGTATATTAAACTTAGCCTAGACCAACATTCCTGTATTTTTTTATTTTTTTGTGTAAGGCTAGGCTAGGCTAACCTAGCCTTGGCTACTCTTGAGGTTTGGAACACAGTAGGCCTAGGCCTATTTTAGATGTCTAACTTTTAAAATAATAATATATAAATACGTAGGCTAGGATTAAAAAATTGTTATTATACAGAAAGTTCATTTGTGTTATCACTCAAAAAAACAGCGTCGTTTGACACCCTGGCTAGGCTATAGCCAGGCCTAGCCTATGACAATAACAGTTTGCCGTCATGCCGTGGGATTATAGGGGATAATAGGGGCCGCCTATAGGATTTATTGAGGAGCCCTCACCACCGCCTTGCCCCTCCCCAGGGCTTGTTGAAATTCTCATCTAGCCTACTGCCTAGTTCCTCAACAGTCAACCTATTATTGTATCCCACGACAGTCAAAATAGATGCAATTAGTGTAAACAAGGCATGGCCTGGCAGGCGGTAGCCTACGCCCGAATACTACATCCTTACCATTATTTTTTAGGTACGGTACCGGTATATAAGCTGAAGCCTATGAAACGGTACGGATATAATCCTGTGTAGGGGGTGAACCTGTACATAGGCTAGCCTATATCTCAATAATTTGGTAATGTTACAAACAAAAAATACATTTTACATTCATAAATATTCCACTAATAGGCTATACTAGTTATTTAAGGTTAGGTTAGGTTTTGGTTAGGATAGCCTAGGTTAAAGATATTGTTCAATGTTTCTTAGTAAATAGGCATCTGAAAACAGTTCCCGCGGGCCGCTACACAGGATCTTATGAACGGTACGTAACAGACAGTCCTAACCTAACCTAACTTAGTGTCTAAAGTGAGGTCTGCACCGTCTGCTGCTAGCCTATGTTCTTATAACATTTTCTGCCAAAGTACCGGCACAATTTAATAAAGAGTGTACACTGTACCAGTACAGTACTGTACTGTATAGGCCTAGCCTACAGTAGGTTAAGCCTGCCACCCTACAGTGGATTTATAGAGTTTTCGGCCATGATTTGGGTAGACCTGTCACTGAAGAATACTTTCGCAGTCTTACCGTTTGTTTTTGTTTTCAAGGTATAGCAGACGAAAAACTGTATACTTTCATCCTTGACCAACTGTACAGCCAGCAGCTAGGCCTACCGCCTACAGTGCATTTATAGATTTCCCGGAATCCCGGCCATGACTTGGGTATCACTAAAGAATCTTTCCGCAGCCTTATGTACAATTGTTTTTTGTTTTTCTTCAAGGAATATAGTACAGTATTTTATTATTCAATTGTTTATCATGTTATGAGTAGATAATTTGCATTACCTTACCCTAACCTAACTTTACTTAGTCTTAGTGTCCAAAGTGGGGGCTGCCACAGTCCACACACCCGCTAACTAACATATATAATTGGTATGTCTTGTCATTACTATAACCTGACTTCATGGGGGTAACGGAGACTTGATTGAATATTTTCGGAATTAGCCTAGCAGAATCTTGAGTCTTTTAACCCTTATTTAGCGGCGAGCAACATAAGTCGAGTTAAATAAAGCTGGACTATGTGGCGGCGCTCGACATAACTCGAGTGGCAATTTCAGCACGTAATGTGGCTGAGAGAGAGAGACAAGTGGTGGCAGGAGACTAGCGAGCGTATGACTGCTCCAGACCACCGCGGCGAACCTACTGACACAAATCTCAGCTCCCTCCTCCCTCTCTCACTCGCTACATACTCAATTATGTACTGAAAGTACCGAATTACCTGCTTTTTGCACTCGCGTTGCACGGTTATTGCAAGAAAACTATCCATCATACAAGGATCGTTATGGTGTCATTCGAAAGCTCTGTTTGCCTTTCAGGGATAGGTACTTGTTTTACGTTCTGGGTCTTATTTAGGCATGAAAATGATCACGTAAACAGCCCTATTTTGGCTAAAAACACCCCGCTGTGCGGTACACATAAATAAACCGCATAGGCCGCTCGTAAGGTGTTAAAGTTGTGAAAATTAAAGTAAGTTTCTACGTTCCTACTGATTGTACTTAACCCGAGATGGGAATAGCCTACCCAGGTATTTTTTACTCGGCCCAGGGAAAATAATAGACAAACAAATGTTCTAATGGTAAATGGTACCGGTATGTATTTTAACCAGTACTCTATAGTAACTCATGTATCATATGAAAGGATATAAATTAAGTATGTAATAGTTCTTGGAATGCAACAACAAATATACATGAAATCTTTATTGGACAAAAGTTACAAAACTAAAACAGGGACTGCTAAGAATAATTTAAAAACCTGTTTTCAATGCCTATATTAGTGGACCTGAAGTGAATCCCTTTGAGACTGAAGTACAGGCAGCCAGCTCCCCTAGTATCCTGATTAAACACCAGTAAACATACATAACATCCCTTTTACTTACAATATTATTAATTCCTTTTAATAAATGTTGAGCATGTATTGTGCGTATATTTACCTTCACATCTCAAAATTTCTCCGGCATCAGGGGGCTGCGCCCCCCGCGGACGCCGCGCCCCCCGCGGACGCCGCGCAAAATTGATCCTTGTAAGCTTAGAAAAATGATCCAGAACTGGATATTTTCTGTTTTGGCACCCTGGTGGACACACTGTAATAGTCTATTCACTAGTCTCTAACAAATGCTGGACAGACATTTAAGTTGAATATTATGTATGACGATATTGATTTTTCAAAGCAAAAGTTATAACAAAATCATAAAAGTCAAATTACTTCATCGGGGGAGCATAAAAATATCGATGTAGTATTTGCAGTACCGGTAGTTAGAAGAACGAATGTTTAGTTTGTTTTTTCTTTTCTATGTGAGTAAGGGAGACAACAGGCAGAACTGCCTGTAGCGAGTGCCTCCCCCAGAGTTGAAAGAGTGGCAGGGCCAACATCAAGGGACGTTCGAGCCAAAATGCCTGGACACACGGAGTTTGAAGTAATTTAAGTCATAGGAAGAAGGAAAGACTGATAATGGGAGTTTCAGAGCTCAGCTGCTGAATAGAAGAAAGTCTGAAAATAACTTTTCACTCTTGAGTTACTAAAAGGGGGTGGTATACACTGAGAGAGCTCCGAGGAACACTGATTATTGTAATAGCGGTAGAGTAGTGAGAGAGATGCAACATTGCGGCGAAGAGAGACTTCAGATATTTGGTGAGTGGACGTGAGTTAATGAGACGGAAGACTTTCTTTTCTACTTTGTATATAAGTGCTATGTGGAAGGATCCTCCCCACACGTGTGAACAATACTCAATACATGGACGCACTGTGCCCTGTACAGAGCAAGAAGCTGCACATGGGTAAAGAACCCCTGGAGGTGGTTAAGCACACCTAGCTTCTGGGAAGCTGTTTTAAACTAGAGTGGTAATATTATCTTTCCAAGAGAGATCAAAAGAAAAAGATAATACCAAGAATGAAGATGAAGAGTAAATTTGTATGTTTTTGAAGAGTAGATCATAGTTTTCTGGAAGAGGGCGACGAATAGACAGATGGAGAAATTTAATTTTTGAAATATTGGAAGAAACAAGATTTTCTATGCCCCAATTAGGCTGTAGATAGAGAGCTCAGAAGATAGGTGTTTTATGGCCTCCTTACGTGAATTTTGGAGTTCCTGCTGTAAATAATTTTGTGGAAGGCTAGTTGAATGAATGCATAGACAAAATGCCGATATGTCAGAAAGCCGAGACTGGTATTTTGGTATCGGCTTTGTGTCTCATGGGTCGGCATTTTGTCTCACGAATCGTCATTTTGACTCGATACTGAACCATTTCGAAATAGATAAGTTAGCTTAGCCTTTTGCTACTTTTCGTTATTTTTCACTAATTTTCGTATTAGTACCTAATTTTTAGGCAAGTAGTGGCCAGGGTTGTGAGTAACCGAACAGCAGACGTAATCTTGAAACTTTATTTAGCGTTAGTGAGGCCACATGTGGATTATGCTGTTCAATTTTGGTGTCCCTATTACAGAATCGACATAAATTCCTTAGAGAGAGTACAACGAAGTATGACAAAAATTATCCATAATATAAATCTTCCATATGAAGATAGGTTGAAGAAAGGTTGAAACGTTAGAGAAACGCAGAGTTAGAGGGGATATAATAGAGGTGTTCAAAGGGGTAAGTGGGATTAATAAAGGGGATAATTATGAAAGATGTACTGAAGCTCAGTGATCGCAAGATAAGTATAATAAACGGTTTTAAATTGAATAAATTTCGTTTCAGGAAAGATTTAAGCAAATACTGGTTTGGTATCAGTTGTAGACATGTAGAATAGGCTGCCAAGTGCTATAGTGGGATCAAGAACGATAGAGAGCTTCAAGATAAAATTAGATAGACATATGGACGAGATGGGTTGGATGTGAGAGGGATCTGCCTTGTATGAGCCAATCGGTTTTCTGCAGACTCCCATTTTCATATGTTTTTATGCTCTTGATCACCTATACATGCACAACTCAAGGATGACAGACTCGTATGTATACATTTTGTTTTACATTAATTTTGATTATTGCGGATATAATCCAAAGATAAAAAAGGTAAAACACTATTTTATCTTCAATTTCTTACAGCAACCAATATACAGTAACGGTATAATATATAATGTATAAATTATATAATGTTAATTAATAATTAGGCTATATCTTTTAGTGCGGAAAAAAGGGGGGAGGGGGTTACTAAGTCATAATGCCGACATAGGTCTATCCATTCGAGACAAAATGCCAACGCTGCTGGAGAGTCAAAATACTGGCGTGGGATTTTCGTCACAGCATTTTGACCTGACACCAGTTGAATAGTGTAATGTAGAGTCATCTTTATAAGAGTGAATGGGGCTGGAGGTGCAGTTGAGAAGGTCGTTAATGAATGAAGGGTTGAGTTGTGTGTTGTTGAAAAATAGCTGATAGTCTTGTGGAAGATTGTGATGGAGAGATAGAGGGAGAAACTGGGTCTTGGAGGCATTGAAAGTAACAAGATTTTCTCTGCCCCAATCAGAAATAATAGAAAGATCAGAAGATTGGCATTCTATGGCCTCGCCTTGTTTGATTAGGAGTGCTTGCATTCTGGATTGATGCTAAAAACTAATTGATTAGTGTAAGGTAGAGTCATCAGCATGGGCCTATGAGTGGATAGGACTAGAGGTACAGTTGAGGAGATCATTGATAAATATTAGAAAGATAATTGGAGATAGGATAGAACCCTGACGAACACCGAAGTTGATAGGTTGAGGAAGTGAAAGGTGGCCTTCCACAAACGCAGCTATGGAATGGCCGGAAACGAAATTATAAACAAAGGTACAGATGGAGGGATAGACACTGTAGGAGGGTATCTTGGATATACAGGATTTGTGCCAGACTCTATCCAAGGCCTTCAATATGTCTAGTGCAACAGAAAAAGTCTCACCGAAGTCCCGAATGGAGGATGACCAAGCAATAGTAAGATAAGAAAGAAGATCACTAGTAGAGCGGGCCTTAGGGAAGCCATACTGGTGGTCTGAGAGTAGGTTATTGGAAGATAAATGCTCAAGAAATTTTGAGGAAAGAATAGTTTTAAAAACTTTAGAGATGCAAGCAATGAGAGCAAGTGGACGATAGTTGGAGGGTTGAGAGCAGTCACCCTTCTTTAGGACAGGTTGAATGAGAGCAAACTTTTAGCCAGAAGGGAAGACGTTAGAGGTGAGACAGATACGGAAGAATTTACCTAGGCAGGAAGTCAGCACTGAAGCACATTTTTTTTTATTACAATAGGAATAACACCGTCCGGCCGTACGCCTTCTTAGTATTAAACCCAGAGAGAGTAGAAAGTACATCCTTGAAAGATATTATGATGTTAGGCATGAGTAGGAGAGAAGGGTGTGGAAAGGGAAGAATAGCACCGGAATCATCCAAAGTGGAGTAAGGAATAAGTGACGGTGGTGCCGTCAGATTGGAAAAGAGGAGGGAAAGATGAAGAACAATAATGGAGAGGTTTTTGGCTAGATGCAAAAAGGCTTGGGAAGAGCTAGAGTTGGATAGTTCAGTTCATTTATTATTGATGAAAGAATGTTTGGTGAGGCGAAGAACAGATTTGGCTTGATTCCAGGCAGAAACATAGGAAGTATGAGATTCTTGAGTTTGAGGGCGACGGTACCATTTGATTACTTCCTCCTTATTGTGGACAGCAAGCGTAAGTAAACCAAGATTTTTATGCATTAGACTGAGAGAAAGAAAATGGAATATATGTGTGGTAGAATATTAATGGAAGTTAATTATATATATAGGCTATAATCCAAATCAATAAATCCAAGGCAAATTACTTTAAGTCTAAATTGGATTTAATCTGAATCTAAGCTAATTTACATCCAAAGGTCACTCACATATGTTTGTATTAAAATAATGTTCAAAGGGTTAATTATACACCAGAATTTAACTCGCCAATATCTCCATGTGACAATGAGGCAAGGGACAAGGCTGGTTAAGATGGCGGACGGCGGGAGGGTCAAGACTGGCACGGGAGCACAGTACCGGTACAATAAAAGAATAACAAATGATTATGATATGGTAATGGACATGAGTAGAAATGCTTAGCTGTCAGTCATGGCGTCGATGAGAGCGTCGTTGAAGTGCATATGTGGGTATTGCTGGCTGTATATTGTGAATATAAGCACACTAGCACAATTAAATGAGACGGAAATTATATGTTGACAGGGTGAGCTCTGTGGGTGCTCTAACGTCCCGCGAACATTGCTGCCTTAGCAAACTCCAGGCGGGAAAACCATTGTACCGCATCTAGGTTGCTTAATACGATAATTTAATATATACGATAAATTCATATAAACAACAAAAGACCCTATTAATATTGCATAATAGCATATTAGGCCTTTGATAATTTTAACTTACTTACAACTTGCAATCTTATTATTCACGATCTAACTTCCTACGCCGTACCGTGGAATCACTGGACCGTGAAATAACTACCTCCACTCGTCACGCTAGCGCTCGTACGCTAGCCTATATATTGCCTATATCTATCGTATTACACGATACACTCCCCCTAAGAAACCTGAACCCCACCTTAACCCCTTACGGAAGGGGATGTTTGTATCTTCTACTACCTGCCTTTCGGGCATATTTACCCTAAACGAGCTTCATTCCATGCTCTTTTTCATGCATAAACAAGAGCCAGAGCATAATACAATTATGTATCCGTGAAAGGGCGATAATAGAGCTTTCCAATGACACCTGAATCATCCTTATACGATCAAGGGTTCTCTTGCAACGATATTGCAACAAGAGGGGAAAAACCCTAAAATACGGTAAATTCCCCAGTTTTTATTTTATTTTATTGGCGGGACTAGGTCCATGCCGAGCGGTCAGAGCCCACCTATCATTCTCCCAATGCGTGGACTCTCTCTCAGAGCCGATAATGTGCTCAACATCCCTTGCGACATATGTTGGGCTCCGCAGGGGTAGCCATGATTCTCTCACTTAACATATGTCGGGCCCCGTGGCTTGAATGTTAAATTAAAGTTGCCCAGAGGCTATCTTCTGATGTCACATGTCAACGGCGCCAACAGCAGCGCATCTGGGACGTGTCCCAGTCCGAGGGTGATCACCATCAGCAGGAAGTGAATCATCATGTTGAGAATCCTCGGACCCAGCTATATCAGGTGGAGCAGAATCGATCTCCATAGCATTCAAACGTGCGATTGGACGAACAGCAGTTCCAGTGGCTGTCTTCAATAGCGCCGACCGCTCTACAGAGTCTTCCCCCTTGTACACCTCCAACACGCGGCATAATTTCCAGTATAAACGAGGACTATCTTCCCGTATTAAGACCACTTCACCAACAGTAGGTGTCGATGGTCTTCCAGAGGGCTTTATACTCCTTTCCCTCAAAGCTAGCATATATTCATTAATCCACCTTTTTATAAAATCGTCGATTACCTTTGATTTATACTGGTACCGCTTAGATACCGCTGCTTCAGAGTTCAACGAAGGATCCTCTAGTTCTACAATTGACTGGAAATCAGGCGGAAACGCAGTCAATGGTTTACCGTAGAGTAAGTGAGCTGGCGCTAATGGTAGTGGTTCTTGAAGGTTGGTGTACACATACGTGAGCAGACGATCATTCACGACTGCTTCTATTTCAGTGAGACCTGTCATCAACTCACTCTTCTTCAATAGAGCACATCTTACTACCGCTCTTAGTCCTGCTTTAACTATGCCGACACACTGTTTCCACATTCCACCCAACCAAGGGTCCTTAACTGGTATGAACCTCCATTCGCATTTCTTTTCTCCTATAAAAGCAAGGATCACTGCTCATTTCCTTAAGGTATCTAGATGCCTGGATAAAAGTAGGAGCATTGTCGCTAAGTACTAATTGAGGGAATGAACGACGTACACAAAACCGTCTAAATGCTAGCATAAATTCCTCACTAGACATATTGACACATAATTCTAGGTGTACCGTGCGAGAGGTCGCACAGGTAAACAATAGTATATAGACCTTATCTTGCTCTTTTGTCTTCAATGCTCCAGTGTAATCTAACCCTACAGCTTGGAGGGGTTCGATATGTTTTACACAGCATTCAGATAAAGGCGGAGCTGGTCCAGTCACATACGGTTTACCCTTTAGTATCTGGCATATTACACATTTCCTAACTACGCGTCGAGCTACTTGTCGAACTCTGGGTATCCACTATGTGAGATGCAAATTTGATATGATGTGATAGACCCCGTAGTGTTTTACATCTTTATGGGCACGTATGACCAATAGGTCAGTAACGTGATGTCTTGCTGGCATAAATATAGGACGATTTGTGCCGTCTGTTACACCCGACCACTTCAAGCATCCCTCACACCTGATGAGGCCATTATGTAGGTGCAACCTCAGTTGACAAACTAAGTTAGGCATTATTAACTTATCTGAGCTATTCAAAGATTCTAATTCATTGGAAAAGGTTTCTGCTTGAACCCATTTAATCAAAGTTACTTCAGCTGCTTTATATTCACGAGCATTAATGATGTGACCCTTATTGCAGAGTTGGCCCATTACTTTAACCTTGATGTTGGATACCTATCTCAACACCCAAGCTACAATTCTGACTAATTTATTATAGTCACCGAATCTTGCCTACTCTATTAATGGATCAGGTGGCTCATTTGGTTGGGCTGTAACTTTCACTGTTTCCAGTGGCAGAAGTCCCTCACCAACAGCTTTCCATATCGTCCATTCATTCTCATGGAGCAGCCAATTTAGACCATGCCACCACAATTCGGATTTTATTAACTGGTTAGCCGTTATTCTCCTAGTTATGAGATCACTAGGGTTGTCTTGTATTGATATAATGATATGTGATGTCTGGTAATAGGGCCCTAATCTCATCTACCCTATTTCGCACATAAACTGGCAGACTTCTTGCTATGTACCCAGTTGAGTTCTACTTGACTATCGCACCATACGTGAACGACATTAATATTTAATTCCTCCTCGTATGCTGTGCGTACATGATTCACCAGACGTCCTAATAGCAGCATGACAGTCAATTCACTTTTAGGGATAGTTTCCTTCTTGACCGGTGCTACCTTCGCCGGGGCAGTAACTAAATGCGCCCCAAATGAAGTACCGACATAAATGGGTATCCCGTAGACCGTGGCACTAGCATCGCAAAATGTAATGTAACATCGCCGAATGCCGTCACCTTACGAAGTAGCTGTTTAGTACATAATATGTCATACTCTTTCAACAATAATGTCCCTTGATCATTTAAGTCCTCGGGCAAATTGTCATCCCATCCTACGTTGCGTCTCCAAACTTCCTGCATCAGAATCCTAGCTCTTATGGTTACGGGTAATGCTAAACCCAAAGGATAAACAAATTGCGAAACTTTGCTCAAGAGACTCCTCTTCGAGTGCGTTCCTGTCTGCTGAACAAAATACTTTGTTTGAAGGTTAGAATGTCTTGTTCTGGTTGCCAGATCATCCCCAAATTTCTGGTCTTTTCCTGGTTATGAGATGCCGTACCGTCCATCTGAATTAGACTCCAAAGATTTTCACTGTTAGTAACCCACTCGCGGAGAAATAAATTAGCTTCTGTGAACAATCTATGTGCTTGCCAGTAGGTATGTAATAATTCATCCTGACTATAGCTAGAACCCTGCAAATTGTCTATATATTTTTTTTCTTTCTATATTCCAACTACTCCCTCTCGGGCATAGGCTAATAGCCTTTACACACTACCGCTGAACACGGTGAGACCCGTGAGGTCTTGCTCCAGTCTAGGGAGTGAGACATGCGAAGCTTCACGGCTAGAAGCAACTACATCACTGAAGCCGCCACGCCTCTGCGCTTCACAGTCTTATCCCCCACATTCGAACCCTCACTCTCAGAATGCCACCTATTGAGCAATTAACTCACTAGGCATTGCCCCCCTGTAACATATTTTTGAATATGGGAATATTCATACAATGCTATTTAATCAGGGAACAATGAGGGTATTTTTTTGGCATTTCGGTGTGCTGTGGTAATGCACTGATACTAGGTACAGCACAAATTCTATCCCAATAATATCTCCCATTGACATATTGGGATTCGAACCCGGGTCCATTGGATTACCAGTCCAGTGGCAAGACCACTCTGCCACACCTCCCCGCGAGATACAACCCGCGTGATAGTTTATTAGTGTCCTCACGAGTATCTGACAGATGTTTTTTAATTGTGGCATTTAACCCGGGAACTGCTGGGAGACTCTTAAGAGTTCCCCCGGCGGACTGCGGGGAGACTCTTAAGAGTCAGAGAAAGAAAAAAATAAACTTTTGATATCAAATTTTTTTTTATTTTTTTTTTATTTTTTTTTTTTTTTTTTGGCCCCTGGTCCATGCAAAATCTCAGTCCTCTACCTCCCCTCCTTCCCCACTTTCCTCCTCTCCTTCAGTTATCACCTATTTTCCCTGTTATTCCCTTATTCTGAGGTATATTTTCGTGCTAACATTAGAAATCCGGTTACAGGGTGTGGTCATCACTGATAGCAAGCGAATGCAAGAGAGAGAGAGAGAGTATCGATCGACTGTATCTCACTGGCCTTGGGGGAAATTGGCGGGAAAGCAGCTTGCCTCACCCATACATTATACATCTCGCGGGCTATATCTCCGATTTTGACCATCCAAACGCTGTTTTCACTCGTTTTATTGTTGTTTCAGGTTAATACCTTTATAATCAACCCATAATAGGCGCATATGGATAAGTATTAATGCTATTAATGGTACAATGAATATTTTAGTGACGGAAACACCTCAAATACGTCAGCACAGGGGGACGTTTCCAATTACCCCCAATGCGCACTTGTTAGGTTAAAAGAAACTGCGAGCATGTAGCACCAAAGAGTACGACCCTAAAGCTGTATATCTCGACCGGACTTCCAGAGTCGCTAATGTCTTCGAACCATGAAAAGCGAGTGACATCTTGATCTTCCCTTTGCAATTTCACCATCACGAAAGCCTTCTCGATGTCACTGGTGAAAGCATATTTCCCCAGTCTAAATCGCAATAGGTGTTGAGACAAATCCGACACCATTGACACCATTCTGTCAGTAGGCAGTCATTTAGACTGGGCTATTGACCTTGGTGGGCCGAGCAGTCATACACCACCCGTATTGGTGTGGTGGCACTGTCTTTTCTCACCCCGTGATGGGCTATCTAATGAACCCTACCCTTCCTTGTTGGTTCTTTCACATCGACTCGTTCTATGAAACCCCAGTCTAATTAGTCCCGAAATACGTCATCATACGCCTGGCGCGTGCTCGGTTCATGTATTAATTTACGCTGTAATGTGCGCAAGCGACCCAATGCCAAACCATAATTTGTTGGTAGGCTTATCACATTATCTCTCCAGGGTAAACAAACCTCGTACTGTTTTTCTGCGGCACAATAGCTCACAGACTTCTCAAACTTCTTTATCGCAATTTCAGTCATAATCAGTCTCCACAGGATTAATGCCTCTGTGATCTAATTTCCACAGTCTTTCCAGGTCGAACTCGGCAGTCCTTTTAGGGTCACTAGGTTGGGTTTCGTCACTTACCAACTCCTCTACGGCGGTTTCATTCACCCTTAATATAGAGACCGTGTCGACCAGAATCTTTGACTGTGTAGTATGTACCTTTTCGCTCATACAAAAGCCAAATTTAGTGGGGATTAGAATCACACCACACATTCTTTTAAATTCAGGGTATACTACATCGTAATAGTGATCAACACTAAGTAGAACATGCACCTCACTTTGATTTCCAATGGGATCTGACAAGTTAACCCCTTTGCTACGTAATGTGTGTTCCACCTTCTTCACTCCCACAGATGCATATTCTGGTAGGGTGTCTACTACGATACTTATCATAAAGTACCTTTGTGTACGGTAAAAATAGGAAACCTCCGCTATTTTGTAGTCTTGTTTGTCAGTAACCCCCGTAAAGCCCTGTAATCTAAGATTCTCAGCCACTACGATTCGGTGCTAAAGTTCCATTAATATGGACCTTTTTTATAAAGGACCGTTGAGAACCCTGGTCGAGAAGCACTCGACAAACTTGTTTACTGTCACTACCTTCCATAGGAATCTTAATGGTGGGCAATATAGTGGTGTCTTTCGTACTACCTAATGTCAAAGTTGTAGTACCCTCTGGATTGTCATCTCCACCTTTGTCAACTGTAGGACACAACTTATCAAAGTGATGTCCTTTACAGTGACGACAGGGCCTTAAGTACGTGGCAGTACATTGCCCTTGCTTACCATGTTCTCTACTCAGACAACCTGCACATAGCTTCAACCTTTTCGCTTGTGCGATTTTTAACTCATTTGTTGGGTATTTCACACAGAAACTCTATTTATGCTTGTTATTATTACAAAGTTTACATAAAGTCTGTGCGGGTTTCTTGTATGTACCGTCTTTCTTTCCCTTGGTCCCCACCGTCATACTTACAGTCCCCCTCATTTCGACATTCCCACCCCCTCCCGACACATTCATTCTCCTATTGTTCAACTGTAAATTACTAATATGTAAATTAAATTAACCCGTACAGCCCCAGCGACGCGTTTGACGCATCGGCGATGTATGTAACGCACAGCCCCAGCGACGCGTCTGACGAGTCGCCCTAATTGCTCCGACCGTAACCTCAGGTGTAGCCACTCGAGAGGGCTCAGATTTGTATGGTAACTGTGTACGTATCCCACGCAACCGTGGCGATGGTTGAAAACTCTCAAAGTCCACGTGCGTGTGCGTGAGCGCGCAATAACCATTTTTTTGGGGGTAATTGCCTTAAATTTTTTACTCTTGTAAAATAAGTTTTCGGGGGCTCTGTAGGACCATTCTTTAAGCTTTTTGAGCGGTTTTTCATGGTTTTTCCTTTATTCCTAACCCATTCGCTATTATTTCTGGAATAAAACCAAATTTTGAAAACCGGCCGGGTTCTGGTGAACAAACATTACAAAACTAGCCGGGGCTCCACGGGTTAATAGTAAATTACTAATATTTACTGAACGAGGTTTTAAACTCGCCCAGATCAAATGATCTGACCATGTCGAGTATTGCCATAGGAAGCTTCTGTCTTAGTATAATAACTATCATTTCCTGTGAGGTCATCCCTAGGGTGTCTAGTGATCGAGTATGGCATTCCATGTCTGCTCTACATTTTGCTAATTCATCAACCTTGTATTTTGGTTCTGTCAGATTTAACAAGGCGACGACATGGGCCATTTTCAATTGTTCCCGATCCCCGTATGTTGACTGTAATAATTGTAGTGCCTCAAGATAACTATCACCTACTACCGCGAAACCCTCTATTAGATGTAAAGCCTCTCCTTCCATTTGTCCTTTCAGGTAATGAAACTTCCGGACATTATCCAAAGTGGATTCATGTACGGTAGATCTAAACACGTCCCAAAAGGTTATCCACTCCGTCAAGTTACCCCGAAATGTAGGTAGATTGAGCTTTGGGAGGTGCACAGTATGTTTTGGATCTGCCCTTTTATTGGCATCGTTTTCGCCTCCCTTCTTGGTCATGACAGCTCGCTGTAACAAGTGCTTCGCTTTGAAGACTGTTTCGTCATATAGGCCACGATTTTCACACTCTGATACTATCTCATCATCCTCATACTCGCCACAATCACCTCACTTGGAGTAACAATACGACTATGTGTAGCCTGGACATTATCTAGTCTAGCCTCCAATTCTTCGAGGTCAGTAGTAGTGATAAAAGTATTGACATCGACTATTAATCTATTTAACACTCCCCGAAGTCCTGCCCTTTGATTTTTCGGGGCTTTACTTTGCACCCCTCCAGACGGTATCTCTGCTGATATACTCATTGTTATGTATACCTATAGGCTATCTATACCTTACAACGCTACAATGTTATATCAACACGGCAAATTATTAGCTTTGTTAAGAGATGCAGAACGGCAGACTTCTTTGTTAAGGAGAAAAAATAGTACAATAAATTGGCAATACACACACTAAATGGCCATAATGAACAAAGAAAATGTCATTTCAGGTCAGGTGTCATAGGAAGTCTGAAAAATGAAATGAAAGAAAAATTATTGGGGGAATATAATAGGTGGGATGCAAGATTTAGGGAGGCGCAACGACACGACCCCGGCGTCGCTCTCCAACCAACGCTTTGTCAGGCCTACTATTTTATTATAGAGCTGTTGGTTGGTTTCCAAATCCAGATGGACACCGTCTCGATCGAGATCCCGTACATTGAGGGTGATGGATATGAATCGGTGCTCCCTCTCCGTCAACTGGCACCTCAGGATGCGGTTTACGGAGTTACGGATCGCTTGGTAATCCTCAGTTCAGAAACCTCGGACTCTGGTCAGGTTTTCGATAGCTACGATCTTGCAGCTCCCCTCGGTCTCTCTCTCGAGATCCAACGCCACCTGTTTTATGTCATTGGCCAGTTCTTGGGGCACTGTACCGGGGCCAATGTTGTTGCCTCCAATAAACAGGTATGTCATAAGAGGCCTGAATCGTACCACACGTCCCCACTCTGAGGAGGCTCTCAGGGTGTCTATTCTGGCCCCAGGCACCCCGAAGAAGGAGAGCTCGAAGTATCGATCCCCCTCCTACGCCCTATACCCCACAGGTCCTCGCGCAGCCGCCCTGAGCCTAGTGGCATATGAACGTCCAAATGCGGCAATCCTATCGGCTACCGGCGCCAGAGTTCCTGGATTATATCCAAGCCCTACTCCTCCTGGGTCCTTGCTCCTGCATGCCTGTGCTAATCCCATACTCATTGCCTTCAAAAATCCCTTATTGGTAGCATAATCCCGGGTCTGCGCACCACTGTGGTAGAATATTAATGGAAGTTAATTATATATATATAAGCTATAATCCAAATAAATTACTCTAAGTCTAGATTGAATTTAATCTGAATCTAACCTAATTTACATCCAAAGGTCACTCACATAATATGTTTATAATAAAATAATGTTCAAAGGGTTAATTATACACCAGAATTTAACTCGCCAATATCTCCATGTGACAATGAGTCATGGGACAAGGCCGGTTAAGACGGCGGACGGCGGGAGGGTCAAGACTGGCACGAGAGCACAGTACAATACAAAAATAACAAATGATTATGATATGGTAATGGACATGAGTAGAAATGCTTAACTGTCAGTCATGGTGTTGTTGAAGTGTATATGTGGGTATTGCTGGCTGTATATTGTGAATATAGGCACAATAGCACAATTAACTCCCCCAGACATATATGACGCGATCGCGTCATATGGAGCTCAGTAAGTCCGATAAGTTACCTTACGATAAAACCGTTGGTGGCAACCTCATCCACCTCCGATAATATATATCCTCAGACTTATTGGAACATAATATGTCTGAAGGAGTTAATATATATATATATATATATATATATATATATGTATATATATATATATATTCATATATATATATTCACTAACATCTAGGTCACCCAGGAGAAGACTCAGAGGCCATGGATCACTAATGGCCGCCAGCATTTCCCAGGCCCCCGACCTCCCGGAGAGGCTCCGGTCTCAGCAGGCAGACATGCAGCGGAGCACTCCACAATGCCCGCACACCTCACATCCAGGCATGACCCTTCATATATACCGGCTCCCCAGGCCAGGCGCCTGACGGACTAGTATCTAGTCAAAATGGTGCCCGACCCCCTCTCCCAATGACCACGTCATCACTTGTCTATTCACAAGCATTCTCCATTCATTCCTATTTATTACCACTTTTTTTGCCTGATCTATAGTAATTTTTCTATCTTCCAAAGCTTGTACTACACAATCTTTCCATTTCAGTTAAGGTCTTCCTATCCCTCTACTCCCCTTTGTATCTGACTCATATATTATCTTTGTAAGCCTTTCATCTCCCATTCGCTCAAAATGTCCATACCAGCACAGCACCCTCTGTCCACTCTGGCCGACAAAGGTTCCTGCTGTCCCACTCTCCTACGTACCTCTTCATTCTTCAATCTGTCTCTACGAGTCACTCCCCATATACACCTCAAGCAGCTCATATCCATCACTTCCAGCTTTCTTCTCTCCTTTGCCTTCAGAGCCCATGTTTCAGCCCCATATATCATTGTTGGTACAACTACACGTTGTTACATTGCACGTTTAGCTTTCATTCCGAGATTTCCCTCCTTCCACATACTTCCCATTGTTCCCAAAAACTTTCCTTCCATCACATACTCTCTGTTTTACCTCCGTTGCTAAACCTGCATCCCTGCTTATCACTCCTCCTAGATATTTAAAACACTCCACTTGATCCAGTACTTCCCCATCCAGCCGCATATCTAAATTAACCCTATAAGCACTCTATTACACACCATCACTTTACTTTTATCGACGTTCACCCTCAGCTTCCTCCTCCCACATACTACACCAAACTCTTTGACTACTCGCTGAAGTTTCTCCACAGAATCTGTGTCATCATCAAACAGCAACTAGTTCAACTCCCAATCTCTACCATTCTTTCCTGCTAAACCCAATCCTCTACCCATAGTTCTCATTTGCACCTCCCTCACCACACCATCCATGTATACATTAAACAACCATATCAAATGTTTGGTTTATGTCCACCTGTATGTAATGCGTTTTCTATCAATACAATATAACATGCAATACCATTATAGCTACATACTGTAACTAAACCTTTTATTACAATCAGAACAAATAAAGTGTTAAGCTTAATCATTCGCAAATGGAATTGAAACTGTTCAGAGTATATTCATAAGCAGATTAGCGATATAATAAGTTTATATTTATTCAGTATGCAGCATAAACCAACTGAATGTCAATGAAATTTGTATAAGAAACTGCCCATTTACTATTGTTGAATTATTGAAGATATATATAGACCAATTGTATCTATCACATAAATGGAGGGTACCGGGTACCGTACTATATCGTCGAACGAACGTGTCATGTACATAAAAATAGACAAAGGATAGCATGAATTTGTACGATTCATTGTTATTCATGTATCGGTTATTTTTGGTAAAAATTAGATCATTTTTTGTTTTGCCCCACCATGTGGGGCCAACACAGAAGATGTGTTTATGGCGTACAATAAATCAATATATTGGTAATATTGAAATACAAAGAATGTGCTAGGTATTGTTGGAATTTACTAATATAATTCCTCTGTATTTCAATCTGAAAAAGGTGAAACATTTCTCAGACAAAAATTATTACATAATTGAGTTAGGCTTACTTACCCAATAGTAAGTTTGGATTAGAGAAAAACAACAACTTTACTTAGATTGAGTTAACTAATTTTGATAAGGTTGAACGGTAAGATTATGAATATTATTATATTCTGCTCTGTTTAACACCTTATTGGCGGCTTAGGCGGTCTATTTGACCGTAACGCACAGCGGGGGGGTTTTACCCTAAATAGGGTTGTTTACGTGATAATTTTCATGCCTAAATAAGACCCAGAGTGTAAAACAAGTATCTATCCCTGAAAGGGCGTAAACAGAGCTTTCCAATGACACCCGAACCATCTTTGTACGACCACTGGTTCTCTTGCAACGATCGTGCAACACGAGTGCAAAAACCCTGAAATAAGGTAATTTCCTTACATAATTCCCTGTGTAGCGAGTGAGAAAGATGGGAGGAAAGTAGAATACAGTTCAGTATGTCCACCGCGGTGGTGGGGAGCGGTCATAGGGTTGCTACGCTCGTCCCACCGCTCAGCTCTCTCTCTCCGCAACATTACGTGCTGAAAATGGCGTCGACAGATGTCGTGCACCGCCACATAGTCCAAATATATTTCACTCGACATAGGTCGCGCGCCGCCAGTTAAGGGTAAATATGCTGGACTCAAAGCTCTTCTCTTATTGCTTAGGTTCTCATAGTGTTTTCAAGGTAATGATGGCATTTGTGATCGTAATCTGGCGAACACTAGACAATTTAGTCAACTTACGAAAAATCTCTTGAAATCAAAGGTTTACAAAGTATCTTAGCTAACTCTTTCACTCACAAAACCTCCCCAAACTTAATAATATCGATTAATGGTATCGGTATTCGATAGAGCCACGTAGTGAGAGGATTAAAGGCGCAATGTTGTATAATGTGTGTTTTCTTTATCCTGTCTTAAATGTCTAATGGTCCAACCTTTCTATTATGACACCTTTATAATTTTATATTATGAATATATATCGATACTTTCCGTCAGTCTAAGATGATGTTTTTGCAACAATTTCGAGAATCCAGACTGCTGATAGACGTATCTCATTAATTGCAATGCTTGTTCTAATATGTTGTACATGGAATACAAAAAATAGAATTACCTATACATAAATGCCACATTCAAATGAGTAGAATCAACAAGATAAGCACAGGAGAAACTTCTATCAATTCTCTGGATTGTCGATTTTTGTTTACGGAAACGTCATTTCAGTATGACAGAATATATAGTTATTATACATAATAATTAAGAAAACAAAATAAAGTTACATCAGCGTACATAAAGCTTTATAGGTGTTGTATGTTTCCCATAAAATATGTCATGTCATACGAGGGAACACATTAATTAATGGGGCCTGATCAGTAGAGTATAATTATATATGTGTCATACATGCAAACACGAGCAAGAGACACTTTGATTAGTTCAAACTGTTTTGAGCTAATTAATTAGATCAAGTATTGTTGAATCACCGAACCGTATTGGTCCACTGCCAATCCACGCCTAATATGGTCTATGATCGTTAAGGCAGAGCCAGGCGCTGTAATTAGTTTGATCAGTGTTGGCCAAGTGGCAGGTTTGGCCCATGGTCACTTTGGTTCACGGATGTTTTGTGTCATGGTAAATAAGGACCATGTGATCATAATACATAAATCATACATGATGCATAGTAGATTTTGTCTGCTATCATTTTGGTTCACAATATATTTTGGCCGTGGGGCACGGATGAACAGTTAGATTAGTCCTATAATTTTGGCTGAGGGATCATAGTGGTACGTGGCCATTTTTATTTATTATTGTCTTTGTCCAGGGCCAATGTAATTATATACAAATATATGTCAGGGGAGGTGTGGCAGAGTGGTCTTGCCACTGGACTGGTAATCCAATGGATCCGGGTTCGAATCCCAATATGTCAATGGGAAGACATTATTGGGATGGAATTTGTGCTGTACCTAGTTTCAGTGCATTACCACAGCACACCGAAATGCCCCAAAAATACCCTCATTGTTCCCTGATTAAATAGCATTGTATGAATATTCCCATATTCAAAATATGTTACAGGGGGGCAATGCCTAGTGAGTTAATTGCTCAATAGGTGGCGTTCTATGAGTGAGGGTCCGAGTGTGGGGGGTGAGATTGTGAAGCGCAGAGGCGAAGCGGCTTCAGAGATGGAATTGCTTCGAGCCGGGGTGCTTCGTATGTCTCACTCCCTAGACTGGAACAAGACCTCACGGGCCTCACCGTGTTCAGCGGTGTAGTGTAAAGGCTCTCAGCCTATGCCCGAGAGGGAGTAGTTGGAATATAGAGAAAAGAAAAACAAAATATAAGGAGACGAAAGGCAAAGTTGCCTGGAACGAGTATCCCCACCAAAATTGAAAATGTGACAGAGCCAGATTCACAGTGCTTTAGGGTCAAATCTCTAATCACGCAGGGCTTGAAACAGTGCAAGTCATAGGATGAAGGAAAGACAAATTAAGTGAATTCCAGATTTAACATGTTGAGTACAGCAGAGTACAAAGGAAAACAAGCAAAAACAGATCTATTGGTCATTTCGAGGCTGCTTGTAGCTAAACTACCTAACCGATGTGAAAACAAGATAATGGTAGCTTAATAAAAAGTGCTGCTCTTTGTTTGTAAATACAGTTAATCGTGAATTAAGAGCAAGATATATATCTAGGCGTAAATTGAAAGTTTCAACAGTATTGCATTCAATGACATGACTGGGTAGCCCATTCCACAGGTTTACTAGATTGAAAAAGAAATGCTTTGCCTCATGGAAGTTAAAATGCGTTCCGATTATCTTGCAACCACTTCCTCTAGTGTAATTTGAATGATTCACTGTGAAATATTTGTTGACAGCCATATTGTCAATACCTTTAATAATTTTAAACACTTGAAATAGGTCCCCTTTTAGCTTGCGCTTTGTTAACCTGAAAATATTTAACTCTTAGACGCTCTTTATACAACTTTTTCTCAGTCTAGGGATAATTTTTGTCATTCTCCGTTGTAGTCATTCCAGTGTATCTATGTCCTTCTGATAATATGGACACCAAAATTGTACACAGTACTCCAGATAGAGGCTAACCAAATAATTGTATAAGGTGAGAATAACATTTTCATATTTGTATTCAAACGATCTTCCAATGAAGCTAATAATTTTGTTTGCTTTCTTGACTATTTTGGTACATTGTTGGTTGGGTTTTATAGTACGTGATAGTGTTACTCCTATGTCAGTTTCTGTATCAGTATGTTTGAGTTGACTACCATTAATTGAGTAATTTTAATTTTCATTATTGTATCCTATATGTAGGCTAGTACCGGTACTTTACATTTGTCGGTATTGAAACTCATTTGCCAGGTATGGGCCCAATTTGCTAATTTATCTAAATCATTTTAGATATGTTGAAAATGCAAGGGAGATACTACTATGTTCGCTATATTTTGGGTGGGGGTCGAGGGATAGAGTGATGATAAGGAGGGCGTGGGAGGGAGGGACAAATTTGAGGAATAGGGTGGGGCAGAAGGGAGAGGAGAGGAGGAAGGAGTAGGTGGTTTGGGTGAAGAAGGAAGAGAATATAGTAACTCACGGGGTGTCTAGTGGCGGTGTGGTGTGGGTTGGGGTGTGGTGGATGACGGAGAGGCTGTGCAGGGCTTGGAGGTGTCTCCATCCATAATCAGAGGACGATAATTCCTCACGAAGCGATTTTGTTAGACCCGAGACTCTCCGTGATGATTTAAGATAATCTGATACGGGTTGGGAAACTTTAGCGATTTTATATGGCCCGATGTATTTGAGGTCAAATTTGTTGGACACTGGTAGTATGGCTACCATTACCAGATTGTTGATGGCGTAAGAGCTTTGTGGGGGCGTGACATCTTTGGTTGTGTCCTGGCAGACCTGGGCAGTATGGAGGACGTTTTTCAGGTGTTGTAGAGGGTCAGTTGATATGGCCATTGAGGAAGGTTTAGCTAAGCCACGAAAGGGCAGCAGCAGGGCTGCAATGCCATATATTCTCTCGTGGGGCGTGATGCCGTCTTCCCTAGGGCACAAATTCATACCCCACTGTATTTGTGAGAATTCGATAGTAAACAAAGCGGAATTTACCTATAAACTCACAAGAGTTAACTTACTTTTATTGGTTGATAGGGATAGATAGCTCAATGATAGTGGTAGGAATAGATGGAAGATATAGTGGCCACTAAGAAATAAGAATTCGGATGACTTAGCAGGAAACAAGTGATTGTATTGGAGCGGCTAGAAGGAGATGTTCTTGAGGTCGTAGCGAAAGCGAGTCTGAGGTTTGTGGCGATGAACCCGCCAGTTCCAAGAATGACGCATGCGCAGTTATATTCTACCAATGCGTCATTTAAGTAACTAAAAGGATATACCGGATTGATTATAATGATAACCCGATATATTTATGGATAATAAACCCATAGAAACTTAATACGAAATAGTACATATCTTTTATAAAGATATATAAACTTAGCCTAATACTGGCGCCTAATTTGAACTTCCAGTATGTTTACTTAACCTAAACTTAGCCTAATACTGGCGCCTAATTTGAACTTCCAGTATGTTTACTTACCCTAAACTGTCGAGTTACTTACGAGTCTCGACACATTCCCACCACCAATATATACATTATCTACAATAATCCCGCAGCGATGTTAGATCTCCAAAGCTGTGAAGAGCTAACAGCGGCTCGGCGAAGAAGTAATCTTCCAACAGGATCGTTACTGGCAGATGGTCTAGCGACCGCTGGTGACATAGGGCTGGAGTCGTGAGAGCTAACACCATCACCAGTGACCGCCGGTTGAGGGATCAAAATGCTTTCGATTTCCTGTTCCAATGGATACAACTTGACTATGGGTCGAGTGGTCAGGCCAGTTTTTGTTCTAATCTGGGCCACTCTAACCAGATCATCTCGTCCTGGATAGAGTCTAACTACCCTACCAAGTTTCCAAAGGACACAAGGTCCCTCGTCATGTATAAGCACGATGTAATTTATCTTTGGCCATACACTGCTTGATGAGCCTCTTTTATTCTTATAGGCTTCTCGTAGTGATGCCAAGTATTCACTAGACCGACGCTTCCATATGTTCCGGATCAATTTATTGATGTAATTGTACCTGCTGTGTATCGCTGCTTTACTATCGTAACTAGGATCCGGCAGCTCATCTAGCTGAATTAGGTCCTTTGGAAAGTCACGAAGTCTACGACCTTTAACCAGCATGGATTGGGTAATAGTGCAAGGGTCCTCAAGATCACCCGAGACATATGTTAAAGGGCGATCATTCACGGTAGCCTCCAGCTCCAATAGGACAGTAGTTAGTTCCTCAAAGGAGACTAGAGCACGACCTAGTACTTTTTTAAGCCCAGCCTTCACAATGCCTATGGCTCTCTCCCAAATAGCTCCGAACCAAGGCGCACGTGCTGGGATAAAACGCCATTCACATCGGATTTCGGCAAGATGAGCCTGAAGACTGGGATCGCTTTGGATATCTTCCAAGTGTCTGGAAGCTCCCACAAATGTAGCACCATTGTCGCTTAACATTTTCTGTGGAAATCCCTGCCTACTACAAAATCTCCGGAACTCATGGATAAAGCTGTCACAGGTCATATTGCTAACTACTTCAATGTGAATAGCTCTTGTAGTAGCTCACATAAATCAAAGCATATAAGCCTTGTTGTTGTGTGAGCCCCGGACATGAATTGCTCCTGCATAATCAACCCCCGTGACCTCGAAGGGATCTCTAGGAGTAGTCCTGATGTCTGGTAGAGGAGGTACTCTAGTTTTTGCGTAGGTATTACCCTGTATTTTATGACCAGGTTATACACTTACTGGTCACTTGTTTTACGGCTTGTCTTATCTTAGGAATCCACCACCTTTGAAGTATATATGCGACCACGTGCTTAACTCCATAGTGACAACAGACACGATGACACATATTGATGAGCATGGTAGTAAAAGGATGTTCGGAAGGCAGTAGTATCGGATATTTCATTGAATCCGGAAGAGCCGCTAACTTCAATTTACCTTCACATACAATTAATCCTCCCTTCATGACCAGTCCTAATTGGTTTACCAAATTATTGCGAGTACCCTTGTCACCAGACAGCATCTCATACTCCTTTGGGAAGCA
This sequence comes from Paralithodes platypus, assembly GCA_032716605.1. Lineage (NCBI taxonomy): Eukaryota > Metazoa > Arthropoda > Malacostraca > Decapoda > Lithodidae > Paralithodes > Paralithodes platypus. Next base: position 23,361,579 of record CM064549.1, read on the forward strand.
CTCCTGCTGGCATCTTTGAGCTATAATCTTTTCTGCTACTTTTAGTTCCTTTATGCTGAGGAGGGCACTGTCTGTGGGAGACGTCCCTTTAATTTTTGCCTTCAAATTATTCTTGTATCGAATAGTCCATGCAACTACCCGAATGAATTTATCGTAACTGCCATATTTGTTCCCAGTTCCATAACCGTGTGTCCTGTTCATCATTGGTCCCAATGACTTGGCTAATTACTTTTGGCGTTGAGTCATCTGGTATTATATCTTCTGGCCACTCGTCTTTGTTTCGGAGCCACATGAGCCCCTCCCACCAAAATGCAGAAGATTTCAGAAGTTTTGCCGAAACACCTCTAGACAGTAAGTCACTAGGGTTTTCTTTAGAGGACACGTACCGGAAGTCTACAGTCGGAAGAAGGGATTTAATTTCGTCAACTCGGTTTGCGACATACACTGGAAGCTTCTTCATACTACGCAACCAATGCAATGTAACCTGGCTGTCGCACCATAAAACAATTTTGTCGACTTTTACAATATTATGATAGGCTTCCTCCACAAATTTCATTAATCTGGCAGCTAGCAAAGCAGCAGTTAGGTCTATTCTTGGTATAGTTATGGATCTTATGGGAGCGACCTTTGCTTTAGCGATGACCAGACAGCTATGTTCCGGGCTCACAAAATATATTGCAATGCCATAGGCAACACCACTTGCATCGCTAAACGCATGAAGTTCCACTGAATCAGCATATACCGTCCTCCGAGGATAAGTAAAGTCACAGCAGAGGTGCAGGTCCTTGGTAACTGTAGATCATTCGGTAGCGCAGTTGTCAGGTAGCGGATCGTCCCAATCTAGTTTCAGTCTCCATAATTGCTGTAAGAAAATTCTGGACCTTATTGTAACGGGCAGTAGTACACCGAGTGGATCGAACAGTTGCGCCGCCACTCTTAAGCACTCTCTCTTTGTTGCCTTATTGGTCTCTGGGAGACTTGCGTTGAACGTCAACAGATCAGTGTCAGGCAACCATAAGAGTCCTAATATCTTCACTCGCTCTTGATTCTTGGCAGCAACACCATCCAATTGCAGGAGATCACGTAGTTGAGGACTATTGGTCTCAGAGATATAAATGCGCTTGAGACATTATTCTTTGGGCATCCCAGTAGCGCTTAATGACAGTCTCTTCATCACTGCCTGTACCCTGGAGGTTGAGCAAGTCGCCCTGAACAACACTACCTTAAATTGGTAGCAAAGTAAAGGTGAAGATAAATCCAAGGGATCCTTTGGCCACAGAAATCTGGTGTAGTCACGATCTTCTTCATGAAGTCTCAACATGAGAAAGGCCTTCTCGATGTCACTTATCCAGGCATATTTGTGTACCCTGAATCGCAGCAATATTTTTGCTAGATCTGGCACCAGTGATGGCCCTGTGTAAAGGCAGTCATTAAGACTTGGCCTGCCTTTGCCAATACTAGCGGAACAGTCGTACACAATACGAACGGGCGTCGTTGTGCTATTCTTGGTGACCCCGTGATGTGCCAAATAATGACTGTTTTCAGTAACACCGAAAGGAACCTCTTCAATAAAATCACGATGAAGTTGATCTTGGACAACGTTGGTATAGTGACTACAATAGACAGGTTATTGCTTGAAACGCTTCTGCAGACCCCTTAGGCGACCCGCTGCTAAACCATAATTAGAAGGCAGCTTCTCTTTATGATGGTTCCACTGCAGTCTGAGTTCATATTGCTGATTCTGTGCAGAGTATGTTACTGTCTCCTTGTATATATCCAACGCAGTCATGTTTTCCTTTGAATCTTCATTTGGAGAAATTCCTAGATGATCCAGTTCCCACATACATTTTAATTCATTATGACATGGATTACTTGATTCCGTGGATATATATTGATCCATCGGGGTGGAGGGAAAGGGCAGATGAAGATGAAGAGACTGAGGGAGATGGAAGAGCACATAGAACACCTCGAGCACCTCCTGGCCTCCCAAGAGTGGCCAATACATCCCGAAGACTATTAGGTACACATAGTACTCCAAACAATCCCTCCCCAATCTTGTTTGCAAATATCCAAGGCCTAAAAAATAGGACCACGAACAAAGTATCATTTATTAGGGGCCTGCTAGAAGAAGGAAACGCTATATTTGCGGCTCTCACAGAAACTCACATTAAAGATCAGGAAGATAGTGAGGTATGGATTACTGGTTACAACCTACAAAGGGCGGACAGAACGCATAGATCACATGGAGGTGTAGCCTTGTACATACATGACTCACTGATATGTACTGAATTCCTAAATAACAGTAATGAAGTGGTGGAAATACTTGGAGTGAAAATAGAATCCCTAAATTTAACAGTTATTGTTACATACAGGCTTCCAGACTCATCCCGAGAAGAATTCAAAACCCAGCTCAACAAAATAAAATCAGAAGTGGAAACCCTGGGGAACCCAACACCAAATATTATATGGCTAGGAGACTTTAACCTACCAAACATTAAATGGAGACAACTAGAAAACCAGTTAGTGGCAAATAACACCGGAGAAGCAAATACTAATACGAGAGAGCTTTTTGAACTTTGTGATTTTTTAGTCTTACCCAACATATTGCTGAACCCACACGGGAAAACAATATCTTAGACCTGGTCTTCACTAACAACGACTCTCTAGTACACCGTCCGGACGGTGTTCCTCCTGTTGTTCTCAAAAACTGTGCTTCCGTGCTGACTCCCTGCCTAGGCAAACTCTTTCGTCTCTGTCTATCCTCTAACGTCTTCCCTTCATGCTGGAAGTTTGCTCACATTCAACCTGTCCCAAAGAAGGGTGACCGCTCTCAACCCTCCAACTATCGTCCAATTGCTCTTATCTCTTGTCTTTCTAAAGTTTTTGAAACTATTCTTGCTTCCAAATTTCTTAAGCATTTCTCTTCTCATAATCTGCTCTCAGATCACCAGTATGGCTTCCTTAACCCTTATTTAGCGGCGAGCAACATAAGTCGAGTTAAAAAAAGCTGGACTATGTGGCGGCGCTCGACATAACTCGAGTGGCAATTTCAGCACGTAATGTGGCTGAGAGAGAGAGACAAGTGGTGGCAGGAGACTAGCGAGCGTATGACTGCTCCAGACCAGCGCGGCGAACCTACTGACACAAATCTCAGCTCCCTCCTCCCTCTCTCACTCGCTACATACTCAATTATGTACTGAAAGTACCGAATTACCTGCTTTTTGCACTCGCGTTGCACGGTTATTGCAAGAAAACTATCCATCATACAAGGATCGTTATGGTGTCATTCGAAAGCTCTGTTTATGCCCTTTCAGGGATAGGTACTTGTTTTACGTTCTGGGTCTTATTTAGGCATGAAAATGATCACGTAAACAGCCCTATTTTGGCTAAAAACACCCCGCTGTGCGGTACACATAAATAAACCGCATAGGCCGCTCGTAAGGTGTTAAGGGTCGCTCTACTGGTGATCTTCTTTCATATCTTACTAACTCTTGGTCATCCTCCTTTCGGGACTTCGGTGAGACTTTTTCTATTGCACTAGACATATCGAAAGCCTTCGATAGAGTCTGGCATAAATCTTTAATTTCTAAACTACCCTCCTTCGGTTTCTATCCCTCCATCTGTGCCTTTGTCTCTAATTTCCTTTCTGGCCGTTCCATAGCTGCGGTTGTGGACGGCCATTGTTCACTTCCTCACCCTATAAACTCCGGTGTTCCTCAGGGCTCTGTCCTATCTCCTATTCTCTTTCTAATTTTTATAAATGATCTCCTTAACTGTACCTTAATTCCCATCCATTCATACGCAGACGACTCAACCTTACACTACTCCATTAGTTTTTCAGAACGCCCCAGCCAGCAATCCCTCAACGACAAACGTAATGAAGCCATACAACTCTTAAATTCTGATCTAAATACTATTTCCAATTGGGGCAGAGAAAACCTTGTTAACTTTAATGCTTCCAAAACCCAATTTCTCCATCTATCTACCCGTCAGGATCTCCCAGCGGACTATCCCTTATTCTTCAACAATACAAAAATCAACCCTTCATCTTCTCTCAATATTCTTGGTGTCTCTTTTTCTTCTGCTCTCATTTGGAAGGACCATATTACCAGTCTTGCTAAGGCAGCCTCCCAGAAGCTGGGTGTGCTCAACCGCCTTAGGGGGTTCTTTTCCCCTGCACAGCTTCTTGCTCTGTACAGGGGCATAGTGCGCCCTTGTATTGAGTATTGTTCACATGTGTGGGGAGGTTCCTCTCACACCGCTCTCCTAGACAAAGTTGAAAGGAAGGCCTTTCGTATCATTAACTCCCGTCCACTCACCAACTCTCTGCAATCTCTCTCTCTCCGCCGCAATGTTGCATCTCTCTCGCTATTCTATCGCTACTATAATAATCAGTGTTCCTCAGAGCTATCCCAGTGCATACCACCTCCTTTACGTAGGGCACGTGGTACCCGTCTTGCAACTCAATCCCACCCCTACTCTGTGCAACTCTCCAACCCAAGAGTGAAACATTACTCTCAAACTTTCTTTTACTCAACATCTGAGCTCTGGAACTCTCTCCCAGAATCAGTCTTTCCCTCTTCCTATGACTTAAATTGCTTCAAACTCCGTGTGTCCAGGCATTTTGGCTCGAACGTCCCTTGATTTTGGCCCTGTCACTCTTTCAACTATGGGGGAGGCACTCGCTATAGGCAGTTATGCCTTTTGCCTCCCTCAATCACATAGAAAAAAAACAAAACAAAAACACAGCATTAACATATCGGACACAACATACTCAGATCATAAATTAATTGAGATCAAAACAACCTTAGAAAGTGTACAGGCAACCTCATAATCGAGAACAAAAACCGGCCCCTTCAGTAAATTTAACTTCAATAACAAAAACATTAGGTGGGAAGAGGTAAATCAAGAAATGGAGGAAATAGACTGGGAAGATTTAATGGATAACCTGACACCAGCAGAATGTCTAGTCTTAATAACAGAAACCATGACCCAAATCTGTAGCCACCATATACCTGCAAGACAAACAAAACGAAGAAGCAAACAAGATCGGGAAAGGAGGAGGCTGTACAGAAGAAGAAAATTACTAACACAAAGATGCACACATCAAAATCTACAGGATAGGTAAAAGGTCGAAATAGATAGAGAAATTGTGGAAATTGAACAAAGTCTAAGAATATCATATGAACTACAACATATGGAAGAGGAGAGGAAAGCTATTGCAGGTATAAAGGAAAATTCCAAATACTTCTTTTCATACGCCAAACAAAAGGCTAAAACAACATCAAACATCGGCCCACTGAGCAAAAGGGACGGCTCTTTCACAGGGGACAAAAAGGAAATGAGCGAACTCTTAAGCAGGCAGTATGAAATGGCATTCAGTGAGCCTGATGAAACAAAAGTCATCAGAGACCAAAATATATTTTTCATGGAAACCTCCCCCACGGAAACCCCTCAGATGCTGGATATTGATTTCGGTCCAAAACACATAGAAGAGGCCATTTCCAACATGCCATCCCACTCGGCACCAGGCCCGGACTCATGGAATTCGATCCTAACTCGTACAGCCCCAGCGACGCGTCTGACGCGTCACCCTAATTGCGCCGACCGTAACCTCAGGTGTAGCCACTCAAGAGGGCTCAGATTTGTATGGGAACTGTGTACGTATCCTACGCAACCGTGCCGATGGTTGAAAACTCTCAAAGTCCACGTGCGTGCGCGTGAGAGCGCAATAACCTGTTTTTTGGGGGTAATTGCCTTCAATTTTGTACTCTTTTAAAATACGTTTTCGGGGGCTCTGTAGGACCATTCTTTAAGCTTTTTGAGTGGTTTTTCGTGGTTTTTCCTTCATTCCTAACCCATTCGCTATTGTTTCTGGAATAAAACAATTTTTTGAAAACCGGCCGGGTTCTGGTGAACAAACATTACAAAACTAGCCGGGGCTCCACGGGCTAATGAAAAAATGTAAGGAAAACCTCTCAAAACCCCTGGCTATAATGTGGAGAAGGAGTCTAGACACTGGTGACATACCAGATAGCTTGAAAAACGCAATAATTGCCCCACTGCATAAAGGAGGGAGTAAAGCACTACCAAAAAACTACCGCCCGGTAGCTCTAACCACTCACATCATTAAAGTTTTCGAGCGAGTCCTGCGAAGCAAAATTTCAACATTCATGGAGACAAATGAACTACACAACACCGGTCAACATGGGTTCAGAGCGGGAAGATCATGTCTCTCACAACTTTTGGAACACTATGACAAAATTCTTAAAGCGCTAGAAGAAAAGAAAAACGTGGATGTCATTTACACCGATTTTGCTAAGGCATTTGATAAATGTGACCATGGTATAAACAAACTGAAAGCAAAAGGTATAACTGGGAAAATCGGACGGTGGATATACAATTTCCTCGTAAACCGAAAACAATCGGTAGCAGTAGACCAAGTCACTTCTGAGCCTTCGGATGTCAAAAGCTCAGTGCCCCAAGGAACAGTGCTAGCGCCCCTTCTGTTCCTCATACTAATTTGCGACATAGATACCAACACCAGACACAGTACGGTGTCGTCTTTTGCTGATGACACAAAATTAAGCAAGATAGTAAACACACAAGAGGACACGGGCCGACTGCAGGAAGACATGAATGTAGTGTTCCAGTGGACCAGGGAAAACAACATGCAATTCAATGAGGAAAAATTCCAATTAATACGGTACAGAGATAATAATGGTGTTAAAGAAATTACAAATTACTTAACAGAATCTAACCACATAATAGAACGGAAAGACAGTGTGAAAGACCTTGGGGTATTAATGTCTGAAAATATGGGTTTCAAAGTACATAACCAGGTCAAAGTGGCGGCTGCGAAACGTCTAACGGGTTGGATTCTGCGTACTTTTAAAACACGCGGTGAATTGCCTATGATAACGCTCTTCAAATCTCTAGTGCTACCGCGGCTTGAATACTGTAGCGTATTAACATCCCCATACAAAGCAGGTGAAATAAATGACGTAGAGAGTGTACAAAGAAATTTCACTTCGCATATAAGTTCGATAAAACATCTACACTATTGGGAGCGTTTAAGAGCACTGAATCTGTACTCACTGGAACGTAGAAGAGAACGTTACCTAATAATATACACGTGGAAAATCGCAGAGGGTTTAGTACCAAACCTACATACTCCGATAGTCATGAAATTCAGTGATAGGAGAGGCTGGGAATGCGAAATCCCCTGGATGAATAACAGGGGTGCTATGGGCTCTCTGCAAGAGGGCTGGTTATCACACAGAGGCCCACGTCTCTTCAACAAACTCCCACGGCGAGTAAGAGACATGAGGGACATCTCGTTAGACAACTTCAAGAGAGCCCTAGATGTCGAACTGCAAAAAGTGCCAGACGAGCCCATCCTCGCAAGGGAGCGAGCTGTCGCTTCAAACAGTCTACTGCACCAAATTACCACCCATAACGAGGGGCGTCGCGCTCCTTGGTGCAGCTAGAAGAGCGGCGAACACATCCAAAGGTATCCAAAGGTAAAGGTAAGGTGACCGCAACTTTAAAAATTGTAACTACCTCTACTTGGGTGCTAGACTTGTCGTTATGGCAGGAGCCACTTAGTGCATAACCAAATTTAGCGGGCAAGATAATTATGTCACCCTCTTTCTTGTACCCTGGCCGCACTAAGTCATAATAATAATCGGCACCAACCAACAAGTCCAGTCGAGATGTATGTGTCATTAGAGGATCAGCTAATTTGTAACCCTTGTTTCGCAAAACTCTCATGTCTGCTTTAAGGCATTCTGATCCTTTGTGATCCGGGAGAGTTTTTACCACAACTGCTTGTAGAGGATAGTTTCTGCCCCGGAACTTGTATTTGAAGGACACTACTGGGTACTTTCTGCTCTCACATGCTCAGGTAAACCCTCGCAACTCTAGCTCTTCATCACCCACCTTTATATAATGGATCGAGTCTAGAGCGGAAATTAAAATGAAGGTGCGCTGTGAGCACTGATCCAGCAGTGTTCTCATCTTGACTATTCCTCTTGATTCCTTAACTGTTGGCAGCATAACAGTTGGGAGGATAACACTAGTCTTCTTTGACGACACAGACATCGTGGTAATTTGCGTCTTGGTCTTTGTTATCTGTTGAGGTTTTTGCTCCTTCTTTGCACCGTCCCATTGAGATCTGGACTGACAGAGGATATGGTTGTGTCTGTTTTGACAGAACTTGCAGCTGCGGATGTCAGGGTTCACACAACCATTGCTGCCATGGGTTGAAGATTAGCACCCGGTGCAAAGGTTGAGTTGTTTTGCGCGTTCAACTTTCAGAGCACTGGTTTTGAATTTGAGACACTTAAACCATGCATGTGCCCCTTCGCACAACTTGCAACCAATCCTTCTCACCGAGGCCTCCTGCACCGCAAAGGATGCTGAAGCAACTGGTATGTGTGCTGTAGTCCGTTCTGCTACACTTTCATTGTTAAACACTTCTGTCTGGTAAGCCTGGACAAGCCTTTCTAGGTCCAGACCTTCTTCACCTAAAGTTCTCTTCAATGTTTCGTTTAGTGGGGATGGCAATTTATTCATGAGAATTACAACACTAGCTTCATTAAGGGTAATTTGTAGGGTCTCTATTGACCTCAGTGTACTTTCAAAACTAGCATAGAATCCCTTTAGTTCCTCGACATTGTAAGAGGGAGGATTCAAAGTAGTAAGGTTAGTTATATGTGCCGCCTTAATTCTATCCCTGTGCCCATAGTTTTTCTTTAGAAGGGCAACCGCTGTTTGGTAGCTGGCTCCCTCAATTGCGAAACCTTCAATTAATTGTTTTGCCTCGCCATTCAGTTGACCTCTTAAGTAGGTGAATTTTTGGATGTCACTGAGCTCCGCATTGCAGTGGACACTACAGTGGAACATATCCCAGAATCCCAACCATAGAGTGGGATCACTGTCAAACACAGGAAGGGTTATTTTCGGCAATCTTATACCAGCATTTTTGTAAACTGCAGCACGATTTGGCTCCTTGTGTTTTAGCTTACCTTTGAGGAGGATGATAACTTTATCAAGACACTCTATATAATCCACGTCTGTTTCTATATCCGCGAAATACTCGGCGTCATCTTCATAGAGCGTTCCCATTTCGCGGCGACATAAATTTAAATCTTCGAGCTGTCTTAATACCGAAGCCAATTTAGCCTCAATCGCATCATTATCTGCATTAACTAAAAATGTAGTAATATCTTTGGTGATCCTAGTCAAACCACTCTTGATACCCGCCTTGCGTCGCTTGTACTGGGACAGTGTCAACGACATGATGGCAAAACACAGGAAATAGAATAGAATAATACTATATCTTACTTATATGGACGTAAAGCACACTCAGAAAGTTAGCTGACGCCAATAAAGGCAAGATATATGGAACCCCGACTGAAACGTAATAATTAATTAAATGTGTGATGTCGGGGTAGGGCAAATTAAGCAGGAAATATGACGCGGAACGCAATAATAAAAGTAAACGGACAACGCATAAGGATCTCCACACTTAAATTTAAATGATAAACCTTACATAATATGCGGCAAAATGTTATTAGAGTACACTATGGAAGGGAGGCCAAAAAGAGTGTATAACAAGCCAATTTAAATTGTAAACCTATAATTAACTAGGCTAGCCCAACATCTAATGGTACCAAAAAATGTTTGGGGTAATTACCCCCCTTTAAATTTAATTAAGACCGAACCAATTCAATTTAACCCCTATAATTCTACTTTACGTTAATTTAATTGTTGCAATTTTATATCTAGCATATAGCCTACCAATTATTACTCAAATCTACCTTAGAGAAAGTACCCGCCTCCCATTCCTCATCCGACTGGTCCCTTAAAGCCTGAATATCTCCCAGCTTTGTGAAGTGCTCCTGGGCAGTAGCCACGACCCTCTTGAACAGGTCTTCGCTGGCCCCAAACCCCCTGCCAAAAACGCCAGACGGAGATACATGGCGGCGGCTCATATGGTTGGGCAAAATAAGCGGGACCCGGCGGAAATTAGGCCTCAGACAACAAACAAGGGAAGGTGTGGTGGAGTGGTCATGCCACTGGATTGGTAATCCAATGGACCCGGGTTCAAATCCCGATATGTCAATGGGAAGATATTATTGGGATTGAATTTGTACTGTACCTAGTATCAGTGCATTACCACAAAGCCCACCGAAATGCCAAAAAAATACCCTCATTGTTCCCTGATTAAATAACACTGTATCAATATTCCCATATTCAAAATATGTTACAGGGGGACAATGCCTAGTGAGTTCACTGCTCAATAGGTGGCGTTCTGAGAGTGAGGGTCTGAGTCTGGAGGGTGAGACGGTGAAGCACTTGAGCGAAGCAACCGGCCGCTTAAGAGATGGAGCTGCTTCGAGCCATGATGGATGCTTCGCATGTCTCACTCCCCAGACTGGAATAAGACCTCACGGGCTTCACCGGGTTGAGTTGTGGAATGTACAGGCTCTCAGCCTATGCCCGAGAGGGAGTAGTTGGAATATAGAAAAAAAAAAAGAAAAAAAAAACGATCGCTCAAGCCTACAGGGGACACTAGGGAAGAGGAAATGGGGAACAGAAAGAAGGAATAGCCAGGAAATAGTTGACAACAGGAAAGCAGAAGAAAGAAAATACAAAGAACAAAAGATAGCATATGGCAAAAGTCAGAGGTATCGAAGGACCATATTGTGAGAATTCGATAGTAAACAAAGCGGAATTTACCTATAAACTCACAAGAGTTAACTTACTTTTATTGGTTGATAGGGATAGATAGCTCAATGATAGCGGTAGGAATAGATGGAAGATATATGTGGCCACTAAGATATAAGAATTAGGATGACTTAGCAGGAAACAGGTGGTTGTATTGGAGCGGCTTGAAGGAGATGTTCTTGAGGTCGTAGCGAAAGCGAGTCTGAGGTTTGTGGCGATGAACCCGCCAGTTCCAAGAATGACGCATGCGCAGTTATATTCCACCAATGCGTCATTTAAGTAACAAAAAGGATATACCGGATTGATTATAATGATAACCCGATATATTTATGGATAATAAACCCATAGAAACTTAATACGAAATAGTACATATCTTTTATAAAGATATATAAACTTAGCCTAATACTGGCGCCTAATTTGAACTTCCAGTATGTTTACTTAACCTAAACTTAGCCTAATACTGGCACCTAATTTGAACTTCCAGTATGTTTACTTAACCTAAACTGTCGAGTTACTTACGAGTCTCGACAGTATCATTTTCCCTTGGGCTGGCCAGTCTTGTGTTTGAAAAGCGATGAGTCGAGTCCTTAGTTGATTATTGATGGTTTTGTGACTTATTTCGCAGATGGAATTAGCTTGAGGCCAGTAGGGGGACGAGTGTGACACATTGATGCCACATAATTTTGAAAGTATTCCCATACTTGACCAGAAAACTCAGGGGCGTTGTCAGAGAGGAGTACTTCAGCTAGGCCAAAATTTGCGAAGACTTCGGTGGCTAAAACCTCTGCCACGATGAGAGCGCTGTGCTCCTTGACGGGGCATGCTACTAGGAACCTGGAGTAGACGTCGACGAAGGTGACGACCAATCTTTTGCCCTGTTTCATGGGGAATGGACCAATGACGTCGAGTGACAAAGTCTGCCAAGGTTTATAGGCGACTAATTTTCTGGCTGGTCCTGGAGTCCTGGTACGGTCTTTTCCTAATCTGCATGGTCTGCAAGCTTCTGCAACTTTCTTAGCTAGGGTGCTAGGGATGGTGGTCGAATAAATTTGTTGGAATATTTGCAACATTTTTGCTTGACCAAGATGAATACCATTTCCTTCGTGGATTATCAATAGTATTTCCTGGGCAGGTTGCGGGTTGATGGTGATGTGTCTTGATTCTGTGTAAAGTTGATCTCCAACATTATGTAAGTTATAGAAAACATCTATTGGACCCATTTTGGTTTTAATTTAGTTAGCCATGATTGTAGTAAGGTGGGGTTGTTGTTTTCTTTTAGTTTTTGTTGGCAAATTAGGGTGGGTAACTAAACTAGTTGGATTTACTAAAGGGTTTGAAATTAAAGGGGTCACTATTGAATTTGAATGGGTGGCTAAGGTAGTTGAATTTATAGAGTTAACTAAAGTATTATCACTTGGAGGGGTCACTAGACTGGTTATAGTGGGGAGGTGATTTATGCTAGCACTTGTGACGGGAATAAGATAAGAATGGGAGAATGCTAGCCGAGAAGCAAGAGAGAGTCGAAAGATGGAGGGAGTACTTCAATGAGTTTCTAAATGTAAAGAATGAAGAGCCAGCAAACATAGTTGGATATGGTATGGGAGGGAGAAGAGGAGAAGTAGTGGAGGAGGAGGTGGGGATCAGGAGGTCAGAAGTGTGGGAAGCCATGAAAAGAGTGAAGTTGGGGAAAGCACCAGGAACAGATGGAGTGTGTGGGGAAATGTTGAGGTATGGTGGTGAGATAGTGATCGAATGGGTATGGAAAATGTGCAAACTAGCATGGGAGAAGGCGAATGCGCCCGATGACTGAAAGACTGGCATAATAGTCCCCCTATATAAGGGCAAAGGGGAAAGAGGAGTGTGTGGTAACCACCGAGGAATATGTCTTTTAAGCGTAGTAGGGAAGGTGTACAGTAGGGTAGTGATTGAGAGAGTGAGAGTGAGAACGGAGAAATGGATAGGCAACGAGCAGGGAGGTTTTAGGAAGGGAAGAGGATGTGTAGATCAGATTTTTACCCTGAATTGTGTTGTGGAGAAATATCTGGAGAAGCAACAAATGGTGTATGTTGCCTTTATGGACTTGGAGAAGGCCTATGACAGAGTGGATAGAGAAGGCATGTGGAAAGTACTTAGAATATACGGAGTAGATGGCAAGTTGCTGAAAGCAGTGAAGAGCATGTATGAGGGTGTAAAGGCGGCAGTACGTGTGGAGAATGAGCAGAGCGAGTTCTTTGACCTGATTGTTGGGTTGAAACAGGAGTGTGTGATGTCCCCGTGGTTGTTTACTGTATATATGGATGGAGTCATGAAAGAAATACTAGGAAGGGCAGTGGATGTTGGTATATCGCTGAAAAGGGAGGGAAATGAGTGGAAGCTGCCTATACTGCTGTTTGCGGATGATACAGTTCTGATGAGCGATAATGAATGGGAGTTGCAGGGTTTGGTAAATGAGTTTGGAACAGTGTGCGAAAAATGGAATTTGAAGGTAAATGTGGGGAAGAGAAAGGTTATGGTCTTCGAAAGGGGTGAAGTCACAGAGTGTGAGGTGAAGTTGAACGGTCAGGCTATGGAGATCGTCAGCTCTTTTAAGTATCTGGGCAGTGTGTTGAGTAAAGATGGGACTATGGATGAGGAAGTGCGGGAGAGGGTACAACAGGGAAGAGGGTTGTAGGAACGTTGAAAGCAGTAACAAGAAATAGGGTGGTCAGTATGGAAGTGAAGAAGTCCTATCATGACAGTGTGGTAATCCCAACACTAACTTACGGAAGCGAAGCATGGACGTTCGGGAAGAGACTCAGACCAAGAGTGAGAGCGGTAGAAATGAGTTACTTGAGAAGTGCGTGCATGGAGGGATAGACAGACGAATGAGGAAGTAAGAAGGAGGTGTGGTGTGGAGTTAGATGTGCTGGAAAGTGTGAAAAGGAACAACTTTAGATGGTTCGGCCATATGGAACGTATGGAAAGCGAGAGATTGACTAAGAGGGTGTACGAAAGCGAGGTGGAAGGACAGAGAGGGAGAGTTGCACTGAAGGAGAGGTGGAAGGATGGAGTGAGGAAGTATATAAATGAAGGCAGTGCTGGTTGGGAAGAGGGGCGTCGACTGACTGGGGACAGAGGTGCATGGGGGCGATTCGTTCGTGGCCACCCCTTTGGGGATCACGGCATCAGGTAATAGATAGATAGATAGACTTGTGACGGGCAGGCGTGAGAGGGCGTCTGCGTTGGTGTGAAGTTTCCCTGGACGGTAGTGAATTTCGAAATCGAACTCCTCCAGGGTTTCTTGCCAACGAACAACAAGAGCATAGTTGGGGTCTGAACTTCTTAGCCATTGTAGGGTCCATAGGGATTGATGGTCGGTAATTATATCTACTTTGGTGCCTAGCAGCAAAGAGCGAAAATGGTTTAATGCCCAGATGACCCCGAGGCACTCTTTTTTTTGTAGCTGCATAATTTCTTTGTGCGGTGTTCAAAGTGGCACTGGCACAAGCGATTATGTGCTCACGTCCATCTTGTACTTGGGCTAATACAGCACCGATGGCATATAGGGATACATCGGTATAAACCGGAATGGTTGTCTATAATCCGGGAATACGACTGTAGGGGCTTGCACTAGGTGTTGTTTGAGGGCGTTGAAAGCTTGTCCCTTTCCGTAGTCCATTTGAAAGGTTTGTCTTTCTTCATTAACACCTTACGAGCGGCCTATGCGGTTTATTTATGTGTACCGCACAGCGGGGTGTTTTTAGCCAAAATAGGGCTGTTTACGTGATCATTTTCATGCCTAAATAAGACCCAGAACGTAAAACTAGTACCTATCCCTGAAAGGGCATAAACAGAGCTTTCGAATGACACCATAACGATCCTTGTATGATGGATAGTTTTCTTGCAATAACCGTGCAACGCGAGTGCAAAAAGCAGGTAATTCGGTACTTTCAGTACATAATTGAGTATGTAGCGAGTGAGAGAGGGAGGAGGGAGCTGAGATTTGTGTCAGTAGGTTCGCCGCGGTGGTCTGGAGCAGTCATACGCTCGCTAGTCTCCTGCCACCACTTGTCTCTCTCTCTCAGCCACATTACGTGCTGAAATTGCCACTCGAGTTATGTCGAGCGCCGCCACATAGTCCAGCTTTATTTAACTCGACTTATGTTGCTCGCCGCTAAATAAGGGTTAATTTGTGAAGAGGGTGGGCCATGGCAGCGAAATCTTTCATGAACCTCCTGTAGTAGGTGGATAAACCTAAGAAGGAGCGAATGCCTTTGACAGTGGTGGGAGGAGTTTGTGCTGCAATTGCGGATAGTTTTCGAGGATCAGGTGAGATGCCCTCGGCAGAGATGACTTGGCCAAAGAAACCGACAGTTGTCCGGGCTATTGAGCATTTTGAACGCTTCAGTTTGAGTCTGTCCTCTCTTATTCGCTGTAGTACCTGACGGAGATGATGTAGATGTTCTTACCAGGTTTTTCCATATAATATGATATCATCCAGGTATGCCAGGCATATTTCCCAGGTGAGGCCCTAGAGGACGGATTCCATTAAGTGGGAGAACGTAGCAGGCCCGTTGCAGAGACCGAAGGGGAGCACATTGAACTCGTAGAGGTGGCCCCCACTGGTGGAAAATGCGGTCTTCTGTTGGTGACTTTTCTTGATGGGAACTTGCCAGTATCCAGCCTGTAAATCCAGGGTGATGAACCATTTGGATCCATGTAGGGAATCCAGGGAGTCATCAATCCTGGGTAAGGGCATTGCATCTTTGATTGTGGCATCATTTAATCGTCTGTAATCTACACAGAACCTAGTAGATCCGTCTTTCTTCTTAGCTAGGACTACTGGGGAAGACCAAGGGCTGACAGACTTGTCGGTCTTCCTCCTGACGCTGCAGGTTTTTTTTTTTCTTTCTCCGGGAAGGTTGACGGATGGGAGGTCCTTCGGTGTGGATAGGGTATTCGACAACTTCAGTTTGCCAGATTTCGGTGGGAGATTGGGTGAATACGTCTGCGAACTCATGGAGGACTCTCAACAATTGCTTGTGTTGTGATGTGGTTAACTGTTCCGGTATGGAGGGAAGGATGAGTGGTGCTGTAGATGCAGGAGTTGAGGGTGTGACATCATCAAAAGTTTCAAGATCGCCAATGATTAGGCCTTTGGGTAGTGTGAGGGGCTCGTCAGAGATGTTGGCGACAAGGGCTGCACCTCTGTTAGGGGGCAATATAGCAGGCTGGACTCTGCACTTGTCAGCTCGAGGTTGATCAAGCTGAGGTGAAAATATCATAGGCTTATAAATTGTGTAACGTAAGGGCACCCATTGTTGGTTTTGTGCATGTATCAATACTAGCTGCGAGGTCACTGCGGGGGCCACTACAGTGATGGAGGCTGATGATGAGAAATAAGTCATGGATATTGGGCCGATCTCCAAGGTGGTCAAGGATGCAAGTAGGGTGCTGAACTAACTGCTCTAGGTAATTTAGGATAGAAAAGATGTAAGTTTGTTCACCAGGTTGGTCAGTGAACTAAGAGGAGAACCATGGTGGTAGTTAACATTGAAGTAATATAAGATAGAGATTTCAAAGAAAGGAGAGATTGATAGGATGTGTTCTACTATGGAATTTAGATATTCAAAACATTTAGGAAAGTCAATAGAGTTAGGGAATAGATAGACAGCACATAAATATTTAGTTTGAGAATGACAGGAAAGTTTAAGCCAGAGAGTAACTGTTGAGAAGTAAGAAGAGTAGAGATCGGGAACACGAGAGGAAGTGAGTTTGTTGTGCATCACAAGATCCACCTTTGGCTTGAATTCTGGGATAGAGAAAGTAGGATGATTGGGCTGCTGGCAGCTGCTTTAGACACCTTAGTCTCGGTGAGGAAAAGAAGATCACATTTGTTGAAGGAGTGGTGGTGTTCAACAGAGGGAAAGTTAGAGGAAAGGCCGCAAATATTGCTAAAGTTGATAGTAAGAGTGACAAACCGTGGTCAAGAACATTTTGAGGGGTCACTTGGAGATGATCGGGTGAGTATGGGAGTAGGCCTATAGGAGTAACAATATCAAGTAATTTAAAACCCACCCAGCAATGTACAGTATGTCAAGGATCAAGCTGGCCCACCCTCGCTGTGGGACTTGCAGTTTTATCTGGCAATACTTGGAGGTGTGTTTTACAGGGATTGTCATTGGTAAATCTGGTTATGGCTATATAAGTGTCATAACGTATACTAAACATGACAAATGAAACATATATATTATACAAAATATGCATAAATTTCTATATAAGATAATGACGTATTTCCAAATGTTTGGAGAGAGGGTTGTGGGAGAGAGAACACACTAACGTGGGTATCTGTTCTACTAACTGCCTACAGTACTGTATTACAATATTAATAAAGTAGACTTGCCGTTTTTCCCAAAATCAAAACGGCATACCCAACTCTGCGATGGGTCACCATCATCACTACTAGTTGCAATACAAAAATTGCAAATAGCGTACTCTCAAAAGAACAAGTTGACGATATGCAACACAATCTAGATAAATTGTCATGTTGGGCCCAAATTTGGCAAATGAGTTTCAATGCGGATAAATGTAAAGTACTACATGTCGGATACCTAAATGAGAAAGCAAACTATTCGATGAATGGCACTCAGCTTAAGAATGTAAACAGAGAAACTGATCTGGGAGTAACAATATCGAGTAACCTAAAACCGAGTCAACAATGTTCAGAAGTTGTTAAGAAGGCAAACAAAATAATTGGCTTTATAGGCAGGTCATTTGAGCATAAATCCAAAGAAGTTATCCTAACCCTTTACAATTCCTTAGTCCGCCCTCTTCTGGAATACTGCGTTCAATCCTGGTGCCCTTATTACCAAAAAGATATAAACAAGCTAGAACGAGTTCAACGTAGAGTTTCCAAAATGATACCTAGCCTAAAGAACAAACCATACGAAGAGCGTCTTAGAGAATTAAATCTATTTCCTTTAACCCAGCGCAGATTAAGAGGCGACTTAATTCAAGTGTTCAAAATCATCAAAGGCATCGACAATATGAACTGTAGTAAGTACTTCACTATCGACCAATCTAATTACACGCGGGGAAACGGTTGCAAAATTATTGGTAAATCTTTTAACTCGCACGAATCTAAGAATTTCTTCTTCAATCGAGTTGTCAACTTGTGGAATGGGCTTCCCCGAGACGTTATAGACTGCAGCACCGTTGATTCATTTAAATTCCGCCTAGACAAATATCTCGCATCAAACCCGCGACTGACTGCGTTTGTAAATGAATAACTTTATCCTCCCCTCAGTTACTAACCCATATGTCCCCTACTAACTTCCTAGTCCTGCCACGTTAGTGGCAGGGCAGTAGTTCCCTTTCCAATGATCCCTTACCCACTCTAAACCACTGTTTGGACACTTGATCCTCAGTGTTTTGGAGGACAAGCAACCTAGAAGGGTCACTAGACCTGTTGTTGCTTGATTTCCTTTGTACTCCTTTGTACTAGTCACTATCATCATTAATATCATCAGCACTACTTCTATGATAGTCATCACTACTACTGTCACCATAATTACTACTGTCATCATTATCACTACAACTATCATCATTGCTTGTCACCATCATCACTACTATTATGACCATCATCACTACTACTAGTACTGTCACCATCATATCTAGTACTGTAATCATCATCATCACACCATCATCATCACTGCTGTCCCTAACGGGGCACACACACACAGAACGCCATCATCATTGCTTGGGAATAGGTACAGGGTGGGGGGTCCCGAGAAGGGGGGGGGGGGAACCATTTTTAGGACCTAAGATCATAACTATTGCACAAATTCAAAATATAATTTTTTAATTACCGTCGAATTCACGCACCGAAGGTTCGTGTGAAGTTTGGTGAAAATCCGTCAAACGGTCTAGGAGAAGTTCTTGGACAGGCAGACAGACAGACAGACAGATATTTCGGTTAGCATGTACCACTATACGGGGGGCGATACCACTCTGCTTACGCAGAGTTGATAATAAAGTAGACGTGCCGTTTTGCCCAAAATCAAAACGGCATACCCAACTCTGCGATGGGTCACCATCATCACTACTAGTCACTATCACCATTACTATCATCAGCACTACTACTATTAGCCATCACTACTACTCTTACCATCATCACTACTCTCATCATCACTACAACTTTCACCATAATCACTACTACTCACCATCATAACTAATAATGTCACCATCATCACTACTGTCATCATTATCACTACAACTATCATCATTGCTTGTCACCATCATCACTACTATTATGACCATCATCACTACTATTATGACCATCATCACTACTACTAGTACTGTCACCATCATATCTAGTACTGTAATCATCATCATCACCGCCATCATCATCACTGCTGTCCCTAACGGGGCACACACACAGAACGCCATCATCATTGCTTGGGAATAGGTACAGGGTCGGGGGTCCTGAGGGGGGGAGGGGGGGGGGGGGGGGGTGTTGAGAGGGGGGGGGGGGGGTGCAAAACCATGTTTTAGATCTAAAATCATAACTATTGCACAAATTCAAAAACATTCAAGCTTCTGTGTGTGAGTGCCCCTACGGGGCACACACCTTAGGACCTAAGATCATAACTATTGCACAAATTCAAAATATCCTTTTTTAATTACCGTCGAATTCACGCACCGAAGGTTCGTGTGAAGTTTGGTGAAAATCCGTCAAACGGTCTAGGTCCTAGGAGGAGTTATCGGACGGACAGACAGACAGACGGACAGACATTTCGATTAGCATGTACCACTATACGGGGGGCGATACCACTCTGCTTACGCAGAGTTGATAATATCTTACTATAGGACAGGGAGAGTAGAGACAATGTGAGGCATAATGACCAACATACAGGAGCGTGCAGAGAGAGGTAGAGAGAGAGAGAGAGAGAGAGTTACATCAAGTAAATTAACATAAGAAGTAAAATATTATGATTTAGCCTTGATAAATTATCTTTGTGTTGGGACAACGGGTTGCGAATCACTGTTGATAATGAGTTTGTTTAATATTGATTAAAGTTATCACGATTCACGAAGTTTTGTCAAATCAATTACATGTATAGGTAAGATAGACTTAGGTTCATCACGGTTCTAAATTATCAGTAGCCAGAAAGAAATATTACAGATTATATCATATTTTACTACATTTAGCCAAATGATAGAGTTATGACACGTCTGATTATGAATTAAACAATTAATTAACATCGAGGCATATTTGTTGATATTACGTTTCCCTCATGATCTCTTGTATTATTAAACCAGCTGGCAACCGAGTTTGAACCTTGATAACAAATTATGCTATGTTCATGATGATGTAAAGTCAATTTGACTGTGTCTGCTGCCAAACTACCCACTTTCCTGCCCCCCCCCCCCCCCCCCCTTCCCACACATCCCTCCTCCATTGTATATTGTATAGCCTAAATCTCATAGCCTTTATTGCTCTCTGACACTAGGTTGAGATTAGCATGATTCGTTATAAAGAACCCTACACCAACGCCATTCCTCCTGCTAAACTACACATTTCTTACTCATAAGGCATGTCAACATGACAATATGTCTCAGGGTAAATCTTATTACATTAATTATTCAGCTTCAGTACTAATCTGGTTGTTTCTGATTAACTTGCACTAAATATGAACATCAATAATACATAATTATTTGCTAACTTGGAAAACATTAAACACAATAACTACAAAACTAAAGTAGACATGTGTTGGTACGACCGGAGAACCATGTCCAGTTCTTCTTCTTCTTCTCCTTTTTCTTCTTCTTCATCTTCGGAGAGAGAGAGAGAGAAAGAGAAAACGTATTGTGATAATTTCTATGCAGACTATCAAATTTCAATATGATTGCAATTGGCCTTTTACTAAGTGGTTTGAAGAATAATTACCAGCAATTAGATGGAAGATTAAAATCGGTAACCAAATCAACGCATTACATAGTATAGAGCCCATAATCCTAACCAGCTTAACGCTCTGCATACTTTATACAAGTGTGTCTCACTACGTCTTGCACCGTCTATGCATTTTTGTTTTCATGTTAAAAATAATATAGTCATTGACAGTAGCTAGAACAACAAATACGACAGTTCCTAGTCATGTCTACATCTTGCCTAATGCGTAATGAATGATGACAAAATGAGACCGACTGTTATTTTGTGAAAGACGACTTTATAATTATCAGACAGATTTTTCGAGGTAACACTTTGTGTCTACTTTATCATGAAGGTAAAGAGTTTAACTCTGCACACACCCATTCGCTGGTATGTAGGGGTACCACTGGCTATTACTGGGTCACCTGCACCTGTCCCGTATATTACGAAAAATTATATTGTGCAATATTTACATTGTGAAGACTCATACCTCCTTCATTATGCAGCCAACATTAAAACACGAATACATATTCTTAAAACCTGAGTAAGTTGTGGCAGCCAGCAGGATTTATATACGCTGCCAATCAATCGCATGTGCGTAATTGTTTAAACATATCTACAAACTGGTGATGACATTTCAAGATCATATAATGCGATGTATACATTTGCATTAGGCTACATGTTTCCTTTGCCTTGTATAGTAGGCCTATGTGTTCTGACACTTATGTAGCCAAAATCAGGTCGACCAATCACATCCCAGTAAAACACACATCCTTACTACACCAAGTATTGTCAGATAAAACTGCGAGTCCCAGAGCGAGGGTGAGCCAGCTGGATCCTTGGCAGACTGTACCGAAGTAGTGAACAAAGCAAACACAATGATTGGCTTCATTGGAAGATCGTTTGAATACAAATCCAAATTTTGTATTCTCAATTTATATAATTCTTTGGTTCGCCCCCATCTGGAATACTGTGTACAACTTTGGTGTCCATATTATCATATACTGTAGATAAAGTGGACAGAATACAATGGAAAGTATCAAACATGAATCAAGTCATACAGAGAACGTCCAACAGAGATAAATAAAAGCACAGGCTAAGAGAGGACCTTATTCAAGTGTTAAATATTATTAAATGTATTAACAATATGGATGTCAACAAATACTTCACATTAACCCTGATTAACTGCTTTTACGTACAAACGAAAAGTACCCCTTTAAAATAATGTGCTATCCTTTCCTGTTTTCACATAAAATCTATAGCTTTGGTATAAGCAGCCTCGTAAAGATAAGTAGGTCTGTTGTTGCTGGTTTTCATTTATACTCCTTTATTGATGGTCCCCTCCCTTACAACCCCAAGGCTGGGTTATATGTTGCTCTTATATGAATACTAATATTGTATAGAAAACATTTCTTTGGGCAGTGGTAAGAAGAGGAGATGTTTGTGAGAGGTAGCTGTAGCTATTAGATGGGGCACAGTTAGGGCTGTAGCACATTGATTAGGTTTTTTTTCAACCCATCACAAGTTAATTCATATTTGGCTATACCTGCGATGAATGAAAATGCTTTCATGCCAATACTTGCAAGATAGCTGGTTCCGCCATCTGTATATACTGTAAATGTGTATATGTCCATTGAGGAGGCAGTATATTTATAAATTGGAATCTGAGTTCTTGGATTGCTTGGATTATTTACCATATTTACTTATTATTGTATATTATTATTTTTTACTGGGTAATTTACTAAATCTAAAAGATTTAGTAAATTACCCAGTAAATTGTCCTTATAATTGTCCATTTGCATGAGAGCTGAACAGTCTGTCTCCGAGTTAAGACCAACGCTTGCCACCAGCAATAGGCCATGGCACGTACCTGGCATTCTTTCAGGCTACTAAGCTTACAGTATGTGAAATATTTGTTTAAGGATGTGATGTGTCTAATATAACCTAGGACACTGAAGACAAGAACAGAGTACACAGTTACGGAATATATGGTTTTATTTACAAGTTACAACTGAGAGGAATCATGGACATATAATAAGTTGCAGTTACATTTATAACGCAATAACAATATTATTAATATGTCTGAGGTTAAGCATATACAAATACAGATTAATGGAACCTGGAAAAAAGGGAAAATATACCGGTACTGTATACGGAAGGAAGTAGGAATACAAATAGAGTGATAATAATAATAATAATAATAATAATAATAATAATAATAATAATAATAATAATAATATTTATTCAGTTAGCATTTTACAATGTTGGTACAACATAATATGTTACAAATATGACATATATATATATATATATATATATATAATATATATATATATCTATATATATATAATTATATATATATATATGTATATATATATATATATATATATATATATATATATATATATATATATATACAGCATATATATCCCTAATTAAATGTGGCAAAGGGACAGAGTGTGGATTGTATGTTTATGTATGACAAAGGATCTCATATACAGAGAACAGCAAAAGCTAATATTGTACTTTCGCTCCTAACTTGGACAAAATCGAGTTCCCAGGGGTCTCGGGTAAGGGTTGACCAGGGCTTCTCTTCCTCTTCTGCTTTTCTGGGGTTCAGCTGTAGCCTCGTCGGGGTGCCTCCTCTGCGGTGTAAACTCGGCGAAAGAGGTACTTGAACATGCCTAAGAATACGATCTGGTTCCTCGTTGGGCGAGTATGCTGGTGCGGTGCTCAGGTGATGCAACATTGATTGAAAATTTGGCAGACGCAATTCTCGAGACTTCGGTGGATGCAACTCTTTGCGGAAACTCGGTGGACGCACAAGCATACGGCGGAAACACGGATTATTCAGTCGGTGAACACACTGGTGCCTTGCTAGGTAGATGCATTAAGTGTTCTTTGAAAGTAGAAATTAAAAGAGCAGGTAAGCTGCCAAACAATCGCTCCATCCGGTGCTGTACCCTTTTTCGATGTCTCCATCTGGGGGTGGACTTCCAGGGAAGAGGGAACAGGTAACCTTAGGACTTGACTGGATTTGTGCTCTTTCTTGTCTGGGGGGTCAGGTAAAGTGGTAATTATGGTAATATGACTGGAAGCACTTGTACAAGTGGTTCTTGTTTTCTGTAGTGATGGGTGGTACAGGTGACTGTATTGTTGCGTTTTCTGTGGTGCTGGGAGGTTGGGGTGACTGTGATGTTGTTACTGCTCTTATTTCCTTTCTTCTCTGGAGTGTCAGGCAGAGGTGTTATTATGACAGTGGAGGTGGTATCACATATAGCGATTGTTTTTGTTCTCTGTTCTCTGTGACAGCTGGTAAGTAGGGGTGGCTGCATCGTTATTGGTTATTCTCGAGTTGGTAGGTCTGTTTGGTGATGAGGCAGTGATTCTGATGCTGGTGAGTAGCTCGGACGTCGTAGAATCCAGCATAGCAAAAGTCAACATTATTTTTAACCCATAACCAACGGTGACCGTCATATGACGGGCGAGAGATAAATGGCCTATCCTCCGGTACCCGTCATACGACGGGCGGCATTCTGAGCACATTAGGGGCTCTGAGAGAGAGGCCGTGCATTGAGAGGACAATAGGCGGGGTCTGACTGCTCGGCACCACCACTGGGCCGGTTCTATGACCACCGCCGCCTCCCTACACACACCCAGCCTCGCGATATAAGGATAAAACTGAGGAAATTACCTTATTTAGGGTGTTTTCACCTCCGGTTGCGCGATCACTACAGGATAACTCTTGGTTATACAAGGATGATTCATTTTTTTTTTTTCTATGTAATTGAGGGAGGCAAAAGGCATAACTGCCTATAGCGAGTGCCCCCCCCATAGTTGAAAGAGTGACAGGGCCAAAATCAAGGGACGTTCGAACCAAAATGCCTGGACACACGGAGTTTGAAGCAATTTAAGTCCTAGGAAGAGGGAAAAACTGATTCTGGGAGAGAGTTCCAGAGCTCAGCTGTTGAGTAGAAGAAAGTTTGAGAGTAACGTTTCACTCTTGGGTTGGAGAGTTTCACAGAGTAGGGGTGGGATTGAGTTGCAAGACGGGTAACACGTGCCCTACGTAAAGGAGGTGGTATGCACTGGGATAGCTCTGAGGAACACTGATTATTATAGTAGCGATAGAATAGCGAGAGAGATGCAACATTGCGGCGGAGAGAGAGAGATTGCAGAGAGTTGGTGAGTGGACGGGAGTTAATGATACGAAAGGCCTTCCTTTCAACTTTGTCTAGGAGAGCGGTGTGAGAGGAACCTCCCCACACATGTGAACAATACTCAATACAAGGGGTCATTGGAAAGCTCTATTATCGCCCTTTCACGGATACATTATTGTATTACGCTCTGGATCTTGTTTATGCATGAAAAAAAGCATGGAATGAAGCTCGTTTTCGGTAAATATGCCCGCCTGGCAGGTAGTTGATTGTACAAACGGCCCCGTCTTTGAGTGTTAAGTTGCCCTTCTATTATGTTCGTCACTGCATTAAAGTAGCCACAGTCACCACTGTCTTAAATTCACCATTGCATTAAAGTTGCCACTGTATTGATGTTGCCACTGAAGTACCATTAAAGTAACAACCATATTAACATTAACTAACCCTTTTACTGCAGCCGATGTATGCATACCTCCTATATAAAAATGGCCTACAATGCGGCCGACGTATACATACGCCTTGGTTGCACCAACCCGCCCTACTTTTTGCCAGAAGCTTCCAGGAGGTGCTATACTTGCCACTCATACTTGAATCTGTGTGCTATATGCACTGGTTCAGGAAAGTAGTGTGTACAGAAAAAAGGTACTTTAGAAGCTGAAAATCAACAAAAACGGGGTCACTTATCCATGTAATTGTGACGGCTATATACAAGGTGCAAATATGAGGCTCATTTCATATTCATTTCAACATCCTATCCTGTCTTGTAAACAAAAAACAACATGATCAAATAACTGTAAATATCATCCAGTTTTCGTGAGTGGATATGAAAGAAAAAATTGTGTATATTTGCTTGCGAGTGAAAGTGTGGCGCCGGCTACTCAGCGACAAAGTATTGATCAATTTTTATCGGTGTTGTGGAGAGGTAGGGAAGCGGGGTGACTGTAATGGGGAGAGTTTAACCCAATCTTTTCATTAGAGCTCCATCGAATTTGCTCAGCGCTATAGATATGGCGCTAGGGCAACGTAGATTTGAGCGGAATTAGCAGGAACATAACCGCTTGAGTGGACAGTTTCCTATAGAAGGCCTGCATCAAGTAGGTTGAAGACACAACTGTGCATAATATTAACCCTCAACCGACGGTGACCGTCATATGACGTGGAGAAAGAATATTGGTCACCCCTGCGGTGCCCGACATAAGACGGGTGCCATTTTGAAGACGTTATGAGCTCTGAGAGAGAGTCCGCGCGTTGGGAGATCGATAGCTGGGCTTCGACAGCTTGCCACCACGTCGGGGCCGACATGACATGTAGTATGCCTCATCTCCAATGCCGTACCTCGCGAGACAAGGAAATAACCGCTAAAATTACCTTATTTTAGGGTATTTTCACCTCCGGTCACTCGATCGCTGCAAGATAACCCATGGTCGTACAAGGATGATTCAGGTGTCATTAGAAAGCTCTATTATCGCTCTTTCATGGATATATTATAGTATTATGCTCTGGATCTTGTTTTTGCATGAAAAAGAGCATGGGATGAAGCTCGTTTTCAGTAAATATACCCGCCTAGCAATACGGTCATGTCAACAAGCATGCCCGCTTTTAGGTTGTTTAAAGTCGCCAATGTATTAACTCCCAAAGTATGGGAATGCTTATTTACATGACCGTATTGCTGGGCGGGTATATATACCGAAAACGAGCTTCATTCCATGCTCTTTTTCATCCAAAAGCAAGAGTCAGAGCGTAATACAATTATATATCCGTGAAAGGGCGATAATAGAGCTTTCGAATGACACCTGAATCATCTATGTACGACCATGGGTTTTCTTGCAAGAATCGTGTACCTGGAGGTGAAAATACCCTAAAATAAGGTATTTTTCGCGTTGTTGTTTTTTTTTTTTTTACGCGAGGCACAGAGGTGGGGATAAGTCAAATTACATGTCAGTGACGGCCCCAAGGTGGTGGCGAGCAGTCTGAGGCCAGCTATCGTCTCCCCAATGCGCGGTTTTTGTATAAAAAATCCTTGAAAGAGCTGTATACACCCAAATTAAACACTACCTCAAAGAAAATGATATATTCTATAAGTTTCAATCAGGTTTTAGATGCATGTACTCGACAGACTCCTGTCTCATCCACTTAACAGATCACATTTGTAAAGAAATGTCTAAAGGTAACTACACCGGTATGGTTCTTCTTGATCTACAAAAAGCGTTTGATACAGTAGACCATGATATCCTCTGTAATAAACTACAAGCAATGGGCATTGGGTTAGTGAACTGGTTTAAATCTTATCTTAGTGGTAGAACACAAAGAGTCAAAATTGCTGATAATATATCTGATCCTATGCCAATTAACTGTGGGGTCCCACAGGGAAGCATCCTCGGTCCCTTACTCTTTCTCTGTTATGTGAACGACATGGAACTGAGCGTCTCGTGTAAATTATTACTGTATGCTGACCACAGCGTGCTTCTGGTTTCAGGAAAAGACCCAATAAGTATTGCCGCTTCACTTTCCAAAGAACTAGAATCGTGTAGTGATTGGCTAGTGGACAATAGACTATTTCTTCACCTGGGCAAGACAGAAGCCATCTTATGTGGAACAAAACGCAAACTGAAAGACATTGTGGGCTTCTCGGTCAACTGTAATGATATTCCTATAACAACAGGGTCACAAGTGATATCTCGGACTAAAATTGGACTCGACTCTGTCAGGTGAAACAATTTTTGGAATCTATCCTGAGTAAATGTAGAGCACGTATAAAATACCTGTATAGACAGGTGTGATGCTTGCCAGCGGCGACCAAAAAGACCCTATACCAAGCGCTTGTTCAATGTCATTTTGACTATTCTGTGTCATCCTGGTACTCTGCATCATCTAAATCAGCACAGCACAAACTTCAGGTCACTCAAAATAAAATGGTTAGGTTCATGCTGAACCTAGGACCCAGATCACATGTTGGCCAGGAACAACTTCAGTCACTTGGTATGCTCAATGTCTCTGACAGGGCCAAACAAATCAGGCTCACTAATGCCTTCAAGATATTCTATGACAGAGCTCCAGAGTATTTAAAGAGTAATTTTGTTAAAGCAAATGAGAGGAGTGGACATAATACAAGAAATAGGATGTTTAATTTTACGGTCCCGAGAATCCAAGGACAGGGTAAGCTAACATTCTTCTTCACTGCCATCAAAGACTGGAACAACCTACCCCAGTCAGTCCGTGAAAAGAGAACACTGTATTCCTTCAGACGTACCTTGAAGGAGCACCTGAACCGGACAGCTGCGAGAAGGGAGCACCAAGCTTATGTCTACTACTAAATACGACATAAGAGATAGGCAAAACAAACTGAAATGATTACTAATTATTGATTACTGATAATTACTATAGGATGTAAGGTATCTTAAAATAACCCCCTAGAAATACTTTCTCTAAAGTACAGTATCTACTTTTTTTTATCCTCCCCTTTTTCCCCAGCTAACCTAATCCCACAAGGACCCCAATGGAAATACGCCTAACGGCCTTATTGGGCTATCCTTAGTTGGAATTATGCAAGGCTGGTACATGTCATATTTGTAACATATTATGTGGTACCAACATTGTAAAATGCTAACTGAATAAATATTACTAAAAATATTATTATTATAACGTCCTTAAAATGGCACCCGTCATATGATGGGCACATGCAGGGGTGGCCAATATTCTCTCTCCCGCCATATGTTGTTCACCGTTGGTTGAGGGTTAAAATAGGCACTTTATTAACATTAACCCTTAACCAACAGTGACTGTCATATGACGGGCGAGAGATAAATGGCCTATCCTCCGGTACCCGTCATATGATGTGCGGTATTCTGAGCACATTAGGGGTTCTGAGAGAGAGTCCGTGCATTGGGAGGACGATAGGTGGGGTCTGACTGCTTGGCACCACCACTGGGCCGGTTCTATGACCACCGCCGCCTCCCTACACACACCCGGCCTTGCAATATAAGGACAAAACTGAGGAAATTACCTAATTTAGGGTATTTTCACCTCCGTTTGGTTGCGCGATTGCTACAGGATATCCCGTGGTCGTACAAAGATGATTCAAGTATCATTGGAAACCTCTATTATCACCCTTTCACGGATATATAATTGTATTACACTCTGGCTCTTGTTTATGCATGAAAAAGAGCATGGAATATAGCTCGTTTTCGGTATATAATCATCAACTACCTGCCAGTCGCCCGCCTGGCAGGTAGTTGATGTTACAAACGGCCCCGTCCTTTGAGTGTTAAAGTCACCACTGCATTATAGTCCACACTGCTTTAAGTTATCACTGCTAAAAAAAATTGCCATTATTAAAGTCGCCACTATTAAAGAAGGCAGAGCATTTCAGACACACAGTATTAATATCATCACTACATTTAAGATGCCAGGACATTATAGTCGCCAGTGCATAAATATTGCCACTGCATTAAATTTGCCTTTGTATTAACACAATCACTGCGGCAATTGTCACAATTATTGCTTGGTCTGCACTGTACCATATGGGGGTTTTGGAAAAAAATGCTGTTCATTCCCTGCACATTTTCATGTATAAACAAGAACTAGAATGTATTTCAATGATGTATCCCTGAAAGTAAAGGAAAAATACCTCTCCAGTGACACCTGAATTATGTCTATACGACCACTGGTTGACGTGCAACGATATTGTATAGGTGAGGTTAAATCGGAAAAAAATAGGGTTTCCAGCGGATTTCGCAATTCACAAGTCTATATGGGAGCTGGAGATGTCTCCCAGTTACGCTAGTGGATGAGACTATCCCGTGCTGCTTAGACTCGCTTACCTGGCTACCAGGCCTTTTACTACGCAGATTTTCATATATGATAACTGCCGCAGTGATGCCCGTATTTTTTATATAGTAGCCCGCAGTCATTGAGTTAAATTTGCCGCTATGAAAGCCGCCACTGCACTTATTTCGCCAATGGATTATAATCGCTACTGCATTAAATCCCAGAGTCATTTTTATGTGACTCACCTCAGCCGCCAATGTTCTAATGATGCCACTTTTCTAGAGTTGCCATTACATTAAAGTCATCACTGTGTTAAAGTCATCACTGGATTAAAGTTGCCAATACATATTAATACCTGCTCTATGAAAGTCTCCATTATATATATGTGACCTTTGCATTAAAGTTACCATTGCATTAAAGTCGTCACTGTACTAAGCTCTCCACTATTTAAAGTTGATGCTGCATTAAAGTTGCCACTGGCTTGTCACTAAAGTCGCCAGAGTCATTAATATTCCAAAAAATACCACTGTATTACAGACACCATTATATTAAAGTAATTACTGCAGTAAAATCATCACTGCAATAACGTCTCCTCTGTGGAAAAGATACCACTGTATTAAATTCGTCATTGTAGTGAAATCACCACACTATTATATTCGTCACTGCATTAACCCTTATTTCGCGGCGACGGACATATGACGGGAGAGAGAAAATTGGCCTATCCTGCGGCACCTGTCATAGGACGGCGCCATTTTGAGGCTATTATGAGCGCTGAGAGAGAGGCCGGGCGTTGGAGGGAGCATAGGCGGGCTGCAACCGCTCGCCACGGCTTCACGGAGTACACTGAGGCCCGAGGTAAGGCTCTCTCACTCATGTACTGTCTCTCACACACCAAAAACAGCCAAATTGCCACTATTTTACCAATTTTTGCCCTTCGGTTACACAATCATTACAAAACAACCAGATATCGTACAGGGATGATTTTGGTGTCATTGGAAAGCTCTATCACTGCACTTTCACGGATATATAATTGGATTACGCTCTGGTTCTTACCTATGCATGGAAAGAGCATGGAATGAAGGTAATTTTCGGCAAATATACCCGCCTGGCATTACGGTGGTATACGCACAACACCCCACTTCACAAGAGGGCGACCTTTCACTTTATTACCCAAAATTATGCCTAAAATTACCCGCATGTCTAAGGAATTATTTTCTTGCGATCAAACAGGAAGGTAGGAAAGTGAAGGGTTTGAAACAGCAGATGATTGACAGAATTTTATTTAAGTAGGACTTGGTGCTTTACACCGTTGGTACCTTTTCTTTTGCTACTTTCTACTCCACGTCTTTTCCTCTTCTACTTTTATATTCTTTCATTCCCATTTATATTTATATCCTCGTTTCATATTATCCTTTTCTTCGATCCTGTACTACTCCTGTCTTTCACCTTCAGTGTTGATTTTCCATGATTTGCTATCTTGTTTGTATCCATTTTCCCCTCTCCATATAGCCTTAATTCCCTCCGTTTCTTATTGTTCAGTTAATTTACACCGCTCTCAATCTTTTATGGGTGTGTTCTGTTAATTGTTTGTTTGAGTGTCTTGCTACCTTGATAAACAATTATAATTTAAACTCTCTCTCTCTCTCTCTTTCGCTCTCTCTGTCTCTCTCTCTCTCTATATATATATAAATAAATATATATATATATATATATATATATATATATATATATATATATATATATATATATATATATATTATTTATTATATTTTATTTTTCTCCTATGTGGATGAGGGAGACAAAAGGCAAAACTGCATGTGACGAGTGCCTCCCCCAGAGTTGAAAGAGTGACAGGACTAAAATCAAAGAATGTTTGAACCAAAATGGCTGGCCACACGGATTTTGAAGCAATTTAAGTCATAAGATGAGGGAAAGATGGAATCAGGGAGATAATTCCAGAGCTCAGCTGTTGAATAGAAGAAAGACTGGGAGTATCATTTCACTCTTGAGTTGCACAGATTAGGGGTGGGATTGTGTTGCAAGATGGGTACTACGTACAGCAGTGTAGAGGAGGTGGTATACACTGAGAGAGCTCTGAGGAACACTGATTTTTGTAGTAGCGATAGAATACTGAGAGAGATGCAACATATTGCGGCGAAGAGAGAGAAATTGCAGAGAGTCTGTAATTGGACGTGAGATAATGATACAAAAGGCTTTCCTTTCTACATTGTCTAAAAGTGCTGTGTGAGAGGATCTTCCCCACACATGTCAATAACACTCAATACAAGGACGCACTGTGCCCCAGTACATAGCAAGAGGTTGTGCAAGGGTAAAGAACCCTTTGGGGCGGTTTAGCACACCCAGCTTCTGAGAGGCTGCCTTAGCAAGACTGGTAATATGGTCCTTCCAAGAGAGAGCAGAAGAAAAAGAGACACCGAGAATATTGAGAGAGGATGAAGGGATGATTTTGTTGTATTGTTGAAGTATAAGGGATAGTCTTCTGGGAGTTCACGAATGGTAGATAGATGGAGAAATTGGGTTTTGGAAGCATTATAGGCAACAAGGTTTTCTCTGCCCCAATTGGAGATAATAGTTAAATCAGAAGATAAGTGTTATATGGCTTAATTACGTGAGTTTTGGAGTTCCTGCTGTGTATGTTGTTGAGGAAGTCTAGTTGAATAGTGTAATGTAGAGTCGTCAGCATATGAATGAATGGGGCTGGAGGAGCAGTTGAGAAGGTCATTAATGAATAAAAGGAAGATAATTGGAGATACGACAGAGCCCTGAGGAACACTGTAGTTGATAGGTTGAGGAAGTGAACGGTAGCTGTCCACAACCGCAGCTATGGAACGGCCGGAAAGGAAATTAGAGACAAAAGCAAAGATGGAGGGATAGAAACCGTAAGAAGGTAGTTTGGAAATAAGGGATTTGTGCCAGACTCAATCGAAGGCCTTCGATATGTCTAGGGCAATAGAAAAAGTCTCACCGAAGTCCCGGATGGAGGATGACCAAGAGTTAGTAATATTAAGAAAGAAGATCACCAGTACAGCGGCCCTTAACCCGTCCAGCCCCGGCTAGTTTTGTAATGTTTGTTCACCAGAACCCGGCCGGTTTTCAAAAAATTGTTTTATTCCAGAAACAATAGCGAATGGGTTAGGAATGAAGGAAAAACCACGAAAAACCGCTCAAAAAGCTTAAAGAATGGTCCTACAGAGCCCCCGAAAACGTATTTTACAAGAGTAAAAAATTGAAGGCAATTACCCCAAAAAAACAGGTTATTGCGCGCTCACGCGCACGCACGTGGACTTTGAGAGTTTTCAACCATCGGCACGGTTGCGTGGGATACGTACACAGTTCCCATACAAATCTGAGCCCTCTTGAGTGGCTACAGCTGAGGTTACGGTCGGCGCATTTAGGGTGACGCGCCAGGCGCGTCTCTGGGGCTGTGCGTTACATACATCGCCGACGCGTCAGGCGCGTCGCTGGGGCTGTACGGGTTAAGGAAGCCATACTGGCGGTCTGAGCACAGATTATAAGAAGAAAAATGCTTATGAAATTTGGAAGCAAGAATAGCTTCAAAAACTTTAGAGATACAAGAGATAGGAGCAATTGGACGATAATTGGAGGGTTGGGAGCGGTTGCCTTTCTTTGGGACAGGTTGAATGAGAACAAACTTCCAGCATGAAGGGAAAACGTTAAAGGAGAGACAGAGACGAAAGAGTTTGCCTAGGCAGGGGGTCAGCACGGAAGCACAGTTTTTGAGTACAACAGGAGGAACACCATCCGGACCGTACGCTTTCTT
This sequence comes from Paralithodes platypus, assembly GCA_032716605.1. Taxonomy (NCBI): domain Eukaryota; kingdom Metazoa; phylum Arthropoda; class Malacostraca; order Decapoda; family Lithodidae; genus Paralithodes; species Paralithodes platypus. The sequence continues at coordinate 23,394,949 of CM064549.1, forward strand.
AGTATTAAGCCAGAGAGGGTAGAAAGTACATCTTTAGAAGATATTAGGATATTAGGCATAAGTAGGAGAGAGGGGGGTGGAGAGGGAGTAATAGCACCGGAATCATCCAAGGTGGAGTTTCTAGCAAAAGTTTGAGCGAAGAGTTCAGCTTTGTCAGAGGAAGAAGCTATCGTTGTGCCTTCAGAGGGGAGGGAAAGACGAGGAAGAAATGTTGTTGGAGAGGTTTCTGGCTAGATGCCAGAAAGCTTGGAAAGCGCTAGAGTTGGATAGTTCAGTGCATTTATTATTGATGAAAGAGTGCTTGGCAAGTTGTAGAACAGATTTAGCTTGATTCCGGGCAGAAACGTAGGAAGAATAAGATTCTTGAGTTATAAGGCGTCGGTACCGTTTGAATGCTTCCTCCTTGTTGTGGACAGCAATAGAACAAGTGTGATTAAACCAAGATTTTTTTGCATTAGACTGAGAGAAAGAAAATGGAATGTACGCTTCCATGCCCGAGAGGATTACCACGGTAATGCGTTCAGCACTCTCCGAGGTTCCTCGGCTACAGAAGCAGAGGTCATTCCATGGGAAATCAAAGAAATACGGCAGCACCGCCGGCTGGGAGGATCGAATGGCCATACTGAAGAGATAGGACAAGGGACGGAGGTAAGTTTATGGTCGGAGGAGCCCAATGGAGAGAAAAGATTGACAGTATAAGAAGAAGGGTTAGAAGTCAGAAATAAGTCAAGAATGTTGGGCCGATCTCCAAAGCGATCCAGGATACGGGTGAGTTGCTGGACCAGCTGCTCTAGGTCATTTATGATAAAAAAGATGTAGGCTTGTTCATCAGGTTGGTCAGTAGTGTGAAAGGAGAGCCATTGGCGGTGGTGAACGTTGAAATCTCCTAAGATGGAGATTTCAGAGAAGGGAGAGATGGATAGAATGTGTTCCACTTTAGAATTTAGATAGTCAAAGAATTTGGGAAAATCGGTAGAGTTAGGGGAAAGATAGACAGCACAGAAATATTTAGTATGAGAATGACAGGATAGTTTGAGCCATAAAGTTGAGAATTCAGAGGCGTCGAAATCGGGAACACGAGAGGCGGACTGCCTTTGGCTTTGAAACTAGGATAGAGAAAGTAGGAGGATACAGAGAAGCGGCTGCTTGAAGTTGTCTCAGATACCTGGGTTTCGGTGAGGGAAAGAAGATCAGGCTTGTAGGAGGAGAGATGGTGTTCGACAGAGTGAAAATTAGAGGAAAGGCCGCGAATATTGCTAAAGTTGATAGTAAGAGTGACAGGCCGTGGTCCAGAGCATTTAGAGGGGTCGTCAGGGGAAGATCGGGCATGTGTGGGGGCATTTATGCCCCCCCCCCCCCCCCCCTCCTGGGGACTCCGAGGCTGGGCCTATATTCATCATTTTAAGTGTAGTGTAGTGTTAAGTGTAGTGAAGTAGATTGGAAGAGGAGGTATTTGTGAGAGCATGCTGGATTACTCTCAGTGTAAGTGAGGCACAAAGGGAATCAGTTAGAGAAGCCAAGCAAATGAAACAGGAGTTCCAGCAATTCCTTATTAAATGCCTACAGCCTCTCCTAGGTATAGCCCTGTTCGATTGGAACCTACAATCTACCCACATTCCCCTTATTAGTCACATTGTACGACACACACGCAGTAGGACGCGTGGGGAAATTTTTTTTTTTCCACCACAGGGCCAATAATATCAATGTCCTCATCTACTAATTCAACTTGTGGAACATTTAGTAGAGTTTTAAAGTTTTCAGTCCATTTCTTGTTTACTTCAACTGACTCCACTATGAACTCATCAGTATCGTTTTGAATATATCGTCTTCCACTATCTGGCTTTCTGAAACGCTCTGTCAGTAGATAAATTGTCTATTTATTCTGAGAATAATCCAGTTTTAGTATTTCTCCTAAATATTTCCATGACCTCTTTCTTTAGTTTTCGTTTTAGACGGTCTACATTTCTCATTTCTATGACATACTCCAGTCTTGTTTCTGGGGTTTTGTTTCGCAACCATTTCCTCAGCTTCTTACTTTTCAATTTAACTACAGCCTTCATCTCGTCATTCCACCAGGGAGTATGCCGTTTTCTTGAAGCCCCCTACCATCTTTGTTTCCAACGTTTCCTCCTCGCCTCCTCGCCTGATTTTTAAATGAGATCTACGTTCCTTCCAGACTGGTATTTTCGATTATTTCCATTTCACCACATTTGTCCATGAAAGTTGCTTTCTTTTCATCATGCTTTAAATTTTCAGTCTTCAAATCTTAACTTTTGCCATTTGGGTAGGTTTTATGTATTCTTGGATTAGTACTGCAATAATCAGCCTGTGATCCGAATCCATAGAAACCCCTGGAAAACCATTTTTGAAAATACTCTTGTCTGAAGAGAGGAATTAGTCTATGATAGATTTTTGATCGAACTGATTAGTGTTTCTATTCCATCTATATCTGGTGAATTTATGACTTCATTATTGACATGTTGTTCACCAGTCTCTCACCTTCTTCATTTCTCACTGGTTCACCATAAGGTCCAAGTATATTCTTAACATTCCTTCTATCATTACCGACTCTTCCATTAATTTTTAGTCTCCCATTATAATCACCTTCTCATTATTTGGTAAGAGTGTCCATCTCATTATCTATCATTTCATAGATGTGTTCTTTTTCCTGTCTTGTCAATGCTTGTTGAGGTGCAAATTTCAAATACGTTAATTCTTTCTCTTAACCCCTACTGTACCAGAGGGTATTACCATAAATGTACCCTCCAGTATGAGGTAATGTGGCAAAAATGGCTTCAGAGTCGACAGAGAACACCCTTCCACATCAAAAGTTGGAGGTATACTGAGTCAGTCGTCCTGTGGGAGCTAGGATATAAGCTGATAAGTGTTGCCAACGTCTAACAGCAGTGCGTACAAGTCATGGTGCCAGGTACCGCTCGATACGGGCAGTTACAAAGACTGCATATTACTGACGGCGATCTTCCGTCGCTGATATAGGTGAGTGACTGTTTTACTGATGGCGATTCGCCGTCGCTGGTACAGTAAGTGTTAATGTTTGGATGGTAATTCTCATTATTATATAATTCATTAGTCTGACAGCTTTTATGCTTCTAGATAACTTTGGTCCAACTAGCACTGCCACACCATATTTGGCGATACCATGTTGGCCTGCGCTGTATATTTCATAAGATCTAAAAGTTCATCTTCTTTGTCTTAGTAGGTACTGATGTTAAGAATTCCATACCGTAGCCGTTTTCGCAGCTTAGTCATTAACAAAGTAGTCCGTCCGGGTTCGATGTTTCTTTGGGGTTCACATGCAGGGTGTACACTGTACAGTGTCCAGCCTGCAAAGCCTGTCAACACCGGATTTGGTTTCTGGTTGCCAAAGGAATAGCCCAACCAAAGTTGGGATCCCTTATCCATATATATATATATATATATATATGTGAGACTTCAGTCTGCCTTCAGGCATCGAAGAAAGAGGATATACGTCTCGTTCGTCTCTCACCTCATGACTGGAGGGTCGGCAATAATTCATCTTTTTTACCCCCCAAATACTATTCCCACTTGTTTTATTGCTGTTACATGTTAATATCTTCATATTAAACGTAAAATAGGTGCATATGAATAAGTAATAACGATATTTATGGTAAAATGACGATTTTAGGCGGTAATGAACCAAAATATCCTCGCTTGGCAGTAGAGTTTGAGCTACCAATAGCGCACCGCTCTCGGGTTAATTAATGATAATCTTCTCAACTGTACCTTCAGTCCTATCCATTCATATGCTGATGACTCTACCTTACACTATTCAACTTGTTTCTCAGAACCCCTTAGCAAGCAATCACACAAATATTCATGTGATGATGCCAAGGAACACTTATCTTCTGACCTATCAACCATTTCAAACTGGGGCAGAGAAAATCTTGTTGCTTTCAATACTTCCTAAATCCAATTTCTCTATTTATCTACCCCTCAAGAACTCCCACAGGCCAATCCCTTATACTTCAACAATACACAAATCAACCCTTCATCTTCTCTCAGTATTCTCAGTGTCTCCTTTTCTTCCGATCTCACTTCGAAAGACCATATTTCCACCCTTGCTAAAACAGCTTCCCAGAAGCTGGGTGTGCTCAACCACCTCCGGGGGTTCTTTACCCCTGCACAGCATCTTGCTCTGTACAGGAGCATGGTGTATCCATATATTGAGTATTGTACACATGTGTGGGGAGGATCCTCTCACAGCACTTCTTGACAAAGTAGAAAAGAAAGCCTTTTGTCTCATTAACTCTCGTTCACTCACCAATTCTCTCCAATCTCTCTCTCTTCGCCGCAATGTTGCATCCGGTGGTTACCACACATTCCTCTTTCCTCTTTACCCTTATATAGGGGGACTATTATATAATGCCTGTCTTCCAGTCATCAGGTGCACTCCCCTTCTCCCATGCTAGTTGAGAGATATATGAGTGAAAGCGGTGTTGGTTAGGAGGAGAGGTGTCGGCAGACAGGGGACAGAGGTGTAAGGGGGACATTCATTCATGGCCACCCCTTCTGGGATGGTGAGGTCTGGCAATATATATATATATATATATATATATATATATATATATATATATATATATAAATATATTCTCTTTTAAACAGACGAGGTTAAAAGCAATAGCAGTTTCAGCATTCAGGATTTTATTGTTACAGCTTTCAATAGTTCTAACAATTTTCCTCTGGGGTTCAGAGATGAGGTACAAAAGGTTAGCAAAATTCATGGTGGATCCAACGTTTCACAAGTAAACATCTTGCATCTTCAGGGAATGGAGAGGTAATGATTAGAATAGGGACAAAGCATCATATTTATACAAAATTCGAGGATCAAGTAGAGGGAGGTGGGCGGAGCTACTGGGTGTGTGGTGGCTGTTCATTGGTGGAAGGCAGTCTATTCGCGAGATGGGCACTAAATCTTATCGGTGGTTGGTTGTTGGCTGTGGGTGGCTGTGATTGGTTGGTGTTGTCAGTTGTGTGCTGAGCGTGGAAGTGTACGGGAGGGGGGCACGGGGCGAGAAGAGGGGGGGCAGCATGCCTGTAGCGCTTGCCTGAAGGAAGAATTTGAAGGTTTTGTGTTTGGTTGTTGATGCTGGGGTTGAGTGTTTGGATGTATAGAGCTTCTAAAATAGCTAGTCTTCTGGGGTCTGATTCTTTGTCGAGTATGGTGGTTTGTTTGTCTAGGTCGGCGCGAGTTAGGGCAAGATGGTGGGGGGCTTGATAGTGATCTTTTATAGCGCCAGATTGAAGGTGGAGGGTTAGTCGACGGGAAAGGCGAGTCTGTGTCATTCCAACATAGGATAGGGGTCCACAGTCCCCAGAGGTGCAAATATGCTGGTATATCACATGATCGTCTTTCGGTTGGTTGGTGGAAATGGGGCGGTTACAGAGTACAAGGTTGGATGTCTTAGGAGATTTGTAGTAAATAATGAGTTTGATTTTATTGTCAGGGTTGGTGGGGAGGACGTTTTTGTTAATTATTTCTTTCATAATGGATTCGTCTGTTGTGTGGTCGGAAGACATGTAGTTTCTGTAGAAAAATGTAATGTCATTGGCCGGGTTGGTGCTAGGGGGGTCTTGTTTGTACCATTTTTCTAGGTGGTGGTTGATGGCATTGGTGACGTCAGTGTTGGAATACCCATTGTTGACTAGGACCTGGGTGAGCCTTTCCAGTTCATTGTGTGTGTCATTCCAGGTGGTGCAATGGGTGAGGGCTCTCCTGACATAGGCGGCGATGGTGGACTGTAGGTATCGTTTAGGGCATTCACTTTCCCCATTAAGACATTGGCCATTGTTAGTACCATTGTTAGTTGCCTTCCACCAATGAACAGCCACCACACACCCAGTAGCTCCGCCCACCTCCCTCTACTTGATCCTCGAATTTTGTATAAATATGATGCTTTGTCCCTATTCTAATCATTACCTCTCCATTCCCTGAAGATGTAAGATGTTTACTTGTGAAACGTTGGATCCACCATGAAATTTGCTAACCTTTTGTACCTCATCTCTGAACCCCAGAGGAAATTTTTTAGAACTATTGAAAGCTGTAACAATAAAATCCTGAATGCTGAAACTGCTATTGCTTTTAACCTCGTCTGTTTAATAGAGAATCTATTACCTGGCTATACTAACATAAAACTCCACAACGAGAATGCCAGACATCGTACTAGCACCCGCCAGTTTCGTGAAGAACTGATACGAGAAGAATTAGCTGAGAAACGAGAGACCACAACCAATCTCCGATATGAACGTGACGCCCTGCTACAGAAATGGGATGAAGAAGAAACCACCCCTAACCACATCAGAACAGAAATCAACCAAAAACTCTAACAATTCAACGAACAACACAGACGATAAACAGAGAACACTACCATCCAAAAACTCTCCCGTCTATACGGTGGAAACATAAAACTTCTCAAGCCAACAAAAGGATATATTAACCTCACCAACATCACCCTAATGCCGGACCAAGAAGACCTCCTGGACAAAGGCTTAAATTGCCACTACATTTCCAAGCCGGGACCCCACCGAAAACGCCTTGAAATTGAAGTCCTACTGGATGACATCCTACGACTCCAGAAAGACGGCAAGATCACCACCACCCCAGCCCTACAACCCACCTTACTAGCAGAAGCCGCCAAAACCAGGGGATCCCACCAAAGCAAGCTCCTCAACAAACACCACTTCAAAGCCGCTAAACAACTAAAATAGAACCCCAACATCATCATCCGACGAGCTGATAAGGCCTCCTGCCTTGTGAAACACGGAAAAGAAGAATACCTACGGAAAATGGACGACATTCTTAGTGATAAGAACAAATTCAAAAGGATCACTCGCAACCCTACTGACGAAATAAAAAGGAAAGCCAACACCACCATCACTGCTATCAACGCCAAAGCCGGTGGCGTACACCTAAAGAAACTCATCGGCGAATTCACCCCAGGTTTTGCTTACGGTACTATAAAAACCCACAAACCCGGGAACCCCCTCCGCCCCATCATATCACAGATCCCTACTGCTACCTACCAGACCGCCAAGGCCCTGAACAAACTCCTCACCCCTTTTGTTCCACGGCAATACAACTTCAACTCTGCTTATGACTTCCTAGAAATTCTACGAGATGCCCCACCAGCTAACGACCACATCATCGCCTCCCTCGACGTAGAGAGTTTGTTTACCAACGTGCCCGTTGACAAGACCATAGATTTTATCCTACGTCGAGTTTACCACTGCCCTAATACGCCCCCCCTGGACATCCCGGAGAAGGCCCTGAAGACGCTCTTGGAACTATGTACCAAGGAGTCCCCTTTCCTCTACCCCTGCGGGACTATGTACCAGCAAATCGACGGTGTAGCGATGGGAAGCCCCCTGGGGGTCCTGTTCGCCAATTTCTTCATGGGAACTATCGAAGAGGAACTCCTGGCTGCCCACCGGCCCACTGTCTACTGCAGGTACATCGATGATATCTTCGTGCGGGTGAAGGACCTGGGCGAACTCAGGGACCTCCAGCAGCGCTTCATGGCCGCCTCCGGACTCAACTTAACATACGAAGAAACCACCGATGGACATCTACCCTTCCTCGACCTCCTTGTCTCCCTCCACGACCACGGCTTCAAAACTACCGTGTACACCAAACCTACTAACAATGGCCAATGTCTTAATGGGGAAAGTGAATGCCCTAAACGATACCTACAGTCCACCATCGCCGCCTATGTCAGGAGAGCCCTCACCCATTGCACCACCTGGAATGACACACACAATGAACTGGAAAGGCTCACCCAGGTCCTTGTCAACAATGGGTAATCCAACACTGACGTCACCAATGCCATCAACCACCACCTAGAATAATGGTACAAACAAGACCCCCCTAGCACCAACCCGGCCAATGACATTACATTTTTCTACAGAAACTACATGTCTTCCGACCACACAACAGACGAATCCATTATGAAAGAAATAATTAACAAAAACGTCCTCCCCACCAACCCTGACAATAAAATCAAACTCATTATTTACTACAAATCTCCTAAGACCTCCAACCTTGTCCTCTGTAACCGCCCCATTTCCACCAACCAACCGAAAGACGATCATGTGATATACCAACATATTTGCACCTCTGGGGACTGTGGACCCCTATCCTATGTTGGAATGACACAGACTCGCCTTTCCCGTCGACTAACCCTCCACCTTCAATCTGGCGCTATAAAAGATCACTATCAAGCCCCCCACCATCTTTCCCTAACTCGCGCCGACCTAGACAAACAAACCACCATACTCGACAAAGAATCAGACCCCAGAAGACTAGCTATTTTAGAAGCTCTATACATCCAAACACTCAACCCCAGCATCAACAACCAAACACAAAACCTTCAAATTCTTCCTTCAGGCAAGTGCTACAGGCATGCTGCCCCCCCTCCTCTCGCCCCGTACCCCCCTCCCTTACGCTTCCACGCTCAGCACACAACTGACAACACCAACCAATCACAGCCACCCACAGCCAACAACCAACCACCGATAAGATTTAGTACCCGTCTCGCGAATAGACTGCCTTCCACCAATGAACAGCCACCACACACCCAGTAGCTCCGCCCACCTCCCTCTACTTGATCCTCGAATTTTTTATAAATATGATGCTTTGTCCCTATTCTAAAGGGGCAACCCTGCCTACACGCTTGCAACCCTGATAATAGATCAGAAGGTTAAGCAACGTAGGGTCTGGTCAGTAGTTGGATGGGTGACCGCGCCTGGTACCGGCACAGCAGTTGCTGGGTGGGTTTGGCATGTTGTCCTGCTCCAGCAAAGGCAGTAGCTGGTTGGGTGATTGCACCCGGCACCGACATTGACCAGATGTTGCCCTAGGGGTGGGTGAAATTTTCCTAGCTTGCCACCAGGGTTCAGGTAGCCCAGGAGTGTTGAACAAACTCCATTCCCTGTCAGTTCCGTCTCACTCAGACGAAAATGAGTACCTGGATTCATGGTGGCTAAAATGAATTCAGGGGCCTGATTGGTGGCTTCCTACAACCAATCAACACACGAGACTGAGAACTTGGTTAGCCACCAGGATTGCTCAGTGGCCATTGGGCAGGCCTTCTCTCGTGTTTGCCTCGTCCCACCCATACGTTAAACTGGGTACCTGGAGTGTAAAATCGGCCTTGGCGTAGGTCGTATCACTAGGGTAAATTTGATTACTTGCCTCACCTTTACTATATACTTCCGTTCCCTATGTGTTGTCCGTCCTGTCCCCTCTCGAAAAGTATCCTCAAACTGTCTCTCCAACAAAAACCAACTCACGCAAGTTGGGTCAAGCCCCGACGCCTTCATCTCCTACTAAAATTCACTTCCTCACCCCCTACTACTTCCTCTGTACCAACTCTAGTATTCGAAGCATAAGAGTGATCAAAATTATTACTTGCCTCACCTTTACTATATACTTCCGTTCCGTCCTATTCTAATCATTACCTCTCCATTCCCTGAAGATGCAAGATGTTTACTTGTGAAACGTTGGATCCACCATGAATTTTGCTAACCTTTTGTACCTCATCTCTGAACCCCAGAGGAAAATTGTTAGAACTATTGAAAGCTGTAACAATAAAATCCTGAATGCTGAAACTGCTATTGCTTTTAACCTCGTCTGTTTAAAAGAGAATATATATATATATATATATATAAATATATATATATATATATATATATATATATATATATATATAATGCATATTCATTAATAATCTTCTCAACTTACCTCTAGTCCTATCCACTCATATCCTGTTGATTTTACCTTACACTATTAAATTAGTTTTTTTACAACGACCCAGCACGCAATCACTCCAAACCTCACGGCATACCTATCATCTGATCTATCAATAATTCTGATTGGGGAAGATAAAATCTGATTACTTTCAATGCCTTAAAGACCCAATGTCTCCATCTATCTACCCATCGCAATATTCCACAAAACTATATATCAATTACTCATCAACAATACACAATTCAACCCTTCATCTTCTCTCAATATTCTTGGTGTATCTTTTTAATCTGACCTTTCTTGGAAAGATCATAATACCATTCTTGGTAAAACAGCTTCCCAGAAGTCTGGTGTGCTCAACCATCTCTTCGCCCCCGTACACCTTCCTGCTCTGTATGTGGGCACAGTGGGCTCATGTATCAAGTATTGTTCACATATATGGGGAGGTTCCTCCCATACCACACTTTTCAATAGAGTAGAATCAAAAGCATTTCACCTCATCAACTCGCTTTCTTTGAATAGTTCCCCACAATCTCTGTCTACACACCACAACATTGAATCTCTTTCACTCTTTTATCGCTATTACAACAATCATTGCTCTTAAGAGCTCTTTCAGTGCATACTCCCTCCCTTACGACTAGTGCAAGGCACACGCCTTTCAACACAATCCCACTATTATTTAGTCCAGCACTCCAACCCAAAAGGATTAGCAAATTTGTTCAGTCATTCGTCTACTCAACAAGTGAACTCTGGCACTCTCTCTCCCTCAATCAATCACCCCAATATTTAGACTGCTTTAGAGTTTGTGTGTCCAGGCATTTTGACCCCAGCGTACCCTTAATTTGGCTCTCTGTCTTTCTTTTGGCTTTGGGGGAGATACTCGTTACAGGCAGCCTGCCCTTTGTCTTCTTCTTATACATAGAAAAAGACAAATTCAAATGAGAAAAGACCTAAAGAATATAGTCCCTAAATATCGTGTCAGTCTGTGTTATAATATTGGAGATGATACCACATAAATGTATTGGGGCAATATCCCCCCCCCCCCCCTCCATTATACCTATCCAATCATCTCCAAAATAGGAATGTGAAGTTAGTGACTAATTAAGAAGCAGCACCTGGAATATTGCGGTTATTGAACAAACCTTCTCAGGCCAGGCAGATGTTTGGGATGGTCCTAGACAGGATAAATGGGGTGGGGTGGGGGCTGGGGGTACATGATCCACTGTTAACCATAACCAAAAGTAAGTGGGACTCTTTCACATACCAAAGGAATGGACTGACCAAGTTTTGTCAAAACTCTATTTGTCTTTCTCGTCATATTTTGCGAACAAATACACACACATACACACACACACACACACACACCCGGGCGGGGAAGAGACATTTGGGCAAGTCTCCTAATGGTGTAGCCTCTGTTCACCTAGCAGTATAAATAGGAACCTGGAATAAGTGGACGAAGTTTTGACGTCCCATCTGGGGTTGGTGATCGGTTACAAGGTGAGATGGGTATCGTACTGGTCAACCTAAGCTACTGGTCAACCTAAGGCTTCGGGTGAGACTGGTACCGTAGTAAGAATGGTACCGTACAGATTAACCCTAAGCCTTCGTTTCCAGATGTCGCCAATTGGCTAAAAATACAGACTACACACACATCCACAGCCATTCCAACGATACATGAACACTTAACATGCATTTCACGCAATACATTCCCAGTTAAGGAGGCGCGATAATAATGAGCTTAGCTCGCATTGCATGGATTCCCCTTGACGAACAAGCAAGTGAACACATAAAAAGGGGTGGAAACAATATATAGTGCCACGCAGGGTAAATAATAAATAATATACTTACAATGTATTCTGGAAAAGCCAAGCGATGTGTACCCATCTGTGAAATCACTTTACCCAGCTCCAAAAGATTTCCATTTTTATTATAAGAAAACATTTACACAGGTAACATTCCTTGTTGTGAGGAGAGGAAGCGGTGTGTACTGACTCTTCACGGTTCCTCTCAATTGCAAATATTTATGTTCCTTTGTATAATTATGAAATGTTTCTATATTATGTTGTTCACATCATTCATCATATTTCCTTGTTGATTTGTTCCTATTATTTTGAATATGCTGTTAATTTAGCAGATCCATTATATATTCCATTTGTTCCTATGTATAAAGATTAATATTTATATCAGGTATGTACCAAGTTTATATCATGTATAAAGATTAATATTTATATCAGGTATGTACCAAGTTTATATCATGTATAAAGATTAATATTTATATCAGGTATGTACCAAGTTTTGGCTCAATGAGACAATTATATGTCTCTGTTTTTTTGTTTTTTTATTTCACAAAAAATCTCGCATTTATAATTATGTTGCATTGTTTTCTATTTATAAATACATATATATCCAAGATCATTACTGCTTTGAATATCTGTCATTTGTGTTTTATATCCTGTGTGTTCGTTCGTGTATAAATACTTACATAGTCTTTAATTACTTAACAAGTTAATTGGTGGGTTGGTGATATTGCAAATATATACTTAACTAATCTTGCTCATTGACGGAACGAATCTACCGTCAATCGTTCTATATAATATAGTGCATACAGTATATTGTGGAGAAATCTCACAAAATGGAGGCGCTTCTATACAACATATTGTGGTCTCGGTCTTACTCCCATTGGGGATACTTCTTTCTTAATCCTTACAACTCAAACTTATACAAGATATTTTAAATACACATTTCATTATTTATCACTCTATCATTATAATAAGACACTTGGTACCAGTAATCTTACCCACTGTGCCTTTCACATACAACGAATGATTATTATGAGTACTAACAAAATATGTATATGTCTCCACATTTATGTTTCACAAATAATTTATTTTTCAATTTGTGGTCAAGTACCAATCCCATGTTGGGGTTCCTACAACCACCGACAACATTTATGCGTGCACTGTATGTTTACTTGTAGGCCGTTCAGTGAGCATCACGAACTTATATAATTATTAGTATTATTATATACCGGTATATATATATATACTGTATTATATATATATATATATATATATAATATATATACCGGGTATATATATATATATATATATATATTTATACATATATACTGTACCGGGTATATGATTAAGGGAAGGTGTGGCGGAGTGGTCTTGCCACTGGACTGGTAGTCCAATGGACCCGGGTTCGAATCCCAATATGTCAATGGGAAGATATTATTGGGATGGAATTTGTGCTGTACCTAGTATCAGTGCATTACCACAGCACACCGAAATGCCGAATAAATACTCTCATTGTTCCCTGATTATATAGCATTTTATGAATATTCCCATATTCAAAAATATGCTATAAGGGGGCAATGCCTAGTGAGTTAATTGCTCAATAGGTGGCGTTCTGAGAGTGAGGTTCCGAGCCTGGGGATGAGACTGTGAAGCGCAGAGGTGGAGCAGCTTCAGAGATGGAGTTGCTTCGAGCCGTGAAGCTTCGCATGTCTCACTCCCTAGACTGGAGCAAGACCTCACGGGCCTCACCATGTTCAGCGGTTGAGTAAAATGGCTATCACCCATGTCCGAGAGGAAGTAGTTGGAATATAGAAGAAAAAACAAAAATATATATACAGTATATATATCATAGAGGCTATTTTCGTAGATGTCAATACTAAATATTATGCTTAGGAATTATATTGTAATACCTTTATTTAGTTTATTGATTTGTTTATTTTGTTCATGTACGAATAGAGATATCATTTCATTTTAGGCACATTACAATTACAGAGTAGTCATAATTGTATAAATATATATGTTTTAAATAATATGTAATGTAGTTGAGGAGCTTTACTGTGTGTAGGTAAAGGATATATACTGGTAAATAATCGGAAGAAGCAGTAAGATGGCAATGGCTTTTGTTTGATATACTAGTTTGCATTTCACAGATGATTTAAGAGGGGTTTTTAAGTCTCCGTGTTCTCCTGCTTTCTTGTATTACCCTGAAGATGTTGGAGAGAATAGACGAAAGCTCGGTGTTCTGATATTAAATTTTTCCGGCGAGTTTTACTACATAATTGCATCACACGTATTTGAGGTTTAACCTCCACACACAAACACACACACACACACACACACACACATATATATATATATATATATATATATATATATATATAGTATATATTTGCCGCGATTTTTGAACTGGTGTCTGATCTTTACACATGAATAAATATTACTGCCAGGGACAGGCCTCCCCTTTAATCCCTGTTGACTTAGGAATGAGTGCTGCTACTTTCTCTTCTTAATAATGGTATTGATTGATTACTGGACCAGATAGTCAGGCAATTTCAAGATTCATGATCTTGATTTCATAAATAATGCAGTTATCCTTGTGAAGTCACTGTATACCATCATACTTGCGTTTGAGGCACTCAATGAGTAGTCAAAACACTTTGGTCTAAATGTTGTTACGGCTGGATCGGCAATACATATTCGGGATTCTTGATCGTAGGACAGAAAGGGCTTAAGTGACAACGACACGCTCGATTCCAGTCCCAAATACTATATGCTCCAGACAACAAAAGCACCAACGCCCTACAGAGTTATCGTCTACGGTAACGAGGTACCTTAACTCGGCGAAAGTGTACAACAGGGGTAGGCTATGAGGCTAAACTCCCTCAGACATTTATAGGTTACGTTATTACTAAAGAAATGCAATACTCAAGAAACTACGTTAATATTAAGCCTCTAATAATGTAGAATAGAAGCAGGCTAAAGGTATGACAGTGAAATGCTAAATGACAAATGTACACGCCTACTTGAAAGCGCGTGCACTACACTAACTGTCCCCTACTAACATGCACTAGCATGTAGCATACAAGATGTTCATGATCCAGTAGATACCTAATAATACACATGGGAGGAACATAAACAGTAGTCACTTATTATAATAATGAATCTATACTTGGAATAACTAAAAGGTTGCAGGCAACAGTACTGCGCCGGTAGCCTACTACCGCATAGGCTACTTCGCTTCTCTCACTCTGTCTCCCCTCCGAGTCCGTATGCGCCCTACGCAACAGAACTCTGGACACAGCAGCAAAACGACAGTGCAGTTAATTGATACATGAAAGTATTAATAGTGTTGTCTTGTGTGTGAGTAATGTGTATTGTAAAGTGTTATAGATATATACTTAAAGAGAGCTGCAATGCATAGTAAAATAAAGATATATCCCACTCATCATCCCCATGTGTTCTAGCTAGCAGGCCAAGTCACAGGAACAACGAGTCCCAGCACCGAAAGCGAGAACCCAGGAGAAGACTGTAGAGAACACAAGGACAGATAAATTACGTTACTCTACTATACCGGCACTACGAGCGAGCTGTAGTCTCGGGTGCTACACTCGCTCCTGGCTCGGTATGCAAATCAAGGCTAAGTCCTCGTCCCTCTACAGACAACTCCTGGGCATGGTCGGGCTCTTACACATGGCACCAGTCTAGTCACAAATGGGATGATGAGCAGGGCATATAACTCGTGAACATGTAGAACGTTCACCAACTATCCTCATCAAGAAGATCGCTGTTCACATTAACCCCTTAAATCTAATAAATGTTAAATATATGCTTGTCCTAAGAGTAATACGAGAGGTGAGTGCTGAAACTCCTTTAGGACCTCAAGGGAAGGTTATGCATTTAAATAGAGAGAAGAATGAAATGAGAGTAATGTCGTCAGAGAGAAAGAGTGCAACCGTGAGAAGTTGGGGGAGAGAGCAAGGGATGTTAGAATCTCAAAGGTTCTAGGCAACCTGATCATAGAACACGCAGCCAACCTCCAGGCAGTGTGCTGTACGACAACATGGGCCCAGCCCAGGCAGGCAACAATGGACTACCAACCCTATCGCGCCTAGCTATAAGGGCAAGGCTGCCAACCAGTCCATACGTCTGGCAACCACCCGGCCGGCAGCACGGCGCGTTGCTACCCTCTTGCTCTGAAGCCTAACTCACTCTCTCTCTCTGAAATCCCATTGTCCTATCTATCAACTTCTCTATTGATACTACATATTAAATGGAAGGTCTCGACATGGCTTAAAACAAAACCCACCACTGGTTAGCACATGACGAGACCTTTGCAGAGATACAAAGAACATAGTTATAAGTTGTCACACTCAATATACATTGCGGCTGACGGTAGCCAGATCACGGGCGGTACAGTAGAGTACCAAGGAGTACAATCAGGTTGCGTTGCCCAGCACTGGGGTGCGTCACAGCCCCCCAAGATTTTAGATAATCGACCTTAGAAGCATTATCAAAATCTGACAGGCAACCAACCGACCTGCTACCCTTAGCTGCCACTAATTGCAAAAGGTGCACAACAACTGAAGTGTGAATTATACATAAAACACAATATCGCATGCATCATGCTACAACAATAAAGACTTACAAAACTAAAAAAAAGAAAGAGTTTTCTCGTTGATTTTATTGTTTTATAATCTTTTTGGACGGCGTTATGATAGCCTAATTTTACTCCTGCTCAACCCACACATCGTGCACGACTATCTTGGATCATCAACCCTTGATAGACAATCTGCTATCACGTTCTCACTCCCGGCAATATGCTGAATGTTGAGATTATACTCTTGGAGCATTAGGGACCACCTGGTCAACCGCATATTCCGATTGTGAAACTGATTTAGGAATTTCAAGGGATGATGGTCCGTATAAATCGTCACTACCGGGCCGTAGGCTGGAACATAAACTTCGAAATGTTTGAGCGACAAAACGATAGCCAGAAGCTCCTTCTCTATAGTCGAGTAATTCCTTTGTGCCGAATTAAACTTGCGAGAAAAGAAGCTCACTGGGTGTTCCAAGCCCTCGGAATCAGTCTGCAGTAACACTGCCCCGGCACCCACACCGCTGGCATCAGTCGCCAGCTGAAAACTCCTGGAGAAGTCTGGGGCCCTCAAAATCGGATGTGTACACAGCAGGTGCTTGACTAGGTCGAAAGCCCTCTGACACTCCGCAGCCCAACAGAACTTCACTGACTTCGACAGTAGATCAGTTAACGGTGCTAAGACAGTAGAGTATCCCCGGATGAAGCGCCTATAATAGCCTATCATACCTAGGAACCGCATGACCTGGCGCTTAGTGGTGGGCCTGGGAAACATATTGATAGCCTGTATCTTGCTCAGGGGGGGGCACACCCGGCCTAACCCGACCACAAAGCCAAGATACTGCACAGTAGCCTTTACAAACTCGCACTTCCTCAGGTTCACCACCAGCCCAGCATCGTGCAACTTCCCAAACAGGGTCTCTAAGTGCCTTAGGTGATTTTCAAAATCGTCATCATATACTATCACGTCATCAAGGTAGACCGTGCAGTTATGGATTTCGTCACAAATATCGTTCATCAGGTTCTGAAACGTGGCAGGTGCGTTCTTAAGCCCATAAGGCATTACGTTACATTGGTAGGTCTTGCCATCTACCACAAAACCACAAACTTGCTTAGCTCGGTCCGACAGGGGTACTTGCCAGTAGCCTTTTACAAGATCAATTTTAGTAAGGTACTTTGCATTCCCTATCTTGTCCACGCTGTCGTCAACTCGAGGCAAAGGGTAAGGGTTGGTAGTGGTCAAGCCATTTAGCCTACGAAAATCTATGCAGAACCGCACCTTGCCGTCAGGTTTTGGCTGCAACGTGACGGGTGATGTCCACTTCACATAACCTTCAGTGATCATCCCTCTCTCAACCATGTACTTTAACTCCTCCCGTAAAGCTGGCAACTTTACCGGGGGCACACGGTAGGGCACTGACTTGAAGGGCACATTATCACCGACGTCCACGTCGTGCGTTACCTGAGTAGTGAGACCTGGGTGTTCGGCGAAAACAGAGGGGTATGACCTGAACAGGCCTAGGACAGCAGCACCCTGGTGCTCAGGCAGGTGACTTACAACTTGCCTAGCATCTTGTTCAGTATTCCCCGCCCACTGTTCCGCGGAAATGACACAGTCCCAGCTATCCTCCTCAGCAGCATGACTGTCCCCACCTCCTTCTCCACCCTGGCCGCTGCAGGCCAGCACAGGGACAGTGAGAGGCTCTGAGGGGCGTCTCACATACTCTTTCATGAGGTTAACATGACATAACTGATGTTTTTTCCTACGGTCAGGTGTTGCAACGAGATAATCAAGGTCGGACAGTTTCTTAGCCACCACATACGGCCCAATGAACTTGGCAGAAAGGGGGTGTCCAGGCAAAGGTAAAAGCAACATTACCTCCTGACCCACCGAAAACTCCCGAAGCTTCACCTTGGCGTCATACTGGTGCTTCATGACCGCCTGTGCATTAACCAAGTTATTACCTGCCGCTGCCATGCAACCTATAAGTCTCTCCTGGCTCTCAAGGACATATTTAAGTACAGACCCGGCTTCTCTTCGCCCTCCCAGATCTCTTTCACCATACTTAAAGGTCCTCTCACATTATGGCCAAAGACTAGCTGATTTGGACTGAACCCCAGGCTCTCTCCTGGGACTTCACGTGCAGCGAACAGAACATACGGCAGACCCAAATCCCAATCAGTGTCATGTTCTGCACAGTAACAGCGTAGCATACTCTTCAGGGTCAAGTGCCACCGCTCCAAGACTCCCTGACTCTCGGGATGGTAGGCTGACGACACTACAGAACATATACCGTGCAACTGAAGGGTTTGCTTGAACAATTTGGATGTAAAATTGCTCCCCTGGTCTGACTGCACCTCACGTGGAAATCCATAACGGGAACAGAACAATAATAAGTTTTTAACAACTGCCTTTGCCGAGCCGTTTCTCATGGGGTATGCGTCCGGGTATCTCGTAGCCACATCCATGATTGTCAACAGGAATTTATTGCCACTACTAGTAGGCGGGAAAGGGCCAACCAAATCTACTACAACTTTGCTGAACGGAGGCCCGGTGACATTTTTTTTTTTTTTTTTTTTTTTTAAGAGACAATGAACGGAGGAAGGAAAAACACAGATAAAACAAAAAGGTCCATGTGCCTAAAGGCATCCTCCATTCATAAAATGTTTGTAACAACTGGATTTAAACATTTGTAGATTGTAAGTTTGTGGAAAGCAATTCGAGGGAAGTGAATTCCAAAGAGTAGTAGCTCTGGGGATAAATTAATTCTGATATGCAGAAGTTCTGCATTGTGGAGGAGAAAGTGTAAATTCATGGGCGCTCTCAGCTGCCCTAGTTCTACGGGGAAAGATGTGGAGAGGCGGCACAATTGAAGCAAGTTCCTCGGAACAATTGCTGTGAAAATATCTGTAGAATAATGCAAGGGATGAAACGTTTCTTCGTATGGATAATGTAGGAAGGTCCTGTGTGATTGCAGGGTTATTGATTAATCTAATAGCTTTATTTTGAATTTTGTCCAACTGCCTCAATGCAACCACTCCACTTCCACCCCACAGAGGTGAACAGTAATCCATCTGAGAACGCACATGACTTTTATATATTACGGCCAACTGCTCGTCAGTGAAGAATTCTCGAACTCTGTACAGGAGTCCCAGTTTTTTAGAGGCATTCTTAGCAATGCTTCTAACATAATGTGTCCAGCTCAAGTTAGTAGTTAATGTTACACCGAGAATGTCAATACTAGGGGAAGTGGGAATATTTACATCATTAAAAAATATAAGGGAGTCAGTGAGATTCTGTCGGTTAGAAAATTGAATGTACTTGGTTTTCTGTGCATTAAAGGAAACTAGATTCCTTTGTCCCCATCCATCAATTCTAGAAAGGTCCTGGTTCAGAGAAATTGCAGTGTTTATTTTTGAATTTGTAAGATCGGGTTGGGTGAAAGAATTGGTAAATGTGAAGGAACTGTGGAGTGTTGAGTCATCTGCGTAGGAATGTATTGGATTATGAGTGGTAGATATGAGATCATTGATATGAATGAGGAACAGAATTGGGGCCAAAACTGATCCCTGGGGAACACCAGCATTTATTGAGTGAAATTGAGAATAAAGGCCATCTACCATTACACGTATTTTTCTGTTATGAAGATAAGAAGAAATTAGTGGAACTAATGATGCAAGGCCGTAGTGTGACATCTTCGACAATAAGGATTGATGCCAGACTCTATCAAATGCCTTTGATATATCCAGTGCTATTGTATGTGTTTCACCATGTTGCTCTGTAGCTTGGTTGATTTGATGCGTAAGAAGGCAAAGCATGTCTGCAGTTGATCGACATCGTCTAAAACCATATTGCCTATCACTGATTAATTTATTATTCTCAAGATGCTTAATTATGTGATTATTTAATATAATTTCAAAGACTTTACCAAGAGTGGAAGTTATAGCTATTGGTCTGTAGTTTGATGGATCTGAAGAGGCACCTTTTTTAGGAACTGGATGGATGTTTGCTTCTTTCCAGGGTACTGGGAAACATGAGGTATGAGTACACAGACGGAAAAATTTTGCCAATACAGGAGCGAGCACCAAGGAGCAATTCTTAAGTACTATTGGAGGAATTTCATCTGGACCAGGAGCCTTATCTACTGAGAGATTCTGCAAAATAGTTTTGACATGTCTGGTGTGGATCTTAAGTGAGGGAATTTCAGGCGAATTAAAATTAAGTACAGGGACATCTTGATTTATTTCATCTAAGGTTGAGTTGGTGGAGAAAATATCCGCAAGAAGGTTAGCTTTACCTCGTGGGTCACTTACAAGATTGCCAGTCAGAGATTTTAATGGTGGAATGGATGAAGCAGTAGTGAAGTTGGATTTAAATGAGTTAAGAGTAGACCAAAATATTTTGTTATCATTTGGATTATTTAGAAGTTTATTTGCCTGCTTGTGGAGAAAGTTTGATTTAGTTAGGTTTAATACAGTTTTGGCATGATTTCTGATGTTTCTAAAGTAATTAAAGGCTTCATGTGTTTTTGATCTTCTGTATGCATTGTAGGCTATTGCTTTTTGTTCAGTTACTCTAGCACAATTATGGTCAAACCATTTAGGTGAATTAGATCTTTTACTGTACTTTTGATGAGGAATAAAAGTTTCCATTCCAATTTTTACTAAATCTTGTATGTGGCTCAAGGTGGAGTGTGCATCATTAGAAAAGAAAGAGGTCCAGGGAATATCAATAAAGAAACCTTGAAGACCCTCCCAGTCTGCCCTATCATAATGCCATTTAGTCACCAAAACAGGTTCAGAGTGGGAAGGTGTGGTAGGTGATAGACAGGTGGCCTGTATCAGACAGTGATCAGAAGATCCAAGCGGGGACCTCACTGTAACATCATAATTTTCTGAATTGGTTGTTAAAAATAAGTCCAGTAGGTGGGAATTATGATTAGGATTATCTGGTACACGGGGGGGTTGGTTGACTAGTTGAGTGAGATTAAATGAGTCTGCAAATAGCTCACATTCAAGACCAGCATCATCAGTCCTGGCTGAATGAGTGAGCCATTCAACATTATGGACATTAAAATCACCCAACACAGTGATTTCAGAAGAAGCATTTAAGTTGAGGACACTGAGTTGTGAGGACAGAGAATCAAAAAGACTTTGCTCTGGAGGAGTATTTGGGGAACGGTAGATGCAACATATGTATTTAAATTTACCAGCAGAAATTAATTTGTATATAGAATAATCAAAATAGGGACAATTGAAACTAGTAACCTCCTCCAGGGCAATTTCAGATTTTGCGAAGCAACATACACCTCCCTTAGGTCTGAAATTTTGGAGCAGTTGATAACCTGGAAAATTAAATCTAGACGTGTCAGATGTGGATGTTACTTGAGTCTCTGTCAAAAAAAGGAGAGTAGGGGATTCGGCTTGAAGAAATTGGTGTACAGAATTGATGTTAGAGTGAAGTCCCCTTATATTACTAAAATGGTTACTAAACTAGTTACCTTTGTATGGGAAACAAAGGTGCCTTCGGGATTGTCTGGTTAGGCTTCCCCGTTGTCTGGCAGGTCGCACACCCAGCCACCCATGCACAGACATCAGCCTTGACCCCAGGCCACCAGAAAAACCTGCCCAATGCCGCCAATGTTTTTGTTACCCCCAAATGACCCGCCACCGGCACATCATGCGCCAGACACAATAAGGACTCTCTATACTTATTTGGAACAACCACCTGGTCTACTACCCTCGCACCGCCCTCCCACTTCGATTTGGGGTCTAAAAATCTGCGGTACAATATCCTGTTGAGCCTAAAGAAATCTCCCGGCTTCGCATCCCCATCTTCCTCCAACTCTATGGCACCATTGCTATAACGAGCTAGGCTAGCGTCTTGCAGCTGCTGCTCACTAATGTCCCCGGGCGTCAATGCATCAAGATGGTTTTGTAATAAGACATTACCCCGGCTAGTAGGCTCTACTGCCTTAGTGGCTCTCGCTACAGCTCTTGCCTCACGCGAAGTCTTACCCAACTCTGCCTTGTTACACACCCTCTCTGGGCCAGAGTCAACTCCCGTGTTTATTATAGGTCCAAGTACCGAATCACCGAGAAGTGCAGCAGAATCAATGTCCCTTTTCCTGCCCTTAGCAACCTTCTCCTGATCCTTCCTCCACTGTCCCCGAGGTTGAGTGCTAGGCTGTGCAGGAGCCGCAGAGCGAGATCGGGTTACCACACAGGCCATCTCATCCTGTTGGCACCTCCCAACCCATTCCCGATTCTCACCATCCACGTCGGCCGCCCTCTCGGCAACGACTAAGGGTGGAGTCCCGGAAGTGGGCACCGCAAAGTCGTTGCCGAGAAGAAGGTCGACGCCCTCAACTGGCAAACACTCAACGATCCCTACATCCAGCTCCCTGCACACCTCTCCCACTCTCAACTCCATCCTCACAAGTGGGTATGACCTCGTAGCATTTATACCCTGCACCACAACAACTCTGGCCGCATTTATCGGTTTCCCTGTGAAGTTCCTCAACAAAGTTTGCGAAGCCCCCGTATCCCTCAACAAGTCAACCCTCCGTAGTTCACTCCCCCAGCTCACAAACCCGTGTCCCCGATGGCTACAGAAAGTGTCCCGGACAGGTGTCGAGCCTTCCGTACGCTTCTTTACCGCGTGCGCCTCAGCTGCTGACAACCTACCCCGGGCAGTTGCTGCAGCCTTCAGAGACACACCGATACTGTGAACCAATGACACCGGCTTAGCGGGAGTGTTACTAGGGCACTCACGTGAATAATGGCCTAGCTTCTGACATTTGTAACATTTCACATCCCCAATGGGCTTCTTCCCTTGTGCGGGCGAAGAAGGGGCCTGACCTTTAGTAAACGGGAGAGGCTTGTGTTTGTAGGTGTTATTAGGTGCAATGCTTTTAGTGTGGTTATGTGTGTCATAGGATTTGTTATTATCGAAAACTCTGGTGGGTGGGGTATAGCGCCCCTTCTGCCCTGACTCAGCCCTCTGAGCGGCACCGCAACCACGAATCAATGATAATCTGAGGTCTGCCATCTTGGCAGCCTCCTCTACTGTCTTGGGAAATTTTTCCTTAATGTTCAGCGTTAGATCGGTTCCAGTACATTTGTAAAACTGTTCCAGATAGAAAAGTTGCTTAATTTCCTCAGCCGACTCTGCGTGCTCGGACCGAAACCAGTTATTACATGCATCTGTTAAGTCCCGTGCGTGCTCCATAAAACTGACGTCGCTCTTCTTATTCACGCCACGGAACTTCAATCTATAAGTTTCGGGTTGCAGTTCGTAGGCCCGGAGCACAGCCTCCTTCACCAGTCCATACACGACACTCTCGTCCAGTGACAGTGCATCGTAGGCTTTCAACCCCTTACCCACTAGACGTGATGAAACTAATGCTGCCCATTTAACCTCCGGCCAGTCATACTCACGACACTTCTTTTCGAAACGAGCAAAAAACTCAGTCACTGCTGTCTCATCAAATGCGGGTACTAACTTAATAAAATGCGAAAGTGAGTCTGTAACCCGGTGCCCACCACCGAGATGACGCCCCGTGGTCTCTACTCTAGACTTCTCGACATCCATTTCAGCCTGGTACCTGGTTGCATCCTGATTGGCTTGGATTCTAGCAACCTCTATGCGTTCTATACTAGCCTGTTGTATCTGAGTCTCCTGCAGCTTAATCCGTTCTATACTAGCCTGTTGTATCTGAGTCTCCTGCAGCTTAATCCGTTCTATACTAGCCTGTTGACTCTCTCGCAACTTAAGCTTAGCTAGTTCTAGCTGAAATAACATCTCAGGAGACAGGCCTGGGGGGGGAGAGCACAAAATGGGGGATCCACACCGAGACGTGTTTACGGGTAAGCCAGCTTGCCATTGAGAACCCTCCTGCTGCATCGTGCTAAGACTCGCTGGCTGAGGGCCCAGCTCAGGGGTAGAGTGGAATGGAGGCTTGGAGGGAACCCCCCAAGACCCCACTCCACCCACCGCCCCATCGCCATCACCCAACAAACATGCCACCAAATTCTTCTTGGGCCAACTGTCAGGACAGTCCCGCCCCAAAACCGTGGCTAAACAGCGAAGACCGTAACAATCAATAGCCTGCAGGCGCTGTTCGGTCAAAGGTGTCTGCAAACATGCCCGGGCATCCCTCTCTCCACTTATAACACTCCCCTCCCTAAATATCTGCTGTACTTGCTGGTCACTAGGCTGTACCGTGTTATCCTCCCCCGTAAATGATGAGTCATTAGACAGAGTGCTGGTTATACAATTGCTGTTAAAAAAAAAAAAAATTTATTACCAATTGCAGTCTCGACTCACAAAATGTTAAAGATGCTTGAATGACTCTACTCTAGACACCTAACGAAACAATCTGCAAGTCCACCAATACAATAATGACACAATAAAAA
This sequence comes from Paralithodes platypus, assembly GCA_032716605.1. Taxonomy (NCBI): domain Eukaryota; kingdom Metazoa; phylum Arthropoda; class Malacostraca; order Decapoda; family Lithodidae; genus Paralithodes; species Paralithodes platypus. The sequence goes on from CM064549.1 coordinate 23,419,541, forward strand.
TTCCTCCAATATGCAAGAAAATTCTAGCCAGCTCTACTAGGTAGCATAGAATAGTTCTCCAAAAAACATGTGATAGGATACTACTGAATCTTGTGCAAGGTCGCCATTTTGTTACGGCTGGATCGGCAATACATATTCGGGATTCTTGATCGTAGGACAGAAATGGCTTAAGTGACAACGACACGCTCGATTCCAGTCCCAAATACTATATGCTCCAGACAACAAAAGCACCAACGCCCTACAGAGTTATCGTCTACGGTAACGAGGTACCTTAACTCGGCGAAAGTGTACAACAGGGGTAGGCTATGAGGCTAAACTCCCTCAGACATTTATAGGTTACGTTATTACTAAAGAAATGCAATACTCAAGAAACTACGTTAATATTAAGCCTCTAATAATGTAGAATAGAAGCAGGCTAAAGGTATGACAGTGAAATGCTAAATGACAAATGTACACGCCTACTTGAAAGCGCGTGCACTACACTAACTGTCCCCTACTAACATGCACTAGCATGTAGCATACAAGATGTTCATGATCCAGTAGATACCTAATAATACACATGGGAGGAACATAAACAGTAGTCACTTATTATAATAATGAATCTATACTTGGAATAACTAAAAGGTTGCAGGCAACAGTACTGCGCCGGTAGCCTACTACCGCATAGGCTACTTCGCTTCTCTCACTCTGTCTCCCCTCCGAGTCCGTATGCGCCCTACGCAACAGAACTCTGGACACAGCAGCAAAACGACAGTGCAGTTAATTGATACATGAAAGTATTAATAGTGTTGTCTTGTGTGTGAGTAATGTGTATTGTAAAGTGTTATAGATATATACTTAAAGAGAGCTGCAATGCATAGTAAAATAAAGATATATCCCACTCATCATCCCCATGTGTTCTAGCTAGCAGGCCAAGTCACAGGAACAACGAGTCCCAGCACCGAAAGCGAGAACCCAGGAGAAGACTGTAGAGAACACAAGGACAGATAAATTACGTTACTCTACTATACCGGCACTACGAGCGAGCTGTAGTCTCGGGTGCTACACTCGCTCCTGGCTCGGTATGCAAATCAAGGCTAAGTCCTCGTCCCTCTACAGACAACTCCTGGGCATGGTCGGGCTCTTACACATGGCACCAGTCTAGTCACAAATGGGATGATGAGCAGGGCATATAACTCGTGAACATGTAGAACGTTCACCAACTATCCTCATCAAGAAGATCGCTGTTCACATTAACCCCTTAAATCTAATACATGTAAATATATGCTTGTCCTAAAAGTAATACGAGAGGTGAGTGCTGAAACTCCTTTAGGACCTCAAGGGAAGGTTATGCATTTAAATAGAGAGAAGAATGAAATGAGAGTAATGTCGTCAGAGAGAAAGAGTGCAACCATGAGAAGTTGGGGGAGAGAGCAAGGGATGTTAGAATCTCAAAGGTTCTAGGCAACCTGATCATAGAACACGCAGCCAACCTCCAGGCAGTGTGCTGTACGACAACATGGGCCCAGCCCAGGCAGGCAACAATGGACTACCAACCCTATCGCGCCTAGCTATAAGGGCAAGGCTGCCAACCAGTCCATACGTCTGGCAACCACCCGGCCGGCAGCGCGGCGCGTTGCTACCCTCTTGCTCTGAAGCCTAACTCACTCTCTCTCTGAAATCCCATTGTCCTATCTATCAACTTCTCTATTGATACTACATATTAAATGGAAGGTCTCGACATGGCTTAAAACAAAACCCACCACTGGTTAGCACATGACGAGACCTTTGCAGAGATACAAAGAACATAGTTATAAGTTGTCACACTCAATATACATTGCGGCTGACGGTAGCCAGATCACGGGCGGTACAGTAGAGTACCAAGGCGTACAATCAGGTTGCGTTGCCCAGCATTGGGGTGCGTCACAATGTATCTTAGAAAGCATTTGGTGACTTGTCAGGTGAAGCGATGCAATCTGGTTATGCATGTGACGAGAATGTTAGATGTATTGGATGTAATCACTTCTCTTGGTAGTGGGAATTATTACAGTGGTAGGTCAGGCAATTATTTTATTCATCGTCTTCGCCTAGCATATGGTGTTACGGACTTAACAAGAGTACAGTATAGGGTGATGTCGAAGTACAAAATTGAAGATCCATAAACAATGGTGATTCCTGTTTTGCTGTATGATTGCAAGACATGGGTACTCAATTGTGCTTTAGAGATATGCATCAACGTTTTTGCTACTGAATGCCGCAGGATCATGGGGTACCGTTGGTACAAGCCCCCATTAAATAATTGTTTACTCTTTGAAACAGATGTGGGTGTTAGTGCCCGTTACGACTATATGAACATGTAGTCCACCTCCTTAAAGTTAACCCCATGCATGCGATTGCTATGGTTGTGGATGAAACTGAGTGAAAGAAACCTAACGAAAGGCCACATGACTCATGGCTGAGACAGCTCTAGCAATCATGTTGAGAACTACTTGGCATAGATTAAGTTGCGGCCTGGGACCTAACCCGGGAGACCCCAGCCCCCATGAGGTGGAGTGAGAGAGTAAGCGCAGCTACGCAATTCTAGCCATGGAGTAGTCTCCTCGTGGTCGATTTATTGATTAATATTAGGCAATTTTGATCAATTTAGGAATGGCCTCTAGGCATCAATGGAATAAAGACTCAATTATCCCTCTCACTCACACAAAAAGCTATAATTAATCCACAGAACCCCAGCGACGCACTGTTTGCGTCGGCAATGTTTGTAACGCTAAACCCCAGCATCACATACGTCGCGTCACTGTTAATTACTCCGGTCCTATGGCACCTAGAGGGCTCAGATTTGTATGGGAACTGTATAAGTATCCCACGCAACAATGCCAATGGTTGAAAACTCTCGAAGTCCAACCGTGTGCGCATGAGCGCGCAAAAACCTGTTTTTGGCTGTTTTTGCCTACCCACTTCCCCTCTTGTAAATCCGACTTTCGGGCACCCCGTAGGACCCCTTAATGACCTAGGGGATCGGTTTTTTGTGAGTTTTCCTTCATTTCTAACCCATTCCTGGTGTTTTCTGGAAAAAAAATGTTTTTCAAAACCTGCCGGTCGTGGGTGGTACATTTATTTTAAATTACCTGGGACTCAGCGGGTTAATGTATATATTAGTTTTGTGATAGCAAGGATAAAATTAAGAAAGGCTGCAATTCGTAGTGAAGGTGCTAAATACAAAATATAGTATGCCCCTTGCTCTATTCATCTGTCTTTCAGTGTTAGTCACTTTTATGCAAAGATGCCCTTTTTATTTTATATTGGCTTACAAAAAGGTGATTGTATCCACTGTATAAATATAAGTGTGGATTTAACCCGGCAAGTGCGGGAAGACTCTTAAGAGTTTCCCCGGGCGACTGTGGGAAGACTCTTAAGATCCTGGGCCTAAAAAAATCCATTTAAAACACCCCAAAAAAACTTGAACCATTTTTTTTTTTTTTGCCCCTGGGCCATGCCAAATATCACTCCTCCACATCCCATCCTTCCACACTTCCCTCCCCTCCTTCAGTTATCACCTATTTTACCTGTTATTCCCTTATTCTGTGGTCTATTTTTGTGTTAACATTAGCAAGTTGCAAGCAGGACGTTGCCATCACTGTTACCAAGCGAGCGCAAGAGAGAGAGAGAGAGTATCGATCGACAGTCTCTCTCCAGACTTGGGGAAGAGTGGAGGGGAGGGAGGTTGCCTCAGCCATACATTATGTAACTCCCGGCCTGTATCGCCGATTTTGACCATCCAAATGCTGTTTCCACTTGTTTTATTGCTGTAACAGGTTAATACCTTTATAATCAACGTAAAATAGGCGCATATGGATAAGTATTAATGCTATTTATGGTAAAATAACGATGTTGGTGATGGAAACAGCTCAAATACGTGCGCACAGGCGTGTGGTGTCTCATACCCCCCATGCGCACGTCTTAGGTTAAAGGGAAACTAGAACGTTTTTACCTGGTGCTATAAAATATGCAAAAATGAAATTCAATTATTAAAAAAAGACAATCCAAATATCAAATTAACGACATCGAACTAAAAGTGTTAACCCACTGAGCCCCAGCTAGTTATAAATAAATGTACCACCAGGGGCCGGCAGGTTTTGATTATTTTTCTTCTCCAGAAACAATAGCAAATGGGTTAGGAATGAAGGAAAAAACACAAAAAACAGATCAAAAAGGTCAAAAATTGGTCCTACGGAGCCCCTGAAAACGGATTTTACAAGAGTAAAAAATTGAAGGCAAAAACACCCAAAAAAACATGTTTTTGCACGCTCACGCGCACGCGGTTGGACTTTGAGAGCTTTCAACTTCGGCAAGGTTGCGTGGGATACTTACACAGTTCCCATACAAATCTGAGCCCTCTAGATGCCATAGGACCGAAGTAATTAACATTGACGACACATTGTCGTCGCTGCGGTTTAGCGTTACATTCATTGCCAACGACACGTTGTCGTCGCTGGGGTTCAGTGGGTTAACATTCTTAGAATGATGCCAATTTTGTTTTCTAAGTATCAGTAAACGACATGGCTTAAAGTATATAGAACCATTGAGGGTCGGAAAGTTCATTGAAATGACAATTACACTGTTATTCCTTAGAATACTTTCTTAAGCTTATTATCATCATTAAATAGTACCCAGATGTTAATATAAAGGTGTTGAGCAACATTCTCAAGAATTTCATATGGAAGAACTTTGTAACCAAGGAGGACCATGGGTGTAATCTATGATTCAGGTCCGCTCATCATCGACAGCAATGGAGCTAATGGCTGCCTACTTTAACCCCTGTCAAACGGGGATGTTTGTAACTTCTACTACCTGCCTGGCGGGCCTATTTACCCTAAACGAGTTTCATTTCATGCTCTTTTTCATGCATAAACAAAAGCCAGAGCATAATACAATTATGTATCTGTGAAAGGGCGATAATAGAGCTTTCCAATGACACCTGAATCATCCTTGTACGACCACGGGTTCTCTTGCAACGATCGTGCAACATCAGGGCAAAAATCCTGAAATACGGTAAATTCCCTAGATTTTCCTCGTTCTCGGTAGGCCTGGGGTGTGGGATGATGCAGAGGTTACATCAGTGGCGTGACTAGGTCCATGCCGAGTGGTCAGGGCCCGCCTATCGTCCTCCCAACGCGTGGACTCTCTCTCAGAGCCGACATATGTCGGGCCCCGCAGTGATGGCCATAGTTCTCTCGCCTGACATATGACAGGCCCCGCGGCTGGAGTGTTAAGGAGGAATAACCGTCCTAAATCCCCCCTGAAGCAGTGGAAGCCAAGATGGATCCAAGGGACAATCCTGATCCAATCAACATCGTCTGTCAAGGAAATCCTCGAGAGATACTACAAAAAAGTAGAAGACATTGTAGAGTATCACGAAGAGAAGGGAAAACCAGAGATACCCCCACACCTGTACCTCTCATAAATCTTAGGCTGGAGTCACCTCGACACCCGAGTTGACCACCAAAACATCCCCCAACTCTACCGATGAAGATGTGCTGACCAACACACTTGCCAACCCTGGCTGGAGTTTTGCCCACCCTACCTGGCGCCACCAGCATCGTCCTCGGAAAGACACAAGACATGCACTGAGCTAACTTCCGTTCAGTCCTGAACTGAGCAAACTACCATTCAGCCTTGATCTGAGCTTACTGTCATTCAGTCAACACCCATCCCCATCACGAAGAGCAATTTTGTTCTCTATGTGTATGACGGAGACAAAAGGCAGGCTGCCTGTAGCGAGTGTCTCCCCCAAAGCCAAAAGAGTGACAGAGCCAAATTCATGGGACGTAAAAGTTAAAATGCCTGGACACACAAAGTTTGAAGTAGTCTAAGTTAGAGGATGAAGGAAAGATTGATTGAGGGAGAGAGTTCTAGAGTTCACATGTTGGGTAGAAGAAAGACTGAGAACATTTGCTAATTTTTGGGTTGGAGAGTTGGACAGAATAGGAGTGGGACTGTGTTCAAAAGCGGGTGTCTCACACTCACAACAAGGGAGGGGGTATGCACTGAGAGAGCTCTGAAGAAGACTGATTGTTGTAATAGCGATAGAAGAGTGAAAGAGAAGCAAAATTGCGGCGTGTAGAAATAGATTGTAGGGAACTAGTAAGAGGAAGTGAGTTGATGAGGCAAAATGCTTTTGATTCTACTTGTTTGAGAAGTGCAGTATGGGTGGAGCCCTCCCACACATGCGAACAATACTCAATGCAGGGGCGCACTGTGCCCCGATACAGAGCAAGAAGCTGTGTGGGGGTAAAGAACCCACGGAGACACTTGAGCACACCTAACTTTTGGTAAGCTGTCTATGATCTTTCTAAGAAAGGTTGGATGAAAAAGATACACCTAGAATATTGAGAGAAGATGAAGGGTTGAGTTGTGTGTCGTTGAAGATTAGTTGATAATCTTGTGGAAGATTGTGATGGAGAGATAGAGGGAGAAACTGGGTCTTGAAGGTGTTGAAAGTAACAAGATTTTCTCTGCCCCATTCAGAAATAATTGATAGATCAGATGATAGGCACTCTATGGCGTTGTCACGTTTGTTTTGGAGTGCTTGCATGCTGGGTTGATGTGGAAAACTAGTTGATTAGTGTAAGGTAGAGTCGTCAGCATATGAGTGGATAGGAGGGTAGTTTGGAAATTAGGGATTTGTGCCAGACTTTATCAAAGGCTTTCGATATGTCTAGCACAATAGAAAAAGTCTCACAGAAGTTCCAAAAGGAGCATGACCAAAAGTTAGTAAGATAAGCAAGAAGATCACAAGTAGAGTGGCCCTTAAGGAAACCATACTGGCAATCTGAAAGTAGATTATGGGAAGATAAATGCTGAAACAAAATTGAATTAGGAATAGATGCAAGAAATGAGAGCACTTGGACGATATTTGGAGGGTTGAGAAAGGTCACTCTTCATTAGGACAGGTTAATTGAGAGCAAACTTTCAACAAGAAGGAAAGACTTTAGAGGAAAGACAGACAAAAGAGTTTGTCTAGGCAAGGAGTCAGCAAGGAAGAACAGTTTTTGAGTACAACTATACCATCCGGTCCGTATACCTTCTTAGTATTAAGCCTTTAAAAGGCAGAAAGTACATCATTAGAAATAAGATGATATTAGGCATAAGTAGGTGAGAGGGGGTGGAGAGGAAGGAATAGCAATGGAATCATCCAAGGTGGAGATTTTAGCAAGGAGTTCAGTTTTGTCAGAGGGTGGTTCCGTCAGAGTGGAAAAGAGGAGGGAAAGACATGGAAGTAAAATTGTTGGAGAGGTTTTTGGCTAGAAGCCCGAAAGCTTAGGAAAAGCTAGAGTTGGAAAGTTCAGAACATTTGTTATTGATGAAAGAGTTTTTGGCTAGTCGAAGAACATATTTGGCTTGATTCTGGGCAGAAACAATAAAAAGGATGAGATTCTTGAGTTTGAAGGTGACGGTACCTTTTCAATGCTTCCTCCTTATTGCGGAGAGGAGTAGAACAAGCATGAGTAAACCAAGATTTTGTTTTCCATTAGATTTATAGAAAGATAAAGGAAAATATGCCTCCATGCCCAAGATGATTACCTCGGTAATGCACTCAGCGCAGGATAACTGCTCACTATTGTCGAATTGCTCTCATTTCTTGCATTTCCAAAGTTTGTATAACTCTTCTTACTTTAAGATTTCTTAAGCATTTATCTTCTCATAATCTACTCTCAGATCGACAGTATGGCTGCCTTAGGGGTAGCTCTACTAGTGATCTTCTTTCTTATCATATTATCTTTTAGTCATCTTCCTTTTGGGACTCCGGTGAGACATTTGTTGTTGCATTAGAGTGGCTAGACATATCGAAGGCCTTTTACATAACTGCGGTTGTGGATGGCCATCGCTCTCTTCCTTAACCTTTCAACTCCGGTGTTCTTCAGGGGTCTATTCTATCTCCAGTTCTTTTTTCTAATATTAATTAATATCTCCCCAACTGTACCTTTAGTCCCATCCACTCATATGCTGATGACTCTACCTTACACTATTCAACAATTTGTTCACAACAACCCAGCATGCAATCACTCCAAAACTCACGTAACATGACCTTGGCACGCCTATATTCTGATCTCTCTACTGTCTCATATTTGGGCAGAGAAAACTTAGTTACTATCAATGCTTCCAAACAAGTCAATTTTTCCATCTGTCTATTCGTCACAACCTTCCAGAAGGGTATCACTTACACTTCAACAACATACTAATTTACCCTTCATCTTCTCTAAATTTTCTTGGTGTCTATTTTTCTTCTGATCTCTCTGGGAAAGACCATATTACCACTCTTGCTAAAACAGCTGGGCGTGCTCAACCGTCTCTGAGGGCTCTTTACCCCTGCACAGCTTCTTACTCTGTACAGGGGCACAGTGCATCCATGTATAGAGTATTGTTCGCATGTGTGGGGTGTATCCTCTAACACAGCACTTCTAGACAAAATAGAAAAGAAAGCATTTTGTCTTGTTAACTCACGTCCACTCACTGATTCTCTGCAATCTGTCTCTCTTCGCTGCAATGTTGCATCTCTCTCGCCATTCTACAACTATTACAATAATAAATATTCCTCAGAGCTCTCTCACTGTATACCACCTCCTTTACGTAGAGCACATAGCACCCGACTTACAATACAATCCCAGCCCTACTCTGTGCAACTCTCCAACCCAAGAGTGAAATGATATTCCCTATCTTTCTTCTATTTTACAGCTGAGTTCTAGAACTCTCTCCCTGAATCCATCTTTCCCTCATCAAATGACTTAATTTGCGGCAAGCTCCGCGTTTTCAGGCATTTTGGCTCATACATTCCTTGATTTTGGCACTGTTACTTTTTCATCTCTGGGGGAGGCACTCGGCACAGGCGAGTTATACGGTACACGGTACACGGATAATACTTAACACTATATACTGTATATGTTATTAAACAAAAATATTCAAAGATATATAACCCTATCATATAGTATTATCGATATACTAATCTATACTCCAGGCAGAGTATCTGATATGTTTCAAGGGACCGTCCAGCGCACTGCCTTGTGTGCCTGTTCCACTAATACTGATGGCTCTCACTCTACCGACCTACCGGGAGGGTGGAGGTTGACTAAGAGCAGCATTGCCAAAGGTTTAATTCAGCGTGCCACTACAATAACTTATTTTAGACCAATTATATGCAATTCATGTATTTAGTTTTCATTCAATTAATTTTTAAAGTATCTAATATGCTAATCGCGTATCCGTGCATCCTGAATATGCAATTCAAGTATCCAAGAGGGAGAGGGTTTAGGCAGAATTATGTATCTTTGATATTAAAGACCATGAGACCTGTATTATCTAGAGTATAACATATATCATTTATTTATAGAGATATGGAAGGGATAGATAAGTCACAGGTGTATTGTTGAATTTAAACAACACAAACATAAATTACAATGCTTCGCTATCCAGGTGTCTCGGGTAAGTCCTCGTCCTCTCGACTCCTTGCTCTCGGCTGCTTTGCTGGTGTCATCAGGGTTGGTAGTTATAACGCCTGGTTATCGCTATCCTTCTGCTGTGTTGGTGGCAGTACTGGTGAAGGTGTAGGATGCCTGGGAAACAATAAGGTTTTAGAAACCTGGGTGAGCGATGCTGCGCCAGTGACCTGGATTAGAAACACTGGATGCCCACCAGGTAAGCATATAACAGAGGAGAACCTGGGTAAGCACTACAGCCTGGGCAAGCGCTGGAGCTGAGCTCCCGAGTAGTTTTCTTCATTGTGGCCTCTACCCTTTTTCTGTGCTCATCATTGGGGGCCAGCTTTGGGGGAAGAAGGGCAAGGGTGGTCCTCAATGTTAGGGCTAAAAGTGAGACCCGCTATCATGAATATGTTAAGTGTAGGCCTAATGCGAAGTGGGGCAGGTAGAAGAAACTCGTTTTCTGTTGGTTAGGTGTAGACGGCAGACTGTTTATTTGCGTTCTATATGGTGAGAGCTGATGTTGTATTTAGGCCCTTTTTGTTAGGTGTATCCAGCAGAGGAGATATTAAGGACAAGGTGTCCACCAAAGGCGTAATGATCGGCAAAGGCACCTGCTAGTGGTGGCCCGGGTTGATTGGTGGCAATTGTTGCAATCTAGCATTCTGGCATATCAATATTCTTGTTATATTCTAGCTCTTTAAGATGTTATATTAGCTTCTTGTTGTGATGGCGATTAGTACCTATACAAATTGAATTCCTGACTATAGTTTTGCTGGAGAAGACCATCCATCTGTTAAAGACTTTGGCTTGCTTTTAGTTATAGCGCCGAGTTGTATCAGGTTGTTGAATTAAATATACCTTAAATGATAATATACTGCACAGAAACCTCTCAACATAATTAATCTTTTATAGTAAACCATAATCACTTTAATCAAAGAAGAATGGCATAATCTTTTTTCATTACATGATAACTCGCGATCAAATTTGCAGGTGCTATTATGTTTGTGTAGCACCACCTTAAACATTATAAAACCATCACAACAATTAATTTTAGCTACAATAAATTACGTTTATAGTTATCCTCTTTAATGTTACTTGATCTCCTAGCAAGAGTACCTAAAATATATATTTCTCTGAGGGCAAAACATACCTCATAATTATGTGTGATGCGTAATGCCGACTATACCCATGATTAATTATTACAACACAAATATTCTTATCTTACCGTTGAACTTGTCAAAACAGGTAGAATAAGCATAGCTCTATTAGGATAAAAGAACTCAATACAGACGTTTCATTTTGTTCTCCAACCTAACTTCTGGACTCCGTTTTCTTTGGTAGTTACGGAATTTTAGTTCTTAAAGGGCCATGATGGATATCTTGTGATACCCTCGTGACATCCTTATATAATAACTAATTTGGTACAACGGTACAAAGACTCCTCTAAAAATGTGCATTACATAAGAACATGGAATTCTGCAGAAAAGCGATTGGCCCATACAAGGCAGATCCCTCTCACACCCAACCTTAACACTCCTCGAGCGGCTAGGTCTGTAACTTCTACTACCTGCCAAGCGGGTGGTTTTACCCCTAAACGAGCTTATTTCCGTGCTCTTTTTCATGCATAAACAAGAGCCAGAGCGTAATACAATTATGTATCCGTGAAAGGGCGTTAATTGAGCTTTCTAATGACACCAGAACCATCCTTCTACGACCACTGGTTCTCTTGCAACGATCGTGCAACACGAAGGAAAAATCCCTAAAATACGGTAGTTTCCTTACATAATTCCCTGTCTAGCGAGGTAGTGGGTGTGGATATGTGTGGAGGTGGGCCCAGTGCCGGCGTGGGAGCCGTGCCGAACGGTCAGAGTCAACCTACACTCCTCCCACCACTCGTCTCTCTCTCAGAGCCAATTATGTGCTCAAAATTACATACCGCCTAAAGTCGGGCCCCGCCACATAGTCCTTGGTTCTCTAGACCACCTTAAGTCGGGCCCCGCCAAAGAGGGGTTAATTATAAGACACAAATATAGGCCCAACTCACTAATACTATGAAGACCGACCTCACCAAATCGGTCAGAGGTCAACTTAAGAAAACAGGGGGTCTGCGGAAAGCCGAATGACTCAGACCCGGCAGATCCCACTCACACCCAACCCATCTCGTCCATATATGCCTATCCAATATTATCTTAAAGCTGTCTATCGTTCTTGATCCCACTATAGCATTCGGTAGCCTATTCCACTTATCTACAACTCTGTTACCAAATCAATATTTGCCTATATCTTTTCTGAAACGAAATGTATCGAATTTGAAGCCATTTGTTCGAGTTCTTTCGCTATCACTGAGCTTCAGTACATCTTTCATTTCCCCTATATTAATCCCACTAACCCAATGAACACCTCTATCATGTCCCCTCTAACTCTACGTCTCTCTAACGAATATAAGCCTAATTTCTTCAACCTTTGTTCGTATGGAAGATTTCTAATATTATGGATAATTTGTGTCATTCTTCGTTGTACACTCTCCAAGGAATCTATGTCCATTCTGTATTAGGGACAGCAACATTTTAAGATTACGTCTGCTGTTCTATTACTCACACTTCTAGATATATATCCGAGAACTTTCTTTGCCTTATTCCGAGCACTAATGCATTGATTTCTAGGTTTCAAATCACAGTTGACGATGACTCCCAATGTTTTTTTTTTTTTTATCTGACTTTCTTATATTCACGTTATCTAATTTATATCCTTCATTTTCTATCGTTTTCCCAAATTTGACTAAACTGCATTTATCTACATTGAACATCACCTGCCAATGTACTGCCCATTCGTGTAGTGTATCTAGATCTCTTTGGAGAGCCTGAGTATCATGATCAGAATTGATCACTCTTCCTATTTTAGTGTCATCTGCAAATGTACTGATTTTGCTAGTTATTCCTACATCAAGGTCGTTAATATACATGGTGAACGGTAGAGGGCCCAAAACAGATCCTTGTGGGAGTCCACTCTTTAGTATACCCCCAGTCAGATTGTATGCCATTTATACCTTACCTTATGATACCTTATCATGTGTTCGCCACTCTTCTAGCGGCACCAAGGAGCGCGACGCCCCTCGTTATGGGTGGTGATTTGGTGCAGTAGACTGTTTGAAGCGACAGCTCGCTCCCTTGCCAGGATGGGCTCGTCTGGCACCTTTTGCAGTTCGACAGCCAGGGCTCTCTTGAAGCTGTCTAACGAGACGTCCCTCATGTCTCTTACTCGCCGTGGGAGTTTGGTGAAGAGACGTGGGCCTCTGTGTGATAACCAGCCCTCTCGCAGAGAGCCCATAGCACCCCTGTTATTCATCCGGGGGATTTCGCATTCCCAGCCTCTCCTATCACTGAATTTCATGACTATCCGAGTATGTAGGTTTGGTACTAAACCTTCTGCGATTTTCCATGTGTATATTATTAGGTAACGTTCTCTTCTACGTTCCAGTGAGTACTGATTCAGTGCTCTTAAACGCTCCCAATAGTGTAGCTGTTTTATCGAACTTATATGCGAAGTTAAATTTCTTTGTACACTCTCTACGTCATTTATTTCACCTGCTTTGTATGGGGATGTTAAAACGCTACAGTATTCAAGCCGCGGTAGCACTAGAGATTTGAAGAGCGTTATCATAGGTAATTCACCGCGTGTTTTATGCTAACTCTTTGCTTCCTACCAATTAACCATGACCTAATCCATCGGGAGTTCCCCCTATTACTTGAGCTTCAATTTTCCTCAACAATCTTTCGTGAGTGACTTTATCGAATGCTTAACTGAAATCTAGATAAATCATATAATATTATTCGTCATTGTCTACTGCCTCGTATACTTGGGAAAAGAAGGTCAATAAATAAGTGAAACAGGACCTACCATTCGTGAATCCATGCCGAGTGTCTTTAATTAATTGATGACGTTCTAAGTGCTCTCTTATTGTGTGCGCAATAATTGATTCTAATAGTTTGCCTACAACTGATGTCAAACTGATTGGACGGTAATTCGAAGCAATACATTTATCTCCTTTTTTTCAATATTGGCACCACATTTGCAAGTTTCCTCTCATCAGGGACTAGGCCCAAATTAAGAGAATTATTAAATAATGCTGCCAAGGGGTAACTAATTTTGTCTGTACATTCTTTTGATACTCTAGGATATAATTATGGAGTCCGGTCCAGATGACCTTTGTGGTTTTAGCTTGTCTAACTGCTTGAGTACAACATTTCTACTTATATATATGTTACTTAACATATTATCTAAACTTCCATCATATATTAGAGGGACCACTGGTATCAGCTCTAAATCTTCGTCAGTGAAAACAGACAGAAAGTGGTTGTTTAGGGTTCAACATATATCTACTTCCTTACATATGAGTATTCCTGTATCAGTTTTAAAAGGGGCCATTTTATCTCTAACGTTTGTTTTGTACAGCTGGTAGAACCCCTTGGGGTTAGATATGGATTATCTAGCAATGTTTATTTCGTAATTACGATTGGCTTTCCTAATATCAGCTTTAGCATGTTTCTGCTAAGATTAACAAAATATATTTTTAAATGTTCTTCACCTCTCTTTAGTTTCCTTGACACTCTATTCTTTAAGCCTAACGTATATTTTATATTATTATTCATCCATCTTGGGTCGTTATTTTGTGATCTAAAGCGCCTTCTAGGGATATATTTATCCTGGGCATCACTAACGGTCATAGTATATACTGTTGAGCCTGAACAATTATCCTGGGCGGTCAGATTTGTGCTTAAGTCATAAATTTGATTACCTGGTATCCTTAACTCTCCACTTAACCTTTAATTATTCAGGGAATCCATCTGCATGTAACCAAACACCGCCCTCTGGTGTGCTCTTAGTCCATGAAAGTGGGCATTTCTAAAATTTGGGACTATTGTCGAGTTAGTATTTAATTAATGTTTACATTCTAGGTTAAAGCTAATTTCGTCGTGGTCGCTATGTCCTACGTTTCTTCCGATAACTATATTACTAATGAGAATTTCATTGTTACTGAAAACTAAATCGATTATATTATTACCTTTGGCTGGTTCATCTATATGTTGAATTAAAAAGCAGTCCAATACTAGTTCTAATTTGAATCTAAGCCTTCTGTGTGATTTCTCCAATTTATTCTACTAAAATTAAAATCCCCTACAATACAACTTTACTGGATTGACAGGCTCTGATGACCTCATCCCAGAATATTTTACTATCTATTATATTTAAATTTGGCAGTCTGTATATATGGCCAATTACAAGACTATCTTGGTTGTCATTAATCTCTAACCATACACTCTCACTTTTCCTCTCCAACTTAATATCTGACCTAATAATAGAATTTACCGAATTTAAGATAAAACACCTCCCTTTCTACCTTGGCGATCAACGTTGTACATAAAAAATCCACCAATTTAATATTCTGCCATAAGATCTCATGTTTCTATGTTAATCCATGTTTCTGTAATCATAATTATATCACTATTTTCTGCGCATATGATTGTCTTTAGTTCATCTAACTTATTTCGCAAACTATGGCTATTTGTATAATATACCTTGATTTTCTTACCTATGGCTTTACTAGGACTTAACCTGACTTTACTTTTTGAGTGATATTCGGCATTATTCCTTCTAACATCGAGACTATCTGATGGGGCAATATTAATAAAACTGCCTTCGATTTCAATGCAGTCAATGCTATCATAATTACTAACATATATATGTGACTGGGTTTCTATTGAATTCCTAGATGATATATCGTTTCTTTCACTATCCAAACGCATTCTCTGTTTGCCCACACAGGCTTCATCTACAGCGAAACCCCGCAAACGTCCTAGCTAATGAGCTAGCTAGCGGGGAAACCCCTAACCTAGAGAGATACACCCCATCCCTTTTGCACATATTATCTTTACCATAGAATTTGTTCCAGCTGTCTATGCATGGTATTGCTTTCTCCTTACAATATTTTTCCAGACGGCAATTTATACCAATTGCCCTGGACGTCCATCCTTGCCAACTCCTCTTCTTGGTAAGATACTATGTACTACAGGGATCCCTCCATTCCTCCTAACTGTTATGCGTCGTTGTAATCCAACACGCTTTATTGTTTATTCTCGTAAACTCCTTGCTTAGGATACTTAGAATACAAAGCTGCCCGACAGGAACATAACTAGCATTATTAATAATATTTCTAGATTACTCAATCACATGCCAAACACAATAAACACACAAAGTAAGTACACTAGTTTTTTTTCTTAAACACTAAATACAGGGTCATGGCACATCCGGATCTTAACTAAAGAGTATAAGTCCAATGGCAAATAAATGGTGACTTGGAAAGAGTTAACTATATTTTACTCCTTCATGAATAGATGTGTCACTTACAAAGCATCAAACGTGAAATATATAAATTATACAAGATAAAACATAAAATATGATGACAATATATATACGTGGTAAGTGTACACAGAAAGGAATAAAAGTTAACAAATGTGGACAACTGAGATCGTATACTCAGGTGTGCGCAGATAAGCGTGGTTAGAAAATTTAGAGGTCACCAGGCAAGGTAGGTGGTCAAAAGCTGCCGTGCGAGGGGTTAGGGTCAAAGTTACTGCGGTCGGCCTGAATAAATATATGATTTAGTGCAACGTTAAATCAGGATGACAAGATATGGATATGATTTTAACCCTCGTGACCCGGGCTGCCTTTCCAAAGGACGGAGGTCGTATCCGGGCAATCTGGCCGAAAAACGACTAGGCCTAGGCTACCGTATCTTTGTTATTTTAACTGCTAGAAATTTCCCACGCATCTATAAACGTAGTGCGGTTTCCAATCTGTAGACTGGCTTTGAGTAGAGCTCTGTAAGTCAACTGGTTCAGTTGTGATGACGATTTCAGTGGAGCGAATTTTGCCGCGATGTTGACAATATCGGAGCTTTTCAGACACTAATTTCGTCTGACGTCACAACAATAACATTGATCCGGCGTCTCCTAATTGTTTTCGGAGGTGCGGTGATGCAATGATCGGCTTTGTTTACATGCGTCGGACGCACGGCGTTCAGACCAAGCTGAATAGGCTTTCAAGCTTACAGATTGTAACAGGACACCCGGGTTCCTGCCCATCTGCCGCGGTGTCATTTTAACATGCTGCCCGGGCCAGGAGGGTTAATCCTGGTGATACGACAATTAAATTTGTAATTTACCTATAATAGAACACTGGTGAATAATCACTCAGACGAGATACGAAAAATAATTATAGTCGTAAATGAGCTAGAATCAAAGTTAATGAAGAATTCAAATTCACAAAACGTGTGGTGAATAAATATAGCTGAAATATTAGCTAGGCATACAGTAAGTTTGAATAAATTAACAAACTACTAGAAATAATATAAAGACAGAACGAAGTAGTGACTGTTAATAGCCGAAATGAAGGCTGATGAATTATAACATAAAATAAAGATGCAGAACGAAGTAGCAACTTGTAATAGCCAAGATAAAGGCTGATAAAGTATAAAATAAAATAAAGACACAGAACGACGTAGTGACTTATAATAGCAGAAATAAAGGCTGATGAAACACAGGGAGGTACAATATGAATTCCCAAACTGGCTGTGAAATAATATTGTTAATTATGTAACGTGGTTGATCGAATTATTCACAAGAACTAATATTGATTAGAAATATTGAACATACGTTAACACAAACTCAACTGAAGGGGTTTTTACTTTAATACAGGAGAAACTGTACTCTAATTGATCTCATACGAAAATTGGACGTAGCACTGTCCGGAATTTGAGATTAAATATAAAAGGAAAATATGCTCTCTTTGTACACTTCACTACAAACTTGGACACTCAATAAATAATAACACAACTGAATAAAATATGAGAGTGTTCACTAAGTATTACATATAGTAAGGGTGTATATCGTAGGTAAAATTATATATAACGTTGACGTGGACTTAAATCAGTTAAATCCCGAATATTATATATACTGTATTATTAACCTGCACAGTTGGGTGTTATGTTCTCCCAACACGAGAGAAAAATTGGGGGAAGGAGAGTCCAGAATAGGCCTCTATGATATAGTTAAATTGAACACTAACAAATTTGATACAACCTTCACAATAATTCCCAAAACTCAGTAACACTTAGGGTGGGGGTGATGAGAAGTGAGATCCATGAGAGGGAATCTGGTCGACGTAGGACTCGTAGTTCCTCCTCCTGTTTGGCACCAGAGGGAACTGCCGCTCTCACACACAACTAGAAAAGGTCACTTATATATAGCTCGTCTAATACACCTCCGGGTCGCCACACTCGTTGAACTTTTTATAGGGAAATTGGCTAGCCCTATTCGGAAGTAACTCCGACACTGGTATATACCCACATATCGCCCGAAAGCTAGTGGAATGTATTGCCTCGTGTTTGCCTATCGATCATATATTTCGGGCAAGAAAGCTTGCATGGTTGCAGGAAAATTGTTTTGCATTGATTTGTACTTTCATCTATTTTCAATGTTGTATGCAAAACTTTCGTTACTCTCTGTTGATCTGCTATTGTTGATATAGGTGATCTTCCGCACTGTAGAGGTGGTTATTCTGGTCACATCTGTTGAAATACAACATCGGATGTTATTACGACTGAGGTTTAAATATATCAGGGCTCTTATTCATTGGACTAGTAATGGCATAAATGCTACAACGGAAAGCGCTAGATCCAACCTCTGATGTATATTCCCAGTGAACAAAGAACACAAATACTCTCCAGAGTTCTATATGCAATAATAGGTTATCAAACTCTCAATAAATGTGCGTCTACTCTAGGCTTAATGTTATGTGAAAACAGCCTATTACTACCTATAACCGAAGGTGCTTGGTTATGGTATGCAAAGTAAGGTGGTAAGAGAAGTTACAGCTTACGTTACTTTAATCAATAAATGTCAGGCACTCCTGCATGAAAGAAAGTGCACTAAAGTCCTTCAACACCAACAAGGAATCTTCTTTAAATGTTAGATGCTATCAAGATGCTCGAATCGGAAATGGAACCCAAAAAGGCAGGCAGCGGAACAATGCTCGAGCAGGCTATGCTCACAAAAGGCAGGATATATAATGCAGTCGGAGCCAAGAATATCCTAAACGCTACAACAATAATAATAATCGCCACGACAATGCAGTATTCCTATCAACAAAAAGAGCCTAAGTCGTGTGTGTCTCAATACATCAAACTAGGCTGCGAAATGCTTGTGTAATCATAAACGGGTATGCATAATAAGAGCAATTGGTTTAATATACTTAATGTCTACTATGACTGATAAAGTCTAGCTAGAGTCAATGATACGAGATACTGGTGCGCAAGGCATGCCGCATAGCCTAGTGCAAATCTCAAGTCTGTGCGTCAAGTATTACGTTATAGTGAATGGTTACTCTCTTGAGAAACCTTAATACCGAAGTATCAAGCGTTCTCCTGGCGTACCTCAAAGACAAACAACCGAGCCTAGAACAGTGCAGAATGGTATAGGCAAAAAGACCTCATTCGTGCATGCTCTACTCTCAATGGCACACAGACTAGAATTTACCCAATCAACTCCAGTTCTCAGGTATGTCATGCAGCTTTTAACTAAAGCCAGCACTCATCGGAAACAATACCTTATAGTATCAGACTCCTAGTCTAGCATTATCTAATCTAGCAGAACACTAATAATTATAGGAAGCGGTACTGAACAATATGAATGCCAACCAATGCTTCGTGATCAACTTATCTTAACAACTAACATACATGGGTTATATAAGACCTTAACGCACAATACAACTGGCCAGCATGAAGCTGATTATGCAGAGTTAACCAGAGGGGGTATAATATTAATAAAAAGGTGGTGAAAGATATGGAAAATGAGAGAGATAGGCAGAGGAAAAGGTTCTCAGGTGCAGTAAGGAGGACAGATATCAAAGGGATAAGAGGGATGCATTCTAGAAACCAGATCTGAGGGAGAGAGTAGCAAGAGAGCTGTATATATACTAGCCCTAGCTCGCACCGCGTAAGCAAAGCGGTAACAAGTCCTCTAGCCAATCCAAAAGAGGCCCGCCAACCATTACGTCACCAAGCATGGTATAAAACTGTTCCAACCAATCCCCAAGAGGCCAGCCAGCCGTGACATCATCGAGCATGGCAAAAAACACTGCGCGCCTACCCACACTCTGTTCTACTCTCTCTCTCTCTCTCAAATCCTATCATTACTACTTAATGATAAAACATATACTTTGCAATTAAATATATAAAGCCTTGACATGGGCGAAAACAAAGAGCCTTTCTGGACTGCCCATGACACGAGCTTTCATATGAAATAAAGCACACAATAATACATCAACTGTAGCCACATCCACTGCCCTGGCGATCCTAGCGAGTCACTGTAGGACAAGCCATGCGGTTCTAACGGAGTGGTTAACGTCACAATGTTGATGAGGAAATAGCATAAACTCCTCTTCATTATAATCCAAATCCGGTTCTTGGGTTGGATACGCCTTTGTCACGTATCTCGGACCTTGTGATTGGCCCGGAAGAAGCCCAGGTGATTGGCCAGGAACCAGGTCATCCTTGATGAGTGGCCCTGCATTTCCCGTAGGGTCTCGGTAGAGGACGTTGATTTATGCTGGTAGACTACATTGTTTCTTGACACCATAGAGGACGTCGATTGATGATGGTAGACTGCGTTGTTTCTTTTTTTGCTCGTGCCTGTGCCCTTCGCTTTGTTCTTTTTCTCTCCTTGATGTTTGCTAGTCTGGTTCTGGTTTGTTGTGTCTCTCCGTGGTTTGTGAAGACATCTGATGGGGTTACTAGCTTGGCTTTTTGCAACCCCGCCATCTCACTATCTTTATCTAACATTTCCCGATACTAATTGAGCAGTTCCTCACTCTTACCTTTGCCAACATCATTATTTCCTGCACTAAGGCTGATAATGGGGTTATCTCCACTATCTTCCATGATGTGGTCAATATTCTCTAATACCTTCCCTACCCCGGCGCCAGTCAGAAAATCAACCTTCCTAAGTTTGGTGCAGCTAGCCCTAAGCTAGTGTCGTACCATAGAGTCGCCAACAATGGAAAAGCTATACTTACCTTTCCCTCGGGAGGATCCAGCAGCAGCAGGTGGAGAAACCCTGGTGGTGGCAGAGTGTCCCTTGATGGTGGTGGTGGTGGTAGGTGCAGCGTCAGCCATCGGAGCTGTGTCGGCGGCAGGTGCTTCGGTTATCCCTCCCTTATCCTGACTAGTATTTCCCTCACATTCGTTTTGCAAAGGAGAGAATGTATTTGTCACACTCAAACCTATTCTACTATCCTGCTTCTTAAGTGTGACTTTCCCACCCGTATCCTGAACAACCTGCTATGAATACAATTTGTTATCAACTTCCTCCCTCTTCCCCTTACTAGACTGAAGTTCCTCTACAGTATACTAAGCTTGCAAGATAGATGTTCGTCTTTAAGCAAATCCACTTTCCTCTGAAGTTTAACATTAACCTCCCTTAGAGCCAAGACCTATTTCTTCACCACAACCATCTCATCCCTTACCTGGAGAATATAATGATGCAGATCAGTTTAGGATTCGCACTCCATACCTGCCATGATCCCAATAAGCTTAGCGAGGAGCAAAAAAATAAGTACAGACAAACAATAGCAAGTCAACTAACAGCTAAAATCTGAGCTAAAACACATTTTATAACACTAACACACTGCCTCCCAACACAGGTAAGCGTGTATGGTCACTAAGGTCACGGGTAAGTAGTCCTGTCAGGAGCTCAGATTAACTCAACCTTCCTCGATCACTGACTGAACACAGCTGACTGACTGAACACATGATGCTAGCTATCAAAAGATTATTTCGTCCAGTTTAGACAAAACTACTTATGTGATTTAAATGAATATGTTGTTCCTTTGATTTACAGAGACTCTTCCTAAACTTTAATATATCTAATAATATAGACAATATCTTACTGAAGAATTTATAACTATTGCATATTATGTCCTATGCTACAATTCTCATCATAAGAAAGAACAACATCTAGAAAACAAAATCCAAAGATACATTGACTGACGATCACAATGGCATACTACTAGAGTTATAGTATTTGGTGGCCAAAGAACTAGGCGTAATTCTTCCTTTCGTTTGCAATGCGATGATAAAAATGTGGGTTTTATTCTAGCTATCTCAATGGGTTCTATGTCATCTCAACCAGTAGACCATTTCAACCAGTAGCTCTCAACCAGTGCCAAATTAACCCAGACCAACCAAACCAGTGCCAAAATATAGTACTAACCTAACCTAACCTAACCTAACCGTATTGGTTGATTTGGTACTGGTTGAGAGCTACTGGTTGGAATGGTCTACTGGTTGAGTTGACCGGTCAATATCTCAAAGGTGATTTTATTCAACTTAAGAACAACTTCTAGAGTTAGGGAATTACTGGAGTTAGTGTTTAGCTTTACTCTGTTGATGCTTAGAGATTCTTTCTAATCTCAGTAAATTGTTTGATGGCAGCATGAATACAATTAAGAAATGATCATCTGATTGAACTGGTTAATGAAAATTTGTCCAGGGCAATCCTCTTATATACACACCCACACACAAACATTCACATAGATAGAAAACAAACAAAAACTAAAAAAACACACACACACAGACACAAACACACACTCACATTTAAAACATGTTGTGACACTAGAAATATATCCAAACTGTTCTGAACAAGAGATAGAGAAGGTTCTGTTATACACGATTGAACCTTTACTGCTATTGTATCCAGGAATGCCTGCATTCTTGTTCCACCAATATAAAAATAAAAAATCGCGTATCATAAAACAACATAATATCAGCACCACTTCTGTCTACCCTATCATTGCCTGCGACATCATAATCTGATCTGCACTTTCGATTTTCACGTACGAAGGTCTTCTCATCTACATATTCGTTTTTCTTCTTAATTTCTTCAAACTTTCCTCGTTATATAGTTTCTTAGCAAATTATATACTTATTGAAGAGGAAGTAATACCTCAAATATATATCAGTAAAATTACTACAACTCAAGGAATGGGTGCATTTGGTCCTTCAATAATAGGAGTTAAAGATAAGATCAATTCATTATCAATTATAACATTTAATGTCACACACACATAGAGTATCTACTGTATATACAGTGTATATATATATATATATATATATATATATATATATATATATATATATATATATATATATATAATTATATATTATATATATATATACCGGTATATATATATATATATATATATATATATATTAATATATATATTATATATATATATATAATATTATATATATATACCGGTATATATATGCATATAAATAATTATATATATCTATATATATATATATATATATATATATATATATATATATATATAGTAGATGGATTAGGTGGGGGAAAACACAAGAAAGAGCATTCATGTTATATTATCTAACGTTTCGGCCTATGGACAACCCATCTTCAGAGAGACTAACACAGATTAGTTAGCAAGTTGAAATAGGACTTCAGAGGCTATCAACCCTAGTGGATTATTAAGCCAGCACACTGTAAGTCAAGAATAACGTCAGGACTGGAGCCTATCTGCGAGAACCCCAGTCCCTTGTAACACAGATGGGGTTTACTCACACATGTACACACAAGTGTGGACATTCCTTATTGGCAACATAGACCAATACTGCCATATGGTGTGTATTTATTTGTTTCCACTTCACCTCGGATATAGGGGTGTTCGTAGGGAACCATATTTTCAGGAGGAAAAGTATCACAAGGGTATAATAGGTAGCGAACAACATTCTTTAGTTTGGTACCAACCTTTCAACATATCAACTTATGTCATCATCAGGGTCTAAAAATGAAAGAGAAAGAACACACAACATAAAACTAACATACAAATTATTCAATGGGAGTTACACATATTTATGTACAATGTTTAAAGGGGCAGAACATGTAAAATATTCTATGGGAATTACAAATTAATGTACAATGCTTCAATGGGCAGAAAATACAAATTATTCTATGGTAGTTACAACTATTACTGTACTAGGTTTAAAGGGGCAGCAGATATGGTATTGTTAAGTTGCGGTTTCATTTTGTGTATATATATTGACTCTAGGGTTCTCACACCTTTGCCTGGGTAAGTACTGTATCTAAAATTTGAAAAAAACAATCTGGTTTAAGTCTAATTTTGTAAAACTCTGCATGTTCTCTTACTGCTGAGTGAGGAGGGCTTAGTAGGGGGCGACCTGTTCGGCTCGACTGGGTTATGTGCTCATCGGTGCGGATTTTGAAAGCACATGTAGTGCTCCCAATATACCCGGCCTGGCAGCTCGGGCAGGTAAAACAATACACAACCGATAAGCGCAAGTCTGTCGGCACTCGATCTTTGAATTAAAACAATTTACTTATTTTGAGTGTGTTTTTATGTATGAATCGAAAGTTGATTCGTGGATAAAATGTTGATAACATAGTTTTTAGTGATTGTTCAATGTTCATGGACAATTCTCCGAGATAAGGTAATGTTAAGTATATGTCCTCTTTATTCACAGTTGGTATACAGAGTTCTGGTTTATATTTATTATTGAGAAATTTGCTAACTAGTATATCGAATAATTGGGGACTGTATTCATTATTCATGAACAAGCTTTTGAGAAAGACTAGTTCTTTGTAAAATAATTCATAAGTAGAGGAGAGTTAGAAGGCCCTATGAATCAATGTTTTCACCGCGTTTATTTTGAAGCGAAACTGACTGACGCTAAAGAAGAGAGAGAGAGAGTGTGTGTGAGTGCATCTATATAATATTTTTGATTGTCTGTGTGTGTGTAATGTGTGTTCTTAACCCGGGAACTGCGGAGAGACTCTTAAGAGTTCCCCCGGCGGACTGCGGGGAGACTCTTAAGAGTCAGAGAAAAAATAAATAAACTTTTGACATCGATTTTTTTTTTTTTTTTTTTTTTTTTTTTTTTTTTGCCCCTGGGCCATGCAAAATCTCAGTCCTCTACCTCCCCTCCTTCCCCACTTTCCTCCTCTCCTTCAGTTATCTCCTATTTTCCCTGTTATTCCCTTATTCTGAGGTATATTTTCGTGCTAACATTAGAAATCCGGTTACAGGGTGTGGTCATCACTGATAGCAAGCGAATGCAAGAGAGAGAGAGAGAGTATCGATCGACTGTGTCTCAGTGGCCTTGGGGGAAATTGGCGGGAAAGCAGCTTGCCTCACCCATACATTATACAACTCGCGGGCTATATCTCCGATTTTGACCATCCAAACGCTGTTTTCACTCGTTTTATTGTTGTTTCAGGTTATTACCTTTATAATCAACCCATAATAGGCGCATATGGATAAGTATTAATGCTATTAATGGTACAATGAATATTTTAGTGACGGAAACACCTCAAATACGTCAGCACAGGGGGACGTTTCCAATTACCCCCATGCGCACTTGTTAGGTTAATAGGCGGCCGCAGTTTTGGACCTGGGGAGCTGAAACTTTGCATGTGGGTGTCAATGGACCTGGGTCAGGTCATAGAGGGGGCGAGGCCACGATCGGAGGTCGTTTCGAGGCCGAAATTGAAACGAAATTGAAAAAAATTGAAAAAAATTGCCGTTTGGGGCAGAAGGAGGCCTCCGATTGAAAAGGTGTATGGAACGAAAGTTGTTCGCAGCCCCCCAAAATGGGGATACTGATGAGGTCAGATCCAAAATCGGAGGTCATTTAGAGGCCGAAATCGAGGTCGCCGTTTAATGAGGCACAGGGAGATCGAGGCCGGTGATTATGGTAGTAGTAGTATTGTGATGATTGTGGTAGTAGTGATTGATGATGGTGATTATGGTGGTAGTAGTGATGGTGTTTACCCGGGCAACGCCGGGTACCCTTGCTAGTTACGGAATATAACGCGGAGGTTGTCTATTGCTACAACATTAAGTTGGTAGTGTTAGTGTTGATACCACTGTCACTTATGATATGAGAGAGATTTTGTATATGTTTACAGTTGGTAATCATGTCTTGATATTTAACCTGAGCAATTCCAGTCTCTCTCTCTCGTAGGAGATACGGTGTTAGCCCGTCTTCTAGCGAGTAGCGTCCCTACGAATCCGAGCTATATCCACTCCGACTATGCCAATAGGTCTAGTTATAAGACTTCTTCCCTATTTTTTACATATATACATAAATAACTTAATATTAACCCTCCAGCCCCGGCTACGCATTACATAAATATTCCCCGAAATCCGGGGGTTTTGGCCGAACAACGTCTACGCCTAGGCTACCGTATCTTTGTTATTCTGACTGCTTCCGCATTCCCGCGCATCCCCAAGCGTAGATGTGTTTTGTACCTGTAGAATGGCGTTAAGTAGAGCTCTCTAAGTCAACTGGTTCAGTTGTGATGATGATTTCATTGGAGATAACTTTATGGCAAAAACAGCCACTTTACACTACTTTTCGATACTTAACAATAACATACAGGCACACACGAACAAGCGACGCACTCCTTCTTGTGGCCAGAGATGCGGGGCATCGGTCCAGCCGGCTGTTGTTTACATGCGTCGGACCGACGCCTCGCACACCAAGCTTACAGGCTTTGAGCTCATGGGTCTTTAAGAGCCCTTCCGGGTAGCTCGGGTGTGTTTTTTATGGGCGTTCAAGAACCCTACCGGGTCTGGAGGGTTAAGGACCCTACTTCTACCTCATGCGTGGGAATAGAGGCTTTGGACACCTCTATAAACAACATCATTTAGAGGCTTACAGGTTATGAGAGACTGGAATTGAAGGAGTTCTAGGCGGTGGGGACCGATAAATGGAGCATGGCTGCAGTTCCCCGATAAGCCCACTCCTAACGTGTGACCATTCTATGATACATCTGGCTGGATTGCTCTTAGGTGAGAGATTTTTGCTGCCATGTTGGTTGCCAAGTCAACTAAAATACCCAGGTTTGTCTACTGGAATAAGTTTGATATCCCTTAATCACTTGATTTTAGAATCTGGCCGTTTGAAGGTGGTTAGTAGTACTTAGTATTGATTCAGGCTATCGCTGTTACTCTTTTCGGAAAATCAGTGTCTTTAGGACTCGAGTGCTGCTCATATGGGAGCTACGGCACATTGGGACTGTCTGACCTCAGGGAGACCTTTGGTTTAGGGTGACGAGCATAATGAAATCAGAATCTAGAACAGAACTAACACTATTGACGAATAGGCGGATGCAGATGACGCAGGTATAATTCACCACCAACCCCCTTTTTTATAGCATTGTATTGGTCTTTAGTTTTCCTTGAAGTTAGAACCCTTTACAAAGTATTTGAATTGTTAGCAGAAATTACAAACAATGTCAGTTACTGGTCCTTCAAAGCTTAATGCAACTTACACTAAGTGCAAGAAGCTAAAATGGTGTATTGACTTCAAAGAAGGTGCATATGCCAGCATGCACCATGATAGTCTCTGTCTCTTTTGTGAGATAGAAGTAAAAATTATTAAGAAGGTAGATGGGATTATAGAACAATTGAAACAAAGAGACACTGAGAACACAATCCTGAAAAATAAAGTTTCTAAAGGAAGAACAAAAATAGAAGAGTAGAGATATGAAATACATAGTCTTAGAAGTGGAACAAAAGTACCGGTAATAGTGGCAGCTGTTCCTTCAAACACCAGTAGTACAAGTCATGCAGGTGGGACAATGCCAGTCAAGGAGGCAACAACTGAAGCAGAAACTACGGAAGAGGTTGCAATTCCTGCTACAGCTAATGCTATACTTGATTTTTTTCCAGCTGAGAGTCGAGAATCGTGGATGTGGCAACTGCCCACTAATGTCCCGTGATTGGTCGGAGTGAATGTGTTTTATTCCGTAGGTTGTTTGTGTTTCATTGTAATTATTTGACTCATCATATCTGCAAAGTATAATAGTGTTTTCTATTATAAATCTAGTAAATGCCGTTTAGCATTGATAGTTTGCAATACAAGCAGGCATTAATCAAACATGCATCTGTACCAAAGTCAACTGATGCCCAAACGAACACTTCAGTTAAATACACTAATCGTATTTGAAAATTAAATCACATTTGACTGTTTAAGCGCATATAAAAAGGTAGTAAAATACTTTAGTACATGTAATATAAGGCAAGTACTACATTTAAAGTAGCCTACACGTTCATGGAATTTATTAAATGTAGTGTTGGGTGAGGGGGGAAGTGGTTGGAACAGCCGTTCCTGAGGCGGGAAGTTTAAATCTATTGAACAGACTCTGTTATCAAGCTTTTCACTCAGGGGTATAATAATGTAAATATGTTCAGGGGTATACATATATTTACGTAGCCAATGCTATTTCTTGTATTTTACTTGTACGAAAATTGGGTAGCCTACAGCTGTGAAGATATTCTCCTGTTGTTTACCCTCAACAATTGGGTAGCCTACAGCTGTGAAGATATTCTCCTGTTGTTTACCCTCAACAATTGGGTAGCCTACAGCTGTGAAGATATTCTCCTGTTGTTTACCCTCAACAATTGGGTAGCCTACAGCTGTGAAGATATTCTCCTGTTGTTTACCCTCAACAATTGGGTAGCCTACAGCTGTGAAGATATTCTCCTGTTGTTTACCCTCAACAATTGGGTAGCCTACAGCTGTGAAGATATTCTCCTGTTGTTTACCCTCAACAATTGGGTAGCCTACAGCTGTGAAGATATTCTCCTGTTGTTTACCCTCAACAATTGGGTAGCCTACAGCTGTGAAGATATTCTCCTGTTGTTTACCCTCAACAATTGGGTAGCCTACAGCTGTGAAGATATTCTCCTGTTGTTTACCCTCAACAACTCTGCCTCACCAAACCTATAAACCACTTGCGAGTTTCAGGCTATAATCAATTGGTTAAGTTATCACTGGTTGGGATGGTATTCGTTCAGATGGTTACTGGTTGAAATGGTAACTGGTTGACTTCAGACTGGTTAGGATGTCACTGGTTGAGGTTGTAGGGTTAAACTGACATGGAACCAGCTTTCTCAGCTAAATCGTTTTTGTTTCTACTTTCTCTGCTTAGCCTCATTTTGTCTATTAGGCCTATATATATATTTCTCTGATTAATCTTTTCTGTTCTATCTTGTCTACAACACTCATTCATTGAGCTTTTTCTCTTCCTTCTCGCTGCTTTCATTGGATGGGTGGATGTGAATTGACTGCTTGTGATGTTCAGGGCAAAAGGAAGCTGGAGCTGTAGACATCGATATTTAGCAGAATTAACAGCGAAAATGCGGTTGTAAATTAAATTATATATAACCATCATAACTCTACATTATTATTGTACTTGTGTATAGTATTGATTATATCCTGAAACTCCCAAGTCCTCTGATAGTGTACAGAGAAGTAGTGTGCACAAAAATGCAATACCCCCAGAGACCCCATTCTCTTCGGGAAACAGGGAAAACTATAGGGGTTCTAAGAAAATCCTTGAATTCCCTTAAGGTAATATTGTCTACAGAATGCTTCAATGTAGTGGCCATCACTGAATCTTGGATTCACAGTCATACCAGAGATTGTGTTGGGGAATTTGAAAGATCTGGATATAAAATGTTTCACAAAGACTGAACCATGCAGGAAGGGGGTGAAATTATTTTGTTCATCACCAATTGACTGCAAACTCAGGTCAGAACATGAACTGCTGGGAACAGAATTTAATCTAGGTAACTCTATCTATAGGATTGTTTTGGTGTACAGGCCTCCACATAAAATGTTGAAAAGGATGAACTTCTGTACACAAGACTGAGTGCTGTTATGGAGGGAAAAACCATTGTGATTTTAGGTGACTTCAAGTGCCTAGTAAACTGGGAAGCAAGAAATGCTGGTTGCTGAAGGTATGAGTCTTGTGGACTTTGCTAATGATAACATTTCGACCCAGTGGGTGAACGAGCCAACTAGAGGCAACAATATACAAGATCTTGTGTTTATCACTGAAGATGAAAGTGTGACCAGCTTATCTGTTGGGGAATCACTCGGAGGTAGTGACCACAATCTAGATAGGTTCTCTCTTCGCACCTTTAGCAGCAGACCCACCAGTCCCCAACGTGCAAAACTAGATTTCAAATGTGCAAATTTTTAAAGGCTTCGGGGAAGCTTATCCCAGATCAGACTCGAGGGTGAGAATGTTAATGCGATTTGGTGCTCATTCAAAGAGCAGTTTATGGATCGACAAGCTGCATTTGTTCCTACTAAACTTACCAAATCAGGCTCAACCCAACCAAAATGGTTCACAAGTGACACAGCTTCAGCAATTAGAAAGAGAAAGGTTGCATACAGAAAGGCCAAAGGAAGTCAAGACCTAAGAGATTTAGATTCCTTCAAAAATATGTGTATGAGTGAAATTTCTTATAAAGGAACCACAACGGAATGAAAAACTCAGGGTTGCAGCCCTCTGCAAAGCGAGTCCTAAAGAGTTCTTCAGCTATGTGAACAGCAGGAAGCCATTCAAAAGTAGCATTGGACCTATAAAGGATCCAACAGGCCAACTACAAACCTCTGACACTGATATAGCTAAATCCCTTAACCCCTACTGTACCATAGGGTACTACCATAAATGTACCGCCCAGTACCAAGCAATGTGGCCAAAATGACTACAGAGAATCAGAGGCAATACATAACAACCTCCCACCTCAAAAGATGGAGGAATACTGCCTCTACCAGCCTGTGGGGACTTGAATATAAGCTGAGAAGTGTTGCCAAGGTCTTAGAACAGTGTTCAAACATTGTGGTACCTGGCACTGCCTGATACTGGCAGTTACAAGGCTGGCAGTCGTCACTGGGACTGGGGAGTGACATATCAACTGACGGTTCTCTGTCGTCGCTGGGATTGTACGGGTTAACAACTATTTTGCCTCATTATTCACAAGGGAAAATACCAGTGACATGCCAAGTCCAGGATTAGTGCATGAGGGTGACGTTCTTAGCGGAATTAGATGTATCCCAGAGGAGGTAGCAAAAAGAATAGATAAGTTAAATAGGTTCAAATCATCCGGCCCAGATAGCTTTCTCCACTGAGTTGTAAGAGAAGTGCGAGATGAAATCGTACCTTTCTAGCAGATATCTTCAATAAATCACTAGAAAATGGAAAAGTCCCTGAAGACTGGAAACTGGCCAATGTGACCCCAATTTGTAGGAAAGGGGATCACGAGCCTCCCAAGAATTATCGGCCAATTAGATTAACTTCACTCATAGTAAAAGTCTTAGAAGGGATACTAGTAGACAAGATAGTTGACTACCTAGAAATTCACAATTCAATTACAGATTCCCAACATGGATTCAGGCGACACCGATCATGTCTTACCAATTTGCTGGAATTTTTCCATGAAATGCTGAGTTAGTATGACAAAATAAGACGCCATAGACGTCCTTTACTTAGATTTTCAAAAAGCTTTTGACAAAGTGCCTCATCACAGGCTAATGTCAAAAGTAAGTGCACTAGGTATCAATACAGAGGTCACAAATTGGATAGAAAGTTCGCTAACAGGTAGATAACAATGAGTGGTAATCATTGGTGTTTCTCCTGAGTGGACTCCAATCACTTCTGGAGTTCGACAGGGATCTGTCCTTGGCCCACTACTGTTTATCATATATGTCAATGACATCGATATCGGTCTGTTGAGTGTGATCTCCAAGTTTGCAGATGCCATAAAACTTGGAATGAATTTGAAAGACCCAAAAGGGGTTGAACAGCTCAAAATGGACCTCAACAGACTGGGTGAATGGTCAGAGACATGGCAGATGCCTCTAAACTTGGAAAAGTTCAAGGTGGTGCTTATCTGCCAAGCAATCCTCAATTCAGGCTATTCACTATTGGGAATGCCTTTGGAAGTGACTGGCTTGAAAAAGGATTTGGGTGTTCTTTTTTTTTCTTTTTTCTATGTGATTGAGGGAGGCAAAAGGCAGAACTGCCTATAGCGAGTGCATCCCCTATAGTTGAAAGAGTGACACGGCCAAAATCAAGGGACGTTTGAGCCAAAATGCCTGGACACACGGAGTTTGAAGCAATTTAAGTCATAGGAAGAGGGAAAGACTGATTCTGGGAGAGAGTTCCAGAGCTCAGCTGTTGAATAGAAGAAAGTCTGAGAGTAACGTTTCACTCTAGGGTTGGAGAGTTGCACACAGTAGGGGTGGGATTGTGTTGCAAGACGGGTGCCAAGTGCCCTATGTAAAGGAGGTGATATACACTGGGAAAGCTCTGAGGAACATTGATTATTATAGTAGCGATAGAATAGCGAGAGAGATGCAACATTGCGGCGAAGAGAGAGAGATTGCAGAGAGTTGGTGAGTGGACGGAAGTTAATGATACGAAAGGCCTTCCTTTCAATTTTGTCTAGGAGAGCGGTGTAAGAGGAACCTCCCCACACATGTGAACAATACTCAATACAAGGACGCACTATGCCCCTGTACAGAGCAAGAAGCTGTGCAGGGGTAAAGAACCCCCTAAGGCAGTTGAGCACACCCAGCTTCTGGGAGGCTGCCTCCTGATTAGCAGTGCCCTAAAGTTTTCCAAGCAGTGCATTGAAGTAGAGAAGAAAACTCAGAAATTATTGTGCTATAGTAAGAGGTAATTTAAGTATAGGAATAAGGAGATAGCTCTCACACTTTACAACACTCTGATGCGGCCTCTCCTAAAGCATGCTGTTCAATTCTGGTCTCCAGCACTCATGAAAGATATTTAGCGACTGGAAAGAGTACAAGCTAGAGCTCCAAAGTTTATTCCACCGTTTAGAACTTTAGAAGAATGAGCTATGAGGACCGGTTGAGAGCTCTTGTTCTCTCTCCGTTGGAGACACGCAGACTCCGAGGTCAGCTCATTGAAGTGTTTAAATTACTTAACGGGTTTGACAATGTGGATTATACCAAAATGTTTAGCCTCAATATGAATACAACACGCAACCATGACTGGAAATTTATAATTGAAAAGGTTCAGCACCAGTATTTGTGGACACTTTTTCACATATAAGATCTGTTCTACCTGGAACAAACTTCCCTCCGAAGTCGTAAATAGTTCTTCAGTAGAGCAGTTCAAGAAGAGACTAGATAGTATTTTGCACACTCTGTAAATAGTGTAGTGCAATAAACAGTCTCTCTCCTTCCACTTCAAGTATTTCCTCGGAATGGACAGCAAGGTCTCTGAGATACTAACTATTTCTTGAAACTCCTTGTAACTCTCTCTCTCTTTCTCCCTCCCTAATAAATCGCCAGACCCTGATAAACTCCTCTCTAGAATACTAAAAAGCGTTAAGGAGGAAATCACGGAACCACTAAGCCAAATCTTCAATGTATCCCTACAACAGGGCCTAGTCGGCGGGTGCCCAACCCCGAAAGGGGTTGAAATAGGGGAGCTATTCCCCCGCCAAAGGTGGCTTTCTAGGGCCTTTCCTAGCTGATGCTAAGAGGATTGGGTTCTAGTCATGCGGTGATGGGTTGGTCAATCAGAGTGAGAACTGAGCGATCTCTGCCATACCCATAGCTTACTCTGACTGTTCCTTTTACTTATATATTTTCTAGATCTCAAGTGACGGCGCCTCTTCCGTGGATTGACCTCCCAATCTACCAAGATTGGAAGCCAAAGCGTCACATTTTTCCTTTGTCCTTCAACTTTCTCTTCATAATTGCTGAGGGGCACAGGGCCCTGGGTTGGGCTTTGGTTTCCCGGGCATTTCTGCACCCTCCTCAGATCCTCGCCATGGAGTGGCTTCGGTCACCCAGGCTTTATTGTGGTCGGCAGGGAGGGTTCTGTGAAGGCGCTCGGTTATGGCCTTGGCCTTGCTCGGGGCCTTGGGGCTGTTCGGCCAGGCAGCTTGTGGAACAGCAACAACAACAACAACAGGGCCTAGTCCCCACTGCATGGAAAGAGGCAAACATAATCCCTATTTTCAATTTTTTTTTTTTTTTTTTTTTTTTTTTTATAAGAGACAATGAACGGAGGAAGGAAAAACACAGATAAAACAAAAAGGTCCATGTGCCTAAAGGCATCCTCCATTCATAAAATGTTTGTAACAACTGGATTTAACACCTTACGAGCGGCCTATGCGGTTTATTTATGTGTACCGCACAGCGGGGTGTTTTTAGCCAAAATAGGGCTGTTTACGTGATCATTTTCATGCCTAAATAAGACCCAGAACGTAAAACAAGTACCTATCCCTGAAAGGGCATAAACAGAGCTTCGAATGACACCATAACGATCCTTGTATGATGGATAGTTTTCTTGCAATAACCGTGCAAGCGAGTGCAAAAAGCAGGTAATTCGGTACTTTCAGTACATAATTGAGTATGTAGCGAGTGAGAGAGGGAGGAGGGAGCTGAGATTTGTGTCAGTAGGTTCGCCGCGGGGGTGGTCTGGAGCAGTCATACGCTCGCTAGTCTCCTGCCACCATTGTCTCTCTCTCTCAGCCACATTACGTGCTGAAATTGCCACTCGAGTTATGTCGAGCGCCGCCACATAGTCCAGCTTTTTTTTAACTCGAATTATGTTGCTCGCCGCTAAATAAGGGTTAAACATTTGTTGATTGTAAGTTTGTGGAAAGCAATTCGAGGGAAAGTGAATTCCAAAGAGTAGTAGCTCTGGGGATAAATGAATTCTGATAAGCAGAAGTTCTGCATTGTGGAGGAGAAAGTGTAAATTCATGGGCGCTCTCAGCTGCCCTAGTTCTACGGGGAAGATGTGGAGAGGCGGCACAATTGAAGCAAGTTCCTCGGAACAATTGCTGTGAAAAATATCTGTAGAATAATGCAAGGGATGCAACGTTTTTCGTATGGCTAATGTAGGAAGGTCCTGTGTGATTGCAGGGTTATTGATTAATCTAATAGCTTTATTTTGAATGTTGTCCAACTGCCTCAATGCAACCACTCCACTTCCACCCCACAGAGGTGAACAGTAATCCATCTGAGAGCGCACATGGACTTTTATATATTACGGCCAAATGCTGCTCGTCAGTGAAGAATTCTCGAACTCTGTACAGGAGTCCCAGTTTTTTAGAGGCATTCTTAGCAATGCTTCTAACATAATGTGTCCAGCTCAAGTTAGTAGTTAATGTTACACCGAGAATGTCAATACTAGGGGAAGTGGGAATATTTACATCATTACAAAATATATGGGAGTCAGTGAGATTCTGTCGGTTAGAAAATTGAATGTACTTGGTTTTCTGTGCATTAAAGGAAACTAGATTCTCTTGTCCCCATTCATTAATTCTAGAAAGGTCCTGGTTCAGAGAAATTGCAGTGTTTAATTTTGAATTTATAAGATCGGGTTGGGTGAAAGAATTGGTAAATGTGAAGGAACTGTGGAGTGTTGAGTCATCTGCGTAGGAATGTATTGGATTATGAGT
The DNA here is from genome assembly GCA_032716605.1 of Paralithodes platypus. NCBI lineage: Eukaryota > Metazoa > Arthropoda > Malacostraca > Decapoda > Lithodidae > Paralithodes > Paralithodes platypus. Next base: position 23,454,397 of record CM064549.1, read on the forward strand.
GGTAGATATGAGATCATTGATATGAATGAGGAACAGAGTTGGGGCCAAGATAAGTCTCTGGCGAACAACTACAGACCGATTAGCTTAACTTCAGTTATAGGCAAAATCTTTGAATCAATCCAGAGGGATAAAATAGTAGACTATCTAGAAACCAACACTCTAATTAAAAATAGTCAACCCGGCTTCAGATCAAACAAATCATGACTAACCTATTAGAATTTTAAAACAGGCTCCTACTGATAAATGATGTGACCAAAATCTCGATATTATCTTCCTGGACTTCCAAAAGGCATTCGTCAAAGTCCCCATAAGAAACTGCTAACCAAACTGAAGGCACTAGGCATAACAGGATCAATTTACAACTGGATCGAGGACTGGCTAACGGACAGATGACAGAGAGTAGTCATAAATGGAACAGAATCCGACTGGACACCAGTGACCAGTGGTGTTACCTCAGGGATCGGTGCTGGGTCCCATCCTTTTCATAATTTACATAAATGACCTAGACGTCGGGGTCAATAATTACATCTCCAAACTTGCCGATGACACCAAAATAGGAAACACCATATTAAACGAAGAAGATCGTATAAACTTGCAAGCAGATCTAAACAAAATTGAAGAATGGTCCATAAAGGGGCAAATGCCTTTCAATATTGATAAATGTCAATTAATTCAATGTGGCAACTCAAACAAGAACTATAAATATAGCCTCTTTGACCAAAATATATATAAAGTTCCAAAGGCCAAAGATCTCGGTATAATCATTACAGACAACCTGAAATCATCAGACCAATGCGCAGCAGCAACGAACAAGGCCAATAGAATACTAGGTTACATCAAGAGGACCTTCAAATATATGAGTGAATATATAATGATACCACTCAACAAGATCCTAGTAAGACCGCATCTTGAATATGGTGTGCAGTTCTGGTCGCCATACCTAGTAAAAGACATTGAAATGATGGAGAGAGTACAGAGAAGAGCGACCAAACTAATTCCAACTCTGAAAAACAAAACATACGATGAAAGACTGAAACAACTTAACTTATTCTCACTTGAGTGAGAATAAGTTAAGTTGTTTCAGTTGTTGAAGAGAAGATTAAGGGGCCAACTTATTGAATGTTTCAAACACTCAAAAGGCTTTGACAGAGTAGACACAATTGCGTCGTTCTCTTTTAATTATCTTCCCACTGGAAATAACAGCATGAAACTGCTAACCAGAAGAGCTAACCTAGACGTCACTAAGAACTTCTTTAGCTAAGTGGAACATTTTACCAAATAATATAATTGTCAGCACATCTATCAATATGTTTAAGAACCAACTCAATGCCCACCTGAGAATAACAGGAGTTTTTCAAGTGATTTTCAAGCAGGTCGTCACCCCCCCCCCCCCCCCCCCCCACACACACACACACACACACACCGGATAGTCTGGAGGCTCTGCGAGATTCCTGAGAGTCGGTGTGGAGGCTTAAGGGGAGGTTTTTAGTTTGTTCCCTATATTTCCATCAAGCTTACGTTTACACCCCCTAGATCCCCTTTCAAGATAAATTTGTACATTTTTCGGTAGAAAATGTCCCGGCAGAAGGCCGGTGCCTCTTAAATTACAGGCTCGCTATCGCTCGCTAGGAAAAAATCGACACCTAAATGGCATGAGAAGTCTTAAAATTGACAGAAATGGGGCGAAAGCTCTTAAAATCGCCAAACTAATGGGGTGAACGTCTTAAAATATCAAAAGCAATGGGGCTAACCATGAGGGAGAAAGGGATCCAGAAAACAATCCCTCAAGTGGAAATCTCCCCTTAAGCCAGGGCCTGCCGGCCCATACAGTTCGGAGGTCTATGGTAACTCTCTCTCTCTCTCTCTCTCCAATATTACCAAAGTAATACTCCTTTAGCTTCGTCATCATTAGTTTTCCTTTATTCCAAGTTACTTCATGTCTATTATCAATGTCCATCTTCAGTGCAAGTTAATCAGAATCAGTTAGATATATACTGAATATGAACAATAAAGTAGACGTGCCGTTTTGCCCAAAATCAAAACGGCATACCCAACTCTGCGATGGGTCAACATCATCACTACTAGTCACTACCACCATTAATATCATCAACAATACTACTATTATAGTCATCACTACTACTCTTACCATCATCACTACTACTCTCATCATCACTACTACTGTAATCATCACTACAACTTTCACCATCATCACTACAACGTTCACCATCATCACTACTACTGTCACCATTGTCACTACCATCATCACTAATGTCATCATTATCACTACAACTATCACCATTTTGTGTCACCATCATCACTACTATTATGATCATCATTACTACTACTAGTACTGTCACCATCATATCAACTACTGTCACCATCATATCTACTACTGTTATCATCACTACTGTCATCATCATCAATACAACTACAACCATCATCACTACTATTATCACCATCATCACTACTATCACCATCAATCCAAATATTACTACCATCACTTCTAGTGCCAACTAAACTAACTTAACCTAGCAAATGCATAGCGAGATGTTTTCGCTCCCAGAACGCCATCATTGCTGGGTGAGGGTTGGGGGGGGGGGGGGGGGGGTAGGGGGGGGGGGGGGGGGGGGGGGTGGGGGGGTAAAACCATATTTTGGACCTAAAATCATAACTATTGCATAAATTAAAAAAATCTTTTTTGACTGACGTTTGCATTCACGCAACAAATGTCCGTGTGAAATTTGGTGAAAATCCGTCCAACGGTCTAGGAGGAGTTTGGAGACAGACGGACGACAACAACGACGACAGAATTTTGTTTTGTGTGGTACCCACTATACGGGGGGGGTGGGGGGGGGGGGGATACCAAACTCTGCTTACGCAGAGTTGATTAAGGTCATAGGTTTAGCCTGGAAGCTTGGAGGCATCCATGAACATTACGAAATATGCAATTCACAGCAGTACGAAAGGCGTTGGTAGAGAGGTTTTAATGAAAATCCATATAAGTCACAATCTAGTGTCCGAGCACAATAAAGAGCCTCAAAATATGTAGTGGGGGCAAAAGGGGCTGGAGGGTTGGGGTTATGGGTGATAAGAGGAAGTAGTTTGGCAGGAGACACAAGAAAATCGACTTTTTATCACCATGGCGAGAGTGGAATATGGTTTCAAAGTTTTAATAGGTTGCCAGTAAGTCTAAATACAGTCAGTAGAAAAAGGTTTTACAAACAGGAGTTGCCTGGATGTAAAGTAATTATATTTTATAAACATCAAGAACATTATATTTCTGTTATTTTGATTAATGCCTAATATACCGGCTATGCTATAATCTGCAATGCTGTCGTTGTTTATATTTATTTTTTATATAGAATCACAATGATCACAATGATTATACCTGTATGCATCTTCCCTGCATGCAATTGATTTGACTAAGCAAAAAGACTAATACCTCAATATTAATGTTAATATATTTGCAATCTATCTTTCTATCTATTGCCTGACGCCGTGATCCCCGAAGGGAGTTGACACGAACGAACCGCCCCCATGCACAGTCGACGCTCCTCCTCCCAACCAGCACTGCCTTCATCCATATATTCCTCACTCCATCCTTCCACCTATCTTTTGGTTTACAATCACCTCTCTGTCCTTCCACCTAGATCTCGTACACCCTCTTAGTATTTCTCTCGCTACCCATACGTTCCATATGGCCGAACCATCTCAAGGTGTTCCTTTTCACACTTTCCAGCACATCTACCTCCATACCACACCTCCTTTTTACTTCATCATTCGTCTGTCTATCCCTCCATGTAACTCTGCACGCACTTCTCAAGTAACTCATTTCCACCCCTCTCACTCTTGGTCTGAGTCTCTCCACCAACGTCCAAGCTTCGCTTCCGTAAGTCAGTGTCGGGATTACCACACTGTCATGCAAGGACTTCTTCATTTCCATACTGACCACCCTCTTTCTTGTTACTGCTTTCAGCGTTCCTACAACGCTCTTTCCCAGTAGCACCCTCTCCCGCACTTCTTCATCCATAGTCCCATCTTTACTCAACACACTGCCCAGATACTTAAATGAGCTGACAATCTCTATAGCCTGACCGTTCAACTTCAACTCACTCTCTGTGGCTTCACTCCTTTCAAACACCATAACCTTGCTCTTCCCCGCATTTACCTTCAGATTCCGTTTTTCGCACACTGTTCCAAACATATTTACCAGGCCCTGCAACTCCCATTCATTATCGTTCATCAGAACTGTATCATCAGCAAACAGCAGTACAGGTATCTACCACTCATTTCCCTCCCTTATAAGCAATAACCAACATCCACTGCCCTTCCTTGTATTTCTTTCATGACTCCATCCATATATACAGTAAACAACCACGGGGACATCACACACCCCTGTTTCAACCCAACATTCAGATCGAAGAACTCGCTCTGCTGATTCTCCACACGTACTGCCACCTTTGCACCCTCATACATGCTCTTCACTGCTTTCAGCAACTTGCCATCTGCTCCATATATTCTAAGTACTTTTCACATACCTTCTCTATCCACTCTGCCATTGGCCTTCTCCAAGTCTATAAAGGCAACATACACCTTTTGTTGCTTCTCCAGATATTTCTCCACAACACATTTCAGGGTAAAAATCTGATTTACACATCCTCTTCCCTTCCTAAAACCGCCCTGTTCATCCCCTATCCATTTCTCGGTCCTCGCTCTCACTCTCTCAATCACTACCCTACTGTACACCTCACCTACTATGCTTAAAAGACATATTCCTCGGTGGTTGCCACACACTCCTCTTTCCTCTTTACCCTTATATAGAGGGACTATTACACCTGTCTTCCAGTTATCAGGTGCACTCCCCTTATCCTTTGCTAGTTTGCACATTTCCTATACCCATTTGATCTCACCACCATACCTCAGCATTTCCCCACACTCTCCATCTATTCCTGGTGCTTTCCCCAACTTCACTCTTTTCATGGCTTCACACACTTCTGACCTCCTTCTTCTCCCTCCCATACCCCATCCAACTATGTTTGCTAGCGCTTCATTCCTTACATTTAGCAATTCATTGAAGTGCTCCTGCCATCTTTCGATTCTCTCTTGCTTCTCGGCTAGCACTCGCCCATTCTTATCTTTCACATCCTTACTGTTTCCCTTGCTACCTTCCCTAACTTTCTTGACTTCTTTCCAGAACAGCTTCTTACACTCCCTCCATTTTACACTCAGATTCCTTCCAAATTCCTTATCTACTTTTCTCTTACTTTCCTTCACTACTCTCTTCACCACTCTATTTTTCTCCATGTACCTTGCTCATTTTAGTCTTTCCAAATCTTCATTTCCTCTACTACCTAACCACACTCTATACGCTTTCTTCTTGCCTTCCACAGCTATTTGTACCTCTTCTGTCCACCATGCTGTACCCTTCACTCCCTTCCCTCTTCTCCTTACTCCACACACCTCCTCACATGCTGCACAGATCACTTCCTTAAACACTTTGCTCATCTCCTCCACTTCCTCCATACCTTCCAGGTCAAACCTACCTAGTCGTCTTTCTACTGCTCTTATGTACTCTTCCCTGATTTCCTCCTCCTGTAGCCTCTCCACCCTCCTCGCTATTCCTCCTTCCTCTCGCCTCCCTCCAGCTCTCCTCACCCACTTCTTTTGTATCCGAATTTTAGCTACTACTACATAATGGTCAGACAGACCCCCTCCAATACCCCTATACACCCTAGCATCCAGCACAGATGTCTTCATTTGTTCATCCACACATATATCATCAACTAGTGCCTTTCGTTCCACCACTGTCTTCTCCTTATCTTTCTTCATCCACACCACTTTCCATGTGTACCTGTGTATCATTCTGTGTCGGAAGAAGATGTTAGCTATCCACAGCCTCCTCCCCATACATACGTCCACAAGTGCACTACCATTCCCAATCACCTTTGACGGTACCCCCCACCACTCCATCAACTCTCTTATCTCCCACCTTCCCATTCATATCCCCAATGAGAAATATTCTTTCGTTCTTGCCAAACTTATCCAATCCAGGTACGCCTCCACATTCACCCAGAACTCCTCTTTCTCGCTTACAGGTTTATCCTCTGTCGGAGCATAGACACACACAATCACCCACGTTTGTATTCCTACTCTCATTCTCACCCACACAATCCTTGATCCCACAGACCCATAGTCTCTTACACACTCATTCCATTTGTTACTTACAAACAAACATGCACCTTCTCTCGCTACTCCCTCACTCACTCTAGCACACACCCATTCCACACTCCCACACCTGTACCCCTCCATTTGGTCTCAGTCATTCCACATACATCCAGCCTGGCATTCACTAACACTTCAAGGACCTCTCTCTCTTTTGTGCCAATATTCATGCCCCGCACATTTCATGTCACTATTCTAAGATTGTCCATAGTCGGTCGGGGTTCATCAACATAAGGTCCGTCCACATCTGAGGCTGTTCGTTTGTTCTTTGTTGCGTAAGTAATTTTCACGGGTGGGGGGTCGCAAGCCCACCGAGCCAACTTGTTTAGTCGCCTCTTACGACACGCAGGAGGCATGTGGGGCATATTCTAATCCCTGACCCCCAGGGGTAATATTTGCAATACTTAATGTAACAATAACAAGACATTGTTTGTGTTTTTGTGGTGTCCTTGAAATACATATATAACATAGCAAGTGAAATAATAGCAATGGTAATGGTTTCCATGCTGCTTCATAACTGTGCTCATGAGATCAGGTGAGTGAGCGTCTTACCGTAAAGTGGCCGTGTTGTGACACCTACCAGCGTTGGCAGAATCGCCTCTCGGTAGCCAATAGCGCTTGCCAGGGACATTGAAGTGGGCTACAGTTATCAGAGAATGTTGTTCTTTCTTTCTTACCAATCGTATTGTCACCGACAGTCCAGTGGTGGTCTTTATTTTCGTCTGTGACAACGGGAAGTGCTTTATATCATTAGTAGAATATAACATGCATTGTATATAGTTAAGGAGAGAGAACAATATAGGCAGTGGAGTGGTAGTGTGTGTGTGCGTATACATGTGCTGCCTCCCCCGCTCGTAGGCTTGCGCGTGTGCCTTCTCACGCCTCTTAATTGGCTGGTGTGTTTGGCTGTGTCACGTGACACCTGCTGCCTTGTGACGTCTCGGCCCGTGATTGACCGACAACCGCGTCTTTGTGGGCTCCTGTGTGCATGTGGGTCCACAGGAGCTGCCTTCTTCAGAGCAGGCCAGGGGCGCACACGACTAACATCCCTTTTACAACTGTCCGCCATATTCCCACCATTCTGATACTGTCTCTCTCACTCAACTTCCTTCCTTTCATTCCTCTAATCTTTTAACATCACAGCACTCCCTTTGGGTTCTATACACGATTTCATATCGGCCCATCGTATTGTGTGCATTGCTCTCAGATATATTTCCATGTATTAGAATAGGCTATAAAGGTTCTTAGTCTATGGAGGTTGGATGACTCTGTGTGTGTCTCCCTCAGCATCCTTAGTTTATGGAGGTTTGATGACTCTTTGTGTGTGTCTCCCTCATTATCATTAGTGCTCTGCTGGGTTATTTAATGCTAGACTGGGATAAGGCTTCTGTTGTCGGTGTCACCGATGTGTGTATGGTTTGCTTATACCTACACGACTTCGACGGTTTCTGTGGTAGCCTAGGTTGTCCTTTTGGTTGTGTCTTTTGCGAGTGCAGCATCGTGTTGTAAGAGGGCATTAGCCTACTACCTTATAATACAGTGCTGCCTCTTTGCTTGACTTTAGAGGGATCGCCAGGGTAGAACCAGATACTTGAGATCTGGATATACCAAGAGAGCATCCCCGTCATTAACGTAACTTTAACCATACCGCCTTAAGGACGACGCTAGGCTATGAGCCTGTCTTGCTCAGCCACAGTTTCCTAACCTTGATATCCCAGCTAGACTTTATTCGCCTAGCAGACACTAGTTAGGACCTAAGCTCTTTTGATATGTATGCATTATTATTCACAAGCATTTATTAGTCTAGGTTGTTGTTGAGTTGCACAACCATAGTAGACTGTTTCGTTGATAAGGAAGTACTTCTTTTAGTGTCGAGCATTACTACCGTTGCGCATTTATAGTATTCTCGTGTCAGTTATCATTATATGTCCTATCTTTTTGTGTATTCCATTTACACGTGTGGTGTCCTGCCTCCTGCATTGATATAGTTTAAGATACGAGCATCTTATGAGCATCAGACATTCTTCAGAAGTTTCCAGGTCTATGCTGTAGGACTATACTCCACTTTCTTTCAGATAGGAGTGAAGAGTTTATTGTTGTTTAACCCTTGTCTAGCGGGGTGTTTTGGGCAATTTTGGGCATATTCAGGCCCTCCTGAATGATCAATCAAGTATCTGCATGAAAAGAAATGTATTCAGCAAAAAACTAGGCGCTAAAAGCTTCAAAATGAGACCAGAACGAGCTATGTAGCACTCATGGTTCTCATGCAGTGGTGCCACCAACATGGGAGTTTAGCGTATAGCGGTATATTATTCCCAGCTATGCTCACTACTGACTACACTGCCGGCCTCTTGAGAACACAGGGAGCGTGAGTCAGTGGGTGGCAGTAAGCCCTGGGTGTCGGACGTGTGGCCTGCTGCGCTCCCGGCCATTTGCACTCGATTTTAACCCTTTAAAAGCCTTAATAATGCTCCAAACTTGCTGCAAATTGGTGCACGACTTAAGTCGAGCGCAGCATCTAATGAGCATCAGACATTCTTCAGAAGTTTCCAGGTCTATGCTGTAGGACTATACTTCACTTTCTTTCAGATAGGAGTGAAGCGTTTATTGTTGTTTAAAGTAACTGTATTGAAACATCTTTTTAATATATTAAATCTTGCAGTGATTTAATTGATCTTCCCATAGATTCTTTTGTATGCATTTTAACGTAATTTGCATCCGGTGTGTAATCAGGCTATACCAGTGTGGGTTAGCCTGAAGTAGAGTACATTTATGCCCAGTTAAGGCTACCCGTTATCGCAGATAAACTCTGGAGGGTACAGGTGTTTTGTTCGCCGGCATATAAGTTCAAGGGATTGGATCTAGCGTACCGTTGTTGCATAGTGCCCTATTACTAGTCCAATCTGTAAGTGCCCTTGTTTTATTCGCAGTCCCGGTCGTAACAGTGTCCACTTGCCTGATGCTTCTTTAACCCTGGCTTTGGCTATCCTTGAGCCATGGGGGTAAAGAAATTAGGGATCGTGACTGTATGATCGTTAAAAATTAAATTTTATCTATCTACCTCTATCTATGGCCAGACGCCATTATCCCTGAAGGCATGGCCACAAATTAATCACTTCCATAAACCTAAGCCAGCACCCCTCCTCCCACTCAACACCAATTTCACTCAACTCCATCCTTCCACCTCACTCTTGGTCTGCGGCTTCCTCTCTGCCCTCTCACCTCATTCTTGTACACTCTCTTATTCATTCTCTCGCTCCCCATACATTCTATACGAGTGAATCATCTCAAGGTGTTCCTTTTCACACTCTCCAGCACATTTAGACCACACCATAATGCTCTTGTGCTTCCTAATCTGTCTGTTTACCTCTCCATGTATCTCCATACGCTTGGTGTAGTGACTAGCGTCTCGGACTTCCACCCAGAAGGCCCGGGTTCGCCCCCACGCTCGGCGCATTAAAGATTTTTCACAAGCACTGAGTCGTTACCATCCCTCATGAGCAAAGGGATGGGGTAGCAGTACAGGACCCCAATGGAAATACGCCTAATCGGCCTTATTGAGCTATCCTTAGCTAGCTTAGCATGCGCTAGCTTTAAGAACTATTATTATTATTATTATTACAGTAATTTCCACTCATCTCATTCTTGCTTAATGTCTCTTCAACAACGTACATGCTTCATTCCCAGACATCAATGTCGGATTTACCATATTATCTCAGCTCATTTAAGTACCGGTATTTGAGCAGTGTACTGAGTAAAGCTAGGAGTATGGAGGATGAAGTGTGGGAGAGGGTGAAACAGGGGAAGAGGGTTTAGGAATGCTGAAAGCAGTAACAAGGAATTGGGTGGTTGACATGGAAGTAAAGAAGCCCTAGCATGATAGTGCGGTAATCCCGACATTGACGTACGGGAGTGAAGCATGGACGTTGTTGGACAGACGCAAATGAAGAGTAAGAGGGGTGGACATTTATTACCGGTACTTGAGAAGTGTGTGTGGATTTACATGGAGGGGATAGACAGACAATTGAGGAAGTATGAGAGCGGTGATGTATGGATGTGGATGTGCTGAAAAGTATGAAAAGGAACACCTTGAGATGGTTTGGCCATGTGGAACGTATGGGAAACGAAAGAATGACTAAGAGAGTGAGGTGGAATGACAGAGCGGGAGAGCGGACCGAAAGTGAGGTGGAAGGATGGAGTTGAGAGGTATATGCGTGAAAGCAGTGTTGGATGGGAAGAGGGGCGTCGGCTGATGGAGGACAGAGGTACATGGGGGTGATTCACTCGTGGGGGGATCCGTCTTGCTCTCCCCTGCTCTTTACCCCTTTATCTCTTCGTTCACACCTGTACTTCTCATTTCTTCCTTCCTCTTTGTTATCTCTATTATTCGTTTTATCGTGTTTGTCTCCAGCTTTCACCTCTCTAGATTCCCTTGTCCTCCATGCCTGGTTTGCTATTCCTTTTCATTTACAAGACCTTCAATTTGCTATTAGAATTTGTGTTTTATTTAACCTTTCACTATTGAGATATTATTTATTATATTCTGCTTACAAATTAACGATTATATATAGCTTGAGAAAGACCTCAACCAAGCAATGTTGTAAAGTCTACTGTATGTCGTTGATAACTTAAACTCTCTGATCCTTTCTCATTAATTAAACAAAATGTTTTATTCAAATAGCCAGAATGTCATGATACAATGTTTCATGGCATACTGATAGGGTTATCAAACTGTAATAGCTATGTTCCGCTAAATGTTCCAGTGTCTTGATTCTATGACTGCAAATGTTTTATTTTAGCATGTTCAGACTGAGGGTGACATGGAAATGTTTTATTTTAGCATGTTCAGACTGAGGGTGACCTGGAAATGTTTTGTTTTAGCATGTTCAGACTGAGGGTGACCTGGAAATGTTTTGTTTTAGCATGTTCAGACTGAGGGTGACCTGGAAATGTTTTGATTTAGCATGTTCAGACTGAGGGTGACCTGGAATTATTTTGTTTTAGCATGTTCAGACTGAGGGTAACATGGAAATGTAGGAGAAAATGTTGTCTTTACACATCAGCCAGCTGCTGCATAATTCCATTTTAATATTAAGAAAATATTGGTTAAAGTAGGCTATGCTGTTTTATTGTGAGGATATTGAACAGTGTTTCTCATTTGCCTTTTATTATGTTTGTCCTATCTATTTAGGCTACACTTAATTACTGCTCGTGTATCCTCGTACCATATTTCTTCCTGTTTATCTTTCTCCAATTTCAAATTATGTAATATATATATATATATAGTTCATAATTTTCTATCAATTCATTCTTTATAACAATTTTGTATAATATGCCAAGCAAATGTTTTCCCTTACATTGATTCAATATGTGTTCATTGCTTCGCTCTTTATATTATGCTATTCGCATTTAAATCATTAAATTATATACACCTATTGATTACACAAATTACTTAGGAGATTGCGTTATGAGGAGCTTACTAAGATTTTGGGTCCTATGAGATATATATTTATTTTTTGGATTAAACATTTGTGATGATTGAAATGGATGAAGGCATTTTTACACTTCTTACATAGAGTTATATAATGTAGTTAACAGAAACACGGGGTACACTCGGATACCATAGTTTCTAGCCCACCCCACTCTGGTAAAAGGTGAGGCCAGGACCCTTTCTGGACGGTGGCTCACAGTGATAGTTATGGCTGGGGTTTGGGAGAGAGAGAAACGCACACACGAACACAGCGTGAAATATTTGGGACAGGATTCAAAGTCTTCAAATGCTTCACACTGTGCTCGTTTGTGTGTTGCCCTCTCTCTCGAACCCCACCCCTCACCATCACTGTGGGCCGCCATGCAGAAAGGGTCCTGGCTTCACCTTTTGCCAGAGTGGGATGGGCTAGAGATTATGGTATCCGAGTGTACAGTTCGGGAAAGGACCAGGAACAGATGGAGTGTGTGGGGAAATGCTGATCTATGGTGGTGAGGTAGTAATCGAATGGGATTTGAAAATGTGCAAACTAGCATGGGAGAAGTCGAGTGCACCTGATGACTGGAAGACAGGTATAATAGTCCCCCTAAATAAGGGTAAAGCGGCAAGAGGAGTGTGTGGTAACCACCGAGGAGTATGTCTTCTAAGCGTAGTAGGGAAGGTGTACAGTAGGGAAGTGATTGAGAGAGTGAAAGCGAGAACGGAGAAATTGATAGGTGACGAGCAGGGCGGGTTTAGGAAGGGAAGAGTATGTGTAGATGAGATTTTTACCCTGAAATGTGTTATGGAGAAATATCTGGAGAAGCAACAAAAGGTGTATGTTGCCTTTATGGACTTGGAAAAGGTCTATGACAGATTGGATAGAGAAGCTATGTGGAAAGTATTTAGAATATACGGAGTAGATGGCAAGTTGCTGAAAGCAGTGAAGAGCATATATGAGGGTGCAAAGGCGGCGGCAGTACGTGTGCAGAATGAGCAGAGCGAGTTCTTTGATCTGAATGTTAGGTTGAAACAGGGGTGTGTGTTGTCCCTGTGGTTGTTTAACCCTTCAACCCCGGGTGGTACACGTGTGTACCATTATATTTTGCCCCCAGGAACCCGGGTGGTACAACATTGTACCATTGCTTGAAAGCCTGTGAGCTTCGTGTGCGAGGCGTCGGTCCGACGCATGTAAACAACAGCCGGCTGGACCGACGCCCCGCATCTCCGGCCACAAGAAGGAGAGCGTCGCTTGTTCGTGTGTGCCTGTATGTTGTTGTTAAGTATCGAAAAGTAGTGTAAAGTGGCCTTTTTTGGCCATAAAGTTATCTCCAATGAAATCATCATCACAAATCAAGCACTTGACTTAGAGAGCTCTACTTAACGCCATTCTACAGGTAAATAACACAGCTACGCTTGGGGATGTGCGGGAATGCGGGAAGCAGTCAGCATAACAATGATACGGTAGCCTAGCCTAGAAGTTTTTCGACCAAAACACCCGGATTTCGGGGAATATTTATGTAATGCGTAGCCGGGGCGGGAGGGTTAATGTACTGTATATAATTATGGATGGAGTCATAAAAGAAATACAAGGAAGAAAAGTGAATGTTGGTGTATCGCTGATAAGGGCGGGAAACGAGTGGAAGCTACCTTTACTGCTGTTTACTGATAAAACATTTCTGATTAGCGATAATGAATGGGAAAGGCAGGGTCTGGTAAATGAGTTTGGAACAGTGTGCGAAAAACGGAATTTGAAGGTAAATGCGGGGAAGAGCAAGGTTATGGTCTTCGAAAGGGGTGAAGCCACAGAGTGTGAGGTGAAGTTGAACGGTCAGGCTATGAAGATTGTCAGCTCATTTAAGTATCTGGGTAGTGTGCTCAGTAAAGATGGGAGTATGGATGAAGAAGTGTGGGAGAGAGTGCAACAGGGGAAGAGGGTTGTAGGAATGCTGAAAGCAGTAACAAGAAATAGGGTGGTTAGCAGGGAAGTGAAGAAGTCCTTGCATGACAGTGTGGTAATCCCAACATTGGCTTACGGAAGCGAAGCATGGACGTTGGTGGAGAGACTCCGACCAAGAGTGAGATGGGTGGAAATGAGTTACTTGAGAAGTGTGTGTGGTGTAACATGGAGGGATAGACAGACGAATGAGAAAGTAAGAGGGAGGTGTGGTGTGGAGGTAGATGTGCTGGAAAGTGTGAAAAGGAACACCTTGAGATGGTTCGGTCATATGGAACGTGTGGGAAGAGAGAGAATGACTAAGAGGGTGTACAAGAGCGAGGTGAAAGGATGGAGTGAAGAAGTATATGAATGAAGGCGGTGCTGGTTGGGAGGATGGGCATCGACTGACTGGGGACAGAGGTGCATGGGAGCCGTTTTGTTCGTGACCACCCCATTCGGGGATTACGGCATCAGGCAATAGATAGATAGACTCTGACTGCCAGGCCATCCACACTATTAACTACAGATACTATCTGGCCAGATTCAACATGACCATCTTCACCCGACACACCCAAGAGTCTTAAAACATAACCTTCCTAGCAGAAGAAACTTCAGAGTTTCGTGGGAGACCTATTTATAGACGTATGGCGGGACTGTACACCCATTATCTTCATGACTTTACTCTATCCATCATACCGTATAAACCAATCTACCTAACAAGTGTATTGTTTAAATCTGTCCATGACCCTTATTTCATTAACTCTTTGTGCTTTCTGAATAATTATGTATTTTAGTTTACAATACTCTCCTATAATTCCGGAAATGTATAGTTACATTCAGAATTAACAGTTGGTATTGTGACAGGGCAGCCTTCATTGAAATCTAGTCACGGAATAATCAAGAACATCAGGGATTCGAGGTCAAGACAAAACTGGCCAAACGCCTTAATCTCCGAGGGGATGGGCACAAATGTATCGCTTGCATATTCCAAGACAATTAGTTTGATTCAGTATTTTGTTTTCGGGGGAGGTTTCTAAGCCCAATAACCCAATATTGTGTACAGTAAATTGTGTGAGCTGCAGGGGAATGTTATCATACTGTTGAAATGGCTTTTGATATGATTGCATTCTGTTACCAGTGTAATTACCTTGCTCCATGCAGATTAAGTGCTAGCATATACTTAGAGAGGAAGATGGAATGGTGAGGAGGGTGGAGAGGCTACAGGAGGAGGAAATCAGGGAAGAGTACAGGAGAGCAGTAGAAAGACGACTAGGTGGGTTCGACCTGGAAGATATGGAGGAAGTGGAGGAGATGAGCAAGGTGTTTAAGGAAGAGATCTGTGCAGCATGTGAGGAGGTGTGTGGAGTGAGGAGATGAGGGACGGGAGTGAAAGGTACAGCTTGGTGGACAGAAGAGGTAAAAATAGCTGCGGAAGACAAGCAGAAAGCGTATAGAGAGTGGTTGGGTAGTAGAGGAAATGAAGATTTGGAGAGGCAGAAACGAGTGAGGTACGTGGAGAGAAAGAGAGTGGTGAAGAGAGTAGTGAAGGAAAGTAAATGAAGACTAGATGAGAAATTTGGAAGGAATCCGAGTGTAAAATGGAGGGAGTGTAGGAAACTGTTCAGGAAAGAAGTCAAGAAAGTTAGGGAAGGTAGCAAGGGAAACAGTAAGGGTATGAAAGATAAGAATGGGAGAATGCTAGCCGAGAAGCAAGAGAGACTCGAAAGATGGAGGGAGTACTTCAACGAGTTGCTAAATGTAAGGAATGAAGAGCCAGCAAACATAGTTGGATATGGTATGGGAGGGAGAAGAAGAGAAGTAGTGGAGGAGGAGGTGGGGATCAGGAGGTCAGAAGTGTGGGAAGTCATGAAAAGAGTGAAGTTGGGGAAAGCACCAGGAACAGATGGAGTGTGTGGTGAAATGTCGAAGTATGGTGGTGAGATAGTGATCGAATGGGTATGGAAAATGTGCAAACTAGCATGGGAGAAGGGGAGTGCACCCGATGACTGGAATATAATAGTCCCCCTATATACGGGGAAAGGGGAAAGAAGAGTGTTTGGTAACCACCAAGGAATATGTCTTCTAAGCGTAGTAGGGAAGGTGTACAGTAGGGTAGTGATCGAGAGAGTGAGAGCGAGAACGGAGAAATGGATAGGCGACGAGCAGGGAGGTCTTAGGAAGGGAAGAGGATGTGTAGATCAGATTTCTACCCTGAATTGTGTTGTGGAGAAATATCTGGAGAAGCAACAAAAGCTGTATGTTGCCTTTATAGACTTGGAGAAGGCCTATGACAGAGTGGATAGAGAAGGTATGTGGATAGTACTTAGAATATACGGAGTAGATGGAAAAGTGCTGAAAGCAGTGAAGAGCATCTATGAGGGTGCAAAGGTGGCAGTATGCGTGGAGAATGAGCAGAGCAAGTTCTTTGACCTGAATGTTGGGTTGAAACAGGGTTGTGTGATGTCCCCGTGGTTGTTTACTGTATATATGGATGGAGTCATGAAAGAAATACTAGGAAGAGCAGTGGATGTTAATGTATCGCTGAAAAGGGAGGGAAATGAGTGGAAACTGCCTATACTGCTATTTGCGGATGATACAATTCTGACGAGCGATAATGAATGGGAGTTGCAGGGTCTGGTAAATGAGTTTGGAACAGTGTGCGAAAAACGGAATTTGAAGGTAAATGTGGGGAAGAGCAAGGTTATGGTCTTCAAAAGGGGTGAAGTCACAGAGTGTGAGGTGAAGTTGAACGGTCAGGCTATGGAAATCGCCAGCCCTTTTAAGTATCTGGGCAGTGTGTTGAGTAAAGATGGGACTATGGATGAAGAAGTGTGGGAGAGGGTACAACAGGGGAAGAGGGTTGTAGGAACGCTGAATGCAGTAACAAGAAATTGGGTGGTCAGTATGGAAGTGAAGAAGAAGTTGCATGACAGTGTGGTTATCCCGACACTGACTTACGGAAGCAAAGCATGGAGATTTGAGAAGAGACTCAGACCAAGAGTGAGAGGGGTGGAAATGAGTTACTTGAGAAGTGTGTGCAGAGTTTCATGGAGGGATAGACAGACGAATGAGGAAGTAAGAAGGGTGTGTGGTGTAGAGGTAGATGTGCTGGAAAGTGTGAAAAGGAACACCTTGAGATGGTTCGGCCATATGGAACGTATGGGAAGCGAGAGAATGAATAAGAAGGTGAACGAGAGCGAGGTGGAGGGACAGAGAGGGAGAGGTAGACCGAAGGAGAGGTGGAAGGATGGAGTGAGGAAGTATATGGATGAAGGCAGTGCTGGTTGGGAGGAAGGGCGTCGACTGACTGGGAACAGACGTGCATGGGGGCGGTTCGTTCGTGGCCACCCCTTCGGGGATCACTTCGTCAGGCAATAGAGAGATAGATAGATATACTTAGATAGATGCACCACTGGTCTACCGCAGCTCTAATACTATGGGATGTGAACAGACAAAATCGTCAAAACAAGGCTTCTTGTTTAAAGGAAAAAGATAGGTAGCACAGATACCAGTATGTAAATAACTTATTTCACTTGGCTTGCTCAAATATAAAAGTAAAGTATACAAGGTTTTTGTTGCATTGATTATTCTAAGCGTATTTATAAAAAAACAAAAAAAACACAGAAAAACAAAACAATCCTATGATATGCAACATAAAAGGGGAAATATACACAGAAGAGTGAAATAGTCACTACTGAAAATCAACAGACCCAAACCCACAGAGCACGAAGCTGTACATGATATATATATATTTATATAAGGCGTGGTGGAGTTGTCATGCTACTGGACTGGTAATCCAATGGTCCCGGGTTCTAATCCCGATGCATCAACGGGAAGATATCATTGGGATGGAATTTGTGCTGTACCTAGTATCAGTGTATTACCACAAAGTCCACCGAAACGCCAAAAAAATACCCTCATTGTTCCCAGATTAAATAGCACTGTATGTATACCCCTGGGGAAAAGGGAATAGAATGTGCCCCACGTGCCTCCTGCGTGTCGTAAGAGGCGATTAAAGAGGTTGGGTCGGTGGGCTTGCAACTACCCACCTGTGAAAAATACTTACTGCAACGATAAACGAACGAACAGCCTCGGATGTAGACAAAAATAATGTTGACGAACCCCGACCTACTATGGACAGTCTTAGAATAGCGACTCGGAATGTGAGAGGCGTGAATGATGACACAATAGAGTGAGAGGTCCTGGAAGTGTTAGTGAATGCCAGGCTGGATGTATGTGGAATGACTGAGACCAAATGGATGGATACAGATGTGAGAGAGTGAGATTGTGAAATGGGTGTTTGTGCTGGAGTGAGTGAGGGAGTAGCGAGAGAAGGTGCATGTTTGTTTGTAAGTAACAAATGGAAGGAACGTGTAGGAGACTATGGGTCTGTGGGTTCAAGGATTGTGTGGGTGAGAATGAAAGTAGGAATACAATCATGGGTGGTTGTGTGTGTGTATGCTCTGACAGGATAAACCAGTAGGAGAGAAAGAGGATGAATGGGTGAATGTGGAGGCATGCCTGGATAAGTTTGGCAAGAGCGAAAGAATATTCATAATTGGGGATATGAATGGGAAGGAGGGTGATAAGAAAGTTGATGGAGTGGTGGGAGGTTGGGGTGCCTGTATCGAGTGCCTCCCCCAGAGTTGAAAGAGTGACAGGGCCAAAATCAAGGGACGTTCGAGCCAAAATGCCTTGACACACAGAGTTTGAAGCAATTTAAGTCATAGAAAGAGGGAACGACTGATTCTGGGAGAGAGTTCCAGAGCTCAGCGGTTGAATAGAAGAAAGTCTGAGAATACCGTTTCACTCTTGGGTTGGAGAGTTGCACAGAGTAGGAGTGGGATTGTGTTGCAAGACGGGTACTACGTACCCTACGTAAAGGAGGTGGTATATACTGGAAAAGCTCTGAGGAACATTGATTATTATAGTAGCGATAGAATAGCGAGAGAGATGCGACATTGCGGCGAAGAGAGAGAGATTGCAGAGAGTTGGTGAGTTAATGATACAAAAGGATTTCCTTTCTACTTTGTCTAGGCGTGCTGTGTGAGAGTATCATCCCCACACATGTGAACAATACTCAATACAAGGATGCACTGTGTCCCTGTACAGAGCAAGAAGCTGTGCAGAGGTAAAGAACCCCTTGAGGCGGTTGAGCACACCCACCTTCTGGGAGGCTGCCTTAGCACGACTGGTAATATGGTCCTTCCAATTGAGAGCAGAAGAAAAAGAGACACCGAGAATATTGAAAGAAGATGAAGGATTGATTTTTGTATTGTTGAGTTGTAATGGATAGTCCTCTGGGAGTTCTGAACGGGTAGTAAGATGAAGAAAATGGGTTTTGGAAGCATTAAAGGCAACAAGGTTTTCTCTGCCCCAATTGGAAATAGTAGTTAGATCAGAAGATAAGTGTTGCATGGCTTCATGACGTTTGTCTTTGAGGGATTGCTGGCTGGGGCGTTCAGGAAAACTAATTGAGTAGTGTAAAGTAGATTCGTCTGTGTATGAATGGATGGGACTGGAGGTACAGTTGAGAAGATCATTTATGGAAATTAGAAAGAGAATGGGAGATAGAACAGAGCCCTGAGGAACACCTGAGTTGATAGGATGAGGACGTGCACGATGGCCATCCACAACCGCAGCTCTGGAATGGCCGGAAAGGAAATTAGAGACAAAGGCACAGATGGAGGGATAGAAACCGAAGGAGGGTAGTTTAATTAAAGATTTGTGCCAGACTCTATCGCAGTCCTTCGATATGTCTAGTGCAATAGAAAAGGTCTCACCGAAGTCCCGAAAGGAGGATGACCAAGAGTTAGTAAGATATGAAAGAAGATCACCAGTAGAGCAACCTTTAAGGAAGCCATACTGGCCATCTGAGAGTAGATTATGAAAAGAGAAATGCTTAAGAAATTTGGAAGCAAGAATAGTTTCAAAAACTTTAGAGATACAGGAGATGAGAGCAATTGGACGATAGTTGAAGGGTTGAGAGCGGTCACCCTTCTTTGGGACAGGTTGAATAAGAGCAAACTTCTAGCAAGAAGGGAAGATGTTAGAGGAGAGACAGAGACGAAAGAGTTTGCCTAGGCAGGGAGTCAGCTCGGAAGCACAGTTTTTGAGTACAACAGGAGGAACACTATTCGGACCATACGCCTTCTTAGTATTAAGCCCAGAGAGGGTAGAAAATGCATCTTTAGAAGAGATTAGGATATTAGGCATAAGTAGGAGAGAGGAAGGTGGAGAGGGAGGAATAGCACTGGAATCATCCAAGGTGGAGTTTCTAGCAAATGTTTGAGCGAAGAGTTCAGCTTTGTCAGAGGAATAAGTGATGGTTATGCCATCAGAGTAGAAAAGGGGAGGGAAAGACGAGAAAGAAATGTTTTTAGAGAGGATTTTGGCTAGATACCAGAAAGCTTGGGAAGAGCTAGAGTTGAATAGTTTAGTGCATTTATTATTAATGAATGAGTGTTTGGAAAGTCGAAGAACAGATTTGGCTTGATTCCGGGCAGAAACATAGGAAGAAGGAGATTCTTGAGTCTTAAGGCGTTGGTACCATTTGAATGTTTCCTCCTTGTTGTGGACAGCAGTAAAACAAGCGTGAGCAAACCAAGATTTTTTAAAATTAGACTGAGAGAAAAAAATTGAATCTATGCTTCCATGCCCGAGAGGATTACCTCGGTAATGCGTTCAGTACTCTCCGAGGGTCCCTGGCCACGGAAGCAAAATTCATTCTAAGGGAAATAAATCAAAGTACTGCCGAAGAGCCTCCCAGTCGGCAGGGCCAAAGTGCCACAAGCGCCGTCGGTTTGGAAGATCGGGTGGCCGTACTGGAGAGGTAGGACAAGTGACAGATATTAGTTAATGGTCGGAAGAGCCCAAAGGAGAGAAAAGATTTACAGTATAAGCGGAAGATTTAGAGGTTAAAAATAAGTCAAGAATGTTGGGTCGTTCTCCGAAGCGATCCGGGATACGGATGGGTTGCTGGACTAACTGCTTTAAATAGTTTAAGATAGAAAAGATGTAGGCTTGTTCACCAGGTTGGTCAGTGGAAACAGAAGAGAGCCATTGGTGGTGGTGAACATTGATATCTCCTAAAATGGAAATTTCTGCGAAAGGAGAGATGTATAGAATGTGTTCCACTTTAGAAGTTAGATAGTCAAAGAATTTTGGATAGTCAGTAGAATTAGGGGAGAGATAGTCAGCGCAGAAATATTTAGTTTGAGAGTGACAAGAAAGCTTTAGCCAGAATTGAAAATTCAGAAGAGTCTAAGTTGGGAACACGAGAGAAAGCAAGATTGTTGTGTACATAGACGCAACATCCACCTTTGGCTGGAAACTGAGGATAGAGATAGTAGGAGGATACAGAGAAGGGATTGCTGTCAGTGGTCCCAGACAGCTGTGTTTCGGTGAGTAAGAGAAGATCAGGGTTGGCAGAGGAGAGGTGGTGTTCCACAGAGTGGAAGTTAGAAGAAAGGCCACTAATGTCACAGAAATTAATAGTAAGAGTAGAAGGGGGTGGTCCGGAACATTTTGGCGAGTCGTTACGAGGGGACAAACTGATGGGGGCATTTCTGGTCCCCCTACCCCCCCCCCCTGGTGACTCCAAGGCGGGTTGAGGTTTCATAATTTCCTTTTACTTTGGAAAAGTTGGTGTAGTATGTAAGGTGTTTGTAGTATACTGTATTAGGTAGGAGGAGAAGGTGCTTTGGAGGGCATTCTGGGGTTGCCCTGAATATTGATGAGACACTGAAAGGATCAGCTAGGGAGGCCAGGTGGTGAAACAGGAGTTTCAGCGGTCCTTATCAGTCACCTAGCTCTCCCCGGGAGTACCGGCTTGTGTCTACAGCCTCCTCCTAATAATTCTGGAAGGTGGGATTCCCGGTCCCAACCTCTGCGCCACAAAGTGGACGTATGTGTGGGGAGGAGCTGTGTATAGCCAACATCTTCTCCGACACAGAATGATACACAGGTACACATGGAAAGTGGTGTTGAATAAGAAGAAGGATAAGACAGTGGTGGAACGAAAGGCACTGATTGATTATGTATGTGTGGATGAACGAATGAAGAAATCTGTGCTGGATGCTAGGGTGTATAGGGGTATTGGAGGGGGTCTGTCTGACCATTATGTAGTAGTAGCTAAAATTAGGATACAAAAGAAGTGGGTGAGGAGATCTGAAGAGAGGCGAGAGGAAGGTGGAATAGCGAGGAGGGTGGAGAGGTTGCAGGAGGAGGAAATCAAGGAAGAGTTCAGGAGAGCAGCAGCGACACGACTAGGTAGGTTTGACCTGGAAGGTATGGAAGAAATGGAGGAGATGAGCAAAGTGTTTAAGGAAGAAATTTGTGCAGCATGTGAGGAGGTGTGTAGAGTAAGGAGTATAGGGAGGAGACTGAAGGGTACAGCATGGTGGACAGAAGAGTTAAAAATAGCTGTAGAAGACAAGAAGAAAGCGTATAGAGAGTGGTTGGGTAGTAGAGGGAATGAAGATTTGAAGAGACAGAAACGAGCGAGGTACTTGGAGAAAAAGAGAGTAGTGAAGGAAAGTAAGAGAAAAGTAGATGAGGAATTTGGAAGGAATCTTACTGTAAAATGGAGGGAGTGTAAGAAACTGTTCTGGAAAGAAGTCAAGAATGTTAGGGAAGATAGCAAGGGAAACAGAAAGGGTGTGAAAGATATGAATGGGCGAGTACTAACCTAGAAGCAAGAGAGACTCGAAAGATGGAGGGAGTACTTTAACGAATTGCTAAATGTAAGGAATGAAGCTCAAGCAAACATAGTTGGATGGGGTATTGGAGGGAGAAGAAAAGAAGTAGTGGAGGAGGAGGTGGGGATCAGGAGGTCAGAAGTGTGTGCAGCCATGAAAAGAATGAAGTTAGGGAAATCACCAGGAATAGATGGAGTGTATGGGGAAATGTTGAAGTATAGTGGTGAGATAGTGATCGAATGGGTATGGAAAATGTGCAAACTAGCAATGGAGCAGGGGAGTGCACCTGATGACTGGAAGACAGGCATAAGAGAGGAGTGTGTGGTAACCACCGAGGAATATGTCTTCCAAGCGTAGTAGGAAAGGTGTACAGTAGGGTAGTGATTGAGAGAGTAAGAGCCAGAATGGAGAAATGGATAGGTGACGAAAAGGGCGGGTTTAGGAAGGGAAGAGTATGTGTAGATCAGATTTTTACCCTGAAATGTGTTATGAAGAAATATCCAGAGAAGCAACAAAAGCTGTATGTTGCCTTTATGGACTTGGAGAAGGCCTATGACAGAGTGGATAGAGAAGCAGATGGCAAGTTACTGAAAGCAGTGAAGAGCATGTATGAAGGTGCAAAGGCGGCAGTACGTGTGGAGAATTAGCAGATCGAGTTCTTTGATCTGGATGTGGGGTTGAAACAGGGGTGTGTGATGTCCCCGTGATTGTTTGCTGTGTATATGGATGGAGTCATGAAAGAAATACAAGGAAGAGCAGTGGATGTTGGTGTATCGCTGAAAAGGGAGGGAAATGAGTGGAAGCTACCTGTACTGCTGTTTGCTGATGATACAGTTCTGATGAGCGATAATGAATGGGAGTTGCAGGGTCTGGTAAATATGTTTGGAATATTGTGCGAAAAACGGAATCTGAAGGTAAATGTGGGGAAGAGCGAGGTTATGGTCTTCAAAAGGGGTGAAGCCACAGAGTGTGAGGTGAAGTTGAAGGGTCAGGCTATGGAGATTGTCAGCTCATTTAAGTAGCTGGGCAGTGTGTTGAGTAAAGATGGGAGTATGGATGAAGAAGTGCAGGGGGAGGGTGCAACAGGGGAGGAAGAGGGTTGTTGGAACGCTGAAAGCAATAATAAGAAATAGGGTGGTCAGTATGGAAGTGAAGAGGTCCTTGCATGACAGTGTGATAATCCCTACACTGACTTACGGAAGCGAAGCATTGACGTTGGTGGAAAAACTCGGACCAAGAGTGAGAGGGGTGGAAATGAGTTACTTAAGAAGTGAGTACAGAGTTACATGGGATAGACAAACGAATAAGGAAGTAAGAAGGAGGTGTGGTGTGGAGGTAGATGTGCTGGAAAGTGTGAAAATGAACACCTTGAGATGGTTCGGCCATATGGAACGTATGGGAAGCGAGAGAATGACTAAGAGAGTGTATGAGAGTGAGGTGGAAGCACAGAGAGGGAAAGGTAAACCGAAAGAGTGGTGGAAGAATGGAGTGAAGAAGTATATGAATGAAGACGGTGCTGGTTGGGAGGAGGGGCGTCGACTGACTGGGGACAGAAGTGCATGGGGGCATTTTGTTCTTGGCCACCCTTTGGAGGATCACGGAGTCAGGAAATAGATAGATTGATTAGCCCACAAATATATATTAATATTATATGCCTAGCTATTTAACCCTTAAAAAGCGGCTCACCACTTAAGTCGAGTTAAATAAAGCTGGACTATGTGGCGGCGCTCGACATAACTCGAGTGGCAATTTCAGCACGTAATGTGGCTGAGAGAGAGACAAGTGGTGGCAGGAGACTAGCGAGCGTATGACTGCTCCAGACCACCGCGGCGAACCTACTGACACAAATCTCAGCTCCCTCCTCCCTCTCTCACTCGCTACATACTCAATTATGTACCGAAAGTACCGAATTACCTGCTTTTTGCACTCGCGTTGCACGGTTATTGCAAGAAAACTATCCATCATACAAGGATCGTTATGGTGTCATTCGAAAGCTCTGTTTATGCCCTTTCAGGGATAGATACTTGTTTTACGTTCTGGGTCTTATTTAGGCATGAAAATGATCACGTAAACAGCCCTATTTTGGCTAAACACACCCCGCTGGGCGGTACACATAAATAAACCGCATAGGCCGCTCGTAAGGTGTTAAGTATGGTATTACTGGGGTTTGTTGTTAGCAAATCTCTGGCAAGCCTCAAAACCTGGCAATGTTGTCACTTATGTAAAAATATAGTCTCACCGTGCACTAAATTAATGCTTTGAAAGGGTTGCATCAGCAAACCAATGAAGGTCAATAATTATCAAAATATTTGTAAGAAGATGAAAAGTTCCCCAGCCACCAACCCGAATTGTCCACACGTGTATGCCCACAGATATCAGTTTACTCTTCTAAAACTTTAATAACATTACTTTATTTTCAATATCGTGCATTGTATCATGTTAATAGGTGGCGTTCTGAGAGTGAGGGTCTGAGTCTGGAGGGTGAGACGGTGAAGCACTTGAGCGAAGCAACCAGCCGCTTCAGAGATGGAGCTGCTTTGAGCCATGATGGATGCTTCACATGTCTCACTCCCCAGGCTGGAACAAGACCTCACGGGCTTCACCGTGTTGAGCGGTGGAATGTACAGGCTCTCAGCCTATGCCCGAGAGGGAGTAGTTGGAATATAGAGAAAAAAAAATATATATATATAATGGTCAAATTCAATATTTAGTCAAACTGATTCTAATGATATAAGAATGTATTGAAAAAAAAAAAATAAGGAAAAATGGAAGAGAAGGCCTCTGGGAGTCCTTCAAGTTCCAACTTCCTGTTTAACCCGTGGAGCCCCGGCTAGTTTTGTAATATTTGTTCACCAGAACCCGGCCAGTTTTCAAAAAAAAAATTTATTCCAGAAACAATAGCGAATGGGTTAGGAATGAAGGAAAAACCATGAAAAACCGCTCAAAAAGCTTAAAGAATAGTAGGCCCCCGAAAACGTATTTTACAAGAGTAAAAAATTGAAGGCAATTACCCAAAAAAAATGGGTTATTGCGCGCTCACGCGCACGCACGTGGACTTTGAGAGTTTTCAACCATCGGCACGGTTGCATGGGATACGTACACAGTTCCCATACAAATCTGAGCCCTCTCGAGTGGCTACACCTGAGGTTACGGTTGGAGCAATTAGGGTGACTCGTCAGACGCGTCGCTGGGGCTGTGCGTTACATACATCGCCGACGCGTCAGACGCGTCGCTGGGGCTGTACGGGTTAAGGGAAGGATTTTCCTTTCCCAAAGGTTCTTCTTGTAAAAAATATTTAAATACGGTATTTTAGTAAGTTTGCAACTGCAATCCTTTTTTCTACCAATTTTAACAGGAGTACAGTACAGTATGTTACACTTAACACTCTCCTAGTCATAATCTTTTTAAATTCCTTATCCCTCAACCGACGGTGACCGTCATATGACAGGAGAGAGAATATTGGTCACCCCTGCAGTGCCCGTCATATGACTTGTGCCTTTTTAAGGCCATTATGAGCGAGGAGAGAGAGAGAGCGAGCATTGCAAGGACAACGGGCGCGCTCGGTCCGCTCACAGAAGCGGCGGGAGCAGCTCTGAGACCTACTGTATCAATCTTCAATTACCGTAACTCCCAAAATAAGGATAAATCCGGGGAATTTACCTCATTTTAGGGTATTTTCACTTCCAGTTGCACGATCGTTGCAAGAGAACCCGTTGTCGTACTAGGATGATTCAGATGTCATTGGAAAACTTGTTTTTCGCTTTTTCACGGAAATATAATTGTATTACGCTCTGGTTCTTGCTTAAGCATGAAAAAGAGCATGGAATGATGCTCATTTTTGGTAAATATGCCCGCCAGGTGCTACCATGATACGCCCCCACCCCCCCGTGGGTTGGGAGTTAATTAAGTCAAATCAATATTGTACTATATTTATTTATAGCATGTATCAAAACCAATCTATTCTCTTTTACCGGTCCTCTATAGAGGCCAAGTATAATAATGTTGACATTATTGAAGAACATTTGAACATATAATTATAGCATAGTGGAGAATTACTTGTCCTAACACGTGCACAAATAGAATATGTTTTAAAACTTCATCTGCAATACAAAAACAAATTTTTTTTTTTACAAACATAGCGCAGCTAATTACCACTCTTAAAAGGCCATACAACTTATCAGTCACAACCAAAACGGCTACACTCCTTAACGGCCACACTTTAAAACAGTCACCCTCTATAACGACGACAACCAAAGTGGCCACATTTCTTAATTACCAAAACGGCAACACTCATAAACAGCCACATCTATATATAATATAATGTATGTTCTACTTATATTAAAAAGTTCACACATAATAAAGAGTTTGTTGTTATATTTATTAATCATCTATTATTGTTGCACATTGATTGTTGAGTTTTATTGATTACATAATCACTGATAAGCCATGTAATTTTCATTATGTTTACTTTTCTTCCCAAAGCGTCAACGTTAGATATTGTCATATCTATAAACTGTCCAATTTCAATTGTATAAACAATACAACTACGATGTATCCGAAATAAAAAGTTTATATTCTCACAATCATGCACTCAAACAGTAATGCACCAATAATAGTACATGTGCTTCACTTAGCCTAGACATCATCGTCTTGCATAAAAATAAGTGTTAATGACATTTACACAATATACAGCCTTCTGTGATTTACAAATTATTTCACCAGAGCTACACAATTCAATAACAGGGAACTATTATTGAATCTTCTCAAGATAGACCATCTCAAGTTAGTATATATATTTGTCTTGCAACGTCCACTTCTTAATTCATTGAAGCCCAGTTAACTTCACTACATCACTGTGACCAACATACTCCAGTCTATGCTGAAGGGAATACCTGGGATCAGTTATCTAATTTCCCGGCACTTAACGTTCGGCCGTTGTGTAATTATTTCCCCTCGAGGTCTCATTTCGTCCTAGACGAGGACAATGAGCGGTGAGTGTGTAGGTCATTATCATCCCTCTTGATAATGACAGAGGATCATTACAGGTTCTATTATAGCTCGCGAATGAAATGTTCATGGTTCATTACATGTTAAGTATAATTATATATAATGAGTTATTGCACCATTACTCTATTACTCACTTAGTCAATCAAACAAACAGGAATGTTCTATTGTAAATGCAGATTATATTCTCATATAGAAAGCAAATTAGATACAGAAATAAGGCAATTCAAACTGACGCCCGCTAAGAGTAGTTATCATTTATTCGTCAGGACCAGAAGCTATTGGCTTCCCTTCACACGTGAAATAGAATCATATCAAAACTGTTTAAGGAAAACATTATATATGGAGGTTTTCGTATGTATCACGTTAAAAAGGTATGACACTCAAACGTTAGCAAACCATTTCCATGTACTATCTCCTGTCTATTATTTATTTACTTGTTTACATAAACTGAAACACATTATCATAACATTTATATATCTTTCTTTCACACAATCTTTTGTACTTCAATTTCACTCTGTATACCCCTTTAAAATACTTTATTGAGACATTATAGTAATGTGAAAATGCTTTATACATTTTTTTGTTTTCTATTTTATACTCAGTGATATAACTGGTAATATACTATTCGACGGTCTTAGAAAGATGGTGGTAGATTATGCACTTTTCTTCTTCTTGTTTTGGTATGAAGAAGATGAAAGACAAAGCTGCCGCCAAATTGGAAAGAGTGAAAGAGATCCAAATACGTTAGGGACTAAATGTCTGGATATACGGAGCTTCAAGCAGTTTACGTCATAAGATGAGGGAAATCCAGATTGAGGCAGATACCTCCAGAGTTAAGTGTTGAGTATAAGAAAGACTGGGAAAATCGGTTCAATGTTGGGTTAGAGAGTTAGACAGAACAGGGGTGAGCATGATTGAAAGGCTGGTGCCTTGCTCTTCGTAAGGGAGGAGGTATATACACTGAGAAAGTTCTGAAAGCATTGATCATTTTAATAGCGGTAAAAGAATAAGAGATGCAACATTGCATAGTGTACAGATATATTGTAGGGAATTAGTAAGAGAAGGCGAATTGATAAGGCGAAATGCTTTTGACTCTATCCTGTCAAAAAGTGCGATATGAGTGGAATCTCCCCTCGCATGTAACAATACTTGATACATGGACACACTGTGCCCCTTTACAGAGCAAGAAGCTGTGAAGGGGTGAAGAACAGTCGTGAAAGATATTTCTTTTCTTTTCTGTATGAGTGATTTATTTCTATTAACAAACATTATTTACATCGCAGGTCCTCACCAACGTCTGAGTGAGACTAACACTAAGGGGAGTGAGCTTGTTCAGTACACTTAATGGGCCTTGTCACTGAAGGTTAGTCAGGACCTCGCACTACCCCCATGCTTCAATTGCGACATCTGGATTCGAAGGCTTAGATGACCTGAACGATTCCCTTCCAACTAGTAGCAGACCGCCAACCCAATGGAATTTTAAATGAAACTAATGAATACATGTGGTTCTCCAAGGATTCGAACCTAAGATACTCACACCGAAATTCCACGCACTAGCCATTACACTATCAAGACAGTAAAAGTTTGATTGCAGGAGTTTAAACAAATACGAATTGAATCTGAAAATAGCCTTGTATTCAAGATGAATAATATAATCAACAAACAATTTGGAATAAATACAAATTTAATTCAAACAATTGAGTTGATACATATTATTGATAATGTGTTTGTTTTAATTTAACCTGGTTTTGGCTAAAAAAAACAAAATTTACTTTCTGAAGAACCGTAGATATTTTACAACATGGAAATATCAAGGTATGATGAATGAATGGTTTAACATGCCATGCTTTGGTTATTAAGTGTTTGATTACATTATTTGTTATACCGATACCGTGTTGGAATACAGTTCCTATTTTATCACAGTTTTACTAAATTTTCCAATATCTTTCAATTTCTATTGACGATCATTAATTGGATAACGATCCCACATTAGTACAGACTCAACAACAAAGGATAATGGCAAATAATATAAATATATATCATGTACAGGGTAACCTGCTGATACAAAACATGAATATGCAAAAGTGTGCTATGATTTGATGATGATGATAATGATGTGCTATGATAACAATGCTTGTGGATGGCTAAGTAAATATATTCTTTAGAATAAATGTTGAATTGAAACATGTTTATATAATGCTCCATATTAATTGTATATGTGCTATGCTCAAAGGCCGAAAATAGCCCCAACGCATTTAGGTCGATTTTGCGAAAGATCGGAAATTGAACATTATTTTATATATATATATATATTAATTGTTGGGTGCTACATATGTTTCACACTAGATAGTGATAGTGGACCTTCAAGGTGTCGGTTAATTCATTTCTGCCATACTAGATGACGACACCTTATTTATATGTCACGTGATATTAAAAATGTCAATATTATTAGAGAGAGCAGCTATGCCGAATATGGTCGAGCATCTGCTTTGCTATGATTTGCTGATGATCTAGGGGATAGTTTCCCTGATGTGTTGGTGTAGCAAGGATATTTGTAAAACAGCGGGATCAGATCAATCTCGGTAAAATCACTGGCGTTTGACGTGGACTCGATATTTGGTCCGCAGTCCACCACACTATCGACTGTGCTATCACCTCCCTCATAAAGGCGTCGGTATCACTGTTTACAGACAACACTCACAACCACAACCACTCCAACAGTACAATAACACTCAACATGCAATTCATACACTGCACATCAATCTAGCCACTTCGCCTAAGTGAGATATTACTGAAGCATAACAAATCTTGCAATGTCACATATTTGACGTTATTCAAGATACAAAGAAGCCCAGTTAAATTCACTATTTCACTGTGAGGAAGCCACTCCAGTCTATGCCGCGGGGAATATCTGTGATCAGTTTGCTAACTTTCTGGCACTTAACGTCCGGCCATTGAGTATATATTTCCCCTCAAGGTCTTATCTCCTCTTTGACGAGGACATTGAGCGGTTACTGTGCAGATCATTAACTTCTCTCTTCAGAATCAAGGTGAATAATTTTGGGTTAAGTTATTGGCCTCGGATAAAGTGTTCGTATGATTAATTGCATGTTAATACACATGTAATGAGTCATTATTCTATTACGTTGTAATTCGGTGAATCTCTCAGTAGCTAAACCCTGAATCCCTAGAGGGGTAAATGGGGTTCCACAGTCCATGTGAGCAAGGTAAGAGAATGCTGAAATTTGGACTATAAATCAAAATGACACCCTCTGGCCAAGGCAGGAATCCTACCATACAGTCTGTCATCAGGCTATACATTGTGTTTGCCTTCCCTTTCATGTTAAAATATATTTACAATAATCATGATTAACGACAATATCTGACATAAAGACCTTTGAATCTTATCAACTTAAAAAGGTACCCATTTTGCATTCAGTTCATTCTCCATTCTTTCCTGGCATATGGTAATTATTTTGCTTACTCCATTTTCTTTTCGAGCTTTATCACACAATTAGACACCACTATAAACAACTTTGTATTGATTTCCCACACCATATTCTAACTTCAGATCTACCTCATACACCCATCCTTTTCTCAGACATTGAAGTCATGTGGGCTTACCATTTGAATACAAACTTTTCCTTTTAGTACAAGTATTGTATTTTTTAATTTCGCAGTGTATTATTTACAAATAAATTATTTTTGGTTTTATTGCCTCTTGTGTAAGAAAAAATGCACCACTAATTGAAATGTTTTCCAATAATTTAGTAAGAAATTATCTCAAGAAAGCAATATATTTACTCGACAGCTCTCTATGGTTAGTAACTGCAGGAAATGCGAGTCAACACATACCCACATTAAACTTACTCAATCACAAATCAGGCGAAAGATATTTATAGAATTATCTTACGAACAGAATGACCGCTATACTGTATATGTGATGTATCGTTCTTGACAGTTCCGATATGGAATTCAAATGACATGTATTATGATTAAACGGTACTTAGGGTTTCATATAGTTGACAGGAATATTATATAACTTCTAAAAATAGTATGGCATACATTCGTGTGGAGAGTTTATTATCTTTGGCTTATGATTAATATTTTGCCTTCGGTAATGTCTATTAACACAGTGCACTACAAAAATACAATATTTGTTTAATAAAAATTCAGATTTGTGGGAAAATAAGTATACCGTCATATTAAATTTTATTCAATAAGTGAAATAACGATTCTAATCAAACTCATTACTTCCTTTTGGCAATTTCCATATCACGATGTAGTCGATATTTGCTGAATAACATGAATCCTGGAAATACGTCATGCTGATTGGTGGACAGTTGAAGCGAGACGAACCAATGGACATTTTAGGAAGCTCAGTAATTGGCATTTCCTTTGGAAGCAGAAGAGAGTAATTGGTTTGATGGTAATGCACACTATCAAAGAGTTGTGCGATCTATATTTGGGAATATTGGCAACTAACAGATAGACACAACTATTTAAGAATAATTGTTGATGATTATATACTGAGGTAATAATCAGTACGATAATATTACACTTGAGAAGGCTTTGTGTGTGTGTGCTCTATCTGCGTCAGTCATTCTTGGAGCATTATTATTATATGGTACATATACTGTATTATTGTATGTAAATTCTGTTTTTCAAGCTATGAATAGAACAATAGTAATTATGTGATTATGGTTCAATCACATTTAAGATTATAATGCGCTAGTTTTTTTGTTCTATGTGAATGGAGGAGACAAAAGGCAAACCTACCTGTAACAAGTGTCTCCCCCAAAGTTGAAAGAATCACATTGAGTCAAAATGTCTGGACACACGGAGCTTGAAACAGTTTAATTATTGTATGAGGGAAAGATAGATTAACACCTTACGAGCGGCCTAGGCGGTAATTTCTACGTACTGCCCAGCAGGTGGTTTTACCATAAATGGCCTTGTTTCCGTGCTCTTTTTCATGCATAAACAAGAGCCAGAGAATGTGCCAAGTTGTTGTCAACATATCAGAGTTGTGATTCACATATTACCTCACTCTGTGATGTGGTCCTCTCAGACATTGTTCACACGATTCGGTTTGAGCTGTTGCCCTACCTGTCCTACTGTAGCTGCCTGATTTTGGCATGCACTCTGTTTTTTGTTTTCTTTTTCCCCTTCAATACTAAGACATAATTTCCATTAAAACCTGGCTTTCACTAGAGTATTATGTACAATATAGGAATAAATAATTGATCATAGTTATCCCTCCGAATCCTACAGATTCTTTCTAAGTTAAATTATATAGATTTAAAATATTCAGAATACAATGCATGAAAGTACCATCTCTTGATAAGGATTGAGGTTGGTTAATATAAGTTAAGACATAATCGGTTAATACAGCTATATCTAGACTTGGGTGTATGTACCTTATGGTCTTGACTAGGATATTGTCTTTTGATTATCACAAAATTGCCAGCAATAAAACCGTTTTAACATATTAAACACAAATATGTATCACCTACATTGTAGTAGCCTATATTCCTTTTGTCAGTCCAAAATTACGTTATATAAATATATATATATATATATATATATATATATATTAGAGATGGAACGAATGTCAATTTTCACTATTTGCGAATACGAATACGAATACGATTTTTTTTTTGTAAAATTCGCGAATACGAATACGAACAGCGAATATTTCAATCCTTATTTCATCCTTCAAGAACTGGTAATTATTTTTATGTCACCAACAAACGTTAATTAAATTACTACGAAATTAATTACCAGAAGTTAATGACGATGTGAATCTGTAATTTCTTAAATATCATAAATTAACTGTATGAATTAATGTTTAATATATTGTAAGAGTTCAGCCATAGAAAATTTAATAATTCAAATTAAATCCATTAAATGTTCTATGTTTCCAGTCCTCAGTCCCAATGTTGCCACTTTTTTGGTACTAAAGTACCAGATTTGGTACATTTGACTCTCAAGTACATTTTATAAATTTTCTAATAAAATAGTCTATATCTGGTACTAAATACGAAATCAGTGAGGAAATATGATGGAATATATTTTAGTGACATGCTATTACATTGGATATGTCTGAAATGGCAATATTGCGACGGTTCAAATGTCCAGGTCCAGCACACGTTCGTTTACCGGGCAGTGATTCCACTTTAGAATAATTTGGTAGGCCTACTTTTCACTAGTTTGATCTGGTACTATTAAATACAGTTAAGTAGCAACACTGCTCAGTCCTCCTTCATTCCGCTTTAGCGGCCCCAACGCACATCTACACTGTTATTTATTCGTTTGTGTTAACTTAAAAATGTAATATTTAACATTTTTGTATGTATTCTATTGGTTTCGTGAACATATTTGCATATTTGCAAATAGCTATGAATGGAAATGCGAATACGAATACGAATATTGAAAAACATAGCGAATATTCGGACATACGAATACGAAACGAATATTCGGTCCATCTCTAATATATATATATATATATATATATATATATATATATATATATATATATATATATATATATATATATATATATATATATATATATATATATATAATATACTATATAGATAGATATTGGTAATAGGTAGCCCGAGGGTGCCATTGATTTACAAAGAATGCGTATGTAGTAGGACGACTGGAGGAAAACATCCCCACCATTCAACCTCAACTTCATCTGTTGGTCTTGTGGAGATAAGTTCAAGCTTACATCACTAGATAAATGTGAGTATGAGGCATGGACATGTAGCCATCCTTATACATACATAATTATATACAATGGAATTTAGAGTAAGGGAATCTTAATGCCAAAAATAAGAAAACCTTTGACCATCCCTTTTTGTTTGGAAGATTATTGTGGGTGACATTTGTTATTTTAAAGTTTTAAGGCTTGACCCCCTTAACCCAATCAGTGTGGGGGATTTTCTGCTCTAATAAGGCTCATCTGGCACTTCTGATAGCTTAAGCAAGTGCTTGAATGAAATTAAATGTTTGCAGGAAAAATCTAGAAGAAAAGAGCTTTCAAATGACACCAGAAGGAGCTCCCTAGCTAACAGGGTTCACCTGTAGCGTAATAAAGACATTGGCAATATTTGCTAATAATTAGCAATGTTCCGCTAAATTAGCTTTTTGCCAAACTCAATATATCTTGCGAAACCATCCCACAGAGCCTCAGTGCCGCAGCAGACTTGTCCAAGAGCGGGCGCGGGCCTGTGGCGCTCCTGATCACTCACACTCATCTCCACAAGCTTTAACCCGGGAACTGCGGAAAGACTCTTAAGAGTTCCCCCGGCGGACTGTGGGAAGACTCTTAAGAATCAGAGAAAAAAAAAATCAACTTTAAACATCGTTTTTTGTTTTGTTTTTGTTTTTTTTTTGGGGGGGGGGCCCTGGGCCATGCAAAATATCACTCCTCTACCTCCCCTCCTTCCCCACTTTCCTCCCCTCCTTCAGTTATCACCTATTTTCCCTGTTATTCCCTTATTCTGAGGTATATTTTTGTGCTAACATTAGCGAGTTGCAAGCAGGGCATTGTCATCAGTGTTAGCAAGCGAGTGCAAGAGAGAGAGAGAGAATATCGATCGACTGTGTCTCAGTGGCCTTGGGGGAAATTGGCGGGAAAGCAGGTTGCCTCACCCATACATTATATAACTCGCGACCTATATCTCCGATTTTGACCATCCAAACGCTGTTTTCACTCGTTTTATTGTTGTTTCAGGTTAATACCTTTATAATCAACCCATAATAGGCGCGTATGGAAAAGTATTAATGCTATTTATGGTAAAATGAATATTTTAGTGATGGAAACAGCTCAAATACGTCAGCACAGGGGGACGTTTCCAATTACCCCCATGCGCACTTGTTAGGTTAATGGGCAAATAATTCCAGGATATTTCCAGGACGTACCTGTACGGCAACCGCAACAAAAGGGTTAAATAATGACATTGGGATATTGAACAATGCTGTATGAAAACTATATATCTGACAGTATTGGTACGTTACAAAATAAATGTCAAAAATTGGTAATGCTACGAAATGGAGAGAGACAAAAAATAGGCTGAATTTTATTAGCTGTAACAAAAACAAATACAGGATACTTCAATACGCATAAGAATATAATTATGATATTATATGTTAATAACAAGATGATTTTTTCGAATATTAGATACGTAATTAGTTAGATTATTTTTTTTGTCTATGTGAGTGAGGGAGACAAAAGGCAGAAATGCCTGTATCGAGT
The DNA here is from genome assembly GCA_032716605.1 of Paralithodes platypus. Lineage (NCBI taxonomy): Eukaryota > Metazoa > Arthropoda > Malacostraca > Decapoda > Lithodidae > Paralithodes > Paralithodes platypus. The sequence goes on from CM064549.1 coordinate 23,490,000, forward strand.
ATCTCCCCCAGAGTTGAAAGACTGACAGGGCCAAAATTAAGGGACGTTCGAGCCAAAATGCTTGGACACACGGAGTTTGAAGCAATTTAAGTCATAGGACGAGGGAAAGACTGATTCTGGGAGAGAGTTCCAGAGCTCAGCAGATAAATAGGAGAAAGACTGAGTATAACTGTTCAACCTTGGGTTGGAGGGGTGGGATTGTGTTGCAAGACGGGTAGCTACATACCCTACTACGTAGAGGAGGTGGAATACCCTGGGAAAGCTCGGAGGAATATTGATTATTATAGTAGCGATAGAATAGCGAGAGAGATGCAACATTGCGGCGTAGAGAGAGAAGTTGCAGAGAGTTGGTGAGTGGACGGGAGTTAATGATACGAAAGGCTTTCCTTTCTACTTTGTCTATTAGTGCGATGTGAGAGGATCCTCCCCACATGTGTGATAATACTCAATACAAGGACGCAATGTGCACCTTTACAGAGCAAGATGCTGTGCAGGGGTAAAGAACCCCTTGAGGTGGTTGAGAACACCCAGCTTCGGGGAGGCTGCCTTAGTAAGACTGGTAATATGGTCCTTCCAATTGAGAGTAGAAGTGAAAGAGACACCGAGAATATTGAGAGAAGATGAAGGATTAATTTTTGTATTGTTGAAGTATAAGGGATAGTCCTCTGGGAGTTCCCGACGGGTAGTAAGATGGAGAAATTGAGTTTTTGGAAGCATTAAAGGCAACAAGGTTTTCTCTGCCCCAATTAGAAATGTAGTTAGATCAGAAGATATGTGTTGTATGGCTTCATTACGTTTGTTTTTGAGGGATTGCTGGCTAGGGCGTTCTGGAAAACTAAATGTGTAGTGTAATTAAGGTAGTGTCTTCTGTGTATGAATGGATGGGACTGAAGGTACAGTAGAGAAGATCATTTATGAAAATTAGAAAGAGAATGGGAGATAGGACAGACCTCTGAGGAACATCGGAGTTGATAGGATGAGGAAGTGAGCGATGGCCGTCCACAACCGCAGATATGGAATGGCCGGAAAAGAAATTAGAGACAAAGGCACAGATGGATGGATAGAAACAGAAGGAGGGTAGTTTAGAAATTAAATATTTGTGCCAGACTCTACCGAAGGCCTTTGAAATGCCTAATTCAATAGAAAAGATTTCACCGAAGTAACAAAAGGAGGATGACCAAGAGTTAGTAAGATATGAAAGAAGATTACCAGTAGAGCGACCCTTATGGAAGACATACTGGCGATCTGAGAGTAGATTATGAAAAGAGAAATGCTTAAGAAATTCGGAAGCAAGAATAGTTTCAAAAGCTTTAGAGATACAAGAGATGAGAGCGATTGGACGATAGTTGGAGGGTTGAGAGCGGTCACCCTTCTTTGGGACAGGTTGAATGTGAGCAAACCTCCAACAAGAAGGGAAGACGTTAGAGGAGAGACAAAGACGAAAGAGTTTGCCTAGGCAGGAAGTCAGCACGGAAGCACAGTTTTTGAGTACAACAGGAGGAACACCGTCCAGACCGTACGGCTTCTAAGGATTAAGCCCAGAGAGGGTAGAAAGTACATCTTTAGAGAAGACATTAGGATATTAGGCATAAGTAGAAAATAGGTGGGTGGAGAGGGCGGAATAGCATAGGCATCATCCAAGGTGGAGTTTCTATCAAAAGTTTGAGCGAATAGTTCAGCTTTGTCAGAGGCAGAAGTGATGGTTCCATCAGAGTGGAAAAGGGGAGGGAAAGACAAGGAAGAAAAATTGTTGGAGAGATTTTTGACTAGATGCCAGTAAGCTTGAGAGTAAGAAAATGGAATGTAAGCTTCCATGCCCAAAAGGATTACCTCGGTAATGCGTTCAGCACTCTCCAAGGGTCCGCGGCCACTGAAGCAAAAGTCATTCCATGGGAAATCAAAGAACTACTGCTGAAGAGTTTCCCAGTCGGCCTTGCCAAAGTGCCACAAGCGCCACCGTTTGGGAGTATCTGGTGGCCGTACTGGAGAGATAGAACAGGTGACAGATGTTAGTTTATGGTCAGAGTAGCCCAAATGAGAGAAAATATTTACAGTATAAGCAGATATTAGAGGTTAGAAATAAGTCAAGAAAGTGCGGCCGATCTCCGAAGCGATCCGGGATATGGGTGGGTTTCTGGACTAACTGCTCTAGGTCGTTTAAAATAAAAAAGATGTAGGCTTGTTCACTAGGTTGGTCAGTGAAAATGGAGGAGAGCCATTGAAGGTGGTGAACATTGAAATCTCCTAAGATGGAGATTTCTGCGAAAGGAGAGATGGATAGAATGTGTTCCACTTTAGAAGTTAGATAGTCAAAGAATTTTGGATAGTCAGTAGAATTAGGGGAGAGATAAACAGCACAGAAATAGTTAGTTTGAGAGTGAAAGCTTAGCCAGAGAATTGAGAATTCAGAAGAAAATAAGTTGGTAACATAACAGAATGCACGATTGTTGCGTACATAGACGCAACATCCACCTTTGGCTCTAAACTGAGGATAGAGATAGTAGGACGATACAGAGAAGGGTTTGCTGTCAGTAGTCCCTGATGGTTCCATGTCATCTCAACCATTTCAACCAGTATCTCTCAACCAGTGTCAAATTAACCCAGACCAACCAAACCAGTGCCAAAATATAGTACTAACCTAACCTAACCTAACCTAACCTAACCTAACCGTATTGGTTGATTTGGTACTGGTTGAGAGCTACTGGTTGAAATGGTCTACTGGTTGTGTTGACCGGTCACCGTCCCTGACAACAATGTCTCGGTGAGAAAGAGAAGATCAGGGTTGGCAGAGGAGAGGTGGTGTTCCACAGAGTGGAAGTTAGAGGGAAGGCCATCAATATTACATAAATTAATAGTAAGAGTAGAAAGTGGTGGTCCAGAGCATTTTGGCGAGTCGTTTCCAGGGAACAAACTGATGAGGGCATTTCTGGTTCCCTCTTCTGGGGACTTCGAGGCTGGTCGAGATTTCGTCATTACGTCATTTAAAAAAAAAAAATAATAATGTAATATGTAAGGTGTTTGCAGTATAATGTATTGATAAGAGGAGAAGGTGTTTTGGAGGTTAGGCTGGGGTTGCCCTCACTATTGATGAGGCACTGAAAGGATCAGCTAGAGCTGCCAGGTGGTGAAACTGGAGTTCCAGCGGTCTTTATCAGCCAAATAGCACTCCCTGGGAGTACCGCCCTGTTCGGTTGGTGCCTAGAGCCTCCTCCTAACAATTCTCTCTCTCTCTCTCTCTCTCTCTCTCTCTTTCTCTCTCTCTCTCTCTCTCTCTCTATATATATATATATACAGTATATATCATTATTGTAAGTCTTATAGGTTAATAGTAGGAAAGACAAGAATTACACCCGAGATGAAATACACAGTAGCGTACAGCATAGTATACACAGTATACACTGTACATAAACATTCATCTCCTCTTGGCATTCTAGGTCTTCTAGCCTATGTTTTTGCAAAATTCTATATCTAAGCAGTAAACTACAACCTACAATATATTAACATTTTAGTTATAGGCCTGTTATTAAGGGTTATGGAGCCAAAAAACAAACTGATGATACATTCATAAACAAGCTGTTAGCGTTACTGCTAGGATCAACTTTAATATTATTATTATTATTATTATTATTATTATTATTATTATTATTATCATTATTATTATCATTAATATTATTTGTTTTAAGCAACTCATTGGCTTAGCGTAATCGAACTTTGCTTTTGAGTTAGTGAATTACCAGTTATCGAAGCTAACTTTTCGGTTAGCTGATCCGACCTCTTAATAAATTATGTGGAGAGAGAGAACCCCGTGCTGTACGGTATGTTATCATACAGCAGTCAGCTCGGCTACGCCGTCACTAATCGTTCGCTATCTAAGTTATTATTCATCTATCTATCTATCTATATACTAAGGCCCAATCCCCACTTTTCCTATTTTTGTTTTGGGGGTGGGGGGCACTCAAGACAGAGCAAGAATAGGGACAACACAAAACACAACAGAAAACAATGAACACACAAAAACAAAATACAAGTTCACACACATCTAGGTCATCAAGAAGAAGACCCAGAGACCAGGGTCACCAAGGTCCCTCCAGCACTGCCCCGGCCCCCCGGAGAGGTTCCAATCTCGGCAGGCAGACATGCAGCGGAGCCGAAGCCACAAGCCCGCCCACCACACTTCCAGGCGCACCCTTCGTATAAATCGTCTCCCCGGACCAGGCGTCTGATGGACTATTATCTAGTCCAACTTGCACCCGACCCCTTCCCCCATATGACCATGTGTTCACTCATCTATTCATAAGCATTCTCCATTCATTCATGTTTATTACCACTTCTCTTGCCTGATCTATAGTCATTCCTCTATCATCCAAAGCTTGTCTTACACAGTCTCTCCATCTCAATGGGGTCTTCCTGCGCTTCTATCTCCCCTTGTATCTGACTCACATATTCTCTTTGTAAGCTTTTCATCTTCCATTCGTTCAACATGACCATACCAGCTCAGCACCCATCTGTCCACTCTGGCTGACAAATGTTCCTGATGCCCCACTCTCCTACGTATATCTTCATTCCTCAATCAGTCTCTACGAGTAACTCCACACATACTGCTCAAGCAGCTCATCTCCATCACAGCCAGCTTTCTTCTCTCCTTTGCCTTCAGAGCCCATGTCTCAGCCCCATACATCACTGCTGGCACAACAATTCATTGATACAGTGCACTTTTTACTTTCATTCCAAGATTTCTCGTCTTCCACATACTTCCCATTGCTCCAAAACCTTCCTTCCTTCACACACTCTCTGTTTAACCTCCATTTTTATACCTCCACTCCTGCTTATCGTTCCTCCTAGATATTTAAAACACTCTACTTGTTCCAATATTTCCCCATCTAGCCTCACATCTAGATTCACCCTACGATCACCCCTATTGCACACCATTACTTTACTTTTATTAACGTTCACCTTCAATTTCCTCCTCCCACAAACCACACCAAACTCTTTGACTACCCGCTGCAGGTTCTCCTCAGAATCCGTCACCAACGCTGTGTCATCAGTGAACAGCAACTGATTCAACTCCCAATCTCTACCATTCTTTCCTACTAAACCCAATCCTCTTCCCATAGTTCTCATTTTTACCTCCCTCACCACACCATCCATAAACATATTAAACAGCCATGGTAACATTACACAACCCTGTCGCAAACTTACCTTTTCCTTAAACCATTCACTCAACTCGCCATTTCCTATTCTAACAAAATTAATGCTCTGCTCCCTTCATAAAAACTCTTAACTGCTTCTAACAAATTTCCTCCAATTTCATTAATCCTTAACACCTTCCACATTGCTTCACGATCCACACGATCATACGCTTTTTCCAAATCCATAAAAACCCAAATTATCTCCTTATGCTTCTCTAAATACTTCTCGCATAACTGTCTTACTGCAAACATCTGATTCACGCACCCTCTTCCCTTCCTAAAACTGCACTGTTCTTCTCATATTACAACTTCCGTATACTTTATTATCTTCTCTATTAACACCCTGCCATACAGCTTTCCGACCACTGATAATAAACTAATACCTTTATAACTTGAACACTCCTGCCAATCTCCCTTCCCCTTGTACACCTGCACAATACATGCACTCTTCCAGTCTATTGGTACCATTGACACAACAAAGAACACATTGAAAAGTTCCACCAATCAATCTATTATCACATCTCCACCCTTCTGTATACACTCCACAGCAATACCATCCAAACCTTTTGCTTTTCCCGCTTTCATTTGTTTCACTGCTTCTTTCACCTCATTTTACTCAATCCTTTTATTCATTCCCTGCCACCTGGGTGGCGTGGGTAACCAATCTCCATCAACCACTGCTTCAATCACTGCTTCTCTTCCATCTCTTGCATTTAGCAAATATTCAAAATACTCGGCATATCTTTTCCTCACTTCAACTCCTTCCACTAGTAATTCTCCATTTGCATCTTTCATTATTATTCAATCTATCTATCTATCTATCTATCTATCTATCTATCTATATGGTCAGGCCCAATCCCCATTTTGGGGGTAGCCGACTCAAGACAGAGCAAGAACAGGGAAAACACAAAAACAACATAAAACAAAAAATAAACACTGATAAAAAACACAAACTCACACACATCCAGGTCACCCAGGAGAAGACCCAGAGACCAGGGTTACCAAGGTCGCTCCAGCACTCCCCCGGCCCCTGACCACCCGGAGAGGTTCCGATCTCGGCAGGCAGACATGCAGCGGAGCCAAAGCCACAAGCCCTCCCACCACACTTCCAGGCACACCCTTCATATTAATCGTCTCCCCGGGCCAGGCGCCTGATGAACTATTATCTAGTCGAACTTGTGCCCGACCCCTTACTCCAAATGACCACGTGTTCACTCAACTATTCACAAGCATTCTCCATTCACTCCTGTCCACCACCACTTCCCCTGCCTGATCTATAGTCATTCCTCTATCATCCAAAGCCTTTCTTACACAGTCTCTCCATCTCAATGGGGGTCTTCCTGCCCTTCTATCTCCCCTTGTACCTGACTCACATATTATCTTTGTAAGCCTTTCATCTCCCATTCGTTCAACATGACCATACCAGCTCAGCACCCTTCTGTCCACTCTCGCTGACAAATGTTCCTGCTGCCCCACTCTCCTACGTATCTCTTCATTCCTCAATCTGTCTCTACGAGTAACTCCACACATACTCATCAAGCAGCTCATCTCCATCACATCCAGCCCTCTTTTCTCATTTTTCTTCAGAGCCCATGTCTCAGCCCCATACATCACTGTTGGCACAACAATTCCTTGATACAGTGCACTTTTTACTTTCACTCCGAGATTTCTCGTCTTCCACATACTTCCCATTGATCCGAAAACCTTCCTTCCTTCACACACTCTCTGTTTTACCTCCACTTCCATACCTCCACTCCTGCTGATCATTCCTCCTAGATATTTAAAACACTCTACTTGTTCCAATATTTCCCCATCCAGCCTCACATCTAGATTCACCCTATGCTCTCCCCTATTACACACCATTACTTTACTTCATTATTATTATATTATTATATTATGATGTATTGGTTAAGGTGTCTAAAAATATGTGTGTGATAACCTGGGTCGAATCCTGGTGGATCACATATATGCTTTCATTAATTTCATTGGAGGTGTTTGGTGTGGTGGTGAAATTAATACAAAATAGATTATCAGTAGGTTCAGGGATATTTCGTAGCGAGGCCGTTCTAAATGATCTGTGCCCCATGAATATTCTTTCCTCTCACTTAAACAATAGGTTACCATAGTGCGGTGGGAATATGAACATGATTAGATTAATATCCAGTATTCGAGAATGGATAATAAGTCGTAGGCGTGTGCATAAACCTTTAACCGTCTTGGTGGTGTATTGGTTAAGGTGTCTAAAAATCTGTGTGTGATAACCCGGGTTCGAATCCTGGTGGATCACATAATATATGCTTTCATTAATTTCATTGGAGGTGTTTGGTGTGGTGGTGAAAATAGTATTTTTTTTTTATTTATACTATAATTATTGTCCTACGACCATAGGGTCCTCAATACGGAAATATCCAGGGCCTTGCCTCGAAAAGTGTTAAGAGAACCCATTGCTTGAGTAAGCCGAATGAACGCGGGTAATGGAGATAAAGACCAAGGCAGTGTGAGAGAGTAGATGAAACGGAATACAAGATAAAACTAAAAGGAGAGAGAGAGAGAGAGAGAGAGAGAGAGAGAGAGAGAGAGAGAGAGAGAGAGAGAGAGAGAGAGAGAGAGAAAGGCTTTCAGAAATCAAATTATCAAGAAATACAAACGAAATTGCATTTAACAAGACTCTATCAATGAGTTTATAACACGACCTTAATCAAGGAAAAGGTTTCTATCTATCTGTCTATTTATTGCCAGAAGACATGATTCCGGAGGGGGCGGCCTAATATTATCCCACTTTGTCTTAAAATTAGCTCAATATTGGTAAATTATCGGTAAAAAGGTTACCAGCCTGTTGTGGAAGATTACAAAATTGGCTTAATAAATGAATGACAAAAGGCAGGGCATGCCCATTGTCGTCTTTACCTGTATATTTACATCAGGTAATTACTCTAAAAAAAAGCTATGCAATATTTTTGCCTCCATCGGGAACCCAATGTGAGGCACAGAAGGCGTGTCACTCTTCATGTTGTTAGACTGGATGAGGCGAAAGAAATGTATCGGGGTGAGAAGAAAAACACTCACCATTAAGTCTCGAACAGCATGATATGCACGTCGATCTCGGTCAGCATGCCTTGTGGGTCGCTCTCGAGCAGCATCGGTTGTGGATTGCTCTCGAATAGCATGGGTTGTGGGTTGTTCTCGGATATCATGGGTTGTGGGTTGCTCTCGGATAGCATGGGTTGTGGATTGCTCTCGGATAGCATGAGTTGTGGGTTGCTCTCGAATAGCATGGGTTGTGGGTTGTTCTCGGATAGCATGGGTTGTGGGTTGCTCTCGGAGAGCATGGTTTGTGGGTTGCTCTCGGATAGCATGTATTGTGGGTTGCTCTTCGATAGCATATGGGTTGTGGGTTGCTCTCGGATAGCATGGGCTGAAGGTTGCTCTCGGATAGCATGAGTTGTGGGTTGCTCTCAGATAGCATCGGTTGTGTGCCACTTTCGGGCAGCATGGGCTTTGTGGGCTGCACTCGAACAGGATGGGCGTATGGCCGCTCTCAGGCAGCATAGGTCGTGGGTCGCTCTCAGGCAGCATGGGCCATTGGCTGCTCATGGGTAGCATAGGTTGTGGGCCGCTCTCGGGCAGTATGAGTAATGGGCTGTTCTCGGGCAGCATAGGTTGTGGGTCGCTATCGGACAGCATGATGTGCATAGGTTTTGGGCCACTCTCATGTAGTATGATGTGCAGCGGTTGAGAGCTGCTCTTGAAGAGCTTGATGTGTTCTAGATGGAGTCCATCTTTCGCAGCATGAAGTACTAAGATTGGAGACTGCTCTGAAGATTGGAGACTGCTTAACGCACCATCATGTGTGGAGGTCGAAGATCACTATCAGACGGCATAATGTGCAGAGATTGATGGCCACTCTCATTCAGCAGGATGCTCGGGGGTTGTTGGCAACTCTCAGGCAGCGTGATATGCAGAGGTTATGGGATGCTCTCGGACAGCTTGATGTGTGGTGTTTTGGGGCTGTTCTCAGGTTGACTGTAACACTTTTGGATGTTGTTGTTATTACCAACCATTTTGTATGAAAAAAACCGTCATGCTTCAGTCAAGATACTCTCCACTAGACAAACCGGCTGGCAGGTAGGGAAAACCATAACATGTAGTTTGGGGGTTAAAGTTACCAGTGTTTTTAAGTCACTACTAAAAAGCTCGCCACTGCATTACCGTTAATATTGCGACAGTGGCCACTTTCATAAAAAGACAACTGCATCTCTCGCATGATGAAATTTGGTCACTTACCTAATAAAGGGCAAGTGACCACCCACATGGGCACAATTTTTCACAGGCCTAAAACTGCTCACATATCTAAGGAAGTACCATCTACGACAAAAGTTTGTTTCCCCAACGTGCCACTATGTGAATCATCTTTCAGATGCTTCGTTTGTCAACCCCCAGGTATTTCTGAATGACTCGGGCTGGTTGTGGGAAGCAAACCTTAGTCGTTGATAGTACAACCCAATGGTTTACTTTAGATGGGTGTTTTTTTGTTTTTTGTTTTTTTTCTATATACCAACTACTCCCTCTCGGGCATAGGCTGAGAGCCTTGCACATTCCACCCCTCAACACGGTGAAGCCTGTGTGGTCTTGTTCCAGTCTAGGGAGTGAGACATGTGAAGCATCCATCATGGCTCGAAGCAGCTCCATCTCTGAAGCGGCTGGTTGCTTCGTTCAAGTGCTTCTCCGTCTCACCCTCCAGACTCAGACCCTCACTCTCAGAACGCCAACTATTGAGCAGTGAACTCACTAGGTATTGTCCCCCTGTAACATATTTTGAATATGGGAATATTCATACAGTGTTATTTAATCAGGGAACAATGAGGGTATTTTTTTGGCATTTCGGTGGGCTTTGTGGTAATGCACTGATACTAGTACAGCACAAATTGAATCCCAATAATATCTTCCCATTGACATATCGGGATTTGAACCAGGGTCCATTGGATTACCAATCCAGTGGCATGACCACTCCACCAGACCTCCCAGTTGACAGTCTTTGACGGAGGTCTTCGATGCTATGCAACACTTGCTCTTATGTATATGTACACACATATATATATATATATATATATATATTCTTTAATACATACGAGGTTGAAAGAAATGGCAATTTCTGCGTTGGAAATTTTATTATTCAAAGTTTCCAGGTCTCTGATGAGTTTTCGCTGGGTGGCAGGAAGTAGATGAAGGAGATGAGCAAAATTCATGGTGGTACAGGGTTACATTAAAGTACATGAAGATACAGGATATACGACGCGTTTCACTGGACAACCAGCATTACCAAGTAAGGAAGGAATGATACAAAAGGTAAACAGGAAGGGTATATATAGAGGGTGGAGGATCAGAGGAGGCGGAAAACAGGGGGCAAAAGTCGGCTATTGGAGGAAGGGTAAACTAGGAGAGAGAAAGGGGGTAACCGCTTCACGCATGCGCACTGGATGCGGGATGGTGGTCGGTAGGTGGGGTCGAAGCTGATTGGCTGCGTGTCGAGGGGCGTGGCCTAAGTTGTGTGGCGCCTGCAGAAGACGAAGCTGAAGGAGGTAGTGCGGGGGGCTGCGTCAAGGGCACCGGGGGGCGAGGAGGGGTGTTAGGTCCTGTAGGGTAGTGCCTTTTGGCAGAAGGAAGGATCTGAAGGTCCAGAGTTTGGTTGTTGATGTTGGGATGTAAGGCTTGGATATATAAAGCTTCGAGTATAGGTAATCTCCTTGGGTCTCTTTCTTTATCGAGTATGGTGGTGTGTTTCTCTAACTCGTTGCGTGTGAGGTGAGGGTGGTTAGGGGTGAGATAGTGGTCTTTGATGGCTCCTGAAGGTGAAGAGTTAACCAATAGCAGACTTTTGCCCCCTGTTTTCCGCCTCCTCTGATCCTCCACCCTCTATATATACCCTTCCTGTTTACCTTTTGTATCATTCCTTCCTTACTTGATAATGCTGGTTGTCCAGTGAAACGCGTCGTATATCCTGTATCTTCATGTACTTTAATGTAACCCTGTACCACCATGAATTTTGCTCATCTCCTTCATCTACTTCCTGCCACCCAGCGAAAACTCATCAGAGACCTGGAAACTTTGAATAATAAAATTTCCAACGCAGAAATTGCCATTTCTTTCAACCTCGTATGTATTAAAGAAAATGTATTACCTGGCTTTACCAATATATACTGTATATATATATATATATATATATATATATATTTTCGTATAGCCAGGTAGTACGTTTTCTTGTAGACAAACAAGGTTAAAAGAAACAGCAATTTCAGTACAGGTCTCCCTCGATTTACGATTGGGTTACGTTCCTGAAAACCCATTATTAAATAGAAAAATCATATAGCTAATCCTAAAAAATATTGGGGTAAATGGGGGCATGTTCTGGGACCAGCCAAAACCCAAACACAAACAACTAAAAACCAATAATAATATCGTAAATTGGGGCATCGGATAGTGAGGGAGACCTGTATTAATAAGTTTATTATGTAATACTTCGATATTTCTGGCAATTTTCCTCTGATGTTCAGGTAGTTGGTAGAGTAGTTCTGCATAGTTGTGGTTTGACCTCGACGTTTCAACTTGTTCAAAAGTCATCTTCAGGAGAAGGAGTGACGAGCGATGAAGAGGGGGTCATATTTATAGGGGTTAAGTTGATCTGGTAGGAGAGGTGGGAGGAGCTACTTCTAGCTCAGTGGGTCCTGATTGGTTGCGTGCTGGCGCAGGGCGATACATTGGCTCTGTCTTGTTGTTGGTTGACTAGCGGGGCCCGCGCTGCTATCCTCCGAGGTGGAGGTGGTGGGAGGGGCATGAGGGGGATTCGGATCAGTTAGTGAGGGACATGGTGCTCCCGCGGAAGGGATATGTTTTTTCATAGGTGGGAGTCATGTGTTTGATTATTAATGGTGAGTCTCAGAGAAAAGATATGTAGGGCTTCGATAATAGTGAGTCGTCTAGTGTCATTCTCTTTATCAATAACAGTAGTATGTTTTTCAAGGTCAGGGCAGCTCAGGTCTTGTTGGTGTAGGTTTTTGTAGTGTTCTTTGTATGCTCCCGGTTGAAGGTGTAGAGTTAGCCGATGAGATAGATGGGTTTGTTTCATACCAATGTATGTTTGACCTCCACCGTTGGCTTGGCAGCGTTGAGCATACCGCTTCTGGTCTTGAACGCAGCTTGTGTTTTGGCTGCGTGGAGCCTATCTCTCTGACCAAAGACCAGATTGCTCTGAAAGTGTTTGGTGCTTTGGTCAAGGTGGCTAAGGTAGTGTCTCTTTTTGCTGCTTTCCCAGAATTGGTGGTGTCGACGGTAAGAAGGGCTATTGCTTTGTGCTGACTTCTTGGCGGGTGGTAGTAGCCATCTCGCTGGGGTGGGGGATGTTCCGGACAAGAAGGGCGTGTTGATCTAATGGGGAGTTGTGTATTTGTTGTTCGGAAACTGCTTACTATTTCCCTCTCCTGTATAGAAGTCATGTCCCTGTGGCAGGAGATTGTACTTCTTCTTAATTTGGGTGACTGAAACTGGTTTGAGGTGGCGTAGAATGTAGTATCAGTTTGTTGATCTTTTATCTGGCTTCCTTGCTAGATCCCATATGTGGACCAGGGATGAAGAGTGAGTCTCTTGGTGCAGGATATTTCGAAGGTGGTGAGCATTATTCACCCTCTTCTTTTGTCCCGTTGTTGAGATCCAGAAGGCTTATTTTACAAACATGGTGGTGGGTGGAATAACAGATGCGTGGAGAGGTCCTTTTCGCATATGCAGTTGGTATGTGAATGGTAACCTAGTTACTGTGGTAGGTGTGTTTGTTGCACTAATTTTTCTGCATGCTGGAGCGGTGGTATTAGTCATAGTGGTGTCAATAGATAATTTTCCTGTTGGCATGGTGGTTGATCTTGACGTGGGCGGGCTATATCGTGCCGCTGGTCTTGATAGGCAGCCAGAGCAAGTGATTGTAGGCAAATCTGGAGAGGTGGAGTTGCTAAAATTTGAGATATTGGTTGCTGCTGAGGTTCTTGATGTTGAGCTATTGATGGTAGGTGGCGTGGCACATGTTAACAAAGGTATTGCTAAAGTTGGTCGGACTGTAGGGATTGTGCTGAGTGGTTTGGCTTGACAGTTTCAGTAATGGGATGGTGCAGTTAATGGTCTGGTGGCTCAAGATGGTGGTGTGACAAGTTGCTTATGGGGAGAGCTTGGCATTACAAGTTGTTGATGTGAAAGGTTAGGAGTGTTTTGGGGGTCATTGGGGATTGTAGGGTAGGAGATGCAGTAAATGCTGTGAGTGTTATGGTGGGGTTGGTTAGGCGTTGGCTATGGGAGAGCTGGATAGGAGGAGTTGGAATAATGGGGGAGGATGGGATAGGGTCAGGCTGCAGAAATTGATAATATTTGTTTGGTCCAGTGCGAGCAGTTTGAGTTTGGAGGTTGTAAGTTTTTTTTTTAATTAGGAGCAGTGGATACGTTTTTCTATTTAGTGTCATTAGGGTTATGTTGAGGTCAGTTTCAATACTAATTTCTGTTTGAGAGCTTTGGTTAGCTTAGGTTTGGTGCCTAATAGTTTATAGCGACGGATGTGGCGCCACGGTTGCGGTAAACTCTGGCTTCGCCATGGTAATCTACAATGACTTGATACCAGTCTGGGATTTGAGTACTGATAAAAAGGTCCCGAATATCATGGCATTAGCTTATTTCTTACAGATAATTCGATGACCATAAACATGTTTCTCTGGTGTATATGGACTCTCTGAGAGGGGGCTTGTGCTGCTGTAGCTCTTGGTAGCATTTGAGGTGATGGAGACTATTTTTGAGATGTTAGAGAGTTCCGTCTGGTCGTGTCACATGGCTGGTGTTGGTGGCAAGGTGACATTGTGGTATCAACAGGGGAGATTCTCCGAAAACGCATTCATGTGGTGTTGAGCCTTCTTCTCATGGACATGCATTCATGCCCAACTGTATGATCTTTACCTGGGTTGGTTAGTCGTCTGTGTTTAGGGCTACTAGTCTTGTACGGAGCTGGATAGCTAGGCTTTGGAGGCTGCGCTCACATACTGAGTTATCTTTAGGACAGTAGGGAGATGAGTGGAGGATTTTATACCCAAATACCCTGGACAATTGCTTCCATGCTTGACCTGAGAACTCAGACGTATTGTCTGAGTGGATGGTTTGTGGGAGCCTAAAGTATGGAAATACGTGCTATTGTGAGTTTCAAGTATGTGTCAACAAAGGTAATAACATACTTCTTGGTGGATTTGAATGGAATTGGACCCATAACATCACCGGTTACACGCCTACCATATGATCTATCGACTATTTCCGATTGGAGCAGACAGAATTTTTTTATTCTCAATAATTCCAAACCCAATTTCTCCATCTATCTACCCATAAAAATGTTCCACACAACTGTTCCTTATTCTTCAACAATACACAAATCAACCCTTCAACGCCTTTCAATTTTTTGGTGTTTCTTTTTCTCCTGACCTTTCTTGGAAATATCATATTACCACCCTTGGTAAAATAGCTTCCCAAAACTAAGGTGTACTCAACCATCTCTGTGGGCTCTTCACCCCTGCATAGCTTCTTGCTCTGTACAAGAGGACAGTGCGCCTATGTAACAAGTATTGTTCGCATCTTGGGAGGTTCCACCCATACCTCACTTCTCGAAAGGGTAGAGTCAAATGCATTTTGTCTCATCAATTCACCTCCTCATACAAATTCCCTATAATATCTCTCTACATGTCGCAGTGTTGCATCTCTCTCACTCTTCTACCACTAATACAATAATCAATGTTCTTCAGAGTTTTCTCAGTGTACACTGCCTCCCTTATAGGAGTAGGGGGCAGCCTCCTTTCAACTCATTCCAATCCCTATTCTGCCCAACTATCTAACCCAAGAGTGAGCCAATTTTCCCAGTCTTTCTTCTACTCAACAAGTAAGCTCTGGAACTCTCTCACTCAATCTGTCCTTCCCTCATTCTATGAATTAAACTGTTTCACTCTCCGTGTGCCCATACATTTTGACTCACTTGCAATGAATTTTGCTCTCTTTCATTCGTTAAATTCTGGTGGAGACACTTGTTACAGGCAGCTATGCTTTGTGTGTCCTTCATAAACATAGAAAAATAACTGTTTTTTTTTTAAGATTGCATATTGATGAATCAAGTCATATATCTATCTGAAAATGCATAGCAAGGGTCGGGAAATTGAAAACAGACAATACAAAGTAATTTGATGCTCGAGTTAATTATTAATCAATTATCGTTCTCAACATCAATCAACCCCAAAATAAATAAATGGAAGTAGTTGATCCTCTTGGGATCCGAACTCAGGACACTAGATACATAATATTAACGCCCCTACCATTACACCAACATGACAGTTAAAGGTTCAGTACATCTATCTATCTATCTATCTCTCTATTGCCTGACGCCGCGATCCCCGAAGGGGTGGCCACAAACGAACCGCCCCCATGCACCTCTGTCCCCAGTCAGTTGACGCCCCTCCTTCCAACCAGTACCGCCTTCCTCCATATACTTCCTCACTCCATCCTTCCACCTCTCTTTCGGTTTACCTCTCCCTCTCTGACCTTCCACCTCGCTCTTGTACACCCTCTAAGTCATTCTCTCGCTTCCCATACGTTTCTTATGGCCGAACTATCTGAAGGTGTTCCTTTTCACACTTTCCAACACATCTACCTCCACACCACACCTACTTCTTACTTCCTCATTCGTCTGTCTATCCCTCCATGTAACTCCACATGCACTTCTCAAGTAACTCATTTCCACCCCTCTTACTCTTGGTCTGAGTCTCTCCACCAACGTCAATGCTTCGCTTCCGTAAGTCAGTGTCGGGATTACCACACTGTCATGCAAGGACTTCTTCACTTCCATACTGACCACCCTATTTCTTGTTACTGCTTTCAGCATTCCTACAACCCTCTTCCCTTGTTGCACCCTCTCCCGCACTTCTTCATCCATAATCCCATCTTTACACTTCCCAGATACTTAGATGAGCTGACAATCTCCATAGCCTGACCGTTCAACTTCACCGCGCACTCTGTGGCTTCACCCCTTTCGAAGACCATAACCTTGCTCTTCCCCGCATTTACCTTCAGATTCCTTTTTTTGCACACTGTTCCAAACATATTTACCAAACCCTGCAACTCCCATTCATTATTGCTTATCAGAACTGTATCATCAGCAAACAGCAGTACAGCTAGCCTTCACTCATTTCCCTCCCTTATCAGCAATACACAAACATCCACTGCTCTTCCTAGTATTTCTTTCATGACTCCATCCATATATACAGTAAACAACCATGGGGACATCCCACACCCCTGCTTCAACCCAAAATTCAGATCAAAGAACTCACTCTGCTCATTCTCCACACGTACTGCCACCTTTGCACCCTCATACATGCTCTTCACTGTTTTCAGCAACTTGCCATCTACTCTGTATATTTTAAGTACTTTCCACATACATTCTCTATTCACTCTGTCATAGGTCTTCTCCAAGTCCATAGAGGCAACATACAGCTTTTGTTGCTTCTCCAGATTCTTCTCCATAACACATTTCAGTACATGACCACCACTAATATCTATATATGAATACTGGATATCAATGTTTTCATGTAATGGGCCCAACTGCACCATGCATAGGTTAATGTTAATGTGTGAGAGAAAATATCAATAAATTGGGTTCAGATCTCATTGGTAACGACCTAGCAATGAACTATTCCTGAACCTATACAAATTAATTAATGTTCGTTCTTAACATCAATCACATCCATATTATTATTAATATTGTTATTATTATTATTATTATTATATATATATATATATACTGTATATACACACACAGCTGTATATATATATATATATATACTGTATATATATGAAATAACGAGTAGAGAGGGTGGAAACACAACACCACCAAGAACCAAGATTACCACCCTTGCCACCACACCCCCGAGGAAAGAAGTCCCAAGTGCCACACCACCAGAATACGCCCGAGTCATCTCCATCACGCCCGAACTTCCCCCAACACCAGGAAAGGACATCATAGTCACCATCAGGAATCCAGGCAGTGACATGAACTTGAAGGACCGGAAGGAAGGGAAAGCAAGCAAGACTTTGCATAAGTCATACACCACCACGCACCCTTCTTGCTCCAAGCCTCACCACCGCCGTGACAGGGTAAAGCAGAGAGGCTACCCCAGCAGCCCCAGGCCCATCTCCACATCCACCCTTCTTGCACTGAGAAGGAGAACCTGGAGTAACGCCGTCATCGGTAAGAGTATGCCAGACAAATAAATATCTACACAGTTGGAAACTCTTAAAAACACACTTCACTGGAATGTTTTTTAAGAGCTGGAAGATTTGGGCTAATACTAAGCAAACTATTACACTGGTAAATAAAGGTTTGCTTAGGATTTTTAGATCTTGGCTCTACAAAGGAATTATTATTAAATCACTATGTTGGCCACTCAATATTAATACTTCGCCTCGATCATCAGGAATTACTGTCAATAGAGATAGCTGTACTGACGTGCACTTTAGTGGTAGTAAACAAAGCCCCAGTAAGACTTGTTAAAACTTAACGCATGTCGCACTGCCAATTGGCTTCTTTCTAAGTTCGGGCTCGCGAAATACCGTAGCACTGGCATAACGGCACTTTGCATAGTCCTTACGATATGCTGTCCCAGGCACTGGCAATAAGACACGTATGCGTAAAAAGCCCAAATAAAACCAATCCAAAGTCCCTGAAAGACTCTTATAATGGTCAGGACAGTTAAGAAAAGATGCATACTAACCCTCTTACGTTAATCCGACGATACGATATGTACAGTATAGCACTGGCAGAACAGACTCGTATTCATTTAAGACCCCAAACTCAAGAGAACTGTAAGGTTCTTAGTTAACGACTTTTATAAAGGTCAGCATAGTTGAGAGAGACAATATAACACCGGTACAACTTCTCCTCACGTTAATCCGACGATATGTTACGTATATCACTGGTAGAACGTAACATATTCATTTAAGACCCCAAAACCAAGAGTTCTACAACATCTTCCATCCTGCTGTCATC
This sequence comes from Paralithodes platypus, assembly GCA_032716605.1. Lineage (NCBI taxonomy): Eukaryota > Metazoa > Arthropoda > Malacostraca > Decapoda > Lithodidae > Paralithodes > Paralithodes platypus. The sequence goes on from CM064549.1 coordinate 23,508,288, forward strand.
ACCACACAGCAGGACCACCAGCACGGCAAAGAACCTCGTCGGAAGTGCAACATCACCGGAAGTGCTTAGTGTCAACACCGGAAGTGCATAGTGTCATCCCCCTGGAACTTATTGTGGATCCTCGATCGTACAAGGAAACTTGTGTATATACCTATCCATGTCTGACTGTGACTCTGTATAGTATCATAGTTACATTAAATAAGATACTCTATGTTTGTCATCATCATCATCGTCATCAAATCTGACGCCCCACTTCTAGAGGAAGCGCCCCAAAAGGGATGGCCATGGCAGAAACTGCCTCCAGGCTCCCAGACTGACCCACTCCACAGTGCCATTTCCACTAAGTGGATTATGACTATGAACACTGAAGGAGCAGACCCAGATCAGTCCCTCACCCGGAAGGCAGTTCCACCACTGTTTTGCTATTTTATTTACCCCAGTGGGGCCCTGGCTGGAAGCATACCAAGCACAGGAAGTTTCTGAAGATAGGAACCAGTGGTCCACTGCTCCAGAGGCTGATTGCACCACCAAAGTGGCGGGCGGTGGAGTCACCGCATCCCTACGCCTATGTTTGTACTCTGTATTATATTTATCCTCTATTACTTTTGTGCATGTGTTCATGTGGTTTCAACTTGTGTAGTCGAGTAAGAACCTAACTAAATAGTCCAGTTAACCCCAGCAAAAATATGGCATAACAATATATATATATATACAGGGAGTCCCAGGAGGAAAGGGCATAACTTTGGGAAATAATAGAACAAGGTATTCTAAGCATAAAATGATCAATAACAAAAAGTACAAATCTCAACCGTTATAAAGATATTGAAGGTTTAAGTTAGTGTCCTCCCCCGCATCACATTAATGGACTCTCCCATGTCAAATAATTTTTAACTGGTCCAAAGTGAGCTAATATGTCTATAATCATTTTGCAACTTACAGAATTATAGTATCTTTATAATAACATGGTAAAATAAGTGCAGAAAGATGGAGGTGTGGTAGGCACTAGGACAGCTAGGCCAGCCTTATGGGGAAATTCTGAAGAAAATACCATTTTCAACATGCAATATCTCGATACCGGTCGAGATTTGGAATATTTTTTATAGAAGATTTTAGGCTTAGAATACTTTGTTCTATCATTTCCCAAACTTATGCCCTTTCCTCCTGGGACACCCTGTATATATATATATATATATATATATATATATAAAGTATATCTTACAAATAGACTAGAGCTACAACATTTTTGTATACTCCCAGCTGGACTTGAAACACCGACAGTCAAGATGAATGTCTATGCTTTAATTTATCACAAAGTGATAAAGGATGCCTAATCTGTTCTTATTTATGTTCAGGAGAACGGAAATCCTTCATGGAGAAAGTATTTAAGACACATGTCTTAGGATCCATATTCCAGGACACTTGTCCTGAATGTCGATGGTGGTTCAAGCCCGGCTGAGAGTATACAAACATTCAGTGGTGGGCACAGCTAACCGAAAAAATAGCTGAGATAACCGCTAATCAGTTATACTTAAAACGTTAGCTTCGATAACGCTAATTCGCTAAATTGCTGAAGAAAGTAGTGGAAGCTAACGATAACAGTTAACAGCTAACTTTTATCATATGAATTTAGCACTGGTTTGATTGTTTCCCTCTCAAACCCTTAAACACAGACCTAGAAAGCTAAAACTATAATATGCTGTAGGTTGTAGTTGTAGCTTATTGCTTAGACACAGCTTTCTAAAACATACGCTAAAAGTATCATAGAATGCCAAGATCAGATGATTAATGAATGTGCATGTGCATCCTGTTGTACATAAATAATGATATGAACAAATGAAATAAGCATTATCTTACAATCAAATGTATTTGCATACATTAATACAAGACTGTTCAGAATTACTACATGGTAATGGGTGGTGATGGGCTGGTCTATCAGAGTGAGAACTGAGCGATCTCTGCCATACCCATAGCTTACTCTGACTGTTCCTTTTACTTATATATTTTCTAGATCTCAAGTGACGGCGTCTCTTGCGTGGATTGACTTCCTAATCTACCAAGATTGGAAGCCAAAGCGTCACATCTTTCCTTTGCCCTTCAACTTTCTCTTCATAATTGCTGAGGGGCACAGGGCCCTGGGTGGGGCTTTGGTTTCCCCGTCGTTTCCGCGCCCTCTTCAGCTCCCCGCCATGGAGTGGCTTCGGTCACCCAGGCTTTATTGTGGTCGGCAGGGAGGGTTCTGTGGGGGCGCTCGGTTATGGCCTTGGCCTTGCTCGGGGCCTTGGGGCTGTTCGGCCAGGCAGCTTGGGGAAAAACAACAACAACAACAACAACTACTTGGTATTACTACATACCAAAATCTAATATAATATATTAATTTCATGGCTATGAAAATACTGGAATGTGAGCCAAGTCCTGCTGGCCTCAGTGTGATATGAAGCAGATGCCTGGATGATCATATATTGAGATCCATGGTGATTCAGTCATGGGAGGGTACGGAAGTATGGCAAAGCTCAATGGATCACCTGTTTTAATGGGTAGAACATAATATAGCAAAAGATATATGAAAAACTGACTTTTATAAAGCTATTGACGAAATATACAAAATAAAGAAAAGACAGAAATGAAGGAAAAAATATATATTTGTAAGCGAAATATAAGATAAATTACCAGTATATTAATGTTATTAGAAAACAAATGTTAATAAGGAAGAGCAATATACAAAGAATAAGCTGTGCTTGAAGAATACCGAATGCTAAAACGGACTGACATCCCAGAGCAGTGTAAGAAACAACGCATAATAAAGGCTTACAAGACAAAAGGGGAGAGAGAGAGAGAGTTGGATGAAATAATCAAAGAAAATATTTTCCCGAAATTATTATCTAATATCTTATTAATAGGTCTATATTGTTAAATTATCGGCATGAGGTTTACCGGCCTTATATGCAAGATTACAAAGGTGGCTGAAAGAACGAATGCGAAATGATAAGGTATACCTATAGTACCGTTTTTTTCTGTATGATTACTCTACAAAATTAACTAAGATTATCATATTTCGGATATTATATATATACTGTATACACTGCATATACTGTATATATATATTTGTTATGTATTCCCAACCGGACACGAACCTCCGACAGTTAGGGCGAGTGTCCAAGCTTTAATTCACTGCACCACGGTGTGGATTAAAACTTGGACACTAATCCTGACTGTCGGAGGTTCGAATCCGACTAGGAGTATATACAAATTTAGTAGCTCACCCGTATTTGTGAGATATCTATCTATCTATGTATTGCCGGACACCTTACTCCCCTTAACTCCCAACCAGCGGGCATGTTTGTTTACATCACCATAGTACTGGGCGGTTATATTTACCTAAAAAGAGCTGCATTCCATGTTCTTTTTCATGCATAAGCAAGAGCCAGAACGTAATACAATTATATATCCGTGTCAGGGCGATAATAGAGCTTTCCAATGACACCTGAATCATCCTTGTACGACCACAGGTTCTCTTGCAACGATCTTGTAACCGGAGGTGTAAATACCTTAAAATGTGGTATTTTTCCTGGTTTTATCCATGTTGAGAGAGGTAGGGTGGTGGTGGTGGTGAGATACAATATGTGTCAGTGACAGCCACATGGTGGTGGCGAGCGGTCCTAGCCTCCCTATAATCCCCCCAATGCTCGGTTTCTCTCTCATAGCTCATAATGTCCTCAAAGTGGCACCCGTCATAATTATGATGGGCGCCGTCATATGACAGTCAAAGTCGGTTGAGGGTTAATGGAGGTGGCCATAGACGAAATGCCCTCAAGCGATATTAATGACTCATGTTTGGCTGGATGAGAATCAAAATTAATGAATTCTCTATAACACAAGTTGAGTTGTATGGGAAAACTTGTAAACATTCCTGTTTTGTATCCTGGAATATGGATCCTGCGACTTGTGCATCAATTGAAATACATTCTTCGTGTAGGATTTCTCTTCTTCAAATAAAGAGGAAAAGGTTATATTTTCTTTATAACACTGTGGTATAGTGGATTAAAGTTTGGACACTTATCCTGACTGTAGGAAGTTCGAGTCAGGCCGGGTGTATATAAACATATATACAGAGTGTCCCAGGAGGAAAGGGCATAATTTTAGGAAATGATAAAACAAAATATTCTAAGCCTAAAATGTTCTATAACAAAAAGTCCAAATCTCAACCGGTATAGAGATATTGCATTTTGAAAATGGTATTTTCTTCAGTATTTCTCCATAAGGCTGGCCTACCTGTCCTACTGCCTACTACACCCCATCTTTCTGGAATTATTTGACCATGTTATTTTAAAGATACTATAATTCTGTTAGTTGCAAAATGATTATAGACATATTAGCTCACTTTGGAGTAGTTGGAAACTATTTGACATGGAAGAGTCCATTACAGTGATGCGGGGGAGGATACTACATAAAACCTTCAATATATATTTTAACGATGAAAATTTTTACTTTTTGTTATAGAATATGTTATGCTTAGAATACCTTGTTCTATCATTTCCCAAAGTTATGCCCTTTCCTCCTGGGACACCCTGTATACTGTATATACAGTATATATTATATATATATATATATATATATATATATATATATATATATATATATATATATATATATATATATATACTGTATATATATATATATATATATATATATATATACTGTATACATATATATATATATATATATATATATATATATATATATATGTATATATATATATATATATATATATATATATATAGGCTGGTATATATATATATATATTATATATAAAGTTATGTTACCCTATAGAACTTCTACTCAAACTTGAAGGTAAAGCTGTAAATATAATTCATAGAAAAATAGAGAAGAATGAAAAGGAAGTAAATAACAACAAGGAGAGATAAATCAGTGTACCCAACTCAAATAAGGCCTACGATCAACAAGTGTCTCATGAAAACTGGTATAACCATAACAAGTCAGGATATGCCAGAGTTAAACTTGCCACCTACATATAACCAGTTTATTGCTTCACTCCACAATGCTCAAAATAAATATATCCCTAAAAGAAGATTTAGATCGACGCAGAACCAACCAAAATGGATGACTAATAAGCTAATAGATCTTATAGGAAAAAAGAAAGGAATATATCGAAAAATAAAGAAAGGTGAAAATCATTTACATATATACTATCAGACTCTATCAAGACAGGTCAAAAAGGAAATCAGGAAAGCAAAAATAAATTATGAAATAAGGATAGCCAGCGACTCAAAAATAACCCTAAAGCTTTTTACCAACTATATAAATCTAAAGTTAGAGATGTTATAGGCCCCCTAAAAACTTCAATAGGAGAAATAACAGAAAATGATTTAGAAATGTGCAGTACATTAAATAGTCAGTTTCTTTCCGTTTTCACTAATGAAAATTTGGCACAGATTCCAAAAGTCAATATGGTATATAGTGATAGTATAGAAAATATGTTAAGTACAGTTAGTATAAGTAGAAATGATGTGCTTAAGGAAATTGACAGACTGAAACCTCAAAAATCGCCTGGTCCTGACGAGGTATATGCTAGAGTATTAAAAGAATGCAGAGATGAGTTAAGTAGTCCATTAGCATTTATATTTAACAAGTCATTAGAAACAGGTTTAGTTCCAGAAGCTTGGAAGCTTGCAAATGTAGTTCCGATCTTCAAAAAAGGTGATAAATCGATAGCATCCAATTACCGTCCCATTAGTCTCACATCAATCATAGGAAAGTTGCTAGAGTCCATTATTGCTAGGAAAATTAGAAGCCACTTAGTAAAATTTAACTTAATAAATTCTTCTCAGCATGGATTCACTCAGGGACGTTCTTGCCTTACTAATTTGCTTAGCTTTTTCTCAGAGGTATATGAAGCAGTAGATAGTGACAAGTCATATGATATTATATATTTAGATTTAAGTAAAGCTTTCGACAGAGTCCCTCATGAGAGATTGATGAGAAAGGTTGAGGCACATGGAATAGGAGGGCCGTTGTTGGGATGGATTAGGTCATGCCTAATTGGTAGGAAACAGAGAGTCAGCATAAATGGTACCAAGTCAGAGTGGGGAGCAGTCAAAAGTGGTGTCCCCCAGGGATCGGTATTAGGTCCCCTGTTGTTTCTTATATACATAAATGACCTAGATTTAGGTATAACTAGTAGGATAAGTAAATTCGCAGACGATACTAAAATGGGGAGATCAATTGATTCAGATAGCGATATAGAGTGCCTCCAAAGGGATCTAGATACCTTACATGAATGGTCAGTAAATTGGCAGATGAAGTTTAACATTGACAAATGCAAGGTATTAAAGATAGGGAAGATGCAAACAAATGTTAAATATAAACTAGCTAATTTAGAATTAGAAAATTCAGACTGCGAGAAAGATCTAGGTGTGTTTGTTAGCAATGATTTGAAGCCTAGAAAACAGTGTATAAGCGTTCGTAATAAGGCAAACAGGATTCTCGGGTTCATCTCTAGGAGTGTGAGTAACAGAACTGCTGATGTTATCTTAAAACTTTACTTGTCATTAGTGAGACCCCATATGGATTATGCTGTCCAATGTTGGTGTCCTTATTACAGAATGGACATAGATTCATTGGAGAGAATTCAGCGTAGAATGACAAAAATTATCCATAATATTAGAAATTTTCCGTATGAAGAAAGGTTGAAGAAATTAGGTTTACATTCGTTAGAGAGACGCAGAGTTAGAGGGGATATGATAGAGGTGTTCAAGTGGGTTAGTGGGATTAACAAAGGGGACATGACAAATGTACTAAAGCTCAGTGATAGCGAAAGAACTCGTACCAATGGTTTCAAATTAGATAAATTTCGTTTCAGAAAAGATATAGGCAAATATTGGTTTGGTAACAGAGTTGTAGATGGGTGGAATAGGCTACCAAGTGATATAGTGGGATCAAGAACGATAGGGAGCTTTAAGAAAAAATTGGATAAGCATATGGACGAGAAGGGTTGGGTGTGAAGGGGGATCAGCCGGGTTGGGCCAATCAGCGCTCTGCAGACCCCCGTAATCCTGCGTTAATCTCTAACCAGTTTGGTAAGATGATCCTCAGGGTATTAGAGTGTTGAGCCTATAATTGGGCTTTGTAATTGGGGTTGTGTGGGACAGGGATCTGCCTTGCTTAGGCCAATCGGCTTTCTGCAGACTCCCATTTTCTTATGTTCTTATGTTAACAATATCCTCTGGAGAAAAATAGGTGAAATTACAAAAGGTAAACAAAGAAAGACCATTAACAAGGACAGTGTGATATACAACATTCCATGTAACGGTTGTGAAAAGGAGTATATAGGAGAAACAAGGCGAGGTTTAAAGAACATGGATAACCGAACATACGAAAGATGTACTAAAACGCAAAAATCAAACTCTCTGGTGCTACATATTGATAATAATAATCATCTACCCAAATTTGAAGCAGTTAGATAACTAAGGATAGGGTTAGCTAAACGAATGAGGAAATATTTAGAGGCTGTGTATATTACCCAAAACGACGTAACCAACCATGTGAGGGTTTTGTACAAATGGTCGGTTTACCGCCGCTTAGACTATATAGCTCTTGTTATGTAATCCAGAATTAATATTGATTATATAAGGCAGATTAAGATAATATTTTTAGTTTCCCCCTTATTTGCTTGCTTCTCGAAAGTTCTAGACCTGTCAGGATTCAGTCTGTCTCTCCCAGCCTTACGTCATTACATTCACGAGAGCAGTAGAAAATTCTAGTATTTCTGGTGGGATATATATACCCCCTGCGTCCTTGCAGTTTCGACTCCAGACTCTTAGACCAGCTGACGACCATGCCTGTTCTCTCTCTGTACATAGTGATTATTATAACTTGTGAAGTGCTATATCTCTCCAGGCTACTTTCAAACGATTTTAAGCAACCTGCAAGCTGATTCCCGTGGTTTGAGTGTTGAGTATATAAGTGTGTCCTATAGTATAACCTATTATTGATATTGTGTGATCAGTTAATAATTAATTATCATTGAGTTTTCTGTAAATTCATATTATTTTGGTATGTCCTTTTGATTACATGTATTGATGTTATAAATGTAAAGAATTAATAAATTTATGATTAGTTTCCAAGTTTGTGATTTTGATCAGATTAATTTAGTTACCCCTTATTTATTGTATTTAAAGGAGAAATATTTTCTCAAGTTATACTTTAGTGTTTATTTCACATTTAAATAGTGGTATTACTTACTGGTATTGCTTTTGTTTGTATTGTGTGCATTTCCTCAAATTATTAAACATATATTAACCATTTCCAGTGATCTTGAGAAAATATTAATTCTTTTGTGATTTAACTAGTTTTACCTTGACTTACTTCAGTAAAGGTATATAGTTATTTATTTTGTTAACTTGTACAGTTTCTGATAATTATCTTAGTGCATTATATATTCGTATTTCTCGTCCTGAAGAGACTGTTTTTATTTGTTACAACATAATACTTATTTTAATTAAAGTAAGAATTTTTATGATAGTTTTCTTGAACCTGGATATTTGGGAGAGGGTTTTGTCATTAGTTTTGAATTTCATGTTTGGCCTATTGTTTGTGTCATTTCACCTCGCCCAGAAACATAACACTCTGAAGTCAAAGGCAGGAGAAATTGGATAGTTTGTCCCTTTTGTTATCGGTGATGTTGTTTTCCTTACATTCAACTATTCAAGTTTATTAAGTTTAGGTAGTACATCTAGAGATCCAAATGCTTTAATCACAAACCTTTCCTGATCCTAATAGTGAAAACATAAATACAAGTCCTTTACCGGTACCGAAAGGGATAAGCGGGTAATTGGCGAGATTTAAGGATATCCCCTCCCGTCGATGCAGAGAGTAGGCTAATGAGATCATTGTTGTATTTCAAGATTAAAAATATCGCCATCCAGATAGCAAGACTGCTCTAGGATGCCAACAATGAATTTCTAGACCTTGTATATGCCAGACCTTGTACTGTTCAAAACTTCTTGCCCCACATGGCACCAACTGAATTATGACACGACGACTGAAGGCAACTTTGTCCAACGTGTTTCTCGACCCACCGGGTATGAAATTGTTGAACAAATAAACTTCGCTGGGCTGTGCGATATAAACTCGTGAGGACTGTGTTAGCATCAAGCTCAGTGAACTACAAATCGAAGTTGTAACACCTAGTGTCTGGAAGAATAAAATGTATCCCAACAATATTTCATATAACACCTTTCCCATGTGTAACTTACTAATTTCCATCGGTAAATATTTAATATCTTTATAAATCATTTATGTCTGAAACAAAGAAAGTAATTTTCCTATAAACAAAATAGAAATATTAAATACATATTATATAGTATATGGTATATATATATATACTGTATATATATTATAGATTATACATAATACTAAATGCTTTGGATGAGAGCTGGTCCTATCCAGAGTGAGGTTTGGCACCCTCTACCCAACTTTAACCGTTTCTGTCTGTCTCTTTTACTGTCCTACTTTTCCTTCTTGCGGCAGGCTAGGAATCCTCGTCCCCTTGTAAAATTCACCTACTCGACGAAACAGAGAAAGGGACGAGGGAACGCGAAAGTGGTACCGGACCCTAAGACTTGGAACTTTAAATGTTGTTTCTGTTCGGGCTGTCTCGAGTCAGCCACCCCCAGCTAAGGGGTATGTGCCTGAGGATATACATACAAACATATACGAAAAAATGCCTCATATAAGTAAGAAAACACTTACATAATAATGATACCAAGTTAATTGCATATGTACAGTATGTCTGAAAAATATTAAGAAATGTTAATATAAACAAAATAGAAATTATAAATCCATATTATATGAATATTATAGCGTATGCATAATAATAAATGCTATAATAAAAGGAATGGCTATTATAAGAAAGCCCCATTCATTACTCCTTCCATTCGTCTATACATTAGGCTACCATAGCGCAGTTGGAATATACAGTATATACATGCTCAGATTAATATGCAGGATTCGAAACTGCATAATAAATCGTAGGCTTGTGCATATTATGTAACTGAGTTGATAGCGTAATGCATAAGTGCGCGGAATTTCGATGTGAGTATCCTAGGTTCGAGTACTTGGAGTGCCACATGTGTTTGTTGATTTAATTAATTGAGTTCAGAGGTGAAGTTGGTTGATGGAAAAAAACATAATAATTAATATATTATATATCCAACCACAGTCTATATTCACTAATATACATACTTTATAATCTACGAATAATATTTATAAAACATATTAACATATTATTAAACATAATAACATATTTTAGAAGTATTACACTTACGATTCACAGCATGACATCCTGCAAAGTACACTGCTGCTAGGTGACAGTGCCTGGAGTTATGTGATGTTGATGTGTTTCAATGTGGTATGACTTGCCCTGGGCAGACATGCTTCCTTAAAGCATTCTTCACACATAGACGAGTCAGTGCCCGAGTCCAACACGAGTGACACTCGTCGATTATCGGCGTTGCTGGAGGCCGATTACTACACGAGTAGTAACCGATCCCGAGTCAACACGAGTGTAACACGAACCCAACACGAGTGGCATAAATTTGAAAAATAACGGTCAAATTCCAGGGTACGAAAACAAAGAGTCGGTACGAGTCAACACGAGTCAACAAGAGTGTAACAAGAGTCAACAAGCGTGTAACAAGAGTCAACAAGAGTGTAACAAGAGTCTCAATGAGTGCTCCCAAGAGTGGCCCCCATTGTGCAGGTGCCGGATTCACCCAAGAGTATAACAAGAGTCAACACGAGTCACAAAGAGTTATGCAGAGTTCAACAAGAGTCAACATGAGTCACGAAGAGTCAACAAGAGTCAACACAAGTCTACACGTATGTCCTCCGCACTCGTGACGGGGACAAATAATTTCATACATGTATGAAATCTTTTGGCCACGTGGCGAGTACCCAGGACACACCCCGATACACGGAGAGTATACACGAGTGTAAGACGAGTCTACACTAGTGTTGCTGAGTATTGACGAGTCATTGCCGAATAGCAAAATTTCATCACTTGTGTTGGATTCGGGCACCGACTCGTCTATGTGTGAACCATGCTTTACATGCAGCCCAGGTGTCTACCCTCTAAACTGCTAGTATCCTTTCGAAAGTTATATATGTTGGGCTGCGAGTATCCTATACATAGACACAAACTTAACAGGTTAATACAAAGCGTGCCAGAGTAAACACAGCTCCCATACTTGGGTGGTGTGTAGTGACACAAAGCAACTCAACATTCGAGAAGACATGAGAGTTCCAACCACAAGTTACCCGGCAGCCATGGAGGAGATAATGTATTGCTGTCCAGCGATGGCCATGACGGGTGAGGTGAAGGAATGAGGACAAACACAGGTGGGGGAAATCAGTAGTGGTTTGGTGGATGACGCACTACTCCTGCAACACCACCGCCACATGTCTGGCTGGAGTACACGTACACATGCATGACGGTGCTTTTCATGCATAGTGTGCACTAACTTTCGCCCCCATGCCAGCCCCAGAGCCCTACACAGCTGCCCAAGCACCCTTCAGTAACACGACGTACGGGGCGAGTGGATGGAGGACGACACACACCACAGCCTCTCATCTCCCCTTCCCTCCTCATCCTTCCACCACAAATCCTTGTCACACTGCATAATGCTACCCTTTCTCCTTCACATACTTCTTCTTTATATCAGGCTGCAATTCCATTCCTATGCCTTCAACACATCCTCCCCTATATTATAATACTCCATAGGTAGCATATGTGCCTCGGAAAAAACATTGTAATGACTCTAATGAAATGCTATAAGCAAATATACGTATAAGCGGAGCTATGTGGATGTGCCGGGTATGTGCCTATGTGGGCTAACCACACAACTTCTGGCCACTGCCACGGGAAAACCTAGTGCGATAAACGTTTCAGGGTAGATACGGACTTCCATTTCAAAGACGTGTTGATGGTATTTTTATTAAATTCCGTAATCCCTATCAAAATCGTCAAAATCTTGTGTAGGTGATATCTCTTTCCATACGAATAAACACATTTTAGAGGCTAGCGGGGTGATTTGCTATGTTCGGCCGGCAGTAGTTATGTGGTCGAGAATCAGTGGTATGTGTTAGGGGGCAGTGGGGGGTTTGTTGTCTGCCTGTTGCTTCGCAGTCTGTTTAAATTTATGTTATCTCGTCTTGTGGTTGTGTGTGTTGACCCGTTGGCGGGTCTCTTAACCCGTACTGTACCGTAGGATACAGTAATAAAAGTCCCCAAGAGTCCCAAGCAATGTGGCCAAAATGGCATGAGAGACCATCTTTCCACCACCAGAGATGAGGCAACACCCTTCAGTGGGTCTCCTATAAGATGAGAAGTGTTGCCATAACAGGAGTAGTGCTCACACGATCGTGGTAACTGGTACGGCCTTGTACAGGCAGTTACAAGAAAAGTACATTACTGATGACTATATCCGTCGCTGGGACAGGGGAGTTACTTATCTACTGACGACTATAGTCGTCGCTGGGATTGGAGGGGTTAAGTGATGTGGTCGTTTGTTGTCTGGCTGACGCACATAATTGTACATGACAGTTAAATTTCCACGATTTTAATCTCCCTCATTTATATTCTCCCGGAAATCATGCAGCAACACCAAGGAGAATTATTGACTTATTGTACTTACATGCCAAAAGGAGTCTAAACAATGATTATCACTAAACACTGGCACTTCCCCTGGTACAATTATCTCAGCACTTCGGTTCTTTTTTTTATCCCACATATAGTTCTCCCCACTTTAAGCTCATCTCGACCCTCCTCATTATTGTTTCTGTTCTTATTTAATTATGCATATAATTGAGTGATTCTATGCAGACTATGAAGAGCCTCGGGGAATATAAAGGATAAAACCTAAATTGACACTTTGATTCTCACAGACCCTTTTTAAGCTCAATAAAATCGTCTAATGCTAGCCAGAATTAAATAAAGTATCAGAGTACACTTAAATAGTTATTTAAGCATACATTTTTAATTTGTTATAATCTCCATACCTCTGGAATAGCGTTCCAAGGCAAGTTCTACTATACTGAATGTAGCCAGCTGCCACCAGTATCAGAGTACAGAGTACACTGTACAGAGTATCAGAGTACACTTAAATAGTTATTTAAGCATACATTTTTAATTTGTTATAATCTCCATACCTCTGGAATAGCGTTCCAAGGCAAGTTCTACTATACTGAATGTAGCCAGCTGCCACCAGTATTAACACTCTCATCTCACAAGCTACAGACCAGGGCCGGATTCATCAAGGAAATTATCACCAAGGTCATCACTAATTCTAAAATGTATCCACTATGCAATTATATTTCTAGATGTCTCTATAATTATATCTTTGTGCAACAATATACTGTAGTGCTGTTATTTCCTTCACCTAAATATTTCCATTTCCCCATCCTCTTTTGGTCATATACAATTGAAATGACGGGGTCCGGCCAACAAATGCCAAATCCCATCAAGCACCTGCTCCTGTCTAAGGGGAATAATCGAAACATTCAGTGCCGCATTGTTACCATAAAAAGCAAAGCACGCATTAACAGATCTCCCCGACCCCAGGCTCAACTTGAACAGTACCACGGGACTAACGCGGTCCAAAACGCGCCGCTCCCCTTTCATCAATCCATACCTGAGCCAGACTTAAATTACAGCGAGGAAATGTTTATGCAAATTCGCCACCAACCCCCTCAATTTCCTTATTTCCAACTTGACCATCAAGAACACAACAACATCAGCCAGGCGAACAAAAGAACAGAATTCTACTTTTCTCCTTCCTCCCAAGTCGCCTCCATACCACACACAAACTACCTGCCTATAGCCAAACCAAGAGTCCTTTTCTCATCACACCAACAAGACGTTCCCAAACCTCAAATCAATACCTGCAGACGGAGAATATGCATACCATCACAAAGATATCCTCCACATAATATTAGCACAAGTAATAACCTCAGGATAAATAAGAAACCTCATAACCCATGCCTTTACTATTCCGAAAAGCCAAACCCGTAATCATAAATAAAAACGGAATATGAACTACTCTTGCCAAGAGTTAGGTAGGCAAAATCGAGTTTTACTTTCGGGTACCTCTCCCTACTAGGGCGAACTTGCTTAATAACTAATCTCGATTCGGTGTAAAACTTCCATAGGGGTATGGCCAGTTATCCCCTTAAAACGAATAAAAACAAGTGACAATGCAATAAACAAACCGAGTGCTTAGTGATCCCGAAGAAGTGCAGTGTGAGAGAGCGAGAGAGAGCGTTGCATCTAGCACAGTGTGTGTAGTTGGACGTCCCCTGGTGCAAACAGGATAAGACAACCAACACAGGTACCACGTGCCCGCCAGATCCTCTCCCAGGCTCCTAGTTCTCTACTCGAAATTTTAAGTGACTCTTGTTTTGTTAAGTGTTATGATGACTACAATAAGGGTTAACAAGATATGTTAGGGTTCACCGTAACTAACGTAATTAAAGAAATTTTCTATTCTCTTCTTCTCCTAGCATTTGTCGCTCGATTTCTAGAGAATAGAACACAACCCTATCCGTGGAATTAATATATATATAATTCTTATCAAGATATAAATAATACATATGTTCGTTCGGGAAATTATGCATGCACCTTATACGTAAATTCCAGTGATCACTTATTCAGATCTTATTGTATGTAGTATTATTAACTGGGTTCGTGATTGCATATATAAGTTGTTCACAGAGTGTTTTACAATTTAGTCTCTTAGTTTGACTATAATTATTATTACGCCTCATGATATAAAATTCAAGTTAAGCACCGTTTGAGTTAATTATAAACTCCTAACGTTCACGTCGCATTGACTTCTCATACGGCGAGAATCTCAGTCACGCATACTGACTATTGTATTTATTTATCCTATTTGTGAATGTATATTCATTATTGTGACTCTTTGAGTTATTTGAGTTTAATCTCCTGTCCATGTTGAATTAACGTAAAAGTTATTCATCCATCATTTAGTATCATATTTTCTATAAACCCTCACTACTGTGCGTATGCCTTTGCAGTAACTTTTATCTACCTTTATCGGCAAGCTACCTCGTGGTGTGGGGTTTGGCATTATTGGTAATGGTGAGGGACTTTACTGTGGTGTGCGAGGGTTCGGAGGAGTCGGGTTGCTTGAAATCCTCGTCCTCCATGGCCCTCTTGTGCGCTCAGGTCCCCTTCATGGTGTAGGGGATGTCCTCTTCCTGCACTGGCCAGTCTGGCCCTGAGTGGCACCACATAGACCCTCTTTCCCCTGTTGAATGAGTCGGGGTCCCTGAGTCCCGTCCTCCACTCTTGCCCTATGGTGTGATGGCACTCCCCCTGTGATAGGGTTGTCTCTGGTATTTCGTCCCTACCAGACTCTGGCTCGGTATAGTTTGTTCGTCCCTACCAGACTCTAGCTCGGTAGTTTTTTCTGGTGTTAGAAGTCCCCCTGGTATCTGAATAGGGTGTTTCCGGGTGGATGGGACTCGATAGCCTTGGCGGGCAACCCATCTAGGGGAATAAACCTTAAACAAATTACCGATGGGCGACACGCCAATCGGTGCCACTTACACATGGCGATCTTTGTAACAGATAACAGATACTTGTTTTGATTATTGTTTTGAGACTAACATATCTGTGTCTACTTATTTTCTGATTATTATAGTGACATTGTATTTATTCAAATGTACTATTTATGATCCTATTTTGTATATTCCTGAAGGTCTATTATTATAGGATTACTTCTATACTTTCCATTATTTGTGTATGATTGATCGCAAAGTTCATCACCATATATGAGACTCTATTCTATTATTATCTGATCTATGATTGTACCCTAGCTGTTAAGGAATAACACGTGTGAACCTCAATTGTGTATTCTGTGTCCAATGAATATGATTGTTGTGTAATTTATAATATTGAAGTGAGTTGTGTACCAGTTGAATATCTACAGTTCCCATCCTTTCCTAAGGTGGAAAAAGGAACTACTATAAAGCACGTTAGATTATAACAGCGCATAACAGCAATATTCCGTAGTGTTATCTCCAATCAAGCGTTAATCAGAGTTACCATCCCATCATAATTACCATTCTCATTCATTTATCACCGCACTACCATCACATTCATCAGCAATATGGTAAGAAATGGAATTATAAACAAAAATAGTAACTGCAATAATGAATACGTTTTACTCCAGAAATATGTCAGTTTCCATCGACTAACAAATATGGTTGTAACTATGTTACTGAATCCATAGAACCTTGGTTAAGCTGCTTGTGTCACTTATGCATTTGCTAACATAAAGAGTAACAGCCCTTTTCCCCTAGCGCTTTGTCAACACTAACTTCCTCGAATTGACAGTCATCTCGCAGACAGACTTTGGCGTATTGTATAGAAACGTTGTCGAGTAAATAAACCTGCTAGACTCTCCCCCTGCCAGCCCTGATGACACCCACCCTCCCTGGACCCTACTAACTCTTTCCCCTTGAGCCTGCCACCTGGAGATAAAGTAGCATTAGCCACCCCTTCTTCCCTTTACATCCCATTTCCTCTTACTTTCCTTGCTAAACCCTTTCCCTTTACTTTCATCCTTCTTCAAACCCTTTTTCTCTCATCATATCGTCATTGTATCCTTAATTAACATACGTCGCTTATTTTTTTCTGAAGACATCGTAGGAAATCACCAAGCCCAGGCCCATCCCCTGATGCAATTCTTTCAGCACTCGGATTTTTGTTATCCCACATATAATTTTCTTCACCTGTAGCCTTTTCCCTGCTTTGTTTTGATAAGTATGGTAATGTTAGTGAGTCATTGGAGTTATTAGATAAGTATAAACGACATCATCCTAGTACTTACGGATTTGATTCATTGTAGAGGTAATAATAACCTAGACCAATGCCGACAAGCGAGCCAAGTAGTTAGTCAGTTAAAATAGGACTTGTTAGACTATCAACCATTCTGGGTTATTAAGTCAGCCACTGTAAGTCAAGAATATCGTCAGGTTGGAGCCCCTTTTCGAGAACTCCAGTTCCTTGAGCAAAGTATCTGTTGCTAATCCTTTTATTAGCTGACTCAGGTTGTTCCGTATGTATGTATGCCTACTCGGTAACTTTATGTTTATCTCATTCGAAAATTATTTAGTTTTGATCACGATTTAAAAATCCCAATTAAGGGGGGATGGTTCACCTTTTGGTCGATTTTTTTAATGTTTTAATTGTTTTTCTAGTGTCCCCCAGAGACCTCCATCAAATGTATAAACGTATCAATTAGATCCCCCTTCTAGATTAATTTGTACATTTTCCGATAGAAAAATGTCCCGGCCGAAGACCGATTCTTCCAAAGTGACAGGCTCACTATCGTTCGTCAGGAAAAAAATCGACACCTATATAGCACGAAACGTCTTAATATTAACAAGGAAATGGGGCGGAAGGTCTTAAAATCGACAAACTAATGGAACTAATGGGCGTGGAAATACAATTTGTATATAACTTATGTCCGCCTTTGTGAACGTATCTATTGGTATTATATATATATATATATATATTTGTCTATGACTGTATCCTTTGCCTATGCAATAGTTGTATCTCTTTTCCCTTCTATCTGTCTCTGTATATCTATCTATTCAGTCATCTCTCTTATGCGTTAATTGTCTATGGCTGCATCTTTTGCCTATGCAATAGTTGTATCACTTTTCCCTTCTATCTGTCTCTGTATATCTATCTATTCAGTCATCTCTCTTATGCGGTAATTGTTTTTGTTTCTCTGCAGTTCATATTAGTTTCTCAGGCAAGCATGGAGGTCTAATTTGTATATAGAATATCTCACAAATACAAGTGAGATAGATGCATAAATGTTTAGACCTCAGCCAGGATTCGAACCGCAGTCGATCAGAATGACATCCTACGCTTTAGCCCAATCAGCCACGGCGTGATAAATGCTTACCAACCTTTCCTTTTATCATACAAATACAGGAATCTTGATATATTTTAATGTTATATCAAATTAATTGCATCTCATATACAACAAACCATGACATAAACTGTATCGTACTTATAATAGTAATGAAAGAGCTAACTGAATAATAATAAACCCGAAACACCACATTATAAAATATGTTAATTTAAACTTAAAATAATAATGAATGCACTGCATACATCAGAGTAATCATAATTTGTTTTATTTAATAAGTTGTAAACTAAAAAAGCTAAAGTTAACGAACAAAAAAATACATGTATATAGTCTTGTCTGTACAAAAGCAAAATTAAATGTTTACATAATGTCAATAAGAATCAATGCAACTGTTTTGTTATAATAGATAAAATATCAATATAACTCTTTCCTGAATATCCATGTTGTCAGTAATGACCTGTCAAATAAAATATAAACTCTGAGGTTAGAAAATATTTGTCCGAAACAAAGAGAAATTTAAAATAATGTAGAGAAACAATGTATCTGAACTTTATCTACTCAAATTAAGCCATCAAATTTTGACAATTTCATTCTGAATAAATATAATTTATCAATATTATCTCAATCATGAAAGTATCACGCTCATATCCAAACCTCAAAATATCAAAGTATATTTTCTGACAGAAAGGATGATCAAAATTGTGGAAGTGATTTTTCACAGCAGAGAAAGGCATTTTTATCAGGAGCACATGGGGATAAATTTTCGGACCGGTCAATTTCAGAACAAAATGCCTTTCTCTGCTGTGAGAAATCACTCTCACAATTGTGATCATCCTTTCATGTTGCATTCCTTTCAAAATTCATTCAGTATCTTTCATGTTTAGTTCGCCTATTTCAAAATTTATTATTACGGTTTCAATAATATTTGTGTAGTTCTTTCATTACTATTATCAGTACGGTACAGTTTCTATGATAATCAAATAATTGTACATAACGTATGAATAGATCATAATATCCTATATTTCTAGAATCTCAATTAGACACCTGATGATGGACGACACGGTACGACACAATTGAAATGCATTCTCCAAGTAGGAAGTCTCTTCTCCTTAATATAAATATGAAAAGGTTAATTTTCCTTTTATTATGCCATGGTGTAGTGGACTCATCCTGACTGTCGGTGATTTGAGTCCGGCTAGGAGTATTATATATATATATATATATATATATATATATATATATATATATATATATATATATATATATATATATATATATATATATATATATATATATATATATATATATATATATATATATATATATATATATATATATATATATATATATATATATATATATATATATTCTCTTTTAAACAGACGAGGTTAAAAGCAATAGCAGTTTCAGCATTCAGGATTTTATTGTTACAGCTTTCAATAGTTCTAACAATTTTCCTCTGGGGTTCAGAGATGAGGTACAAAAGGTTAGCAAAATTCATGGTGGATCCAACGTTTCACAAGTAAACATCTTGCATCTTCAGGGAATGGAGAGGTAATGATTAGAATTGGACAAAGCATCATATTTATACAAAATTCGAGGATCAAGTGGAGGGAGGTGGGCGGAGCTACTGGGTGTGTGGTGGCTGTTCATTGGTGGAAGGCAGTCTATTCGCGAGACGGGCACTAAATCTTATCGGTGGTTGGTTGTTGGCTGTGGGTGGCTGTGATTGGTTGGTGTTGTCAGTTGTGTGCTGAGCATGGAAGCGTAAGGGAGGGGGGCACGGGGCGAGAGGAAGGCAGGGGGCAGCATACCTGTAGCGCTTGCCTGAAGGAAGAATTTGAAGGTCTTGTGTTTGGTTGTTGATGCTGGGGTTGAGTGTTTGGATGTATAGAGCTTCTAAAATAGCTAGTCTTCTGGGGTCTGATTCTTTGTCGAGTATGGTGGTTTGTTTGTCTAGGTCGGCGCGAGTTAGGGCAAGATGGTGGGGGGCTTGATAGTGATCTTTTATAGCACCAGATTGAAGGTGGAGGGTTAGTCGACGGGAAAGGCGAGTCTGTGTCATTCCAACATAGGATACGGGTCCACAGTCCCCAGAGGTGCAAATATGCTGGTATATCACATGATCGTCTTTCGGTTGGTTGGTGGAAATGGGGCGGTTACGGAGGACAAGGTTGGAGGTCTTAGGAGATTTGTAGTAAATAATGAGTTTTATTTTATTGTCAGGGTTGGTGGGGAGGACGTTTTTGTGAATTATTTCTTTCATAATGGATTCGTCTGTTGTGTGGTCGGAAGACATGTAGTTTCTGTAGAAAAATGTAATGTCATTGGCCGGGTTGGTGCTAGGGGGGTCTTGTTTGTACCATTTTTCTAGGTGGTGGTTGATGGCATTGGTGACGTCAGTGTTGGAATACCCATTGTTGACTAGGACCTGGGTGAGCCTTTCCAGTTCATTGTGTGTGTCATTCCAGGTGGTGCAATGGGTGAGGGCTCTCCTGACATAGGCGGCGATGGTGGACTGTAGGTATCGTTTAGGGCATTCACTTTCCCCATTAAGACATTGGCCATTGTTAGTAGGTTTGGTGTACACTGTAGTTTTGAAGCCGTGGTCGTGGAGGGAGACAAGGAGGTCGAGGAAGGGTAGATGTCCATCGGTGGTTTCTTCGTATGTGAAGTTGAGTCCGGAGGCGGCCATGAAGCGCTGCTGGAGGTCCCTGAGTTCGCCCAGGTCCTTCACCCGCACGAAGATATCATCGATGTACCTGCAGTAGACAGTGGGCCGGTGGGCAACCAGGAGTTCCTCTTCGATAGTTCCCATGAAGAAATTGGCGAACAGGACCCCCAGGGGGCTTCCCATCGCTACACCGTCGATTTGCTGGTACATATTCCCGCGGGGGCAGAGGAAAGGGGACTCCTTGGTACATAGTTCCAAGAGCGTCTTCAGGGCCTTCTCCGGGGTGTCCGGGGGGGGCGTATTAGGGCAGTGGTAAACTCGACGTAGGATAAAATCTATGGTCTTGTCAACGGGCACGTTGGTAAACAAACTCTCTACGTCGAGGGAGGCGATGATGTGGTCGTTAGCTGGGGGGGCATCTCGTAGAATTTCTAGGAAGTCATAAGCAGAGTTGAGGTTGTATTGCTGTGGAACAAGAGGGGTGAGGAGTTTGTTCAGGGCCTTGGCAGTCTGGTAGGTAGCAGTAGGGATCTGTGATATGATGGGGCGGAGGGGGATCCCGGGTTTGTGGGTTTTTATAGTACCGTAACCATAACCTGGGGTGAATTCGCCGATGAGTTTCTTCAGGTGTACGCCATCGGCTTTGGCGTTGATAGCAGTGATGGTGGTGTTGGCTTTCCTTTTTATTTCGTCAGTAGGGTTGCGAGTGATCCTTTTGAATTTGTTCTTATCACTAAGAATGTCGTTCATTTTCCGTCGGTATTCTTCTTTTCCGTGTATCACAAGGCAGGAGGCCTTATCAGCTCGTCGGATGATGATGTTGGGGTTCTCTTTTAGTTGTTTAGCGGCTTTAAAGTGGTGTTTGTTGAGGAGCTTGCTTTGGTGGGTTCCCCTGGTTTTGGCGGCTTCTGCTAGTAGGGTGGGTTGTAGGGCTGGGGTGGTGGTGATCTTGCCGTCTTTCTGGAGTCGTAGGATGTCATCCAGTAGGACTTCAATTTCAAGGCGTTTTCGGTGGGGTCCCGGCATGGAAATGTAGTTGCAATTTAAGCCTTTGTTCAGGAGGTCTTCTTGGTCCGGCGTTAGGGTGGTGTTGGTGAGGTTAATATATCCTTTTGTTGGCTTGGGAAGTTTTATGTTTCCACCGTATAGACGGGAGAGTTTTTGGATGGTAGTGTTCTCTGTTTGTCGTCTGTGTTGTTCGTTGAGTTGTTGGAGTTTTTGGTTGATTTCTGTTTTGATGTGGTTAGGGGTGGTTTCTTCTTCATCCCATTTCTGTAGCAGGGCGTCACGTTCATATCGAAGATTGGTGGTGGTTTCTCGTTTCTCAGCTAATTCTTCTCGTATCAGTTCTTCACGAAACTGGCGGGTGCTAGTACGATGTCTGGCATTCTCGTTGTGGAGTTTTATGTTAGTATAGCCAGGTAATAGATTCTCTTTTAAACAGACGAGGTTAAAAGCAATAGCAGTTTCAGCATTCAGGATTTTATTGTTACAGCTTTCAATAGTTCTAACAATTTTCCTCTGGGGTTCAGAGATGAGGTACAAAAGGTTAGCAAAATTCATGGTGGATCCAACGTTTCACAAGTAAACATCTTGCATCTTCAGGGAATGGAACTGCTATTGCTTTTAACCTCGTCTGTTTAAAAGAGAATCTATTACCTGGCTATACTAACATATATATATATATATATATATATATATATATATATATATATATATATATATATATATATACAGTATATATATATATATATATATATATATATATATATATATATATATATATATATATATATATATATATATACTGCATATATATATATATATATATATATATATATATATATATATATATATATATATATATATATATATGTATATATATACAGAATATATAAAACCTAACCTAATCTGGGCACTGGCGCCCCCAGACCCCGCTGGTCTTAGCATTGATATAGAAGATGACAAGATACTAAAAATATGGTAGAAAAGGGAACAAAAATAGATCTCCAATGATTCAAGATGGCCGCCTTTCCCTTATTCAACCCACAAAATGCAATACAATATAATTTAATTTCCGCATGTAATGACATATATAGAAATTATGTAGGAGTCATAAAGACTGTATATATGGTACAAGGATTGAGATATCTCGCACATGTGTTAATTGGAAAAAACTACCACTCGACTCTCTCTTAAACCCCTTTCCCTCTTGTACAATTTTCATCGACAACTCCATACGACTGCCATTAATCATAATTATGAAGTCAAATATATATCGTGCATAATCTCATGACTCGCCGATGGATCTCATACGTCGCCAGAGGTGTCGCGTGACTCGTGTCAAACTTTGGAAAGTTTCAAAGAAACTCTAGACTGGTGATGATGCTCACGATGAAGGTTCATCGTAAGTGTTGGCAACATGTTGCTAAATATATGCCGATGCATCGGCTAATAGTCTTATGTATCGGCGATGGCCTCGCATGGCCTCGCATGAAAAAAAATTACGCCAATTTGTCTCTTCGTCCTACGATTTGCTGAGACATAAGATTAGTTGACAAATCAATCGACAATTAATCAGCAAACAATCTGCAACATATAAGACAGTTATAGCATGACTTGCCAAAAGTATACCCGGGCTTGGTATGCTCAACACGAGGGTGCAAGAGGGTGTTGTCGATATGCACGATTGCGTGAGATTGCCATCGCCGATGCTTGAGACACAAATCGTCGATTCACACAAGAATGTGGTGGTGGTGGTTGTGGTTGTGGTGGTGGTGGTGGTATTAGTGGTGCATGGCCATGGTGATGGTGTATGGTGGTGGTGGTGTATAGCTGTGGTAGTCATGGTTGATTTTTGTGTATAAGGTAGTTGTGGTTGGTAGTTGGCGGAGAGAGTGTGTGGTTGCGGTGGTAGTTCGGTGGAGGTGGTTGTGGTAGTTTGGTGGTGGTCGTGGTTGTGGTATTTGTAGTAGTTTGGTGGTTGTGGTGGCTGGTTAGTAGTGGTGATAGTTTGATGGTAATTGTGGTAGTTTGATGGTGGTTATGTTGGTTGTGATAGTTTGTTCTGGTTGGTTGTGGTTGATTGTTGCGACTCTTGGAGGAGATTGAAGGGAGATACTATGTATGTGCTCGGGGCACAATGCGCCCCTGTATTGAGTACCGTAAACTTACGCAAGTTCAGTCATTGACAGACAATAATGGATAATTTGTTATTAGAACTAAGGCTTTACAGACCATGATTATAAACCACAGGAACTAAAGCTATAATGTGTCTATAAATAAATAAATATATATATATATATATATATATATATATATATATATATATATATATATATACAGTATATATGTATATATATATCTATCTATTGCCTGACGCCGTGATCGCCAAATGGGTGGCCACGAGCGAACTGCCCCCATGCACCTCTGTCCCCAGTCCGTCGACGCCCCTCCTCCCAACAAGCACCGCCTTTATCCATATACTTCCTCACTCCATCCTTCCACCTCTCGTTCGGTCTACTTCTCCCTCTCTGTCCTTCCACCTCGCTCTCGTACACCCTCTTAGTCATTCTCTCGCTTTCCATACGTTCCATATGGCCGAATCATCTCAAGTTGTTCCTTTTCACACTTTCCAGCACATCTACCTCCACACCACACCTCCTTCTTACTTCCTCATTCGTCTTTATCCCTCCATGTAACTCCGCACGCACTTCTTAAGTAACTCATTTCCACCGCTCTCACTCTTAGTCTGAGTCTCTTCTCGAATGTCCATGCTTTGCTTCCACAAGTCAGTGTCGGGATTACCACACTGTCATGCAAGGACTTCTTCACTTTCATACCGACCACCCTATTTCTTGTTACTGCTTTCAACGTTCCTACAACCCTCTTCCTCTGTTGCACCCTCTCCCACACTTCTTCATCCATAGTCCCATATTTACTCAACACACTGCCCAGATACTTAAATGAGCTGACAATCTCCATAGCCTGACCGTTCAATTTCACCTCACACCCTGTGGCTTCGCCCCTCTCGAAGACCATAACCTTGCTCTTCTCCGCATTTATCTTCAGATTCCGTTTTTTGCACACTGATCCAAACACATTTACCAGACCCTGCAACTCCCATTTATTATCGCTCATCAGAACTGTATCATCAGCAAACAGCAGTACAGGTAGCTTCCACTCGTTTCCCTCCCTTATCAGCGATACACCAACATCCACTGCTCTTCCCTGTATCTCTTTCATGACTCCATCCATTCATACAGTAAACAACCACAGAGACATCACACACCTCTGTTTCAACCCAACATTCAGGTCAAAGAACTCGCTCTGCTCATTCTCCACACGTACTGCCGCCTTTGCACCCTCATACATGCTCTTCACTGCTTTCAGCAACTTGCCATCTACTCCGTATATTCTAAGTACTTTCCACATACCTTCTCTATCCACTCTGTCATAGGCCTTCTCCAAGTGCACTCGCTACAGACAGTTCTGCCTTTTGTCTCCCTCACTCACATAGAAAAAACAAATACAGTACATAGATGGGAAAGGAGAGGGAAGGGTTCATAAGCGATAATATATGAAATTATCAGCACTTTTTCATGCATTTTTATTTTTTTTATTTTAAGGATTTGTACTATTTGTTGAGAAGATCGTATATGAAAATTCGAAAGAGAATAGGAGATAGGACAGAGCCCTGAGGAATACCGGAGTTGATAGGATGAGGAAGTGAGCGATGGCCATCCGCAACCGCAGCCATGGAACGGACGGAAACGAAGTTAAAGATAAAGGCACATATGGAAGGATAGAAACCAAAGGAGGGTAGTTTAGAAATTAGAGATTTGTGCCAGATTCTATCGAAGGCATTCGATATGTCTAGCGCAATACAAAAGGTCTCACCGAAGAGTTAGTAAGATATGAAAGAAGATCACCAGTAGAGCGACCCTTAAGGAAGCCGTACTGGAGATCTGAGAGTAGATTATGAGAAGAGAAATGTTGAAGAAATTTGGAAGCAAGAATAGTTTAAAAAACTTTAGAGATACAAGAGATGAGAGCAATTGGACGGTAGATGAGGGGTTGAGAGCGGTCATCTTTCTTTGAGACTGGTTAAATGAGAGCAAAAGAGGAGAGACAGAGACGAAAGAGTTTGCCTAGGCAGGGAGCCAGCACGGAAGCACAGTATTTTAGTACAACAGGAGGAACACCGTCCGGACCTTATGCCTTCTTAGTATTAAGCCCAGAGAGGGTAGAAAGTACATCTTTAGAAGAGATTAGGATATTAGGCATAAGTAGGGGAGACAGGGATGGAGAGGGAGGAATAGCACCGGAATCATCTAAGGGAGGTTCTAGCAAAAGTTTGAACGAAGAGTTCAGCTTTGTCAGAGGAAGAAGTGATGGTTGTGCCATCAGAGTGGAAAAGTGGTGGGAAGGACGAGGAAGAAAAATTGTTGAAGAGGTTTTTGGCTAGATACCAGAAAGCTTGGGAAGAGCTAGAGTTGGATAGTTCAGTGCATTTATTATTGTTTGGCAAGTCGAAGAACAGATTTGGCCAGATTCCGGGCAGAAACATAGGAAGAATTAGATTCTTGAGTTTTAAGGCGTCGGTACTGTTTCAATGCTTCCTCATTGTTGCGGACAGCAGAAGAACAAGCGTGAGTAAACCAAGATTTATTTGCATTAGACTGTGAGAAAGAAAATGGAATGTGTGCTTCCCTGCCCGATAGGATTACCTAAGTAATGCGTTCAGCACTCTCCGAGGGTCCTCGGCCACTGAAGCAGAAATAATTCCATGGTAAATCAAAGAAGTATTGCCGGAGAGCCTCCCAGTCAGCAGCGCCAAAGTGCCACAAGCGCCGCCGGCTAGGAGGATCGGGTGGCCGTACTGGAAAGATAGGACAGGTGACAAAGATAAGTTTGTGGTCGGAGGAGCACAAAGGAGAGAAAAGATCGACAGTATAAGAAGAATGGTTAGATGTTAGAAACAAGTCAAGAATATTGGGCCGATCTCCAAGGTGATCCGGGATACGAGTTGGTTTCTGAACTAACTGCTCTAGGTCATTTAGGATAGAACAGACGTAGGCTTGTTCACCAGGTTGGTCAGTACCGTGAGATGATTGCCGTTGGTGGTGGTGAACGTTAAAATCTCCTAAGATGGAGATTTCTGAGAAAGGAGAAATGGATAGAATGTGTTCCACTGTAAAGTTTAGATAGTCAAAGAATTTGGGAAAGTCGGTAGAGTTAGGGGAAAGATAGACAGAACAGAAATATCTATCTCCTGTATCTTAATATTGACAAACATGGGCGAAAATCTTCAAATTTGAAAACTAATGGGGCTGAACATGAAGTAGAAGGGGATTCAGGAAAAAACAAACAATCCAACTGGCTTCCACTCTTCAGATGTGATTGGACAATTAACCACTGAATCCATTTACATATGTACAATGGCCTCACACAATCTGGCACAATTTTGGAGATAATATTGTGTACTATCCTGAAAATGTACTGTAGACTCTTATAGCTGTCCCCTGTTGCAAGGTATCGCATCATCACAGCCAAACGTAATCCAGGGGTGTGTGCTTTCTTCTTATATGTGTCCTTCTTGGTTATCAGTGGTTCCACTTTCTGAAGGATCTCTTTGAAGAGGGCCTTTTCATTCTCATAAAATTTTTGAAGTCTGCAGGATCCTGTGCTTCCATTTCCTTCGTTAGGTTCTTGTAACACCCAAATTTCTCTCGCCGTAGAAGCCACATCAATACTGACCGCTTTTTCTGCTTCTTCCTTTTCTTCTCCATTGCCTCCTCCCCCTCCTTGTTAATTCCAGGGCAGTAGTTCCCTTTCCAATTTCCCTTACCCACTCTAAACACTGTTTGGACACTTGATATACAGTGTTTTGGAGGACAAACAGCCTAGGGGTGGCGCAAAACCTGTTGTTGCTGGATTTCCTTTGTACTCCTTCACTTGCTGTGTATATAAAACAGCCAACAATTGTAGCCGCTGATTTACTATATTAAAGTGAAGGCGCATTAATTCGAAATCACGTATATCCTGCATAGACATTGCCTGAAACATTGCCGACGTTTTGGCAACTATTTCCCGAGAAATCAGCAACTATTTGCCGAGGAATCGTCCCGTAACTGTAACGGTTTTCTGAGATTCAAATTTGACCGTCCTCGTATGGTGTTGCAGATGACATTGGCAAGCCATCGCATATGTTGCAGATGATGTTGCTGAGTATCGCCAAACATGTTGCCGAGTGATGGGCAACAGTCTTATTATAACGGCTATTTTTATCAATCGTGCCGAGACGTTACGAAAGTCATACGATAACCAGTCGGCAACGGAAAATCGTGTCAAATCGTACAAGTGGGAAAGGGGCTTTACCAACCTCTGTACAGTCAACACCCTAAGCATATTCTTTGTCATCTTTTCATATAGTTAGTTTTTTTTAGCTTCACTATTCATCACATCTATATTACATCTAACTATTCAATCATTTATTCAGGATTCACTATATCCAACTCTCATATAATTGTAAGGTGTTTTAGACAGTGTCTCTATATTTATGTGAGGTACTGTACCCCATGGAGATCATTCACCTCTTCAAATACATGACTCAGGTTCCTTTCCCACACAAAAAAAGCTTACTATGGCACCTTGTTGTCGCCCTTGCACTGATCGTATGACCAGTTAAGATCACGTGTTGTAGAGCTGTTTCGAGGTGACCAAGAGAGGTAAGAGGTAGGAAGGAAGATTTGAGACAGATCAACTCGAACCTTGGGCCCGACAACATAGTCCTCTGAAATTCCCTCTCCATTAGGGAATTCTCTCTTACTTATATATTAGTACAGTTGTATACATCATTCAGTTGTTACTTAATAATTAAAGTGGTTTACGGATACCAAACATTCCTTTTATTTTACTTTTTACCTATAAGTATAAATATTATATTTATGAGGTTTAAAGACGTAACGGTGGCAGTATTACTTTAACTAGAATAAAGATAGTACTACAATATCTCATATATCTATCAATCAACGAGCAGAGAGGAGAGCTGAGATCAACCTACACTTCAACTTCTACAATCAACCTATAACTACAATCTAACATATAACATGTTAACATATAACATCGACATCTTTAGTCATCCTTACTAAGAGTTGATAGTTAACCCTTATAAGATAATATATAGGATCGTACCTCAACAATATGAGGGGTTCAAATGCTTGGAGACGACTCCTAAAATTATAACCGGATTTCATATTCCTGGTAATGGGTGATAGGCTATTCACATACGGAATGGAGTGAGTCATACTAGTAACACAGTACAGTACTGCTTCCAAATTTCTTCTCCAGAATATTTTAACCTAACCAACATTATATTTTCGGCATAGTCAATTGAAATTTCACATTCATTTCACATTGGACTAATAGCTTCGATTGGATTAATATTGTGCAAATAGCATTTCGTGTTTGGCTACTAAATTGCAAATACTGTACTGTAAGCTCTAGATATTT
Organism: Paralithodes platypus; assembly: GCA_032716605.1. Lineage (NCBI taxonomy): Eukaryota > Metazoa > Arthropoda > Malacostraca > Decapoda > Lithodidae > Paralithodes > Paralithodes platypus. Next base: position 23,537,457 of record CM064549.1, read on the forward strand.
TTTGTTAGATGTGATTTTCTGTGTTTAAATTTATGCTTAGTCTAATGCTGGTACCTTTTATGTAGTTATGGACGTTGCGTGGTGGTACCAATCATTTGTGGTATAAGTGCTTGAAATACAAAACAGGGCCTCTTAAAGTTCACTGGGTGCTTATCAAGTGAGCATGGCCATCTGGGTTGTACTAACCCAAATATAAAAAGCTGCAAATTTTGTAAGGGTAAAGACTTCCATTCTTTATGCATACAAAAACAAAGGAAAGAAGGCAGGCCAGGGGAGGATAACCATAAGAGAGAGCATACTACTGCTACGTCAACTACAATGTCCGTTGCTACAGGTAAATAATCTGTAATATTGCCTACCATACAGCTGCCGGTAAAAGGTAAGGAAAACAAATGTGTCAAGGTCAGCCGCTATTCGAGCAGTGTTCTCAGAGATTTTGTAAAGACTGCTGTTTTATCCTCCCTTTCCTATGAATTAAGAAGAACTGAGGAGTTATGTCTTCAAGGGTTTACCGAAAAACAGGCCTCTCGGGAATATCCTATAGTAGCACTGCACTATATACACAGAGGTAAATTTCACCGACTAGATGCATTAATGGTTGATGAATTACCTAAACACAAAGGAGAACTTAGCCTGGAGTCTGAGATGGTTAAGTTGCAACATACAGGCATAAGATTTGCCGACCGTCGTGCAACAGGCACGGACCAGTTGGGGCTGCTCATTGGTGCTGACCCTTATTATGACATAGTGCAGCCTGGATACAAAAGGTCGGGGAGTCTAATTCTTCTTCCCACCATGTACGGGTATGACATTAGTGGGTATTATACAGCACATAATTCCAGCTCCAACACAGAAGTAATTACAGTACTGAAAATAGAAGTATCACCAATAGACGAATATATGTCTACTGGAAATATTTAAGCATGATTTAAATATTTTGTGGGATATCGATTATATTGGGATCGCACCAAGGGAGCATACCTCATTTGAACGTCAAGCACTGATGTCATGTGAGGATACTGGCACCTATGATCCTGAAAGCCAACAATGCCAAGGGAGGCTGTCCTGGAATGATAGCAAGGATCAGCTGCCGACGAACAAGGGTTTGGCAATTGGTCGACTTCGTGTCCTCCAGAACAAAACCGTTAAAAAGCCTGACTTCTATGAGAAATGATCCAAGGTCATAACTGATCAGGTATCCCATGGGTTTATTGAGGAGATGCCTTCAACGATTCTGATACTTGTCACTACTTGGCTCATCACAGAGTTATATAAGAGAGTAAAACAACAACAGTGCATATTGTCTTCACTGTTCAGCCAAGGAGAGAAGTAATCAGCCCAGTCTGCATGATTGCCTACATACGGGGCCCTCTCTGGTACCAGACTTGACTCAAGTTTTACTCCGGTTCAGAATCCATCAATATGCCTGGGTCAGCAGTATCAAGAAGGCATTTCTGATGTTAAAACTCCACGAGGACGACCGGGACTACACTCTTTTTATGTAGCCAAAATACTCTCAGCCGCTCGATTCCCCTCTTATCGGTTACCGCTTCCGGGTAGTTTAATTCGGCGCCACGTGTTCCCAGTTCTTGCTTAACGCCGCCATCTTAAACCACTTATCAAACGTTGATGCGGATCCACAGGTTATTCAGCAAATACGAGTGGGGCTATAAATAAATTATTTACAGGGTACGGGGAACGATGAAGACTTCCTCGTTGATACCTACAGTACAAAGGAGTACAAAGGAAATCAAGCAACAACAGATCTAGTGACCCTTCTAGGTTGCTTGTCCTGCAAAACACTGAGGATCAAGTGTCCAAACAGTGGTTTAGAGTGGGTAAGGGAACATTGGAAAGGGAATTACTGCCCTGGAACTAATGTCCGTGGCAGGATTAGGAAGTTAGTAGGGGACAGATGGGTTAGTAACTGAGGGGGGGATAAAATAAAGTTATTCATTTACAAACGCAGTCAGTCGCGGGTTTGATGCGAGATATTTGTCTAGGCGGAGTTTAAATGAATCAACGGTGATGCAGTCTATAACGTTTCGGGGAAGCCCATTCCACAAGTTGACAACTCGATTGAAGAAGAAATTCTTAGATTCGTGTGAGTTAAAAGATTTACCAATAATTTTGCAACCGTTTCCCCGCGTGTAATTAGATTGGTCGATAGTGAAGTACTTACAGTTCATATTGTCGATGCCTTTGATGATTTTGAACACTTGAATTAAGTCACCTCTTAATCTGCGCTGGGTTAAAGGAAATAGATTTAATTCTCTAAGACGCTCTTCGTATGGTTTGTTCTTTAGGCTAGGTATCATTTTGGTAACTCTACGTTGAACTCGTTCTAGCTTTTTTATATCTTTTTGGTAATAAGGGCACCAGGATTGAACGCAGTATTCCAGAAGAGGGCGGACTAAGGAATTGTAAAAGGTTAGGATAACTTCTTTGGATTTATGCTCAAATGACCTGCCTATATAGCCAATTATTTTGTTTGCCTTCTTAACAACTTCTGAATATTGTTGACTCGGTTTTAGGTTACTCGATATTGTTACTCCCAGATCGGTTTCTCTGTTTACATTCTTAAGCTGAGTGCCATTCATCGAATAGTTTGCTTTCTCATTTAGGTATCCGATATGTAGTACTTTACATTTATCCGCATTGAAACTCATTTGCCAAATTTGGGCCCAACATGACAATTTATCTAGATTGTGTTGCATATCGTCAGCTTGTTCTTTTGAGAGTACGCTATTTGCAATTTTTGTATCGTCAGCAAATTTTGAGATTGTACAGGTGAGGCCCTCATCTATGTCGTTGATGTAAATTAGAAAGATAATTGGTCCTAGTACCGATCCCTGGGGTACTTACATTGGTCCATTTAGATGCCTTACCGTTTATGACTACTCTTTGCTCTCTGTCGCTGAGCCAATTTTCTATCCATTTCAACACACCGTCTTGTATTCCATGCGCTTTTAGTTTTAGCAGTAAACGTTTGTGGGGAACTTTGTCAATGGCCTTTTGAAAATCAAGGTATATAATATCTACAGCTTTACTCTCATTGTAGAGGTTGAGGATATCGTGGAAGAAGTCTAAGAGGTTTGTTAAACAGGAACGTTTTTTACGAAAGCCGTGTTGAGTATCTTTAAGTATGTTATTTTCCTCTCAGTGATTTACGAGTCTGTTTCGTATGACCGTTTCTAGCATTTTACATACAACTGAGGTTAAGCTAATTGGACGATAGTTACTGGGTAGGGATTTGCTGCCTTTTTTTAATATCGGTGTTACGTTGGCTAGGTTCCACTGATCAGGCATAGTTCCAGACTGCAAGGATTTATTGAATAGTAATGTCAGTGGTTTGGAGAGCTCATCCTTAGCTTCCTTCAGAACTCTAGGCGAGATTGTATCAGGTCCAGGCGTTTTATTTACCTTGAGTTTATCTAAACAATTCAATACTTCTCTCTCTGTAACGGTGATATTGCTTAGAACATCTGAATTATCAATCTGAATCGGCGATGGTGTAGGGATATCACTGAGGTCTTCTGTTGTAAAAACTGATGCAAAGAAGGTATTGAGGGCATTACTCATTTGTACTTCGTCTTTGGTGTATTCTCCATTTTCATCGACTAACGGTCCAACAGTTGAAGTAACTACTTTTTTCTTTCTGATATAACTATAGAATTCTTTCGGGTTTGTTTTACTTTGATTCGCAATATGTAACTCTAAGATCTTTTTACTTTGCTTAATTAACTGTTTGGCATTGCGTCGTACCTCTACAAATTTCACCCGTTCTTCGTCATTTTGTGAGGATTTTAATCTATCATTAGCAAATTTTTTTAGCAAGCAGGCAGTTTGAAATATCTTTATTCCACCATTTGGGCTTATTATTATGGCCTGGACGCCGTATTTTCGATGGTATGCAGTCTTGCACTGCTTTTAGGTAAGTGGCTTCGAATAACTTCCAAGATGTATTTATGTCGTTATTGTTAATTAAAAAGCTCCAGTCAGTTTCTTTAAACATAGCTCTAAGTTTATGGAAGTTTGCTTTCTTGAAATTAGGGATTTTTTCGATGCTACTATTTGGTTCGTTACTAGTAAACTTTATAGTGAAAGTTATCGTACGATGGTCGCTGTTACTGAATTCATCACCAACATTCAAATTCTCTATTAATTCTTCTTTTGTTGCAAGTACAATGTCAAGAACGTTATTACCACGGGTCGGCGTTCGAACAAATTGATAAAGCGAACTCTCTTGCAAGTTCGTATACAAGTCATGTCCGGAGTGTGAAGTAAGAGTATCGCCCCACTTGGTCATAGGTAAATTAAAGTCGCCAAAAATTACGGTATCTTGTGAGTTACTTACATCTGCAATTTGTTCGTAAATTTCTCGGTCAGTTTGCACTGATTGAGCTGGAGGTCTGTATATTAATGCAAGTATTATTTTTGTACCTTTATTATTCTTTATTAGCACAAAAGATGCGTCGACGTTCACAATTTGAGGTTTTGACAAGAGGGTAGGGTAAGACTTTCTTTGATATAAAGTAAAACGCCACCTCCATTTCGATTTATTCGGCTTTTCTCAAACATTACATAACCGGGAAGTGAATACTCTGCTAAAAAGTCTCTATCTTCTGTATTGAGCCAAGATTCTGTAATGCCAATCACATCATAATTTTCTGTAAACACTAGCTCCTCTAAATCTGAAAATTTATTGCGTATGCTACGAGCGTTTGCATAGAAAACCTTTAAATTTTTTATTTAGAACTCACGGAACGATCTTTAACACCTTACGAGCGGCCTATGCGGTTTATTTATGTGTACCGCACAGCGGGGTGTTTTTAGCCAAAATAGGGCTGTTTACGTGATCATTTTCATGCCTAAATAAGACCCAGAACGTAAAACAAATACCTATCCCTGAAAGGGCATAAACAGAGCTTTCGAATGACACCATAACGATCCTTGTATGATGGATAGTTTTCTTGCAATAACCGTGCAACGCGAGTGCAAAAAGCAGGTAATTCGGTACTTTCAGTACATAATTGAGTATGTAGCGAGTGAGAGAGGGAGGAGGGAGCTGAGATTTGTGTCAGTAGGTTCGCCGCGGTGGTCTGGAGCAGTCATACGCTCGCTAGTCTCCTGCCACCACTTGTCTCTCTCTCTCAGCCACATTACGTGCTGAAATTGCCACTCGAGTTATGTCGAGCGCCGCCACATAGTCCAGCTTTTTTTAACTCGACTTATGTTGCTCGCCGCTAAATAAGGGTTAATAACATTTTTGGTTCTTGTCGGATCTACATTTATGTTCATGGCTGTCCTCAGTCCTCGCTGTCTTCGGTCCTTATCGCTGGTGGTCCTCGGTTGCCTCTGTTTTTTTCTTGGCGTTGGATGATTTATGTCACTGCTGCTTCTTCTCGGATGGCGTTTTTTGATCTATGGCTGCGGACTGCTTCGTGTAGGAGACGACCCATGCATGCTGAACCCACAGGGTTTAGATGAGTGCCATCCTTGCGAAACAGAGTAGGCTGGTTGTAGAAGTTGTCCAAGAGGTTGATGAATTCAACTTCTTCCCTCAGACACAAATATTTTAGTCGGCTATTTGTGCTGAAGGCCTTGTCGTAGAATTTGTCAGGTGCGTCGATCTTGGGGAGAATGCCTGAGATGATGATATTCCTTATTCCGCAGTGAACTCATGAGTGATGCCCATCTGTATTTGCAAGACTGGGACACGACTCTTCCTGCTTTTTGGACTGTACTACAGCATGATGGTGTTGCGGTAGAACAACAGGAGCATGTGTGGGTGCTGGGGCTCAATAATATTATCCGCTTCTATCAGTTTATCTTGGATGTGCTTGATAAAACATAGATGATAGATTTTGGGTGATTTTGACATGCACCTGTAGCTCACTTTAAGCCATTAATCACATACTTTGGACTAATTGTCCGCAATTATGGAAGTTCATAATGTCCTCCCTACGTACACTGGAATATATAACTACATGTTTATGTGGAACTGTGCATGATATGAATTACATAGAACGAGAACTACAGTAGTGATCTATTTCATAAATTTTGATACTGGATATAGCCTGCATCTATTAAGGTAATGGATATGATATTACCAATGTCGTGCAGATCAATAATAGTATCACCATGCATATCTATAAAACAATCACCAATAACATTACATAATTAGTGAGGGATTACAAATTTCAAATACAAACCCTTACTGAAATTGGAGATAATTTGATTGTCCTTTTAGTTTGGCTATTATTGTACAATTATATTTGGCGCTGTACGAATATGTGGGAGTAATGACAAATACTAAGATAGAGTTTTGGGTTCGATTGCTACAGGTTCTTCCTAACCTGCATAAACACTTGTAATGTTATCAAGAGGAAATAAAATATTATTTTATGATATCGAAAATATTCAGCTAAATGAAGGGGGAAACAAAGCATAAGGAAGTATAAGGAATGAAGCGTTAACCAATTTTTTTTTTTTTAGGAAGATGCAATGAGTGGAATTTTGGGATGACCCGAGCAGATAGTTTGAAGCAATTTATGGAACATGTGAAATTAAATATATATATATATATATATATGTATATATATATATATATATATATATATATATATATATAATTATATATATATATATATATATATATATATATATATAATTTATATATATATATATATATATATATATATATATATAGGTATATGTATGCACTAGTATATATTATCGCAACGATATATAGCCATTCCTCACTCCCTAGACTGGAACAAGACCTCACGGGCCTCACCGTGTTCAGTGGTTGAGTGTGTCCGAGAGGGAGTAGTTGGAATATAGAAAACAAAAACAAAAATCGTAAGGGCTAGGGGCCCCTGCACTGACTACAGTGGAAAAACGGGTAATTGGGGCTCGGGAGCCTTGCCAGGCAACCTCGTCAAAGGGAAGGAAATCCCCGAACAACAAACAACAAACCTCTTCATGGATTCCAGCAGCAATGGGGAGAGCCAGCTGGTTTGGGGTAGGGCCTGTGACCCGACCCTGCAAATAAACAAGGCCACCAACACACACAATTAAGGAATAGGGACTGGAGATCAGGGTAAATACTACCGGGCGGGTGCTCATGACCCCGGCTCAGCAATTCTGGGGGACCAAATGCCAGGCATGCCCGGTTCGGCTGGTGGAATCAGTCCTACTGCACATGTCAGTCAAGTAGGGGTGCCACCTGTGACGAATTCAGGGCAAAGCCTTCGGGATCCCTACAATCTGAATGGCAGTGAATCTCCCAGACAAAATCTTAGCTTGTGGAGTGGTTATGGCAGCGGAAACGAATCATGATCCCAAAGACCTGCTCTGGGGCTTAACTTTCGAAGGGGTCTTCGGGCTGGAGCCTGGAACATATTGACCTTCTTGGATTATGACCGGTGACCAACTACCCCCTTTATCTGAGGAGCTGTGATGGTTGGGGGTCAACATAGTGGTTCTCTCTGAGGTGAGGTGGCCTGGCAATGGTGAGTTCAGTTAGGATGGTTACATATTCTACTGGTCAGGCTGTGGCAATGCTTGCCAAAGGGGGGTGACTGTTAAGATTTCTTCTGCTCTAGTTCCCACAGTTGTGGGGATTATACCTATCGATGAGCGTATACTGCTGGTGAAGATGAAGTACTCGATGGACTTCATTTCTCTTGTTGCAGTGTATGCTTCTACTGAGATGAGTTGATTAGAAGAGAAAGACATGTTCTACACCAAGTATGACTTTATTGTTGAATAGTAAGCTACCACCCATGGGACACACTCGTTGTCCTTGGAGACTTCAATGCAGTTACTTGCACAGAGAAGGCTGACTATGAGGTATGTGGCTCTGGTACCAAGAATGTCAACAGTTATCTTTTCCTGAAATTTGCAAGGTTCAGGAAGCTGAGGATTTTGAGGTCCTGGTTTCGGGAGACCAGATCTACACCACTGGACGGTACTCTTATGACGGTGGTGTGTCCAAGGAGATCGATCATATACTCATAAGCACTCGTTGGAGGACTCTCCAGAACTGCAGGGTATTTAGGAGTGCAGAGTTCTTTGCTACCGACCACAGGGTTGTTGTTGCTACACTTAACCTACAACTCAAAACTAGAAAAATCTCAAAATGTTATCCCCAAGGGATTCATCTTGAGAGGTGCAATGTTGAGGAGTATGCTATGGAGTATGCAGTGGCAGTCGTAGACTGGTTTCAAGTACTTGGTTCCCATGACGATTCTGTAGAATTGTGGGAAAAATTTATACATGGAACCATGTCAGCAGCTGATGAAACCGAGGACAAGGAGATTTTTCCTATTGGGTGAGACGCTGGTGAGTCGTGCTGCCAATCTGGCAGTAGATCTGGGTCAGCACCTATCTCTGTCTCGCAGACCGAGAACTTCCCTGAGGAGAGACAAAGAAAGGTATGTCAGGGGAATCGCTGAGGAGGTCAAGTGACATTTCTCTGCAAATGACCTTCGGCCTACTTACCAAGCCCTGAAGAAACTCTGTTCTAGGCCTACCCCCCAGGCTAGTTCGGCTTGGATGGTGGATGGCCAACTCAATTTGAGTGATGATGAAAGCAAGATCTGCTGGACTGAGTACTTTAAGCAGTTGTACATGGCCAGTGTTCCCAAGAATCTGCTTCTTCCAGTGTACATTCAACCACCAGTGCCTGATCCACCAATTAATGAAGACCGTCCCTCCCTTGCCGAGGTAAGGGAGGCTTTGGCTAAGCTGAAGGGTGGGAAGGCTCATGGTCTTTGTAGAATTCCTGGAGAACTGCCAAAATCTGGGGGTGAGTCCATGGTCCATGGGTCAAATGCAGTCTTGACTGTCGTATGGCAGACAGGTTATATTCCTCTTGACTGGAAAAGGTGTCTGGTCACCCCTATCTGGAAAAGGAAAGGGGACCGACAAGACTGCAATTACTACTGCTCAGTGTGCCAGGCAAGGTCTTTGCCCATAGTTTAGTGGTGCGAATACAAGACCACCTCCTAAAGGAGCAGAGACCTGATCAATCTGAATTTCCACCCAAGAAGTCAAAAATTTACCATATTCTAGCGCTCTGTGTTCTTGTGGAAAGCCAACTTGAGTGTCAAAATCGGCTGCTTGCAGTTTATGTTGATCTGAATCAGGCATTTGAGTCAGTGCACTGAGAGACGTTCTGGGAGCTACTACGGCTACGCAAGATTCCTGCGGTGATTATTGACTTGGTGCCTGGACTCTATACAAGAACAGAGAGTGTTGTTTAGTACGGTGGGAGAGCATCCTCCTTCTTCTACGTTGAACGAGTTCAACGTAGAGTTACCAAAATGATTCCTAGCCTAAAGAACAAACCATACGAAGAGCGTCTTAGAGAATTAAATCTATTTCCTATAACCCAGCGCAGATTAAGAGGTGACTTAATTCAAGTGTTCAAAATCATCAAAGGCATCGACAATATGAACTGTAGTAAGTACTTCACTATCGACCAATCTAATTACATGCGGGGAAACGGTTGCAAAATTATTGGTAAATCTTTTAACTCACACGAATCTAAGAATTTATTCTTCAATCGAGTTGTCAACTTGTGGAATGGGCTTCCCCGAGACGTTATAGACTGCAGCACCGTTGATTCATTTATATTCCGCCTAGACAAATATCTCGCATCAAACCCGCGACTGACTGCGTTTGTAAATGAATAACTTTATTTTATCCTCCCCTCAGTTACTAACCCAAATGTCCCCTACTAACTTCCTAGTCCTGCCACGTTAGTGGCAGGGCAGTAGTTCCCTTTCCAATGTTCCCTTACCCACTCTAAACCACTGTTACTTGATCCTCAGTGTTTTGGAGGACAAGCAGCCTTAAGGGTCACTAGATCTGTTGTTGCTTGATTTCCTTTGTACTCCTTTGTACAACCTTCCACAAGACTATCCTTTACTCTTCAACGACATACAAATTAACCCTTCATTTTCTCTTAATATTCTCGGTGTCTCTTTTTCTGCTGAGCTCTCTTGGAAAGATCATAATACCATTCTTGCTAAAACAGCTTCCCAGAAGCTAGGTGTGCTCAACTGCCTCCAGGGGTTCTTCACCCCTGCACAGCTTTTTGCTCTGTACCGGGGCAAAATGCGTCCACATACTGAGTATTGTTCACACGTCTGAGGAGACTCCTCTCACACAGCACTTTTAGACAAAGTAGAAAAGAATAGACAGACTAATGAAGAAGTAAGATGGAGGTGTGGTGTGGAGGTAGATGTGCTGGAAAGTGTGAAAAGGAACAACTTGAGATGGTTCGGCCATATGGAACGTATGGAAAGCGAGAGAATTACTAAGAGGGTGTACGAGAGCGAGGTGGAGGGACAGAGAGGGAGAGGTAGACCGAAGGAGAGGTGGAAGGATGGAGTGAGGAAGTCTATGAACGAAGGCGGTGCTGGTTGGGGGGAGTGGCGTTGACTGACTGGGGACAGAGGTGCATGGGGGCGGTTCGTTCGTGGCCACCCCTTCGGGGATCACGGCGTCAGGCAATAGATAGATAGATAGAAAAGAAAGCCTTTCGCATCATTAACTCACGTCCTGTCACCGGTTCTCTGCAGTCTCTCTCTCTTCGCTGTAATATTGCATCTCTCACTATTCAACCACTATTCCAATAATAGGGGAGGTGTGGTGGAGTGGTCTTGCCACTGGCCTGGTAATCCAAAGATCCCGGGTTCAAATCCCGATGTATCAATGGGAAGATATTATTGGGATGGAATTTGTGCTGTACCTGGTATCAGTGCATTACCACAAGCCCACCGAAACGTCAATAAAATACCCTCATTGTTCCCTGATTAAATAGCACTGTATGAATATTCCCATATTCAAAATATGCTATAGGGGTGCAATGGGGTCGTTTCGGGCCATGAGTGAGCACCGTGCCTCATGTGAAGGCAAGATGGCAGGTGCTCGTTGTACTCTACGTGCTTCACATGTCTCACTCCCTAGACTGGAACAAGACCTCACAGGCTTCACTGTTCATTGTAAAGCGGTGAATGTTAAGGCTCTCAGCCTATGCCCGAGAGGAAGTAAGTTGGAATATAGAAAAAAAAAAAAAATCTGTGTTCCTCAAAGCTCTCTCAGTTCATAGGCCTACCGTCCCTCTATATAGAGCACGTAGCACCCATCTTGCGACACATTGCCACCCATACTCTGTGCAACTCTCCAACTCAAAAGTAAACCGATATTCCCAATCATTTGTCAATTCAAAAGCTGAGCTCTGGAACTCTGTCCCTGAACCAATCATTCCTGCATCCTATGACCTAATTGAATTGCTTCAAACTATGTGTGTCTAGGTATTTTGGCTCGAACATTCCTTTATTTTGGACCTGTCACTCTTTCAACTTTGGGAGAGGCACTCTCCACAGGCAGTTCAGCCTTTTGTTTCCTTCATACTGTTACGATCCAGGTTCTCAAAGACACAGGGCTCTTCAACATTGGACTAGATAATGGCAAAATGCAACAACGGTAACACTAGATCCACCCCCTGCCTTAAACACTGGAAAACAAAACACCATTACCGCCCTGAGTCGTGCCTGGACAACGAGGTATCCTATGACTCGGTAACTGGTGCACACACACTAGGCTGACGCTCGATGAAACAGCCTATTCTCAAACAGTAAAACATTACTCGATTAGGTTACACAAAGAAAAGATAGGTAACGTGATTAATTAACGTTACGGTAGATACTCAAATAACTGGCACTCCTGTATTAAAGAAAGTGCAATGCTAGTCCTGCAACATCAACTGGAAACTTCTGAAATAAGTCTGATGCTGGGAAGATGTTCGTAAAGAATCTTGAACAATTATAATGCAGAATACGGGTCACAATAAATACTAGGACATATAGTAATAATAGGCAGGCGAATAATAAAGACTGCGCAAAGGTAGTAATGCTCGACAACTATAGAAATGCTTCGTGACACAACGCAACAGCCTACTAGGGTTGTGCAACTCAACAACAACCTCGGCTCAAAAGTGCAGTGAATAATAATGTTGCATACATATAATAATGGGGGCTTATCTCTAACCAGTGTCTGCTCAGTTAATAAAGTCTAGCTGGGGTATCAAGGCAGGGCAACAATGGGCGAGCATGCGGCTCGTAGCCTAACGTTGTCCGAAGGTGGTATAATGAAGATTACGTTATATTACGGGGATGCTCTCTTGATAAATCTAGGTCTCTAGTACCTAGTTCTATCCTGGCGATCCCTCAGAAGTCAACACAAAGAGGCAGCACTATGTTGTGAGGGATAGGCTATGGCCCTCTCACACCACAGCGCTGTGCTCGCAAAGTAAACCCACCCGAAGACAACTTAGGCTCCCACAGTACCTGTCGATGTCGTGCAGGGCTTAGCTAACACTGCACACATCGGAGACAACGACACAGTAACCTTACCCCCAGTCTAGCTTTAGATAACCAAGCAGAATCACTCAACACCTTGCCAGGGAGACATATACCAGTCTACAAACCTTCACGAGAGAGGACACACACGGAAAAGTCCGTCTCTCCAACCTCAATAAAGCATAATACCTCCTTAATCTAATACATGGAAATATCTGAGAGCTTCGCGTACAATACGACTGGCCGACGGTGAACGTCTATGCTGAAACCAGAAGGGATGTTGAGTTTAATAAAGATTAGAGAATGAGAAAGGAGAAGTCGAGAGAGAGAAATAGTATGCAAAGTGGCGAGTATGGGGGACAGAATTGCAAAGGATATAGGCGGTACGCGTGTCAGGCAATCTCTGAGCTGGTAAAGAACACGCGGCCGCGATGGGCAGGGACTAGTTGACCACCCGGCCGCCAACGCCGTCAGTGCCCAAGCGAGCCGGGCCACAGCTCACCCCGCTGCCAGGTGTACTCCCTCACCCTCTCTCGCTCGCCTCCCACACAAGCAACATTTATATTATAGTGAATATAAAATATAAGGCGCGGTCACAGACCAAAACAAAGACCATTTCTAGACTGTCTGTGGCAACACGACCCTAATGAAATAAAGCAGATCATTCTAGGACAACTGTAGCCCATCCCCCCATCCTGGCGAGCGCTAGCGAGCTGCAATGCCCCACGCAACCATTCTGTTAACGCCGGGAGGCGTCACACCCCCCCCAAGATATGGGACACTCAACCATGAGCCCATATCTGAACAGGCAGAATGTCGCTAGAATCTGCCACTCCTAACCACTCTGCCACTCATGGAATGCAAGCTCAGTCTCCTCAAAAAAAATACAACATTTATATATAAAAATAATCTTATCACCCTTCCCAAATATAATACATTAATTCATAACATTGTGCTCCCAGAGCGAGCTTTAAGAAGCACAGCCTACTGAGGGAAAATCATCTGCACTCAGTACTCAGCTACAATATTATCTTAAAATTAATTATCAAAAAGAAAGAGTTTTTATTTAATTTTTCATATTTTATTTTAATGTTGTTTTTGGCGGCTACTATAGATGTAGCCTAATTTTCTCGAATCAAAGCCAACAACTCCTGCCCTGCGACCCTACGCTGATGCTACACACGCGAGCCAACAAGCACCAGCGCAAAAAATACACCGCGAGCCAAGACAGGAGGCTATACCAACATACTGTGGTAGCCTACCCCGGATCCTCCACCCGCGACAAAAAGTCCGCAATCACATTCTCACAACCGGCAATATGGCGAATGTCCAAGTTGTACTCTTGCAACATGAGCGACCATCTGGTCAGCCTCATATTCCGGTTGTGGAATTGATTGAGGAATTTAAGCGGGTGGTGGTCGGTATACACTACCACGACTGGCCCATAGGCAGGAACATAGACCTCAAAGTGTCTGAGCGCTAACACGATTGCCAGCAGTTCCTTTTCAACAACCGAATAGTTTTTCTGTGCTGAATTAAATTTCTTTGAAAAGAAACTGACTGGATGCTCAAGACCTTCCTCGTCTGTCTGCAAAAGTACGGCAGCAGCCCCTACTCCGCTGGCATCAGTCGCCAACTGAAATGGTCGTTCAAAGTCCGGGGCCCTGAGGATAGGGTGAGTGCATAAAAGGTGTTTAACTACTCGAAACGCCTGCTCACACTCAGGTGCCCAGCGGAACTTTTTATCTTTAGCTAGTAGATCTGTCAAAGGAGCTAACACAGTAGAATAACCTCTTATAAAGCGGCGGTAATACCCAATCATGCCCAAAAATCTCATGATCTGCCGCTTGGTGGTCGGCCTGGGGAACAAGTCGATAGCCTGTATCTTCTGTTGGGGCGGGCTCACCTGCCCTAACCCAACCACAAACCCCAGATACTGCACCGTGGCTTGCACAAAGTCACACTTGCCCAGATTAACCACCAAGCCTGCTTTACTAAGTTGACTAAATAAGGCTTCGATGTGCTCACAGTGACTTTGGAAATCGTTGTCATAAATGATCACGTCATCAAGGTAGACAGTACAGTTTGGGATGTCTGCTACGATGTCGTTCATTAAGCTCTGGAAAGTGGCCGGTGCATTTTTCAGACCATATGGCATCACGTTGCAACGGTAAGTACTGCCATCCACCACAAACCCGCACACCTCTTTAGCCCGCTCAGACAGTGGTACTTGCCAGTAGCCTTTGACGAGGTCTACCTTGGTCAAGTACCTTGCTTTCCCGATCTTATCCACACTGTCATCCACCCGGGGAAGAGGATATGCATTGGTGGGGGTCAACCCGTTCAACCGCCTAAAGTCAATGCAGAACCGAACTTTTCCATCAGGTTTGAGCTGCAGAGTGACAGGAGAAGTCCACCGTACTGCCCCCTTCTCGATCAAGCCTCTCGCCAGCATATACTCCAGCTCATCCCTGAGCGCTGGGAGTTTAATGGGTGGCACCCGATAAGGTATCGACTTGAAGGGGGGGTGCTCTCCTACATCGACGTCATGCACCGCTTGAGTAGTGAGGCCTGGGTGCTCGGCAAATACAGTGGGGTATGAATCGAACAGGCGCTGCACTGCCACCTGCTGTTCCTCCGGCAGGTGCGCCAGAGCATCATGCGCACATTGGCTCAAATTCCCCGCCCACTGATCAGCCGAGACATGACAATCCTAGTTATCATCCACCTGATCATTGCTGCCCCCCTCTCCTTCTCCACCATGACCGCAGCAGGTCAACACAGGGACAGCTAGTGACTCAGGTGGGCGCCTCACATACTCCTTCAACAAATGAATGTGGCATAGTTGGTTACGCTTCTTCCGGTCTGGAGTGGCAACGAGATAATCTAGATCGGAGATCTTTGACACCACCCGATAAGGCCCAGCGTACTTGGCAGCCAGAGGATGACCTGCCAAAGGCAACAGGACCAACACCTCTTGACCTACCTGAAACTCCCGGAGTTTCGCCTTAGTATCGTACCTGTCCTTCATACGGGCCTGCGAACTCACCAAATTACGCCCGGCCAGCTCCAGACTTCTAAGCATTCTCTCTCTGGTCTCGAGGACGTATCTCAACATAGAACATGGCTTAGCGGTACCCTCCCAAATCTCCTTCACCATGTGGAGAGGGCCCCTCACCTGATGCCCGAAAACAAGCTCATTCGGACTGAAACCGAGACTCTCTCCAGGTACTTCTCTTGCCGCGAACAAAACATACGGCAGACCAAGGTCCTAATCCTTTCCGTTCTCTGCGCAATAACATCAAAGCATGCTTTTCAGCGTGGCGTGCCACCTCTCCAACACCCCTTGACTCTCCGGGTGATACGCAGAAGAGACGACAGTGCTGATGCCATGCTGAATCATAGTTTGTTTGAACAGATTAGAGGTAAAATTAGAACCTTGGTCCGATTGCACCTCTTGCGGGTAACCATACCGCGAGCAATACAAGGGCAGGTTCCGGACAACAGTTTTCGCCGTGCCATTTCTCATTGGATATGCATCAGGATAACGAGTGGCCACATCCATGATAGTTTATAGAAATTTATTACCGGCACTAGTAGGGGTTAGGGGTCCGACCATATCAATGATGACCTTACTGAAGGGCGGTCCACTGACAGGAATAGGGTGCAACGGGGCTCTCGGAATTGTTTGGTTAGGTTTTCCAACCCTCTGGCACGTATGACACCTTGCTATCCAGGTTACCACCTGCCCCTTCAACCCCGGCCACCAAAACAATTTTTCTAAAGCCGCCACCGTTTTTCTTACCCCTAGATGTCCTGCCAGTGGTATGTCATGCGCCAACCTCAGTAGGCTATCCCTGCACTCCCGTGGCACCACCAACTGGTCCACTACTCCGGACCCCTCTTGCCAACTACGTTTAGGGTCTTGAAAACGCCTATAGAGGATGCCTTCTAAATAAAAAAAATCTCCTGGCTGTGCATCGGCGTCCTCGTCGAGCTCTACAGCTCCATTAGCACACGTTTGGAGCTCAGGGTCCTCTAGTTGCAACCGACGTATATCTGAGGGTGCCAAGCGATCTAACTGCTCTCGGAGCAATGCATGACCTTCCCCGATACTGGGCTGCTCCCTCTGTCTCTCTCGATGTACATAACGTTGCTGTCGTGGAGACTCGTCATGCCCAGCCTCGTCACTCTCGATGACAGGCCCAGGGGCTACTCCAGAATTAAGTAATGTGCTAATACTGAATCACCCAGGAGAGCCGCCGAGTCAAAACTCTTAAAACCAACTCCAGCTTTAGCCTCCTCCTGTTGATCGTTCCTCCGCTGTCTGAAGACGGAGGACTAGGCTGTGACACTTTAGCTGCCCGTGCTCGGGTGACAACACACGCCATGGGTTGTGTCTGGCACCGCTCGACCCACTCTTGCTCTTCCCTACTCACGTCGGCCGGCCTCTCGGCAACGACTAAGGGTAGAACCTCAGAAGCGGGCATTGCAAAGTCGTTGCCGAGAAGAAGGTCGACGCCCTCCACTGGCAGTTTCTCCACAATCCCGACATCCAATTCACGTGCCACACCATCCACCTCCAACTCCAACCGCACCAGCGGGTATGACCGAGTTGCATTAATACCCTGCACCACCACCACCCGAGCCGCGTTTATAGGGTAGCCAGTCAAGTTTTTCATCAGAGTCTGGGAAGCACCTGTATCGCGCAAGACCTCTACTCCATGCTTGCGCCCCGCCCACATCACGCAACCCCGCCCTCTATGGTCGCAAAAAACATCCTGAGCAGGGTTCGAGCCTCCCAGGTGCTTCTGCATTAGCTGTGCCTCAGCCTCTGACGAACTGCCCCGGGCAAACTCAGACGACTTCGGAGACACACCAATGTTGCAGGCCAAAGACACAGCTGCTGTAGGTGGTTTGATAGGACAGACTCTTGCAAAGTGCCCCTTTTTATGACAATGATAACACTCCAACTCCCCTTTGGGCTTCCCTTGGTATTGGGAAGGGCCCGGCCCCTTCTTAAATGGGACGGTGCTAGTCTTGTGGTCAGTCTTGGTATCATGGCTCTTGTACTTGTTTGCATAAGGTATATCACTAACTCGGGGGGGTGGGGCGTCACGCCCCTTGTTACCTGCCTCACTACGCTGGGCAGACCCGCACCCACGAATTAGTGATAGCCGGAGGTCAGCCATCTCAGCTGCCTCCTGTAGAGTTTTTGGTTGCTTTTCTTTAAGGTTTAACGTCAGGTCGCCGCCCGTGCATTTGAAAAACTGCTCTAAAAGCACCAACTCTTTAATGTCGTCAAACGTAGTAGGTTTCTCCGACCTCAGCCAATTCCCAAAAGCATCGGACAGCTCCCGGGCATGCTCCAAAAAGGTGCTCTCCCGACCCTTGGTAACACCCCGGAACTTCAATCTGTACGTCTCTGGTTGTAGTTCGTATGCTCTCAGGACAGCCTCCTTGAGTTCCTCATAGATAATACAAGACTCTATAGGCAATGCATCATAAGCCCTGAGTCCCTTGCCCACAAGTCTAGAGGAAACAAGGGCTGCCCACTTCTCCCTAGGCCACTGGTGGATCTGGCACTTCTTCTCGAATCGTGTGAAAAATTCTGTTACACCACTCTCATCAAACACCGGAACCAGTTTCAATAAGTGCGAGAGAGACTGCTCATGAACACGGTTACCAGCCCCAAGTCGCTGTCCCGTTGTCTCTACTCGCGACTTCTCTACATCCATGTCGGCACAGTACCTAGTCGACTCAGCTTGGATTTTTGCTTGACTGATAGTTTTTCTCTCTTCTATCTTGGCTAATTCTAATTGCTGCTGCTGATGCTGAAGCTTAGCTAATTCGAGCTTAAACAATAATTCTGGAGATAACCCTTGAGGAGGTGAAGGTGCTACAATGTTTGAAATTACCGGTGGTCCCCCCAGGGGCAACCCACCTTGCCAGTCACCACCCAACTGCGGAAGCGTACCCTGGGTCGGCAAACTACTGGGATGGCTGGGAGTCGAGTGTAGGGGAAGCATGGCCGAAGGGCTCTGAGCACTCAACCCATCTCGTTCACCAGTCACCCTGCCCAGTACACACGTTATCAAGTTATCCTTGGTCATGCTGCTAGTAACCGCATGACCGATAGCTGTGGCCAGGCATTGAAGACCGTACCGATCCATACCCTCCAGCCGCTCGGCAGTAACAGGCCATTGCAAAAATATCCTAGCATCCTCCTCACAGTTCACCCGATTAACCCTTTCATCATGCTGCTGTTCCTCAGTTTCGACATTACGTACTGTGTCTCCATTCTCCTCTGACATGATAAGACATGATGCTCACAAAAGTTTCTCACCACAATATTCAGAAAAGAAGTACCCCAAACTCTTATGTAGCACTATTCACTTGCCAAAAATGTCTGAAGACTCTCAAGTGCTATACTACTTTGCCAAAAAAAATTAACGTGCCCACTATATTCCTCAATAAAACAAATGACCACAACAATCCTGCAATTATCTCTTAGTTCACAAGATCCTGAGCTAGGTCGCCATTTGTTACGATCCAGGTTCTCAAAGACACAGGGCTCTTCAACATTGGACTAGATAATGGCAAAATGCAACAACGGTAACACTAGATCCAACCCCTGTCTTAAACACTGGAAAACAAAACACCATTACCGCCCTGAGTCGTGCCTGGACAACGAGGTATCCTATGACTCGGTAACTGGTGCACACACACTAGGCTGACGCTCGATGAAACAGCCTATTCTCAAACAGTAAAAGATTACTCGATTAGGTTACACAAAGAAAAGATAGTTAACTTGATTAATTAACGTTACGGTAGATACTCAAATAACTGGCACTCCTGTATTAAAGAAAGTGCAATGCTAGTCCTGCAACATCAACTGGAAACTTCTGAAATAAGTCTGATGCTGGGAAGATGTTCGTAAAGAATCTTGAACAATTATAATGCAGAATACGGGTCACAATAAATACTAGGACATATAGTAATAATAGGCAGGCGAATAATAAAGACTGCGCAAAGGTAGTAATGCTCGACAACTAAAGAAATGCTTCGTGACACAATGCAACAGCCTACTAGGGTTGTGCAACTCAACAACAAGCTCGGCTCAAAAGTGCAGTGAATAATAATGTTGCATACATATAATAATGGGGGCTTATCTCTAACCAGTGTCTGCTCAGTTAATAAAGTCTAGCTGGGGTATCAAGGCAGGGCAACAATGGGCGAGCATGCGGCTCGTAGCCTAACGTTGTCCGAAGGTGGTATAATGAAGATTACGTTATACGACGGGGATGCTCTCTTGATAAATCTAGGTCTCTAGTACCTAGTTCTATCCTGGCGATCCCTCAGAAGTCAACACAAAGAGGCAGCACTATGTTGTGAGGGATAGGCTATGGCCCTCTCACACCACAGCGCTGTGCTCGCAAAGTAAACCCACCCGAAGACAACTTAGGCTCCCACAGTACCTGTCGATGACGTGCAGGGCTTAGCTAACACTGCACACATCGGAGACAACGACACAGTAACCTTACCCCCAGTCTAGCTTTAGATAACCAAGCAGAATCACTCAACACCTTGCCAGGGAGACATATACCGGTCTACAACCTTCCCGAGAGAGGACACACACGGAAAAGTCCGTCTCTCCAACCTCAATAAAGCATAATACCTCCTTAATCTAATACAGGGAAATATCTGAGAGCTTCGCGTACAATACGACTGGCCGACGGTGAACGTCTATGCTGAAACCAGAAGGGATGTTGAGTTTAATAAAGATTAGAGAATGAGAAAGGAGAAGTCGAGAGAGAGAAATAGTATGCAAAGTGGCGAGTATGGGGGACAGAATTGCAAAGGATATAGGCGGTACGCGTGTCAGGCAAGCTCTGAGCTGGTAAAGAACACACGGCCGCGATGGGCAGGGACTAGTTGACCACCCGGCCGCCAACGCCGTCAGCGCCCAAGCGAGCTGGGCCACAGCTCACTCCGCTGCCAGGTGTACTCCCTCACCCTCTCTCGCTCGCCTCCCACACAAGCAACATTTATATTATAGCGAATATAAAATATAAGGTGCGGTCACAGACCAAAACAAAGACCATTTCTAGACTGTCTGTGGCAACACGACCCTAATGAAATAAAGCAGATCATTCTAGGACAACTGTAGCCCATCCCCCCATCCTGGCAAGCGCTAGCGAGCTGCAATGCCCCACGCATCCATTCTGTTAACGCCGGGAGGCGTCACAATACACATAGAAAAAAACTCTCACATCGCCACTATGGTTTCCAAAATGGCCGCTCTACTGCTGATCTCCTTTCTTATCTGACTAACCCTTGGTCATCCTCTTTCATGACTTCAGGGAGACCTCTTCTATTGCGCTAGACATATCCAAAGCCATTGATAAAGCATGGTGCAATTCCCTTATCTTCAAACTACCATCCTTCAGTTTCTCTCACTCTAGTTGTGCCTTTATCTCCAATTTTCTTTCTGATCGTTCCATAGCTACAGTTGTGGATGACCATCGCTCCCTTCCTCAAACTATTAACTCCAGTGTTCCTCAGGGTTGTATCCTATCTCCAGTTATATTTATAATATTTACTAATGATCTTCTCAACTTTACCTCTAGTCCTATCCACTCTATGCCTATGACTCAAATGTTTACTATTCAAATAGCTTTCGACAAGGACCCCCCATGCAATTACTTCAAAGCTCATGTGATAAGACTATATAGCACCCCTATGTTCTGATCTATCGACTATATCTGATTGGTGCTAAAAAAAAAAATCTATCTACCCATCACAATTTTGCACATGACTGTCCCTTTCTTTTCAACAACACTCAAATCAACCCTTTGTCTTATCTCAATATATTTGGTGTCTCTTTTTCTTCTGACCTTTCTTTGAAAGACCAAATTACCACTCTTGCTAAAACAGTTTCCCAGAAGTTAGGTGTGCTCAAGTGTCTCTGTGGGTGTATTATGGACGGTACTGTATGCATGTGTAGGAAGATTCAATCCATATGGTACTTCTTGAAAGGGTATTCAAAAGCATGAAATCTAATCAACTCACCTCCTTTTACTAATTCCCTCTCTCAACACGATGCAATGTTGCATCTCTCTCTCTTTCATACATATTTCAATAATCAGTGTTTTTCAGAGCTTTTTCAGTGTAGGCTATACCTCCTCCCTTACGGAGAGTAGGTGGCACCCGTTTTTCTACACATTCATACCCATAGTATGTCTAACTCTTTAACTCTCATGTCATCTAACATGCATCCTGGCACTCGTAATG
This sequence comes from Paralithodes platypus, assembly GCA_032716605.1. NCBI lineage: Eukaryota > Metazoa > Arthropoda > Malacostraca > Decapoda > Lithodidae > Paralithodes > Paralithodes platypus. The sequence continues at coordinate 23,559,128 of CM064549.1, forward strand.
GTTTGTAATTAAAATTTGTTACATGGTATACTGATAATATTATTAGCTTACACTACCATATATATTCTGTATAGCCTACTGTATATACTTAAAATACATTATTCTAAGATACACAACCCTTTCATAAAATATTTCAGATAAACTTACCCGTTGTCCAGATGCAATATCCACTCAATATGGCTCTATAACCCTCGAACTTCGGGCCCTTTATATACTCTCGCCAAGCACGAGCCCGGCGATTTCTTTGAATTCTCGGGATTTTGCCGCACTTTTTTATACACGAAAAAATGGCCTAACCTAGCTTATATATATATATATCCAGCGGCAGTTGTCGTTGTTGTCTTGCTTTTGGTTAAAACTAGAAGTCTCTAGACCAAGTGGTTCAGTTTTTATGACAAAAATAATTAGGTCAGTAAGCAGGACGAAAGGCTAGAATTTAGTGTTTACTCCCGACTTTCGTCATTTACCGATGCTCATATCTCTGCAAATAAATGGCCTAACCAAGCTTGTATACCAGAGGTAGATATGGCCGGTGCCGTGCGATGGGTGAAAACTAGAATACTCTACATTGTGTAGTTATTGTGTGAGGTGAGAAATAAGACGGCAAGTTAGGCGAGAATTCCGAGCTTCGTCTGAATATGGCGTCGCCACTTTGCCGACCGCGGCTAGTACGGTCTGTTTATATTCGTTCAACAATTTATTATTGATTATTGATTATGTATTATTTATTTTGTATTATGTAATAATATTGATTATATTGATAATTGATTATTGATTACTGATATATTTCACCATTGTATCCATTCCTAAGTTACTGTCATCTGCTTTCATGTATGGTTTGGGACTCAGGTTCAGAAGGTACAAGCTTTCGTAAGGCTTGCTTACAAGCAGGAGTCAGATGACTGGCTGGCTGTGTGTTCTTGTTGTTGTTGGTTATACGGACGACCCGCCAAGACAACAAAACTTTTTCTAGTGCAGTTTTAATTGGTTTTAAGCCTTAGATTAACCCATAGGCGCTTCAGAGGCCATTCGGGTCTCACAGTGGCAATAGCTAATGGCCTCCTGAGCGGCCATCCGAGTCTGGAGGGTTAAAGGCCATCCGTGTGTGAAGGATTAACCCTTCACGCATGGATGGCCTCTAAAGAGCCATATTGAGTTTGCATCATCATATACGGATGGCCTGTAAAGAGCCATTGTATGATTACATGGCTGATAACCTCTTAAAAGCACGCTAGAGAAAGTGTTGTTGTCTTGGTGGGTGGTTCGCAACACGCACATATTGGAATGCAGGAATGCGTTTCCAACACGTTGATTTACTTTTCGTTGTGTTTTGCAAAAGTTGTACTTTTGGCACTATTTTAACACTAGGGATGGGTCTATTCAAACCTATTTTCATGCTGCTTGGGTCAATATTCTATAGACGACTCTGTCTATGTTACTGAGTATACAGTATATATATATCTTTCCTACTTAATCATAAAATATGAATATATACAGCACCACTCAATTACACAGCATTCTAGTAATCCTTATTACCTCACTTACCCCTTTCATTTCACGTCTGTTCTCTCTTCCAGGTTCCATTAATCTTTATATGTACTTATTATATGCCTAACCCTTAATAATATTACTCACCATATTAACCTCACTTAAATATTGTTCTTAGAACTTGTATGCTAACCTGACTTACATATTGCTTGACATTTATAAATAACACCATATATACCATGCCCATGTACTCTGTTCTAGTCTTAGTTTCCAAGTTAATAACAGATCCATCACACTCTTAAAAGGTTATTACAGTACTTACATACTGTAAGTAGCCTGAAATTATTGCCAGGTATGTAGACTTATATAAACACAAGCATTAGATGTTTCATGACTTACCATCCATCTCATCCTGCGCAGTTAATCGAACCTTTCGGCTGTGAGCCGAGCACACTACTAATGCGCTACTAGACTCATACAATAATAGGGATCAAACATTGAAGCGATAATGTGTGTGGTGAGTCAAATGATAATGCTGTGATTATATAATTATCAAATACGCATTATGGCCAAGGTTCGTCAATTGAAGAGACTAAAAATAGAGCAGATACATGAGTACAGTTTATAATAGATTGTTTACAGAAGAAGTAGTATTGACATTGAACA